>CM066343.1:106103756-107303756 GCA_033807585.1 Hydrophis major
TGAAGCCTTTATTTTATAAAAGCTTAATAAATTGCAGTGCAGAGACTTTATTATTACAAAAAAGAAGTGATAGAGTAACTCTTAATGGCAGGGATTAGTCTCGTCATGACTTTCATCTAAAGCTAAGAAGGAACTCTGCTTATCGGTTTGCTTGCCATACAATCTACTTAACACAGTGAATAGATTTTTGGTCTCAGAGCAATGAAGTGACATTTCAGGATTTTGACTTTTAGAATATTATAAACTTCCTCTGCCTAGCATGAACCTAGCCTTGAATTACTGTAGCCAATCAATTCTACTTTGTTTAATGATAGCATCCACACAAAACAGCTTCAGCAAGATGAAAACCAACCAAGAAACCTCAGTGCCCATCTTGTTCTTGAGCGAATAGTCTCATTTTGGTTCCCTAGAATCTCACTTCCATATATTATTTAGGAAAAAAATAAGGTGAAAGTTTGCTTGTTCCAATAAAAGGTGATATCTCTGGATACTTGAAAAGACTCTTCATTTTAGTTCCACAGTCTGAATGGTTCAAAATGTATTTCAAGGGATAACCTCCACAAATTATGAAAGAGGGGGAAAATATAAAGTTTGATGGTAAAGATTTTTTCAAGCAAGTGGGGCACAGCAGCTTCTGCTACTTCTTGATGTTGTCATTCTAACAATTGTAGCACCATAATGCAAATATTCTTCTTTGGGGCATGCAAGACCTAAGGCGATCCTGTTGTAAATGCCCAGATGTTCAAAATAGAATATCTTTCTAACCACTACTGACGTTCTTTTTTCTATATACTATTTCTAAACAGCATAGGAATATTTGCAATGGGATAGAACTTGGTACTTTAAATGGAGACTGTTGGGCTAGGGATTAATGCTTTCCTCAGAGCCCAAAATGACCATCAAACTGCTTACAGGAGGAAAAGATCACATAACATTTTGACAATGCAGAAGTCACAGCCTCAGGATAGAAATATGAAGCTTTCTTCACACTTCTTAATACACTTTCATCATGTTCTGAACAGTTTGCATGTCAAAAGGTTGTATTTGTTTTTATTGTAAAGTAAAGGGCAAATATCTACACCCCAGGAGAATAGGTTAGGCAGCAAACATCTAAATATTTAAGGAACAAAAGCTTCTATAAAGAGAAAGTTGAGAACAATCCCATTGTATTTTTTTTCCACAAAGAAAGTAATAGTTAACATACTGACAAAAGACAGGCTTTTAGGATTCTCAGCAGGTTTACATCAAAGGTGTACAAAATCTACATCTGGGTAGATGAACTGATATTATAAAGAGTACCCCTGGAGTGAACATTTATAAACTCACCATAAGAGAAGAGAAAAGCCACTAAGGAAAGATCTTGTGCCTGAAACTAATCTGAGATGATACACTTAAACATATTCTATAATAAGCACGGTCATTATAAGATCAATTATATAAAACCTTCAAGAAAAAATGCAGAAGACTGAAGCAAGTGTCAAGATGATTTGTGGGCAAGTTCATGAAAAGTAATGAATATCAACAGTAAAGTCTAACAGGGGCAATTGAAGTTAAGGAAGGTGGGAGAACTGGACTGAAATCCTTTACAACCAGAATTTGCAACCAGAATTATGGAATGAGAGAAACATTTGTAAGGAGGGCATTTACATGTTCAGGAACTGCTTCCATTAGTAAGTAAGGTAAGTAGGCAATAGTTTTGCTGTCAAATAGGAAAGCATCAAAGGCAACTAAAATACCCACTGAACTGTTGACAATTTCATTGCTAAAAAAAACACCCAGTTGCTAAGTATTTTAAGATATTAGTTTATACTACATATATTCTGAAGAAGGAAGAGACAAGGTATTCAAATACCAACCTCTGATGCAAGCAAATTTTTGTTTATAAGATATTATTTATTATTTTAATAGCTATTAATATGGATTTTATATTTATTTTATAATCTTTATTATTTAAATAGTTTTAATGTAAGTGTTATGTTGTTTAAATTACTGATTAGAAACCTCCCAGAATTTGGTGTAAGATGGACAGCGATATAAACAAAAAGTGCATATTAAAAAGCAACATGAACAACTGTTGATACAGCCAAAATTAGGGAAAATATTTACTTCTTTGACACAGTGCAAGAAAAGAGGAGTTATGTTATACATTAAAGATATTATCTCAGTGAAATGAAAACACTCCTGATTGTAATCTATGCCCTGAATGACAATAAAGAAGAATTTTATAGAAAACTACATATGAAAATAATCAAACTGGACTATGCTAATAAAATTATGATGGGAGGTTTTAATGGAATTGTAGACAATAAATTGGACTATACAGCACAGAAAACAACAAAGCAAAACAGGAAGATTCTCCCTAAATTTTTTTTTATGATAGATGAAATAAATTTAATGATAGATGAAATAAATTTAAAAGATACATGGAGAGAAAGAAATGCTAAGACTAAACAATACACCTTCTATTCAAACAGACATTTATCATGGTCCAGAATAAATACGATATGGATGCCAACAGAATTGTCAGCTAATATCCAAGAAATAAATATTGAAACAAGTACTTGGGCAGATCACAATCCAATGACAATTAAATGGAAAGGACAAAGAAGAAGATCTAGATGGATGTTAAATAATACTATATTAAAGGAAAAAGACTTCATACAGAGGATGGAGAAAGAACTGGCTTTTTTCTTTAGAGAAAATGAAAAAGAAGACACATCAATGTATTCACAATCATTGTATGGGATACAATGAAGGCATATGCCAGAGGCTTGATAATAGACTATACAAGGAAAAGAAATATCATGAAAAGACTAGCCTCTAAGACATTATAGGATGAGTTTAAAGGACTTGAAAAAGAACTATAGAAAATGCCACAGAAAAAAGGACATTAAGTTAAAAATGGATATAATTAAACAAAAAAATGGGACAAATGGAAAAAGAAGAACTAGCACAGAAAATCAGAGGTGTGAAACAGAACTATTTTGAAGATGCAAATAAACCAGGTAGATGGTTAGCATATAAATTGAGAAGGGAGAAAGAATCAAAGAAAATATTGCAATTAATAGATAATTAAGGCCAAGTTTGCTATGAAAGTAAAGAGAAGAAGGAAATTATAAGAGACTATTATGGGAAACTATACACACAAGAGAATATTGATGAGGAAAGAGTTAAACAGTACTTACAGAATGCTAATCTACTCCAGATACCTAAAGAGATTGAAACAATCTTAGAAAGCAATGTAACGATGATATAGTTAACTGAAGCACTTAAGAAGCAAAACAATGGAAAGGCACCAGGCCCAGATGGACTTCCGGCAGAATTTTATAAAACACTACAAGAATCATTGAACCTTCCATTGCTAGAAGTTATGAATGAAGTTATATTAAAGAAGAAGATATCCAAATCATGGTCAGAAGCTTATATTACACTTGTCCCAAAAGAGGAGGCTGATCCATTACAAATCAAGAACTATAGACCCATTTCCTTACTAAATGCAGATTATAAAATTTTTGTTTCAATATTGGCAGAAAGACTTTAAAAATACCTAAACAATTTTATCCACCCTGATCAAAATGGCTTTCTGCCAAAGAGACAAATTAATTATTATGAGATTATGAGAGTAATCTTGAATACTTTGGAATACTATGAGGCACACCCTGAAAAACAAATGGCTTTGATATTTTTAGATGCACAGAAGGCATTTGATAATGTGAATTGGGATTCATGTTATTACAGCTGGAACAGATGGACTTTGGTAAAAAAAATTTACTCAGTCAATAGAAGCTATATATCATAACCAAACGGCAAAGGTAATGATAGAGGGACAGACTCTATTGATATTAGAAAAGAAACAAGACAAGGGTGCCCGCTATCACCTTTGTTGTTTGTGTTAACCTTGGAAGTGTTAAACAAAAATATTAGAGAAGAAAAGGATATAAAAGGGATGAAATTAAAAAGGAAGAATTTAAGTTGGGAGCATTCGCAGATGATCTTGTTTTCATTTTAGAAGACCCCTAGAAACAGCATCAAAACTGATAGAAAAGATAGAGGTATATGGAAAGGTGGTTGGTTTGAAAATAAATAAAGACAAAACAAAGATTTTGACAAAGAATATGCTACCAAGACAAAAGGAAGAACTGGTGGATGTATTGAAAATCCAGGTCACGAATAAGATCAAGTACTTGGGGATACATTTGACAGCAAGATGTAGTACACTAAAAGAGAATAACTATGTTAAACTTAAGCAGCAGATAGTGCTAGATTTGGCAAAATGGGAAAATTTACAACTGTCATTAATAGGGAGAATATCAACAGTCAAGATGAATATATAATCCAGAATTTTATATTTGTTCCAAACAATTCCAGTTAGGGTTGGAAAAGATTATTTTGAAGATTTAAATAAAATTGTGTTGAAATATATATGGCAAGGTAAGAAAGTGAGAATAAAGTTAAAACTTTTGCAAGATGCTAGAATAAGAGGAGGATTTGGTTTGCTTAATTGGGAGTTGTATTACCAAGTTACAAATTTGATGTGGGTTAAGGAATGGATAACATTAAGAAATACTAGATTGTTGACATGATCTGTTGTTGGGGTGGCATGCTTTTTTTATGGTATAAAGGAACTTAAACAAAGGGGTATTTTGGAAGACATTATATGTGGTTAAACTGGAAGAAGACTAAAAGGCAATGTTATTTGAAAATTCCAGTCTGGCGATTGACTATTGAAGCATTTTCTTTTCCTATAATATATAAAAAGGAACAAACAGTTAGATATGGTGAAATATTGAATGAAAAGGGGGAACTTAAATCTATGCAAAAATTAGAGGAACAAGGAATAAAGATGAATTGGTTTTCATATGTGCAAATACATTCAAGGTATGACAAAGATTCTAAAACAGAAGGTTTCTGTTCCGAACTAAGCAAACTCGTTAGCTTGCAATTCTAATAGTTTTACTTTCAAAGAAGGCTCGTAAACCTGCACTTCTGATTGGCCCGCTGATAGTGGATCGTGATTGGTCATTGTCAGCTGATTGGTCATTGTCAACAATCTGAACATTGTTGGCTGTTAGTGGGTTGCCGCTGATTGGACGCTTTCCAGCATGGCAAACTCAAATCATTGGATGTTGTGACAGCAGTCAGCTCTATAAAAGGAGCTGCTGCTGCCCTAGTTTTTCACTCTGTTCTGAAATCACTAATAAAGTGTTGGAGTCACTATTCAATGCCTCATCTCCATTCTTGCGCCCACTCTCCTAGATCTAACACTGGCGACGAGGATGGGATGAGGAGACGATAGAGCTGACTGATCACTCATTGAACGATAACAGAGCACGTGGCTGAGAGCGCACCAATCGCAGCAACATGACCAGCGGCGCCATACCACCCACTCCATTTGACCCGGCTAACGAAGACTGGGACTTGTATATGGACAGGTTTCAGATGTTCCTGGAAACCAACAACTTGAAGGATGCTATGCCTGGCAAGAAACGAGCTGTATTCCTGACCCATTGCGGGCCCGCCATATTTAAGATGGCAAAGGCACTCCAAAACCAGCGGAAGCCCAGACGATGGACTGGGACACTCTCGCCCCAATCCTCTGGGCCCATTATGCCCCAGTGGTGCCAACACTCATCAGAAGACACAAGTTTTACCAGAGGGACCAGCAGGAGAGTGAGAGTGTTGGAGACTTCATCGCGGACCTCAGAAATCTGGGGGGACTCTGTGGCTTCGCCAATCTCGAAGAAGCCATGAGAGATCGAATTGTTCTGGGTCTAAGAGACCCGACAACCCAGAGCAAGATTATGGCGAAGGGAGACATCGGCCTCGCAGATGTCATCACCAATGCTACTGCAGCAGAAGCAACCAGGAAGTCAGCCGCTCGAATGCGCCGAGCAAACGGACCGCACTGCCAACTCGCCAGTAATACTACGCCTTGTCCCGAGAGGCACGCAACGACCACCCACCATGAAGACTTTGAATCCTCATCAGTATGTGAGAGAAAGAAGGTCAACAGACTCCAGTCAGAACGTGATCAGTGAGATCAATGGAGTTGTAAGCCCTCATTCCAGTGTGCTGGTTGCGGGGGAAACCACTCACGATCAGACTGCACATTCCTAGACGCACTCTGCCGTTCCTGTGGAAAGAGGGGCTACATTTCAAAGGTCTGTAGAAGCAAGCGAGGGTCCAGCCCAAACCGAAGAGAAAATAATTTCCAGCAGACAACAGGCACCCCACCAGTAAATCGGGACCGCCCAAGCAACCAATGGAACCACTACTACAGAAACCGAGCACCAGCCACTTCTACTAGACGAGAAGAGGCACACCAAACCATCACCATCGGCCACACTTTATCCCTTGATGCAAGGAAAATCCGAGTAAAGGTCATCATTGAGAAGTGACCATGCATTATGGAAGTTGACTCCGGGTCATCCCTATCAATGGTTTCCTGGAAAACCCTCAAACAGCTGATCCCTGATATCCACCGCCAGGACCTCAGCACTCAGATAATTATATTGAAGGACTACCAGGGGAATAGAATCCCAGTCGCCGGTTCCAGCCACATCCAAGTCTCTTTCAAGAACCACACCGCAACCCTACCTCTTACCGTCGTCGATAGAGATCGACCCAGCTTACTAGGCTTACAGTGGTTCGCGCCACTGGGAATCAAACTGGCAGGCATCAACCAGACAGAAGGCAGTGACTGGGAAGCGGCCCTTGTCCAGGAATTCCAGGAAGTTTTCACTGAGAAGCTAGGCAAGTACAAGGGATCCCCCATATCGTTTAATCTCTGCCCTGATATTGCGCCCATTCGGCTTAAGCCGCGTCGAGTGCCCTTTGCACTCAAACCAAAGATTGACGAACAATTGGACAAATTAATAGCCCAAAGCATGTTGGAACCAATTGACCACGCCCGATGGGAGACCCCAATTGTAACCCCCATAAAACCTGATGGATCTTTGAGAATTTGTGGGGATTACAAGGCAACCCTAAACCACACACTTCAACAGAGCGCTTATCCCGTGCCTGTGGTCCAACACCTCCTTCATTCCCTTGGGGGCGGAAAAATATTCGCAAAATTGGACTTAGTCCAGGCATACCAACAGCTGCCTGGAGATGCAGAGACCGCAGAAGCCCAAACTATAGTTACATGCAGAGGTGCATTCAAGTGTAATAGACTCCAGTTCGGAGTGAGCGTAGCACCTGGCATCTTCCAAAGTCTGATGGAGAGATTGCTACAAGGCATAAAAGAGGTCGTGCCATATTTCGATGATGTCCTGATAGCTGCTCCCACTAGAAGTATACTAGAAAAATGACTAAGAATGGTCCTCCAAAAATTTAAAGACACTGGCCTGAAGGTCAAGAAGGACAAGTGCCAACTATGTACGGAGAGGATTGAATTCCTTGGTTACCTTCTTGACAAACAGGGAATTCACCCCACTGAGAAAAAATTGGCTGCAATAAAAAACGCCCCAAGATCTAGGAACAAAACAAATCTCCAAGCCTTCCTGGGACTCATTAACTTTTATAACATCTTCCTACTCCAGAAGGTGACTGTTGCTAAACCCCTGCATAGGCTCCTCGACAAGAAAGCTTCCTGGGTCTGGGGACATCGAGAAGAGTGAGCTTTTCAGCAAGTAAAAGACCCTTTAACATCAGATGCTGTATTGATACAATACAATGAGACTTTACCATTAACTGTCACCTGTGACGCCTCACCGTTTGGAGTAGGAGCCATCCTGAGCCACGTCCTGCCAAATGGTACTGAGGCGCCCATTGCATTTTTTTCTAGAACTTTATCTAAAACTGAGAGAAACTATAGCCAACTAGATAAAGAGGCTCTCGCTATTGTGTCTGTGATCAAACGATTCCATGAGTATGTATATGGGAGATCCTTTTCTATAATCACTGATCACAAACCATTACTTGGCATCTTGGCGGGGGATAAACCAACTCCCCACATCTTATCGCCAAGAATGACACGCTGGTCAGAGTTTCTAGCTGCATACGATTACCAACTGCAACACTGACCAGGGAAAGCCATTCCCCACGCTGACGCCCTGAGCTGCTCTCCACTACCAGAAGTCCTGGACAACTCGGCTCCAACCCTAGCTACACTACAAATCGAGACACTTCCATCACCACCACTGACTGCACAAGACATCGCATCAGAAACAAGAAAGTCCCTTGTTTAGCATGAGTCCTCAGCAAGGTGGAAAGAGATTGGCCTGACAACGAACTCAACGACACCTTCAAACCTTTCAAACACAGGCAGACAGAACTTTTCTCCCAAAAAGGATGTGTTTTATGGGGAGACAGAGTTGTCATCCCAGAAAGACTGCAGCATAAGGTCCTAAAACTATTGCATGATGGACACCCAGGCATTGTGCGAAAGAAGGCACTAGCAAGGAGCTATGCTTGGTGGCCAGGCATAGATAAACAAATGGAAACCTGGGTCGCCACCTGCAACAAATGCCAGGAAACACGCTCAGCTCCACCAAAAGCACCACCAACTGAATGGGAAGCACCCCGAGGTCCCTGGTCCCATATCCACATTAATTTTGCGGGACCCACCAAGGGGCATACATTTCTCATAACAGTGGATGCCTATTCCAACTGGCTTGAGGTCCACAAAATGAAGAGCACCACCACAGAAACAGTCGTTAAAAAACTAAACAGACTATTTACTACACACGACTTGCCAGATGTCTTGGTTTCAGACAATGGCCCACAATTCACCGCCTTGGCATTTGAACAGTACCTAGCAGACTGGGGGATACGCCACACCTTAACATCGCTGTCTCACCCTGCGGCCAAAGGTAGGGCTGAACGAATGGTCCAGTTCATAAAGAAAACATTACACAAGATGGAACAAGGGAACATCCACGACAAGGTGACCAGGATGCTTCTCCTCCAACATATTACTCCAAACAGCACCACAAACAAAACCCCAGCCGAACTCCTGATGGGCAGGAAACTTCAATCACATCTTGGACCGACTACACCCTGCCTACATGCCGGAGAAGCCCCTGGGGTCCAGCAGCAAGTATCATACGTTCAAGATAGGTGACCCGGTTTTTGCAAAAAACCTTACCGGTGACCCATTGTGGGTCCCCGCTACCATAACTCAACTTACGGGTCCCCGATCCTACCACTTACAAACTACTGATGGGAGACTGTGGAAGCGCCACATCGACCAGCTACGCTCCAGGCTGGCACCTAACCCCTTCACAAGCCCTAAACTCCAAACCAGGGGGGAAAGGAAAATTGAGGGGGCCAAAAATGAACTAGTACCCGACCCAGTACTCGAAAACCAGCAATCAGCGCAACCAAACCTGGATTATTCACCTTCCGAAGAAGAGCCGGGGCAGATGGCCATCTCTCCATGAAGCAGCACGGTGGCATCAGCAACCCCAGAGAATCCAGATGACAGCCTTGACGGGAGTAGAGATGACAACCCCGAGTCACCCATCGGAGAAGTCAGATCACCATTACCACCGAGTTCTATGATAAACTGACTGATTTAGATAAGATTTTGACAGGTACTGATGAAAAGGTGATTAAAAATTGTATGGATATTTATTAGAAATTAAACTAAAAGAAGAACAAGTTAAAGAAACTATGATTGCTTGGGGGAAGAATTTTGGATATGGGATTGATCTGGAGAAATGGCAAAAATTGTGGTCTCAAAATTATAAAATGACAATGTCAGCAGCATATAAAGAAAATTTATATAAGATGTTTTACAGGTGACATCTACCCCCAATGAGAATTGCAAAAATGTTTAAGAATAAATCGGATAAATGTTGGAAATGTCATCAGATACCTGGCTCATATTACGATATGTGGTGGACTTGTGCAGATGCTAAAAAATATTGGACTAAAATCCACACGTGGTTGGAAAAAAATCCCAAAAACCATATAGACTTGAAACCAGAGATATTTTTATTGGGAATCTTACCTGAAACATATAGTAAAGAATTGGAATATCTGATTGTAAATGTATTAACAGCGGCTAGGATTGTATTTGCCAAAAACTGGAAAAATGAGAAAATACCATCACAGGAGCAAATCATTAAGAAAATATTGGAATTTGCTGAAGTGAGTAGATTGACATTTGAAATCAGAGAACAAGATGATAAACAATTTTATAATATTTGGGATCTATTCTATCAATAGTTAGACAATAAAACATGAAATATGTAGATTCTTAGAAAATAATAAATATATAAAGAAGTATTCTTTCCTTATTATAATCTACAAAATGATTGTAGGATAGATTTGAGATGATACTATGAACTGTCATAAAACAAATTAAGTAAAATATTGATTATTTCGAAAGAACATGAATGAATAAAAGTATCATCAAATGATTGATTAACAATGATATTAATGTATTTAATATTTGATTGAAAATATGAGAATATATACAATGTAATTGTAATTGAAGACTACGAAATGGAAGCAAAAAACAATTTGTCAATCAACTGACACACTGTATGTATATATATGGAAGATGGCTTGATGTTTTTATGTTTTGTTGTCTATGTTTGTCTTAAAAACACAATAAAATTTATAAAATAAATAAATAAATAAATGTTTTAAATAAACAAATAAATTATAAAGAAAAGAGAATTCTACATGGTAAACATAATGCTGAATTAATATGCAACTTTTTGAAAAGCCAAAGAGACAAAAGGTCAGTTTAGCTAATAAACAAGATGGAGGGAGCAAGAGAATGCAACAAAGAAATTCATCCATTCTTCCCTGACTGCTCAGTCAATATTCTTTCCTTCTTTCCTTCCTCCTCCTCCTCCTCCTCTCCCTTCTTCTTCTTCTCCTTCTCCTTCTGCTTCTTCTTCTCCTTCTCCTCTTCCTCCTCCTCCTCCTTCTTCTTCTTCCTCCTCCTCCTCCTCTTCCTCTTCCTCCTCCTCCTCTTCCTTTTCCTCTGGTGTTGAGGAAGGTGCAAAGTCAATAATGCTGTAGATTTTCCAGAATTGTGAAAAATTAAGGCTAACAATTATGTTACATCACCTGATCTTTTTTTGTGTGAATACTTGACAATGTGCAAAAAATGATTGTAAGGACTGAGAAACAAAATGGTTCAAAAGAGATAGGAACAAGATAAGGATACATCTTGTCCCTTTAGTTCAAACTGTATTCTTCATGAACTTTAAGACCAAACCAAGGCTAGCTTCATTTTCTTAGAGTCAAAAATAGATAAATACAGACAATGTGCTAGAAGCAGTGTCAACTTACACAAAACCTAGAATTAATGAGAAATTTCCTGATAGTGAGATGAATTTATCAGTGGAATAATTTGTCTCCAGAAATTATGGGTGCTCCAACACTGGAGGCTTTTAAGAAGAGAATGGACAGCCATTTGTTTGAAATGGTATAGGGTTTCCCAGTGGTGGGATTCAATTTTTTTTTACTACTGGTTCTGTGGGCATGGCTTGGTGGGAGTGGTAGGGGAAGGATACTGTAAAATCTCCAGGTGGTATTTGCCGGTTCTTCAAACTGCTCCAAATTTCCACTACCTGTTCTCCAGAACTGGTCAGAACCTGCTGAATACCACCTCTGGAATTTCCTTCTTGAGCAGGAGGTTGGGCTAGAAGACCTCCAAGATCCCTTCCAACTCTGTTATTCCGTCATTCTGTTATCGTAAAGAATGGAAACGAAGATCAACATACTTAAATAGTAGAATTTATTATATATGGCTGTGAAAGCTGGATTGTTAAACAACAGTGAGAATTAAAAAGAGGTGTGACTGAATTATGAATTTAGGGATAATTACTAAAAATAACCACATCGATAAGAAATAGAGCAAGAAGATAAAGGTAATAATAAAGGTAACAATAAAAGTAAACAATCAGCAAGTAAAACCTCTATAAAAGTAACAATCAGCAAAAAAGCTTCATAAACTTGGAAGGTGTGGCTGAATGGATAATGGACTGGAAAAAATTATTATGCTTGGCAATACTGTAGGCAACAGAAGAGGAAAACAATGGATATGATGGATGGAATCAAGGGGATTGTCGGCATGTCCTTGGAACAATTAGTGTTTTTTTTTCTTCTAAAGATAGGTCAATTTGGCCAGCGTTTGCTCATGCAATCATCAGGGATCAATCCAGATTGACTGCACATCACTCTCTTAAAATTATTATTTTACTGGACTATTATTATACAATTCCAGATTGGTATTGCTATAAATTAGTGACTCTCAGGTTCCCCAAAAAAGATATGTGAACTTACATCTAAGTAGTTTCCTTTATTATTCTTATAGACAAAAATCTTGCCAAAAATAATGAATTACGTCATTACAGATATAGCAATAGCATACTTAGACTTATATGCCACCCCAAGCTGCTTTTCGGCACTCTCTGGGTGGTTTACAGAGTCACTATAGAGTCCCCAACAATCTGGATCCTCATTTTATCAATTTAGGAAGGACGGCGAGTGGGTCAACCTTAGCTTTATCAGGATCAAACTCCAGACTGTGAGCAGAATGCAGTTCTGCATTTTAACTACTGTTCCACCAGAGAAATCCCTAGGGAGGATATGTTTTTATTCTCTTCGTCCCAACTAAATTTTGTATGCTTTGCCGCATCTTTGCAAATTGGAATGCAGCCCCTCCTCCTGGGAATCCAGACTACATTCCACACAATTGACATATTTTCTTATCATTTTGAGAGTTGAATCACAAAATACCTATTTTTTAAAAGAAAAAGTAAGGGAGGGAGGTGAGGGAGAGGGGAAGAGGAGGGGAAAGGATTTTTCTATTTTTATGCCATGTATCTCCTGCATTGTATTTTTAGTTAACTTGTCCACCTGGAGGCACCATATGTCAGGTTTAATTCTTTTGAAGATTCCTAAGATGTGCTGTTCTATGGGGATCAAACCATTTAATGGGAATTGAATGCATAGACCTTACTTTCATACTTCAGATGACCATAAACAATAGCTTTAGGAGCTGTCAGGTCTGGGCAAAGAAATATATAGAAGCTATCAGAATGGTAGATGTAGTCCAGAGAGCAGTCTTTTCTCAGAGCAGAGAAATATAGCTTATAAAAAAATGGTGGAGCTTCAATCACATCTTCACAGCTGCCATTTTAACTTTTTTTCCCTTTTTTTTCCTTTTGCCATACCATGCTAACACTGCTGGCACCAAGAATAATGAATGACTGCATTTGTATTGGAATGCTAATCTTTCAGCGCTTTTACTTTAAACTATAATACAAAGGGAAAAATGAGAGCATTCTTATATCCAGTTTGGCAGAATCTCCTTTTGACATCTTCTCTCCTCTCTTGTCATGCTCCTGCCTGCATGAGAATAAATGCACTATAACTGGGGAAAGCAAGATAAATAGCATAGGAAGAATATAAAGCACAGTGCTTGAATGCAGCATTCTTGAAATATACCAGTCATGAAACCTGACCAGGCCGGAAAGTAAAAAAAACAACAACTTTCAAATGCGAATATAGGATCCCACAGACTATTTTCTTATGTCTCTTCTACAAGTATATAGCATTAAAAGATCATGAGTGCTTTACACTTAATTCCAGTGTTCTGAAAAACTGTACGGCACACATTCTTTGCAGTTGTACAAAATTCTATAAGGAATGAATAAAGGATTTTACAGATTACATATAGTCAGAGTTGGAAGGGACCTTGTAGGTCATCTAGTCCACCCGCCCCACCCAAGCAGGAGACCCTACACCATTTCTCACAAATGGCAGTCCAGTCTCTTCTTGAAAGTCTCAATTGATAGTGCTCCCACAATTCCCGAGGACAAGCTGTTCCATTGGTTGATTGTTCTCACTGTCAGAAAGTTTCTCCTTGTTTCCAGGTTAAATCTCTCCTTGTTCAGTTTCCATTCATTATTCCTTGTCTGGCTTGTAGGAGCTTTAGAAAATAGCTTTTCACTTATAAGAACTATGTAAAAAGTGTAATTTTTTTTCCTATAAAGGTATACTTCAAGGGGTACCTAAAATAGAGATAAATTATCCTATGGATATTTCTAAGA
Organism: Hydrophis major; assembly: GCA_033807585.1. Lineage (NCBI taxonomy): Eukaryota > Metazoa > Chordata > Lepidosauria > Squamata > Elapidae > Hydrophis > Hydrophis major. The sequence goes on from CM066343.1 coordinate 106,117,781, forward strand.
CCGAAAATTGTCTCTGTAGTTGAACTGTAATTAGACTACCAATGCACAATGAAAGCTTCCCATATTGTACAAATCAAAGCAGAAAAATACTGGGAAATAATTTCTGATGTTTCTTAAATTGTTAATTTATGTTGGGAATAACCGAGATAACCAGAGAATTCAGGATAACCCTTTTATTTTAAGCTATCAGAGCTTTAAAAAGTCAAACTGCGCGCTGACATTGCGGCTGAGAAGCGACAGCTGATCACGTCTGACAGCACAATTTATATAGCGCGTTGTCAGATGTGGCAGCCAATCAGCTGTTGTGCTGTTTCCCATTACTTTAGCGGAGCACACTGAAAACTTATTTATAACATAAATTATATCCATGCTTCCTTCCAAAGGTGTTTGTTTGTTTATATCCCACTTTTATTATGCTTATTTATATCCAACATTTATTATTATTTTTAAATAACTAAAGATGGTACACATTTCTAATACTCCTTCCTCCTCTTATTTTCTCACACAGATATGTGCAGTGGGTGATAGGCTGAAAGAGGATGACTGGCCCAAACTCACCCAACTGACTATTATTCCTAAAGTAGGGCTAGAATTCATAGTCTCCTGGTTTGTGGCCCAGTGCAGGACTGTTAAATTCACAGCCTGTGGGCCGGATGCATCATGTGCTGGCCATGCCCAAGCCTGGTTTAGCAAAGGGGGGGAAAGTCTCGATATATCATGTAATGCCGCCATGACAACCTGAGTTTGACACCCCTGCACTAGACCAAACTGGCTGGGAGGGAGGCAGGCAGGCAGGCAGAGAGACAGGAATGGGAAGGAAATCAAGCAGGGAGAGAAAGGGGAGACAGAGAGAGCGATTTAAACAAGGAAGTGTATTTGTGTTTTTAATATAGAGAATATTTTAATTATTTTATTATTGTTGAAACATTTTTATATTCAAACCCATATTTATGAATACTCCTTCAAGTATTCTTTTTATAAAGCAGAATCACAAGTATTTTAATTTTTTAATGGTTACATATAAGAATAGAAGTTCTCAAAATCCTATTTAAAAGTTTAAAAGCGTCCAGAGAAAATTATAATTGGTTAGTATAGTAATTTAATTGAAGCATCTATACTAATGCTTTGGATCATTAAAACAAGGCATCTCTGAACAATGCAGCATGATGGCAAGTGTAAACAAGACAGACACTGCTGGATTTTAGGTTTGAAATAATCTAGAAGGAATCAATTTATGTTATCCACCATTTCCAGCTGAGCAAACAGCAGTATCTAAGGAATGGCCAACAACTTTAATAGTAATACATGGGAATTAGTGGTGGTGAATATAAATAGTAATACCTCTGCTAAAAATATTTCAATCTCATATAAAAGAAAGAAATGAAAATAATGTTTAATCTAAAATAGATTCCCTGCATTGGTTGTAGATTTACTGCCATACTATATAGGGTGCGCTAAATATAAAGCTATGCAAATTAGAGTTAACATAGATACAAACAAGTACATATTCTACTCTCATCTATCCCTGAATTTATATACTATTTTGCACACTTTCTATGTGCTATAGATTTATCTCTTCTTTTTCCAAATGTGCAATTAAGAGAGGTCAAGGTTATTATTATTATTTTTAACATCTCAGTATAAGTATTCCCCAGGATGGCAGTGCAAAAGAAAAAGCTCTTTGAAGAATAAATTTCCAAGGTCTCAAGATAAGTAGGTTTATTGTTAAAAAAAGTGCCTCCATGTTTCAAATATAAGAATCAATATCTATATGCCATTTTCTGCTGCCAAAATAATGTAATGAACTAGGTACTAGTTTGGTCAAAAAGCCTGGTTTCTGGTTCCGGTTTCGCGTGGCTTCGGGGCAGCAGGAATTCGCGACAGCTCGCGATTCCTGCTGTGCTAGCTGCCGAGGTACCCCCGATCCAGATGGGTCAGGGGGATATGGCTGCCCTGTAGGGACAGCTGAAGAGAGAGGGGAGTCGGACAGGGGGTTGGGGGTGTCGCAGACCCCCTCCTCCTCCGGAAAAACCCCTTTTTCCCAAGGCGGTGGAGCGGCGGTCAGCAATGGCTGCCACGAAGAAGCCAGCAACCGGGTAAGATTGCGCTGGAGGAAGTAAGAAGAGTGAAAGTGCTGTCTGAGCCGGGTCAAGTAACATCTTTCAAATTGGTTGGAACTGAGCTGTTTGAATTGCTGGAGGATACATTGTATCCCTAAGAAGATCGAAAGTGGCGGAGAAGCTGTTAAAGGGAACTTTTTTTTTCTTCACTCTCCCACCCCATGGAAACAGCAGATATGTTTGGACATATTGGACATTGAAAGTGAATTGTTTTGAGAGTTGAAGCTAAGGGACAAAAGTGTTTTTGGATATTGAAAAACTTAAGAAATTGGAAAACCCTTGTTGGAGGTATGGATTTCTGATTATTTAAAATTGATATTGCAAGTGGGAAGGGAGAGGGGAAAAAATTGGAGCAGAAGCTGAAAAAGGAGGAGATTGCCTAGAATCCCAAAGAAAGGTATATGGTAATTGGACCTCTTTGATTAAACATTAACCCCAGAAAGAGAAAGAGAAGAAGGAAGAAAAGTATTAATTTTTGGAATTTTTTTTTGAATTATTCTTGATTAAAAATATTCGTGGTTGTTTTGGGAAAAGTTTCTTTTTTCATAATGGCATCGCTTGTGGATGAACTAAAGATTGAATATCAAAAATATAAAAAAGAAGATACTTTGGGCACTTTGTTTCAATTCTTAGAAATGGCATTATGTACTTATGAAAAGTTGACTACGCAGCAGAAGGACTGGGACAAAGAAGAAGAGGAAGAAGAAGCCATCTTTGATGAACAATGGGTTCTTTCCGGGGAGGAGGAGAAAAAGGATAAGAAAAAGGGGATTTTAAGAATTATAAAAACAACCAAAGAAGAGAAAAATGAGCGGAAAGGTGGAGGCAAGGTTAGAAAGCAAAGGAAAGGGAGTAAGAAAAGGGAGGAGGAAAGACAAAGGGATAAAAAGGGCAAGGAGAAGAATAAGCAAGAGAGAAAGAGGGGGAGGAGAAGCCTCAATGGGGGGAAGCAAGATCTAAAGAAAAAAAGTTTATTCAGGGACAATGGGTGAATTTAATTTAGGATAAAAGAGGGATTCTGGAGGGTACATAAGATTGTGTTTTTTATATGTGTATTTAGAGTATAAAATTCATTGTGTAATTTTAGAATCTTTTAAACAGAATCCCAAGAAAAATTGTTATATGAAGTACTTTTAAGTTAGGGTAATGAGTTATAGACGTTACTCCAATTGGTGTATAGAAGTATAATAAAAGAAAAAAGATGAATGGATAGTTGGAAATAGAACAGACAAAGAATATTATTGAAAATGGTAATAAGATATGAAAGGATATATAAAGGTTTTGTTATGTTTTTTTTTTTTTGGATGTTGTATATTGAAAAAAGGCAAAAAAAAATTTAATTAATAAGAAATAATTTGGATGAAAAGGAGAAGTTGGGATAAGATATGAAGTTAAATAGACAAAGTATTGATACTATAATTTGGAATTGTTATGTTCTATTGGTTTTCTTCTTTTATTATTTTTTCTTAGAAAAGAACTTATAAGCTGTTATGCCTTGTGCATTGTTTATATAAAATTGATAAAAATGGTTTATATATATATATATATAAAAGAAAATGACAATAAGATATGGAAGGATATATAAAGTGAATATGATGTTTGAATTTGTGTCTGTGTGAAGAGTTTCAACCCGGGATCAGACAACCTTTAGAAAAGATCTTTTAGTTTTGTTTATGTTTTATTGTGTTTTCTGTAAAATTAATAAAATTTGTGTTTTTTTTTTTAAAAAGCCTGGTTTCTATTTGTCTTATGTTTTAATAATGGACAGATCTAATATCAGGCTGTTTACTTTTAACTACACTGCTCAAAAAAATAAAGGGAACACTTATACAACACAATGTAACTCCAAGTGAATCACATTTCTATGAAATCAAACTGTCCACTTAGGTAGCAACACTGATTGACAATCAATTTCACATGCTGTTGTGCAAATGGAATAGACAACAGGTGGAAAGCATAGGCACTTAGCAAGACATCCCCAATAAAGGAATGGTTCTGCAGGTGGTGACCACAGACTGCTTCTCAATTCCTATGCTTTCTGGCTGATGGTTTAGTCACTTTTGAATGCTGGTGGTGCTTTCACTCTAGTGGTAGCATAAGACGGAGTCTACAGCCCACACAAGTGGCTCAAGTAGTGCAGCTCATCCAGGATGGCACATCAATGCGAGCTGTGGCAAGAAGGTTTGCTGTGTCTGTCAGCGTAGTGTCCAGAGCATGGAGGCGCTACCAGGAGACAGGCCAGTACATCAGGAGACATGGAGGAGGCTATAGGAGGGCAACAACCCAGCATCAGGACTGCTACCTCCGCCTTTGTGCAAGGAGAGACAGGAGGAGAACTGCCAGAGCCCTGCAAAATGACATCCAGTGGGCCACAAATGTGCATGTTGCTGCTCAAACAATCAGAAACAGACTCCATGAGGGTGGTAAGAGGCCCAACGTCCACAGATGGGAGTTGTGCTTACAGCCCAACACCGTGCAGGACGTTTGGCATTTTCCAGAGAACACCAAGATTGGCAAATTCACCACTGGTGCCCTGTGCTCTTCACAGATGAAAGCAGGTTCACACTGAGCACATGTGACAGATGTGACAGGGTCTGGAGACACCGTGGAGAATGTTCTGCTGCCTGCAACATCCTCCAGCATGACCGATTTGGCAGTGGGTCAGTAATGGTGTGGGATGGCATTTCTTTAGGGGGCCACACAGCCTTCCATATTCTCGCCAGAGGTAGCCTGACTGCCATTAGGTACCGAGATGAGATCCTCAGACCCCTTGTGAGACCATATGCTGGTGCAGTTGGCCCTGGGTTCCTCCTAATGCAAGACAATGCTAGACCTCATGTGGCTGGAGTGTGTCAGGAGTTCCTGCAAGATGAAGGTATTGATGCTATGGACTGGCCCACCCGTTCCCCAGACCTGAATCCAATTGAGCACATTTGGGACATCATGTCTTGCTCCATCCACCAACAGACTGATTATATGGTTGCACCACAGACTGTCCAGGAGTTGGGGGATGCTTTAGTCCAGGTGTGGGAGGAGATCCCTCAGGAGACCATCCACCACCTCATCTGGAGCATGCCCAGGCATTGTAGGGAGGTCATACAGGCAGGTGGAGGCCACACACACTACTGAGCCTCATTTTGACTTGTCTTCAGGACATTACATCAAAGTTGGATCAGCCTGTAGTGTTTTTTTCCACTTTAATTTTGAGTGTAACTCCAAATCCAGACCTCCATGGGTTGCTACATTTGATTTCCATTGATAATTTTTGTGTGATTTTGTTGTCCGCACATTCAATTATGTAATGAACAAAGTATTTAATAAGAATATTTCATTCATTCAGATCTAGGATGTCTTATTCTGTTTCCAGGCTTTTAAAACAGCCATATCCACATTTGTATTGGACTGGTCTCTGAGACAGTTTGATTATTTATTTGTTTGTTTGTTTGCATCACATCTTTATTATTTTACAAATAACTCAAGGCAGCAAACATATCTAACACACCTTCCTCCTTCTATTTTTCCTATGACGACAACCTTGTGAAAGATGAGTCACACTAAGAGAGAGTGGCTGGGCCACAATCACTGTATGGTGGAAATTTTCATATATTTATATATTATATATTGTTGTTGTTATTACTGAACATTGCACAGTCACTCAGATGTTGAGACTTGTTTTCACAATTTTTGTCTATCAAATCCTTATCGAGGAACTGGGAAAGGCAAATCTGGATATTTGATGATGTTACAGATATTGTCGCAGGATGGAAACTGTTCCGTATAAAGTTGCCTTCTGCAATTTATTGATGCAGAATATGGCAAGGCCAATAGCATTCAAGTTGATGCTTCAGTTGTTTTGGAATTGCACCCAAGGAGCCTATTACTATTGGTATCATCCTTGCTTGCCTTGCCACAATTGTTCTATTTCTATTTGTAAGTCTTTGTATTTTGTTGTCTTCTCTCGTTCTTTCTCTTTTATTTTGCTGTCTCCAGGCATGACCACATCCACTATCCAATTTTTTTTTGTCTTTCTTATTGGCTACTACTAAGTCTGTAGTGTTATGTGGCAGGTGCCTGTCTGTCTGGATTCTGAAGTCCCAAGAACAATTTAACTTTTTCATTTTCTACGACTTTCTCTATTTTATGATCCCACCAGTTCTTGCTTGCAGGCAAATGATATTTCTTGCAGATCTTCCAAAGCACGATTGTTGCTATATTGTCATGCTGCTGCTTGTAGTCATCTCTGCGATCTTCTTGCAGCAGCTTACCAGATGGCCCATTGTTTCTTCAGTTTCTTTGCATAGATGACACTTACTATCTGTTGCTGTCTTCTCAATTCTGACTTTGTATGCATTTATCCTTAAAGCTTGGTCTTGTGCAATTAGAATTAGTCCCTCAGTCTCTTTCTTTAACTTTCCTGATCTTAGGAAGTGCTAAGTCTTGTTATTATCTTCTTTCCCTGCTATTCTTTTAATGTACTGGCTATGTAGTGCTTTGTCTTTCCATGCTTCCATTCTGTTCTTCATTTGGTGTTTCTTGTAGGCCAGTTTGGTTTCTCCAGTAGTCAGTAAACCTTAATGGCATACTAACTTTAGTGCATCTTCTTCATTGTCCTTCAGATATTATTTTCTTCAACCATCTGATGTACTTGCAACATGCCACACCCACATATTTGCCTTGGTAGGTAGAGTTTGTCAATATTACTACGAGGCTGAAGAGCATGATTCATTGTCATTATTTTTCTGGTCTTCCTATCCATTACTTTTAGTTCTGAGTGAGTCAAGTCCATTATTCCTGCTGTGTATCTAATGACTGAATCGCCCAGGTGTTGATTTCCTTGATGGTATTTTCTCCATTGAGTTTGGACTTTAAGGTCTCTCTTGGTGTAGTCACCTCTAATCTTTTTCTTGACTTAACTTAATAGTATTCTTGATGTTGTCATCTTGAAGAATACCAGGTATTTGTAGTAATCATCTTCATCCAGACTCTTAATGTTATTTTCATGGAGCATTTTGATTCCTTCAGTTTTCATTATTTTTCTTTGTTTGACAGTGAGCGTGGCACATTTGTCCAATCCAAACTCCACTGTGATATCTTGGCTATTTATTGTTGTTGTTGTTATATTGCTTCAATATATAATCTCATCAATCTAAATCTTTCCATGATCTAGTCCACGTTTTTTTTTAATGTTTTGAAATAAAGGGCATTGGCCTTTTATTTCTATTTGGGATCCAAACACAATTCCCTGCTGAATATTTGCTGAATTACCACATCCTTTTGGATTAAATCACAGTGTTCTAATCATATTCAAGATCTCTATATCTTGATACAAAAGAGCATAGTTTTCTCAATCAAAATTCCCTCAGGATATAATTCCCTGAGTTAAAATTCTTCAAGTAGTTTTTTTTTTAATCATAATTTAAACACATCTATTAACCTGGCAAAGATCCGACCTGGAGGCCAAGGAAAGACATTTTCTCTCCTGAGGGAGGAGTAAACATTTCAGCTGCCAGAAGAAGAAATTTGTTTCAAGACAGATTTATACAGAATAACAGTATGAACTATGTTATATGAAGCCCCAACACCATCACACAGATTTCAATTATGTTTTTGCCAATGGCTACAAAAGTCAAACCATAATACTTAAGGAATAAAAATTGTTTCCTTATTCTTCCAGTTCTAAAACAAGTATAATAAAAGCAAGCAAAATTTAAATAAAAGACATTTATAATGCTACTGAAAAATGTTAAAGATTATTAAACTGGGTCATTGGTAAAAGTATAATAAACTTTAGTTTTAAATGATCATAGGCTTGTTTATTTGAAATGTGGTTCTTTGAAATCTCTGCAGGGTGACATACCTGTATTCAAGTAGTCATATAAGAAGGGTCTAGATATTTATACTACACATACTCTTTCCCTTTAGTATGGATTCTTAAGCCCTGTTATGTAAGGAGGTAGTAGGAATTTATTGGGAGTGCTAAGGAAATAAAAACGCTATTTCGTTCAATATTGAATATGTTGGCTGGGAGCTAAAGGAAGCATTTACAAAGAGATCTCTGTTTATTTGTGTATTACATTTGTACTTTTCAGTAAGGAGCTCAAGGCAGTGCACATAATGTTCCTTCTTTCTATTTTCCACAAAACAACCCTATGAGGTCGATCAGTTTGCAGGAGTATAACTGGGTCAAAATCACCAAGGCAGCTTCAATGGCTACAGTTGATGAGAGCCTGGGTATCTCAGTACTAATCTAACATCTTAACCACTATTCCACCTTGGTTTCCCATAAGTATGGAGGTCCTCCATTATACTGCAAATATATTTTATTTAAATGTAGCACTGTGGATTATAAACTTCTAACATATTTCTCACTTTCCAGAAGACACTGTCATCTTCAGAATAAAATAAAATCACAAGAAATTGCTTGAGCCCCTGAGACACAATGGGTATTTGAATGTGAGTGGGGAACATAGCGTACCAGGAAATATTATCATAAGTGAAATTTGAATCATGTTTTGTTGCCATGATATAAACATTTTTGTTGCATGTTGAGAAAGAGTGCAGAGAAGAACAGGATGTATCTAGTTTAATGAAAAGAAGGACTAGGGCAGTGGCAGCTAACCTTTTTGGGCTCCTGTGCTGAAAGTCCCTCCCAAACCCCCTGCGCATGCACGCAAGACCCCCTCACATGCTGCTGTCTCCGCACATGTGCTTGTGAACCCCCCATGCTACACGTCTCTGCACATGCGTGCATGACCCCCTGTGTGTGCTGTGCATCACTGTGCATGTGTACACTGCACACCTTGTGCATGTGCATGCCATGCATCTCTGCTCAACCATGTGCATCTTCCCTGCCCCTCCCCCTGCACATGTGCACCAGATACCCAACAATCAGCTGTTGAGTGGGCTGCAGCATATGCAATACACCTGCTCTGGGCGAGGGCTCATGTGCCAGCAGTAATGGCTCTTCTGGCACGCGTGCCATAGGTTCACCATCATGACACTAGGGGGTGACATGATAGCAGTTTCAGTATTTAAGGGGCTGCCACAAAGAAGAGGGAGTCAACCTGTTCTCCAAAGCATCTGAAGGCAGGGCAAGAAGCAATGGGTGAAAACCAATGGTGGGATTCAAATTTTGTTACTACCGGTTCTGTGGGCATGGCTTGGTGGCCGTGGCAGGGAAAGGAGACTGTAAAATCTCCAGTCAGAGGTGGTATTTGTCGGTTCTCCGAACTACTCAAAATTTCCGCTACCGATTCTCCAGAACTGGTCAGAACCCGCTGAATCCCACATCTGATGAAAACTAATCAAGGAGAGAAGAACCTAGAACTAAGGAGAAATTTCCTGACAGTGAAAACAGTAGAATATCTTGCTTCCAGAAGTTGTGGGTACCCCAACACTGGAGACTTTAAAAAAGAGATTGGATGACCATTTGTCAAAAATAGTATAGGGTTTCATGCTTGAGCAGGAGGTTGGACTAGAAAACCTCAAGATCCCTTCCAACTCTTCTGTTATTCTTTTTTTAAAAAAACACAAATTTTATTGATTTTCAAAGACAATACACAAACAATCAAAACATAAAACATAAAAAACATAAAACATCTTTTCTGAAAGCTGCTTAGTCCCGGGTTACATCTTTTCATACAGACACAAACTCAAATTCATATTCATTTTATATATCATTCCATATCTTATTACCATTCTACATTCTCTATATAGCTTCTCCTGTCTTTTAACTTTCTTAGAGTTATTTTATTTATCTCATCTCAGTTCAGATCATTATGCTTATTATTCTTTGTCTGTTCTGTTTCCCGCTATCTATTTATCTTTTCTTTTTAAACAAAATTTCTCCTGTACACTCATTGGAGTATGATGCCTTTATCTCTTTCCCCTAAATTTATAACACTTAGTATAGTACATAACTTCCATTTGGATTCTGCTTAGTACATTCTAAAGTTACACATTATATTTTAAAGAAAAAAATTATAAATATGTAATATATTTAAAACAACAATCCATAGCAATTCAAATCTATCATTTATATTAATATTCATTTGAATCTTAAACATTTTACACATTACTTTTCAATTGAATATCATGCTTTTATGGGAACACTTATAAACTTTCCATAATTATTTTCCCCCACTTCACATCACTTATATTTTAAAAACATTGTATCATTAAAATGTTCCCATTCCTTCCTACTTCAATTTTCTCATTTATTTCATTGCCTTCCTTTTATTCATAAAAATTTCACTAAGTTACACTGAATATTTTATCCCACTTTTTAATCATATGTTGTTTCCAATTTTCTAACATTATTTCTAAGTACAAATATAACAATACAATCTTATGTACCTTTGCAGAATCCCCTCAGTTAAGTTTTTACCCATTATCTCTAAATGAATCTTGTTTCTTTACATCTTGCTCCACAACCTTGAAGCTTCTCATCCCTTCCTTCCTCCCTTGCTTCTTCTTCTCCCTGCCCTTTTACCCCCTTCTCTCTCCACCTCCCTTTCCCTCTTCTGTATTCCCCCTTTCTGTTGTTTTCTAACATTATATCCACTTTTCATCTTATTTTTCTCTTTTTTGGTTGTTGTTTTTTAAATCTTAAAGTCTCCTTTTTCTTTTCCTCCTTTTCCCTTTCTTCCCCAAGTAAAGTTACTTGTTCATCAAAGATGGCTTCTTCTTTATCCCAATCATCTTGTTGCGCAGTCAGTTTCTCATAAGTGCAAATCGCCATTTCTAAGAATTGAAAAAGAGAGCCAAAAGAGCCCTTTCCTTCTTGTATTTTTTGAATTCAATTTTCAGTTCATCCACAAGTGATGCCATTGTAAAAAGAAGAAATTTTTTCAAAACAACCACCCAAGTGTTTTTAGTCCTTCAAAGATAATTTCCAAAAGTCCCAAAGTCACCAAACAGTCCAAATAAGCTATTTCTTTTAGCACTTTCTTCTTTCTTCACTTTCTCGGGTTACAGTTTAGTTACAGAAATTCCAGTTAAAATGTATCTTTTAGAAGTCTTGTTAGTATTTAATAATTCTTTAAAGTTCTAGGCAATCTCCTCCTTATTTCCAAATCCTGCTCCAATTCTTTTCCTCTCCCTTCCCACTTACAGCAAAAAAAGTTTTTTTTAAATGTTCAGAAATCCTTATTATCCCCTTGACATTTAGTTATCCAGTTTAGTTACCTATTACTCCAAAGCGGGTTTTTCCGATTTCTTTCTGTTTGCTATCAACGTTAGGAAGGAGAGTGAAAAAAAGGAACTTTCCCTTTTAACTTTCATCCGCTGTTTGTAAGTCTCTGGGAACGATGTATCTTTTGCAAATTTTAAGTTCCAGGGTATCTTCATTGTTACTTTGCCCTGGTCAGCCAAAAAACTTTCACTTCCTGACTTCCTCCTGCACTTTCTTTCTCGGCTGAGCACTTCTTTGTGGCGGCCATTTCTGACCGCCGCTCATACTGCCTTCGGAAAAGGGGGTATAGCTGGCTAGGGAGGAGAGGTGCAATCCTCTCGACCCTGCCAGATCCCCCCTGTCTTCACCACCTTCTACAGAGGTGGCTTAGCCCTGAAGCCAGATGGCTCAGGGCACTCCAGTGGCGAGCGCAGGCAAAAACCACGCATGATTGCGGATTTCTGCCTGCCCCAAAGCTCTGCAAACCGGAACTCCTCACTCTTCTGTTATTCTGATAATATGTGCCTATTGAAAGATAGCTTCTCTTACCCAATTTGTCATGCTAACACTATTACACAAGGGGGGGAAAAAGGAAATTCTATTTCTCCCAAGTATTAAGGTGTGCAGTTCCAGATCAGTAGACTTCATAGGAAAAGAGCCATGTTAATCTTAGATAGCAAAACATAAAATAGAAGGAATTGGACACAATAATTTTTTGTGACCTGTACTGACTTTTAATAACATTTAATTAGAAAACATGCCATTAGATTATTCCCAACCAAGGAATCCCAAGATTTGAAGCACATCTAAAGAGCACTAAGTTGGGAAACCTGAATAGTAATTGGGCTAAATTACATATTTGCTATTTATCTCTCCTTGAACCTGAGCATCAAGCAATACTACATGGTGCTGAGCTCTTCATAAGAGATAGAAAACTATTCCTCTCCAGTGGATATACAGATTTCTTGTCTGGTATGTGATAAGCAATTTCCATATTATTTCTTCCTTCTTTATAGCTTAATTATTTTCCTAATTTCCTTCATTACAGTACTGAACTTGGCAACCTTGTATAGCTTGGCTGGATGGTAAGAAATTACACCCCCTTACAGTTTTCTGCTTACTCAGGACTTCAACACAGACAACTACATTCTTCAAAGGTGGATGTGAGATAAAAATTCACTTGGACATTAAGAAAGGAAGGAGGCCGGCTGAATTGGCCTCAAGGCATTTGAAGCATGCAGAAGTTTGTTTACCATCATCTGGGAAAAAATGTATGTATGGCAATAGGGCAGTGGAAGAAGTTATTCACAAAAATCTACTTATAAAAATTATAGCACAAGAATAAATAACTTTTCCTGGGTGATGTAGAACATCTGAAATTGTGATAGCAAGGTGGAGAAGGCAGAGCTTCATCTTGGTGATACAGCTGCAATATTGGGGCTCCGAGATCGCAGCTGATATTTTTGCCCCGGTCGGTCCTAACGGACCTAAACCATCCCGTAGAGACAGTGACCGTGAAGGGCGCATTCCCTGGATCCCAGGGATATCGCAAAGTCCCTGGTTTGATCCGGGAGAAGTCCTTTTGCTGGCGGCAGAGAGGCAGCCTCCATAGCTGCTGAAGTCAGGACAGCTCCGGAAAGGCAGAAGCTGAAAGTAAAAGTGTGTCGGCTGGGTGAGAAACTTCTTTTTTTTCTTGTTAATTTGCTGAGTTTTGAAAGGACACTCTGAATATAAGAAGAAATCTGTGAGATTTTTTTTTGCAAAACTGTATGAGCGGCGTTTTTTAAAGGGATGTCAAATTGAGGCTTGGATTTTTTTTTCTTTTCCTTACTTTTTTGGGGGGGACTTCAGCGCGACTTTGTAGTTAACCGGACTGAATTTTCTCTTATATATATTCTAATGCTCCTTTTTTGATTTTTTAATTTTTTTTTAGGATAGAGGCTCCCTTTGGCTATTTTTTATATATATATATAAATGTTAATACTTTTTCTTTTTGCTTAATTTAAACTATGTTTTTCTGGCTGGGGGGGGGAAAGTGTATTAAGAAACTTTGTAACACTGCCAACTAGAGGCTTGAAAATATTTTATTTGAATTGGAGAAAAACTCTGAAAAGACTACTTCTCAAGGACATTTCAATTTGATAAGATAGAGGGAGAGTGCAGCAGAATATTATTACAGGTGCTTTCCTGGACCCTTATCAACATCTCAATACTTGAGATTTGGCTTTGAAGCTTGTGGAGAAGGAGTCATAATAAGAGCCTTGGACAAATACACAAAGTGTAGTGTGTTTTCTTATCTTTTTTCAGTTGTGCACCCCTACTCACCAGCCTCTCTGTAAACTTTAATTCTAGTAATATTCTTATTTTTGCTTTTTATTTTAAAGGGAAAGCCTCAGAATTTTTTCTTTATTTTTCTTTTCTTCTCCTTTTTACTGGGATTTTCTTTTTGCTTTTTCCATATATTTTTTGACCACTCTGCCTTTTCTTTATTATTATTGAGATTTCCCAATTGGATTAAGGTGTGAAGAACCTGAAGGAATTTTTTCTTTTTTTCCTTATTTTTGTTTTTTTTTCTTCCTAATTATTATTATTATCATTGGGCTTTTTCTTTCTTTCTATTTTTTATTTTTTATTGTGATTACTTCATAATTGGATTAGGGTCTAGAAGAACCTGAAGATTTTTCTTCTTCTTCTTCTCCTTTTTCCTTTTTGTCATTGGCTTTTTTATTATTGGATTTTTCCATTTTGGATTATAATTGGCTATTTTATCAGTTGGATTAAAAGCTAAAAAGAATTTGAAGATTTTGAAGCATCAAAATGAGCAGGAAACCCATATCTTCCAGTGTTTCTACTTCTACCTCTGCCTTCCCACCAGCTGGAGGACAACATTTAATTCAGACAATGTTGAAGCAAGATAAAGAACAAGAAAAAGTGACTTTACAGATGATTATGCAAGGAATCCAAGATCTCAAGATAAAAACAGACACTATTGAACAAAGAACAGAGAAGACTGATGAAAAAGTGGAAAATATTCAACAAATGATGGTGAAGTATGATGAGAGATTCCAAAAAATTGAGGAAGAAGGTAAACAAAGAGAGGAGAAGATTGGAAATATTGACAGCAGATTAACAGTGGTTGAACAAGATAAAAGTGGGATGTTGAGGTGGGAGATGGAGAGGTCAGAATTCTATCTCAGATTTCAAAATATAGAAGAAAAAGGACAAAACTTGGCTGCGATAATGATAGAAATTTTGGCGGATGTTTTGGAAATTACAGAGGATAAGATGATGGATGGAGTAGATGAGGTATACTGAGTTTTTACAAGATATGCGATGAGAAATAAATTACCAAGGGAAGTCCATATTAGATTTACCAAAAAATCCATCAAAACACAAATATTACAAGCTGTAAGAGAGAAGACATTGAAATATAAAGGCAAAGAGATTGTGATTTTAAAACAAATACCCAGAAGAGTGAGAGAGATGAGAAGAGAATATCAATTCCTGACCAAAATGCTATTGGAAAAGGAAGTGAATTATAGATGGCTGATTCTAGAAGGATTAATGTTTATGTGGCAAGAACAGAGACATAGAATTGATTCAATTGAGAAAGCAGAACTTTTCCACACAGAATTTTTTGGAAGGAGAGAAGAAGAGGTGGAGAAAGAGGTCTCATTAATTGAGTTTCAAGAGGAACAACTGGAGACTGAAAAAGAGAAAGGAGCAGTAGGGAGACAGGTGGATAGTAAAGAACAGCGTGAAGTGAGATCCACGAGAGCTGTTAGACCTAAATATAAAGCATAATCATGGAAGAAAAAAAATTGATTACAATGAATATAAATGGACTCAATTCAGCTGTTAAAAGAAGGAAAACCTTTCATAAATTAGAGAAATTAAAATTTGATATAATTTGTCTATAAGAAGTACATATTAAAAAACAACATGAACAATTGTTAGTACAGCCAAAATTAGGGAAAATATTTACTTCTTTGACTCAATGTAAGAAAAGAGGAGTGGTTCTATACATTAAAGAGGCCATCCCAGCAAAATTGATCTATACGGATGAAGACAGAAGAGTATTAATGGTGGAAATAATGAACAATAATATAAAAATACTTTTGATTGCAATTTATGCTCCGAATGATAAACAAGAAGAATTCTATAAAAAACTATACATGACAATAACTGGACTGGACTATGTTAATATAATTATGATGGGAGACTTTAATGGTATTGTGGACAATAAACTGGACCATATAGCAACAATAACAAAGCAAAATAGAAAGACTCTCCCTAAATCCTTTTTTAAAATGACAGACAAATTAACTTTAAAAGACATCTGGAGAGAAAGAAATGTTAAAGCTAAGCAATATACTTTCTGTTCAAATAGACATTTATCATGGTCCAGATTGAATATGATTTGGATCTCAACAGAATTAATATCTAATATTCAAGAAACAAATATTGAAACAAGTACTTGGGCAGATCATAGCCCAATGACAATTAAATGGAAGGGACAAAAAAAAAAAAGATTGGGATGGACATTAAACAATATTACCTTAAAGGAAAAAGATTTTACACAATGGATGGAGAAAGAATTTTTTCTTTAGAGAAAATAAAAAAAAATTTCTTTAGAGAAAATAAAAAAGAAGATACTTCAACGCAGAATGTTTGGGATACAATGAAGGCATATGCTAGAGGTTTGATAATAGATTATATATAAAAAAAGAATATTGGGAAAAGGCAAGCTTCTAAGGCCTTGAAAGATGAGTATGAAAGACTTGAAAAAGAATTACAGAAAATGCCACAGAAAAAAGATTAAATTGAAGTTGGATATAACTAAACATAAAATGGAATTAATAGAGAAAGAAGAATTGGCACAGAAAATTAGAAATGCAAAACAGAATTATTTTGAAGATGTAAATAAACCATGTAGATGGCTAGCTTATAAATTGAGAAAGGAGAAAGAATCAAGAAAAATATTGAAGTTAATAGATGATCAAGGCCAAGTTTGTTATGGGAATAAGGAGAAAAAGGAAATTATTCGAGATTTCTATGGGCAACTATATAAACAAGAGAATATTGATGAGGAAAAATTCAAACAGTATCTACAGAATGCTAATCTACCGAAGATATCTAAAGAGACTGAAAAAATGCTAGAAAGCAATATAACAATGATGGAATTAACTGAAGCACTTAAGAAACAAAATAATGGGAAAGCACCAGGTCCAGATGGGCTTCCGGCAGAATTCTGTAAAACATTTCAAGAATCATTGAGCATTCCATTGCTAGAAGTTATGAATGAAGCTGTGTCAAAGAAGATGATACCCAAAACATGGTCAGAGGCTTATATTACACTTATTCCAAAAGAAGAGGCTGATCCACCGCAAATTAAGAACTGTAGACCTATTTCTTTATTAAATGCAGACTATAAAATCTTTGCTTCAATTTTAGCAGAAAGACTTAAAAAATACTGAAATAATTTCATTCACCCAGATCAAAATGGATTTCTGCCAAAGAGACAAATTAGAGACAATATGAGAGTAATCTTGGACACTTTGGAATACCATGAGGCACATCCTGAAAAGCAAATGGCTTTGATATTCCTAGATGCTCAAAAGGCATTTGACAACGTAGAGATTTATGTTATTACTATTGGAACAGATGGGTTTTGCCAGAAAATTTATACAAGCAATAGAAGCCATATACAATAAACAGACAGCAAAGGTAATGATGGAGGGAGAACTTACAGACTTTATCAATATAAGAAAAGGCACAAGACAAGAATGTCCCCTATCTCCTTTGCTATTTGTATTGACTTTGGAAGTGTTGAATAGAAATATTAGAGATGACAAAAGCATAAAAGGAATGAAAATTAAAAAGGAAGAATTTAAACTGCAAGCCTTTGCTGATGACTTAGCCTTTATTTTGGAAGATCCGTTAGAAACAGCCCCAAAGTTATTGGAAAAGATAGAGACATATGGTGAGGTGGCTGGTTTGAAAATAAATAAAGACAAAACAAAGATTTTGACAAAGAACATGCTACTGAGACAAAGAGAAGAACTGGCAGACCTGTTGAAAATCCAAGTTACGAATAAGGTCAAGTATCTGGGGATACACTTGACAGCAAGATATAGCACATTAAAAGAGAATAATTATATTAAACTTAAACAACAGTTAGCTACAGACTTGAAAAAATGGGAAAACTTGCAATTGTCATTAATAGGGAGAATTTCAACAATTAAGATGAATATTTTACCTAGAATCCTATTTCTGTTTCAAACAATACCAATTAGGCTTGGAAAAGACTATTTTGAAGATTTAAATAAAATTATGTTGAAGTTTATATGGCAAGGTAAGAAAGCGAGAATAAAGCTAAAGCTTTTGCAAGATGCTAGAATTAGAGGAGGTTTTGGTCTGCCCAATTGGGAATTGTACTATCAAGCTGCAAGTTTGATGTGGGTCAAGGAATGGATAACATTAAGAAAGACTAGATTGTTGACATTAGAAGGTCATGATTTGCTGTTGTGTTGGCATGCTTTTTTATGGTATAAGGGAACTAAAACACAGGGTTATTTTAGAAGACATTATATACAGGAGTCTTTGTGGTTAAATTGGGAGAAGATAAAAAGACAATGTTATTTGAAAATTCCAGTTTGGTTATCGACTATTGAAGCATTTTCCTATCCGATAATTTATAAGAAGGAACAAACAGTTAGATATGGGGAACTATTGGATGAAAAGGGTGAACTTAAATTGATACAAAATTTAGAGGAACAAGGTATAAAGATGAATTGGTTTTCATATGCACAAACACATTCAAGGTATGATGAAGATTCTAAAACAGAGGGATTTTATGATAAACAGACTGATCTAGATAAGATCTTGATGGGTACTGATGAGAAGGTGATTACAAAATTATATGATTATTTACTGGGAATTAAATTAGAGGAAGAACAAGTTAAGGAAACTATGATTGTTTGGGGGAAGAATTTTGGATATGGGATTGATTTAGAGAAATGGCAAAAATTGTGGTCTCAAAATTATAAAATGACAATGTCAACAGCATATAAAGAAAATTTGTATAAGATGTTTTACAGGTGGCACTTTCCCCCGACAAGAATAGCAAGAATGTTTAAGAACAAATCTGAAAAATGCTGGAAATGTCATCAGATACCTGGCTCATATTGCCATATGTGGTGAACCTGTGAGGACGCAAAAAAAATTGGACTAAAATTCGCATGTGGTTGTAAAAAATGACAAAGAAACGTATAGATTTGAAACCGGAATTCTTTCTATTGGGAATCTTACCAGGTACATACAGTACAGACTTGAAATATCTGATTGTAAATGTTTTAACAGCAGCTAGGATTGTATTTGCTAAAACTGGAAGAATGAGAAAATACCATCACAGGAAGAAATTATTAAGAAAATATTGGAATGTGCTGAGATGAGTAGATTGACACTTGAAATTAGAGAGCAAGAGGATAAACAATTTTATGAAACTTGGGATCTTTTTTATCAATAGCTAGATGACAAAATACAATAATAGAATATTTAGAATGTTAGATAGCAAGGAATATCTTTATTTTTATTTTTTTGCTTTTGTTATTTGACATTATATTTATAAAGGGTTTCTAGGATAGATTTGGTATGATTATATGATTTGTTATAGAATAAACTATTTAAAGTATTGTTATCTCATAAAGCATGAATGATTAAAAGTATAGTCAAATGTTTTTTTTTAATAGCAATATTAGGATATATAAGTTTGGATTGACAATATGAGTTGTTATGTAGCATAACTGTAATTGAGACTATGAAATGAATGCACAAAACTGATGAACCAACCAATACACTATATGTACATAAGAGAGTTGATATTTTAATGTTTTGTTTGTCTTGTTTGTTTGTAGAAAATCAATAAAATTGTTTAAAAAAAAAAGAAATTGTGATAGCAAGTTGTGGGGACTTTCATAAATAGCCACAATGACCAATTTGTCTTAACAAAACTTAGGTTACTTTCCAAGTCCCTTTATCTTCTGTGATGGAGAATCTATTGCATGCATGCCAGAAGTGGTACGCAGTGCCACTTCTTCCGGCACACAAAAGGTTGCCTGGAAGAGCCCCCATTGAGCATGTGCGCATGCTGCCCATCCAACAGCTGATTGTCAGGTATTTGGTGCATATGTGTGGATGTAGAGTGCATGGGAGACATGTGTGCATGCGCAGAGATGCATGCGCAGAGATGCACAGTGCTCACTATTCTGACCCAAATCTTGTTCCAAGAAAACAAACACGAAACAGTGATAACAGCAAAACCTTTTAAAGATTCTTTACGAATTCCATTCCTTCACAGTTAAAAGGCTGTTGCAAACTAATTGTCTCTGATAAGAACAAACCTTGCCAAGGTTGTGGAAGGCTGCCAAGAACACTACATAAAGTTACTAAGAAATATTTCAAACACAAAGAGTCTCCAAACACTAACCAAGATACTCTGAAAGTCCACAAGGCTTGAGTGCAAAAACTTCTTTGCTTCCTGCAAAGAACTTTGGTTTCTCAGCTGGCTTTTATCTCTTAAGGGAGGGGGCCATTACCTTGCAGCCTTACTCCTGAGTCGCCCATGCTGCTGCAGCTGCTCTTTCTTTCAAGCAGCCATGTGCGCACACGCACTGAGCACAGGCTCTTTGGAGACCTCTTCATCACTGCTGCCACCCTCCACAATCTCCAAAGGAAGCATTCCACTCCCTGATGGTCCTGGCCCATCCCTGCATCACACGCAGGCTCACTCTCTGAGACCTCAGCTGTCTGCATTTGCTGTTGGTGAACCACAACAATCTTGGCGGGATCACGCACACATGTACTGAGACATGCAGATGGGGAGGTTGTGTGTGGGTGGGGGCTTGTCCCCCACATGCATTGCCTTCTGGATGTTGGTATGTGAGCGAGCACGTGCAAGCATGTGTGCAATTTTCGGCACAGGAGCCCAAAAAGATTAGCCACCACTGCTCTACCACTTTCATTTTTAATTGCTTTCTTTTTTCAGTTTGCAGGCAAAATTCTAAGTAAAGAGTTTGAGTTTATAATGAATCATTACTTTAATATTAACACTTATTACTTCTTATAAAATTAAGGATGCTTTGCTTTGCTCTATCTCAGTAGGCAAATTGGCAAATTGGCAAATGCCAAAGCATCTCTATAATGCTGTTGATAAAAATTCAACAAATGAAATTGTTGCTTACTTTTTTAGTATATTTCTAAACTGCTTGTTAACAACAAGAAAGGGTCAAAGTGGTATGCATAATGATAGGTGGCTTACAAATAGGTTATAGCAAAGTGGCTTGTAAACTCTCTCCATGAATAGTTTTTTTTTTTTTAATCTCAGATCTTTTATTTTCAAATAAAAGGAATCTGTCATCCAGTCCTTGATACCTGATGGTGCCTTTGAAAGCGAACCTCAACTATTATTTCTATTCCACAAGCAGAAATGCCGATATTTCAGATAATTCACTACTACCATCTTTCTTTACTTTGTCATGGCATCATGTAGGACATGGGTGTCAAACTCAAGGCCTGGTGAACAGATCTGGCCCATGGGTCAGCTCTGGAAACAGCAAAGAACTGACCCACAGTATCCCTGCTAGTGAAAACGGAACTCGGGAGAGCCATGTGCAGCCCACCCAGGCTCTGTTTTCAGCCGTGACAGCTTCCTGCAGCCCTCTGTCAACAAAAATAAAACTTGGGGAGGCTATATACAGCCCTCCCAGGGTCCATTTTCAGCTGCAACAGCCTCCTGCAGCCCTCTGCCAGAGAAAATAGAGCCTGGGCCAGCCATGCATGGCCTTCCCAGCTCTGTTTTCAATGGCAGGCGCTTGCAGGTCATTACAGCCAAAACAGAGCCTTGATGACTGACATTGAGCTGGGCACGCCCATCCCCAGCACTCCAAGGTCAATCACAACCCTGAAACGCCCTCAATGAAATCGGGTTTAACACCTGATGTAGGCGATAAGTACACAATTTGTGATGGTCCACAATAATGTGGGATGCTGAGGGAAATCATTCAACAACATCCTGAGGACCACAAACTGTACACCAGGTCCTCCCTTTTCTAGTTTTCTTCTTGATCTGTCACCCATTCTAAATATTGCAACTGGCCACCAGTCCATGGTTTTTCTCCTTCAAAATAAATTCGGAAACAGGACAGAAAAAGTCTAAGCTGGAAAAATAGCAATATTCTGCTGCTGTAACTCTTTCTTCAGATAGGCTACATGAAATAAGCTGACATGATTAATAGACCTTTTAGGGCTGCAGTTTATAGAAGGCATACAAATGCTTCTTTCTAGCTTCTTTCTAGTAGCTTTCCTACTTCTTAAGGTTTGAAATTTTATCCCAGATGTGTTCATTATCAAAATGGTACAGTTCAAATCCAAATTATATTTAAATAATGTTCTAATCTGCTGAAGAACTTGTTAGAAATAAAAATGAGAGTTCCCTTTTAAGCATAGTGGTGTGTAGGGTCTTTGGTTACTAAATCATTTGAAAGAAGAAAGAAAGAATGAGTCTTTCAGAAGATAAACGTGCTTTAAGAAGGATTAAAATATATAAACTGATCTACTCAGTTGGATATATCTCCTAGCTCTGCATGTGCTCACTCTAGGCTTGTTAACAATGTTTAACTAATAAGAATGTATGCTCTACATGCAGGTAATTGTGCTTTAATAGGGATTGTGCGTGTTTAATAAGTTGCCTTCTCTGAACATCTACCCAGAAGTACTTTTCTCTCTTTTTATATATATTTTTGCCTTTTCTTTTTGAGGAATGATGTCACTTTTTTGGGGGGGGAGTGTTCTGTCCTCATTAACATACTTGAAATCCCCGTGCTTTGATTGGCCAAAGCGCGGGGCTTTCCGATTGGTCAGGCGAGCCGCGCCGATTGGCTCGTTAAGAATCTCCCGCGATTGGTTTGTTCAGAGCGCGGGAGATTCAAAGCGCTGCCATTGGCCGCGGGCTTTTTTCCTTTCGGCGGTTCGGTTCCAGTAATTCAAATAAAGAGCTTTGCACTAAGTCACCGACTCCTGGCGTCATTTCGCGGACACGACACTGGCGACGAGGATGGGATCCAGACCCTGAACCGAACCCCGTGTCCGACGGAAGCCAGACAAAGCACCGAGATGGCGAAAATCGCACCGCCCGCCCCCTTCAACCCCGCCACCGAAGACTGGGAATCGTTCTCCGACCGATTCCGCATGTACCTCGAGTGCACCGGCATGAAGGACGCCTCGGGCCTACTAAAACGCACCGTCTTCCTCACCCACTGCGGGACCGAAGTCTTCCAGATGGCCAAAGCGTTGGCCAAGCCCGCCGATGCAACCGCCATGGACTGGGATGTCCTTGAACCCATCTTTCGGCGACACGATGCTCCAGAGGTCCCCATCCTGATCTGACGTAACGAGTTCTACCGGCGGGACCAGAGAGCGGGTGAGAAATTGAGCGACTTCGTTGCCGAGCTGCGGCGCCTAGGGGGACTCTGCGAATTTGATAACCTAAACAACACCCTGAGAGACCGAATTGTGCTCGGTCTGTGGGACCCCGCCCTCCAGAGCCGGCTGATGGCTAAGGGCGACATCAGCTTAGCAGACGCCCTCACCGCAGCCGCAGCCGCAGAAGCCACCCGAACTTCCGCCGATAGCATGCGCAGACCAGACACGAGGGACCGCGGCGGAAACAACAACCCGGCAAGGTCGACCGAACCAAAAACCAAGACGACAACACACCAGGGCGACTTCCACTCGGCATCCAGCACGTCCGAAGACGAGGAGGACATCCATCGACTCCAGACAGGGCGCGACCAACGGAACCGGAAAGGTCGTAAGTCAAGGACCAACTGTGCCGGTTGCGGCGGCGACCACCCCAGGTCGGAATGCCGGTTTTTCAATTCCATCTGCCGGCATTGCGATAAAAAGGGGCACATCGCCCGGGTTTGCCGCCTGAAGAAAAACCGCAGTCCGGCTCGATGGGACCAGAGCGACCGGAGGAGGGAGAGCACACCGCCCCGGACCAGAGATCGCCACTCGGACAGCCATGGGACCGGAGCGGACGATCCTCGCGAGGCGGCGACAACCGGCGGAGAGAGGAGACCCACCAGACGGTCACCATCGGCCACGCCATCACCAACGACGCCCGGAAAATCCACGTCGAGGTACGCATCGAGGGCCAGCCGTGCAAAATGGAGGTGGACTCCGGGTCCTACCTCTCCATGATTGCTTGGCACGAGATAAAGCGGTTGGTGCCTACCCTCCAAAAGAGGAACGTAGACAACCAGAGACTCATTGTAAAGGACTACCAGGGAAACCGCATCCCGGTAGTCAGCACCAAAAGTTTTGAAATAACGTATAAGGGGCGCACCGAACGACTCCCCCTAACGATCGTCGACCGTGACCGCCCAAGCCTACTGGGACTGCAATGGTTCGCCCCGCTCGACATCGCCCTCACGGGAGTCAACCACGTCACCGACGACGGCTGGGAACAGCGGCTAGCCCAGGAGTTCCAAGAGGTCTTCGACGGAAACCTGGGCAAGTACCGAGGGCCCCTTATCTCATTCGACCTAGACCCTAACGTTCCCCCCAAACGCCTGAAACCAAAGCGGGTGCCATTCGCACTGAAACCCAAAATAGACGAGCAAATTGATAAGCTCGTCAAACAGGGGGTACTGCAGCCCATAGACCACGCCCGGTGGGAGACCCCCATAGTCACCCCGATCAAGCCCGACGGGTCGGTGAGAATCTGTGGGGACTATAAGGCCACCCTAAATGGCGCGCTGCAACAAAGTGCCTACCCCGTCCCAATAGTGCAACACCTACTGCACTCCCTGGGAGGGGACAAGGTTTTCGCCAAGCTCGATCTTGCCCAGGCATACCAACAGTTGCCGGTCGACGAGCAAACGGCAGAAGCACAGACCATTGTCACCCACCGGGGAGCATTCAAATGCAACCGACTCCAATTCGGAGTCAGCGTGGCACCGGGCATATTTCAGAGCCTAATGGAGAGGCTATTGCAAGGTATCAAGGGGGTGGTACCTTATTTCGACGACGTCCTAGTGTCGGCACCCAACCAAGCCGAACTAGAAAGTTGACTAAGAGAGATCCTAACTAAATTTAAAGAGACGGGACTAAAAGTAAAGAGGGAAAAATGCCAGCTTTGCACGGAACGAGTGGAATTCTTGGGCTACCTCCTAGACCGGCACGGCATTCACCCCACAAGCAAAAAAATCAAGGCCATCAAAGAGGCCCCCACCCCTAAATCAAAGACTGAACTACAAGCATTTTTGGGGTTACTGAACTTTTACAATGTTTCCTACCCCAAAAGGCGACGGCGGCGGAGCCCTTGCATAGGCTCCTGGACAAGGCGGCGACCTGGACTTGGGGGAAACGGGAGCAAGCCGCCTTCCAAAAAACAAAGGACCTCCTCACCTCCGATGCCGTCCTCATACAATTCAACGAGACCCTGCCTCTGGCCGTCACTTGCGACGCATCACCCTTCGGCGTCGGCGCTGTCCTCAGCCATACCCTTCCCGACAGAAAAGAAACACCCATCGCGTTCTTTTCAAGGACCCTCACCAAACCGGAGCGGAACTATAGCCAACTGGACAAAGAGGCTCTGGCTATAGTTGCCGCCATAAAACGATTCCACGAATACCTCTACGGCCGGACCTTCACCATTATAACGGACCACAAGCCGTTGCTGGGAATCCTTGCAGGGAACCGGGCCACCCCAAACATTCTGTCTCCCCGAATGACAAGGTGGTCCGAGTTCCTGGCGGCCTACAACTATGAACTCATACACAGACCGCGTAAGACGATCTCGCATGCGGACGCATTAAGCCGCTCACCACTACCGGAATCCGACTCTGACCCAGCACCAACGACGACCACCCTCAGCATCGAGACCCTACCCAACCTACCCATAACCGCGTCAGACATTGCCCGGGAAACTAATAAAGACAGGTGTCTGGCGCGGGTTTTGCATTGGGTAGAAAAAGGGTGGCTGGAAAAAGACAACGACGAGTCCGTCAAGACGTTTCGGAACCGCCAAACCGAACTCTCATTGTTAAAAGGGTGCATCTTATGGGGTGACAGGGTGGTCATTCCGGACAGACTACAGGGGAAGGTTTTGGAAATGTTGCACGAGGGGCACCCTGGCATCGTAAGAACTAAAGCCCTGGCCAGAAGTTACGCGTGGTGGCCAGGGATGGACAAACAGATAGAGGCCTGGGTAGCTAGGTGCCAGCGATGCCAGGAGACTAGGCCCAGCCCACCCACAGCACCCGTCCTAGAGTGGGAAACCCCAAGGGGACCCTGGTCCAGAATCCATATAGACTTCGCCGGACCCACGAATGGACACACCTTCCTCATAACAGTTGACGCTTACTCCAACTGGCTGGAGGTAAGCGACATGAAGACAACAACCACGGAGGCCGTGACCAAAGAACTCTGCAAACTCTTTGCAACACACGGCCTCCCAGACGTCGTCGTCTCCGACAACGGGCCCCAGTTTACCTCCCTGGAATTCGAGAAATTCCTGGCGGAAAGGGGCATCCGCCACGCACTAACAGCACCGGCGCACCCGGCGGCGAATGGTAGGGCAGAACGAATGGTCCAATTCACCAAAAAGACCATCCAGAAAATAGACCACAGGGAGATCCAAGAGAAAATCAACACACTACTCTTTACCCAACACATAACCCCGAATACCACTACCAGCAAAAGCCCAGCCGAACTACTAATGGGTAGAAAGCTAAGGTCCCCACTCGACAGGTTACACCCTATGTATAACCCGGAGCGGCCCCCAGACTCAAGCACAAAAAACCGAACGTTCGCGCCCGGGGACCCCGTATATGCAAAAAACCTGACGGGAGACCCTCTATGGATCCCAGCCGTCATCACCCAAGCAACAGGCCCACACTCGTACCGGCTACAAACAGCAGACGGACGAGCGTGGAAACGCCACATCGACCAACTTAGGTCGAGGACCGCAAGCAAACCCAACCCCCGTAACGCAAGCCAAGGGGGAAGGGAATACCCAGGAGACAGAATACAAGGAAAAATAAACCAGCAGTACTCACCGAAACGCAGCCATCACGACCCCTCGCCAGAAAAGAACAGCCAAGCCAGCTCGACCGACCCGGAAAGACCGAGCGGGAGCGGCGAAACCTGTAGCTCAACCAACCCGGAAGGCCCAGGAGGGAGCTACGGAGAAAGAACCGGCCCGATCGACCAGCCGGTTCCCACAGCAGCAGGAGCAACGAAGATCCCGACCGAACCGGCCGAGATCCAGCCTACAACTGAGTTGCGCAGGTCAAGTAGGACCAGACGGAGCCCCGCCTACCTACGTGACTACGCAACGTAAGGACTGAACCAAGAGGGGAGGGGTGTTCTGTCCTCATTAACATACTTGAAATCCCCGCGCTTTGATTGGCCAAAGCGCGGGGCTTTCCAATTGGTCAGGCGAGCCGCGCCGATTGGCTCGTTAAGAATCTCCCGCGATTGGTTCGTTCAGAGCGTGGGAGATTCGAAGTGCTGCCATTGGCCGCGGCCGCCGCAGCGAAAGGAATAAAAGCCGCGGGCTTTTTTCCTTTCGGCGGTTCGGTTCCAGTAATTCAAATAAAGAGCTTTGCACTAAGTCACCGACTCCTGGCGTCATTTCGCGGACACGACAGGGAGGACAGGATCTGTGTGCGGTTAACACCTGTATGATAACAATTTCATTACTGCAACTTTTTAAGCAAGAGGTAATGATAGCAAAACTCCATATTCTAAATGCAAGACTGTTGTCATGAAGCTAGACAGAAATTTAGAAAAAGGCAATCAGGTTTTCTACTCATTGTTTAAGTATTTCAGAACAGTAGTCCATTGGTGTATTGAAGGATTGTTCCTATGGTTTAAAAGGAATTGTCGTTCTATAAAGTGTGCAAGTATCAATTTCTGAAATCCCTACTATTAGGATATAGCCCAGTGGTGGCTAACCTTTTTGGGCTCCTGTGCCAAAAATTGTGCGTGCGCTTGCACTCTCTCACTCGCATGCCAGCACCCAGAAGGCAATGCACCTCCCCCATGTCCCCTATGCATGCACGTGCAATCTCCTCCCCCCACCCCACCCCACTGCCCACTTACCTGCACTGCGACTCACAGCTGATTTTCGGCTGGTTTGCAGCTTTTTTCGGCCTCCCAAAGGCTTGAGGAAGGCTTCTGCAGGCTTCTACAAGCTTTGTAGGCCGAAATCTAGCCCTGTGTGGGGTGGGGGATTGAAAAACCACCAAAGATTTGATATTAATCCAAGGAAAACAGCTTTATTGTAGCATTTCTGCAAAACGGGTTCCTACCCTGGCAGATGGGAGGAACTCAGCAAAGTTTGCATTCTATTTTATACCCTGTGTTAGGGATAACATTGTTTTACCCTAACTGGTTTAGTTAAATAATAATATGTAATCATAGTTTGTATGTTAAAGTGTCTGCAACTTTAACTGTGGGATAGTAATTAAGAGAGTGGTTGTGAAAGCACTTTAAAAGAAGCAAGGCTGCAGCTTGCTCTCTCTCTGGCTTTGATGAAACCTGATTACTGCAAGGACACAAGACTGCATTGCTCGAACGGGAGAGAAAACAAAGGACTGACTTGTAAGTAAATTGACATAGGATATTTCTACATGGACTTTGCTAACTGAATATCCCTGAATGGACTGACTAAATGATACATGACTATTGGACTGTTATTTTGACTATGCTATGAACTCATAATGGAATAAACTATATTTTTGATAGCACAAGCGTATCTGTTATTTTTACTGTATATTAATAAACATACAAGCTTAGCTCACTCATTTATCTGTGTGCCTATCTGACTAACGCTGCACATTCTGTTTAGCTTGTCTCCCTAACCCTGGTTGGGGAAACCAGGCTTAACACTGGTTATGGGCCCAGAGGCTGCAAAGTCAGTTTAACTAGGATAAAACAGATTTATGTAAAAGTGAGAGTTTGTGTTGTTATACATTACAGTAAACAGACAGCTGTGTTTTATTAATTATAGTTTTATATCCATATAAAGAAAACATGGCACAAGTCAATCTACAAAGTTTGTCCCTTATATCCAAGCTGGATGGAACAAACTATGTATCATGGTCTATGAAATGTAGTCTGCTTCTACGAAGAGAAGGTTTGTGGAACATAATTGAAAATCCACCAAACGTAGAAGAATGGGATCCAGAGTATGATGAAGATAGAATAAAGATAGAAGAATTTATGCATAATAATCAGCACGCTATTTGCATTATTGCTTTCACCTTAACTGATCAGCAACTTGTTTATATCCATGGAGAGAAAACGGCTGTTGGGTGTTGGCAGAAGCTGAAGAGGATTTATGTTCGAGATAATGTTGGTGCTCACATAAATCTAACACGGAAACTTTTCAGTACACATCTCCATAAGAATGGTGATATGCTGAGTCATTTGAAAACTATGCAAAGCATTTTTCAAGAACTGCACGAGAAAGAGCTTATTTTCTCTGAACTACACCAAGTCTACATAATTCTATCTTCCCTTGACGAAAGTTATGATAACTACGTAACTTCCCTTGAAATATTGCCAAAGGAAAGCCTAACTTTAACTGATATAACTGGCAGATTGATTGAAGAGGCCAGAAGAAGGCTTGAAAGAGACGATTTAAGGAGGCAGCAACCTCAAAAAGAAGATAATGAAACTCCTACTGCATACGCAATTAAAAAGTGTTTTAATTGTGGAGGAAGAGGACATTTGGCAAGATTTTGTAAAAAAGCAAAGTACCGGAACGCTGGCCAGAATACTAAAAGTCATCAAAAGATAAATAAAAATTTAGAGTTAGCCATGTATAGTAACGGAGCTGTAAAAAATAATTTATGGGTGGTTGACAGTGGAGCATCTCATTGTATAACTAATGATAAGAAAAATTTTATTAAAATGTCCCAGAGTACACAGCAGATATCGTTAGCCAATGGCTGGAAACTGAAAGCTAAAGGTCAAGGTATAGCATATTGTTCTTTTATAAAAGAGAATGTAAAAATGTTATATGTACCACAACTTAAGTTTAATTTAATTTCAGTTAGAATTTTGGTTAAACTAGGATATGTAGTTACCTTTAAAGGAGATAACTGCATAATTGAAAAACAAGATAAGAGAATTACTGCATCTTTAAGAGATGAATTATATGTGTTAAATGATAATGGTTTAAAGGTGGCTAACACAGTTTATGAAAATAAGAAACCTCATGATGAATGTATTCACTTGTTACATCGAAGGCTAGGGCATTTAAATATTAAAATACTTAAGAAAACTGTTGAATTATCTAAGGGAATAAGTTTGAAACCTTGTAATAAGTATTTGCAATGTAATGCCTGCAATCAAAGCAAAGCCAGGGACACACCTGCTAATAGAGTTGATGGATTTACTACCAAAGAGCCTTTAGAGGTAGTATTTGCAGATTTAATAGGTCCTAAAAAACCAAGTGTAGGAGGAGCTCGTTACATACTAAGTATAATGGACCATTATTCTAGATATGGGTTTTGCTATTTAATGAAGAGCAAAACTGAAACGTATCAAAATCTCTTTAATTGGATTAAATTTGCAGAAAGGAAAACTAAAAAGAAATTAGTAACTCTTATAACAGATAATGGTACGGAATTTACAAATAATAAATTCCAGAACAGACTAAGAATGTTAGGTATTCAACATAAAAAGTCTGCACCATATAGGCCACAACATAATGCCTTTATAGAGAGAAGAGGCCAAACATTACAATCAATGACACGTACTATGATGTCTGATTCAGGATTACCTGACAATTTGTGGGGAGAAGCAATAATGTGTGGTAATCATATATTAAATAATGTTGTTAATTCAACAACAGGTGAATTACCATTCACATTGTGGCATGGTACAAAACCTGATTTAAGTTACATGCACACATTTGGAGCACCAGCATGGGTGCATATCCCTACACAACTTAGATACAAAGGACAACATAGAGCTAAAAGATTATATTTTGTAGGATATGAATCTAATCATAGATCTTATAGATTCTGGGAACCAGGTACATCTAGAGTTTACACCAGTGCCAGTGCTAAATTCCTAGAACATGTAGGATGGAATAGATTAGAGAAAGATTTAAATAATGAAGTAATTATTGAACCCTACAAAAGGCAGAAAGATCAGACTAGTTATAAGAAGAGTCCAATTAAAGAAGAAGTCCAAGAAGAGCAAATAGGACCAGAACAAGAGGAAACAATTGATCAGGAAGAGTTAGATAATCAAGAAGAGTTAATAAATGAAAGTCCACCTGTAAGTCCTGTAATACCTAGACGTACTACACGTGTAACTAGACCACCTGATAGGTATCAAGCAAGTATAGTTTGCCAAGTAACTAAAGTTCCAACTAGTGTAGATGAACTTAGGATGTATCCTGCTAAGGATCAGGAGAATTGGCAAAAGGCAATGGAAAAGGAATTAAATTCATTAAAGGTAATGAAAGTTTATGAAAATGCTAAATTACCCCCAGGAGAAAAATCCATTGGGTGCAAATGGATATTTAAAGTAAAAACTGGAAATGATGGGACTGTTACCCATAAGGCTAGGTTAGTAGCTCAAAGATTTAATCAAACTGCATCTGATTATGATGAAGTTTTTGCACCAAGTCTTAAAGCAACATCTTTAAGAGCAGCATTAGTGTGGGCAGCTAAGAAAAACTATGTGATTAACCATTTAGATGTAGAAACTGCTTATCTACATGCACCATTGCAGCACACTATATATTTAAGAAAACCAGTAGGTATAAAAGACAATAAAGTAAATAGTAATGATTGTTGGAAACTCAAAAAGAGTCTTTACGTGTTGAAACAATCTGGGTTTGAGTGGAACCAATATATTGTGAAAGAGTTAAACAATATAGGTTTTAAATCTGGTTTAGCAGATCCATGTGTGTTTAAAAGAGAAAATAATGGAACGGTGTCATTATTGTTATTATTTACAGATGATATTGCTTTAATAACTAAGACTAATAATGAAGCTAATGAGATTATATCATTATTAGCCAAAAAGATAAAATTAAAGCATTTAGGTGAAATTAAAAAGTATCTAGGATTGACAATTAACAAAACAAAAAATGGATTTAAGATATCTCAAGAAGATAAAATTTGCCAATTAATTAAAACGTATAAAATGGAACTTTGTAAACCGGCAAAGACTCCAATGAGTCAGGAAGTTTGCCAAACTGATGATCAAAGTCCCAAATTTGATAAGTCCATATATCAATCTTTGATTGGTAGCTTATCATATATAAGCAATTGGTCTAGGCCAGATATAGCTTATAGTGTAAATCAGCTGGCACGTTTTAATTCAGATCCACAACAATGTCATTGGCAATCATTAAAGAGAATTTTAAGATATCTTAAAGGAACAATGAACCATGCATTGTATATAGAACCAAAGGGTGATTTGAATCTTAGTGCCTATGCAGATGCAAGTTTTGCAACTAATATAAACACTAAAAAATCAACATCTGGGATGGCTATATTATTTGGTAAGACACTAATAGGGTGGAGGTCAATCAGACAACAGCATATCAGCTTGTCCACGATGGAAGCGGAATTTTCATGTCTGTCATTATTATGCACTGACTTGATTTTGTACAAACAGTTATTATTAGACATGAGTATAACTGTAAAAGATTCCATTATTGTGTTCGAGGATAACCAAGCAGCTATAAAGTTAGCTACTAGTATTGCTGTAAAAACTAGATCAAAGCATACTGATTTAAGATACTTAAATGTTAGAGAATCTGTAAAGAATGGGCTAATTAAATTGGAATACTGCATGACAGAAGAAAACATTGCAGACCAATTTACAAAAGCTCAAGGAGTAACTAAGTTTAAAGAAAGTTGTAACAAATATGATTTAAAGATGTAAATAGTTATATTTATTATTATTTCCTAAAAGGGGAGAATGTTAGGGATAACATTGTTTTACCCTAACTGGTTTAGGTAAATAATAATATGTAATCATAGTTTGTATATTAAAGTGTCTGCAACTTTAACTGTGGGATAGTAATTAAGGGAGTGGTTGTGAAAGCACTTTAAAAGAAGCAAGGCTGCAGCTTGCTCTCTCTCTGGCTTTGATGAAACCTGATTACTGCAAGGACACAAGACTGCATTGCTCGAACGGGAGAGAAAACAAAGGACTGACTTGTAAGTGAATTGACATAGGATATTTCTACACGGACTTTGCTAACTGAATATCCCTGAATGGACTGACTAAATGATACATGACTATTGGACTGTTATTTTGACTATGCTATGAACTCATAATGGAATAAACTATATTTTTGATAGCACAAGCGTATCTGTTATTTTTACTGTATATTAATAAACATACAAGCTTAGCTCACTCATTTATCTGTGTGCCTATCTGACTAACGCTGCACATTCTGTTTAGCTTGTAATATTGGGTTGGAAATCATGGATATATACACAGCAATGTGAATGAATCAAAGCACACACACACCCTTTTGCAGCTAATACAATGTCTAATGCATATCTATTTTGCAAAGCCACTTTTCTAACTTCAGAAAGTTTCGTGTTGAGCATTTTGATTGTCTTGATAGTACCATTAAACATGGCTACTGTAAAGTTATTCAGAATATGTAAATCTCTATAATTCATGGCTACTTCCAACGGTGCCAGCATTCCCCATGCTATCTGTGTTTTCAACCTTCCCCCCAGTGTTAGTCCTGAACTGATGTCTCTTTTGTTCCGAATCCGTCCCTGGGATAAGGTATTCAATTTATATATTACTGGTATCACGTATCCCATGGTACAAATCCCACTCCAACGTGGTGGCATTTCTCTATATGCATGTTTCCCACACAACACTCACCTAAAATTTTCCATGGCGTACATTTGATTCGAAGTCCGAGTCCAATTGATTATATCTTCAAAATACATACACATCTGGTATTGGTCGAGATTAAAATAACTCAATTGATGATGAGTGTTAGAATAACTGTGGTTATTACAAGATAAAGGCATATCAAAAGTTTTGTTGCATTTTTCCCAATCACCCAATTCCACTCCTTTGGATACATTTCTCTTGAAACACGCATATGCTTTTTCTCTCAAATGGACAAATACCTTCCCGGATAGGTTTCTTTTCATAGGAGCCTGTTCAAATTTATGTCCCTTTAGTCTCAAATCCTGTTGACTTAGTGGGATTGCATGTAATGTTAAACCCTCCCCTGTCTTCCCTGGCATGTGCATGCACATCCAGCAGCTAGTTATGTTCAATGCTTGTGATACCTTCTTCAAATCCTTCATGTATGTATTGTGTTCCCATAAATCTGTCCCCAAGTCTCCAGCTGGTCCAATAAATAGAGTCTGTCCTCCTGATACAATCATCAGTACTATTGTCAAGGTGGTTAGCTCAGTGCAGGGTCCAATCTTCTTCATCTTTTTAAAGTGAGTTTCAGTGGCTGACCGTCCACTGGAACTGCCCTCCACGTAGAATTTGGATCTGGTGCCTTCTTGACTCTGCTGTAATGCATCCAGCCTCCTTCTTGAGTGCGAACTGCAGATTGAGTTGCAGGGCTGCCAACCTTGAGTGATAGTTCGGAGTGAGACACTGCGAGGGAGCGGAGTGACCAAGCCCGAGGGAGCGAAGCGACCGAGGGGGGGATGGTGTGGAAGGGGGGTGTCCCCCCTTCCACGGTAGGGAGCTTTGACAATTTTACATTTTAAATGGTGCAATCTGATGCATACTTTAGTCATGATTTGGACATATACATACATACATACATTTTAACCCATAGGCATAAGAAAAAAAATGAGGACACATATTACAAAAACACATTTTTCTTCAGTGAGGGAACTTGACTATGAAAACCAATGAGACATAGCATAGGCCTTTTAGTTTCATAAAAGGTTTGAAAAAATAATTGGGTAATTATTTGAAATGGACTGTGATGTTTCTTTGTCATATATGTATGTGTATGTGGGTATATGCGGGTATATGCGTAATGGTTATATTTTGAGAACTGAATGCAACGAAATTTTGTTTTAATGTATGCTGATTAGTGTACATTTAAAGTGACAATAGTTTTCTGGTCTGTTCTATTCCAGTTCCATTCCAATTTATTCCATTCCATTCCAGTTTCATTCCAATTCTATTCCATTCTAACTTTTGAATAGCTGATGCAGCTTGCATAAAAAGGGCAAAAGGAAAAATAAACCAGGGAACACTTCACCAATGCCCTTAGTACAATCGAAAAACAAATATATTTTTATCGGCGAGGCGAGCGGCTGCTCGGAGCCACCGATCCCCTGAAAAATCACATCTAAAGCAAAATTAGAGGCAAGGAGCTACGGTTTTTGAAGGGTTAAAATTCAGATTAGTTTGCTAGAGAGGTGTGGCCGCGGGGGAAAGAGACGGGGAGGGGAGTTTCTTTCTGTTAAACCCGCCATTCTTCGGCAAATTTGCAAGCGGATTAGCCTGCTTTAAATTGCAAATCTAAGATGAATTAGAAATAAAATTTGGGGTGGAGGGGGTCTTATTCCACAAGCGCGCCTTTATTCGAGGCTGGAATTCCCATTGCAAGAAAGATCTCTCGGGCCTTTAGCGTGAGATTTCGTTTATCAGAGTGAGACAGTCAAAATTGGTTGAATTGCGTGAGTCTCACTCTGATTGCGTGAGAGTTGGCAGCACTGGAGTTGTCAATAGCACCTGGTATGGGCCTTCCCAGCTAGGTTGCAGCTTCTCACTTCTCCACGTCTTTACTAGGATCCAATCTCCAACTTCGTAGGGGTGTTGGCTTTCTGCAAGTGGTGGTCGTTGCGCCAACAATCCCTGTTTATAAAGAGAAAACAAAGACCTGGACAGTGCCTGCAAATATTTTCTCAGAAACAAATCTTTAAATTCAGGTATAGGATTTCCCAGTCTGGCCAGGTAGGGTCGCCCCATTAACATTTCAAAAGGGGAGATCCCTGTGTCTTTCCTTGGGCATGTTCTAATTCTAAGGAGTGCCAGGGGCAGATTCTTTGTCCAAGGTAATCCATTTTCCAATTGGAGCTTGGTCAGATGTTTCTTCAACTCTCCATTAGCTCTCTCCACCCGGCCATTGGCCTCCGGATTCCAAGGAGTGTGCAAATCCCATTTCACCCCAATCGCAGCCATCACTGACTGCAAAACTTTTTGTGTAAAGTGTGTTCCTCTATCTGAATCAATTGCTTCCATCATGCCATATCTGGGGATAATTTGTTCTAACAGGATCTTGGTTACCGGGGAGCTGTTGCCCTTCTGGTGGGATATGCCTCTACCCATCCTGTTAATTGATCTTTAACCACCAATAAGTACTTCCATCCCCCTTTTCTGGGAGCTCTGTGAAATCAATCTGAGTCCTTTGAAATGGCCAACTAACCAAAGGCCTTCCCCCCATTTCTTTCTTCTTTGCTGCCTTCTTGTTTACCTTAAGGCAGATCAAGCACTTCCAGCAAATGCTCTGAGCTAATGTCCACATTTTGGGGCTCCAGAAATGTAGTCTTACAGCCATCACCAATGCTTCCATTCCCCAGTGTCCCCCTTCATGTACTTTTTCTAGAATTCCCCTTATTACATCCCTGGGGATGACTTTCACCCCTTCTGATGTTTTCCACCCATCCTCTGTTAGTGTGCACCTTTCTCCTTCCAACTTGTCTTTCTCTTTCCCTTCTGGCTTCCAATTCTCATCCTCTTCTACTTCCAACAAGGGAATTGATACCATTACCAGCTCCATCTCCCCTGCCACTTCTTTTGCCCATTTGTCTGCCCACCTGTTTCCAACTACTTCTGGGATATCCCCTTTCTGATGAGCATTCACATGTACTATTGACACTTGATTTGGCAGTTGCAGGGCCTCCAGAGCCTGTTTCACAAGCTGTAATTGTTCAACTTGTTTTCCATCAGCCCTGATAAAACCCCTCTCCTGCCAGATCTTACCAAAGGTATGGACCACACCTCAGGCGTATTTGGAATCAATCCAAATTGTCACATCAATTCCTTCAGCCAATTCCAAGGCCCTCTTTCAAAGCAAACAACTCGCACTTTTGTGCAGACCATGAAGAAGGAAGGGAGCCTTTTTCTATGACCTCCCCTTCTCCTGTCACGACTGCAAATCCTGACTTCCTTTTTCCTTCCTCAACCCTACTTGATCCATCCACAAACCATCTCTCCCCATCTTTCAAAGGAGTCTCTTCCAGATCCTCCCTCCCCTTTGTCATCAAATCTACTTGCAACAAACAATCATGGTCTTCAGCCTCCCATTCCTGCCTTCTTCCTTCTAAAAATTCGGTTGGGTTCAAATTCCTATCTGTCCCAATCACTACATCAGGGTTGGTTCTCAAAATGGTCTCATATTTGAGAATCCGTCCTTCTGTCATCCAGGTTGTTGCCAACTGACTTAGCACAGAAGTAACATGATGAGGAGAATCCACCACCAGGGCCCCTCCAAAGGTTAATTTCTTGCTCTCTACTACCAACATAGCTGTAGCAGCCACAGCCTGCACACAGATTGGGCATCCCCTTACTACCAGCTCCAGAGTCTTGCTCAGAAAGGCGACTGGCTGGTACTGCCCCCCCCCTTTCTAGTGCCGTTCCTTGGGCTGCTGACACATACAGATGAAATGGGAGCTTCAAATTGGGCAAAGCCAAAACCGGTGCGGATGACAGTGCCTTCTTTAAATCCTCCCACTTCTCATCATCTCCCTCTAACCATTTTATACTCTCTCCTTTCCCTACCAACTTCCTGTGCAGGAATTGGGCTAACACAGTGTATTGGTCCACCCAGGCTCTGCAATATCCCAGCAATCCGAGGGCTTTCCTGACTTCTGTCTTATTTCTGGGAGGAGCCAAGCTCATGATCCCTTTCACCCTCTCAGGATCCAGGGACCTCGCCCCCTGATGAATATAATGCCACAAATATTTCACCTTCCTTTCCACAAATTGGATCTTTTCCCTTGAAACTATCAATCCTTGCTCCTTCAGCCAATTTAACAAAGCCACAGATGCTGCTCTGACCTCTCTCTCTTTCTCCCCAGTCAGCAACAAATCATCCATATACTGAATCAATGTGATCCCTTTCCCTTTCTCAAAAGACACTAACTTCTTTTCCAAAGCCTGTCCAAACAGCAAAGGGCTTTCAGTATATCCCTGGGGAAGTACTGTCCACCTTAATTGCTGTTTCCTTCCACTCTCAGGATCATTCCATTCAAATGCAAACAGATCTCTACTTTTTTCTTCAAGGGGGCACGCCCAGAAAGCATCCTTCAGATCTAACTACAGTAATCCATTTGTCTTTAGGAGGGATTCGTCCCAAGATAATATAGGGGTCGGGAACCACTGGGAATCTGGGAACCACTATGCTATTGATCCTCCTCAAGTCTAAAACCAATCTATGTTTACCATCCTTCTTCAACACAGCAAGTATTGGAGAATTAAAAGGTGACATAGTAGGCTCCAACATGCCCTGTTTCAACAATTTATCAATCACAGGCTTCAACCCCTCTCTCCCTCTTCTACTTGTTGGATATTGTGATGTCCAAAGCTTTGTCACCCCAGGCTGCACTTGAATCTTGATAGGCTGAATGTTCATTCGCCCTACCATATCATCTCCTGCCCAAACCTCATCCGAAATTGCCCTCTCATCTTCCACAGTCATCTTACACATCCTTACTCCCTCCCCGGTATCCCACAGCTGGATACCAAACACAGGCAACAGATCTCTTCCTAGCAAATTCACTCCAGAATCAGGAATATACAACACTTCAGCCTCAGTTACCACCCTTTCCCATCACTTCCTTACTCGACTAACCAGTCCGATCCTCCAGCAAGTGCTGGATTCTCTCCTGAGAGTTTAAGGATTCCCTCCTCTAATCTTTTTCAAATGAAAGAAACAAGTTTTACTTGATCACTCCAGACCTCCAAGGTAGTGGATGTGTGGGTGTCCCCAACTCAGGCTTTCCTCTATTCTCCTTTCGATAGTCCCAGACTATCAGCCGGCAAAACGCTGTTTCCAAGGATTGTCTGGGTTTCCAGTCGCCTCTGGAGCCGACCAGAATTCGGGAAGGAGGCACCTCTCAATGGGAGGTCGTGGCCACTACTCACCTAGTCCCCGGCTTCCAGAAGACCATCGTTGAGGCTCCTGGCTTGGCTCGCCAAATTTTGGGGTGGGGGCTTGAAAAACCACCAAAGATTCGATATTAATCCAAGGAAAACAGCTTTATTGTAGCATTTCTGCAGAAACGGGTTCCTACCCTGGCAGATGGGAGGAACTCAGAGCAAAGTTTGCATTCTATTTTATACCCTGACCTATCGCCCCATTCTTTAATGGCTTGGTTTATAATCTACCTATTGAATTTCAGTATACAATTCATCACCTAATATGGGACATCAGGAAGTTGGATGCTTTCTAACACGTACACATTTTCCCAGATTTTCCCAGAGCACAACATGAGATTGTTCAATGTTTCAGCTCTCCCTTTTGCAGTAGAAAAGTATCAACTCACAGTTTGAAGTTTGAGTCACAGCTACACGATACACAATGGATTTTATTCATGTTTTCCTCTTACACCGGTTTCATCACTTCCTGTTTTTCTGAAAAAACTGGCAGTGATGAAATGGGACTAGATTTGTGCCATAGGTTCGCCATTATGGATATAGCCTAATAATATTAATGTAATGCAATGCAATATAATACAATATAATAATTACAAGTTACAGTCTTTGCTTATGGCCACATTTCTGTAGCTAAGTGAGTTTTATCCCATTTTGCAACTTTTCTTGCCGTAGTTGTTAAGGGAATCACTACAGTTGTTAAATTAGTAACATGGCTGTTAAGTGAATCAGGCTTTCGCTGACTTTACTTGTCAAAAGGTCGCAAAAGATGGTGACATGACCCCAAGACCATGCAACTGTCATAAATATGAGCCAGTTGCCAAGCATCTGAATGTTGATCACATGACTGTGGTGATGCTGTAAATGTGAAAAGTGTCACATGGGTGTGAAAAATTTCACAACCCACTTTTTCAGTGTTGCTGTAATTTCGAATGGTCACTAAAAAAGAGCTGTAGGTCAAGGACTACCTATAATTGTAATGTTTATTTCCACATACCCCCCCTCAAAAGGTAAATGTTAAATCATTCTTCTTTATCTATAAACTTTTAGGGGCTCTAGGGCTGTGATGGCGAACCTATGGCATGCATGCCATAGGTAGCATGCAGAGCCATTAATGAGGGCATGTGAGCCTCAGCCAAACTTACCAGCACTGCACATGCACATGCCTCCCAACTGATTTTCAGCCCATTTGAGGCTGTTTTCTCCTCCCAGAGGCTCAAGGAAAGCCTCAGGAGGCCAAAAAACGGGCCTTCCGGAAATACCGGAAGTGCCAAAATGGGCCTGTTTTCAGCCTCCTGAGGCTGCAGAATCTTCCTTCAAGCCTCAAGAAAGCATGCATGTGCTTTCTCTGATTTTACTTGTCAAAAGGTCACAAAAGGTGATGACATGACCCTAAGACCATGCAATGCAATGCACCTCCCCCCTGTGCATGCACGTGCAACACCCCCACCCTTTACCTGCAGTGCACATGCGCATGCCTCTCAGCTGATTGTTGGCCTGTTTGAGGGCATTTTCTCCCTCCCGGAGGTTTGAGGGAAGCCTCTGCAGCCTCGGGAGGCCGAAAAACAGGCCTTCTGGACATACCAGAAGTGCCTGTTTTCAGCCTCCAGAGGGCCTCTGGAGCCTGGGGGGGGGCATTTTCACCCTTCTTGAGGCTCAAGGGAAGTCTTTGCAGCCTCACAAGGCCAAAAAATGTGCCTTCCGGAAATACCGGAAGTGCCAAAATGCATGGGGGGGGGGGGCAGGGTGCAT
The DNA here is from genome assembly GCA_033807585.1 of Hydrophis major. Classification (NCBI taxonomy): domain Eukaryota; kingdom Metazoa; phylum Chordata; class Lepidosauria; order Squamata; family Elapidae; genus Hydrophis; species Hydrophis major. The sequence continues at coordinate 106,158,038 of CM066343.1, forward strand.
TGCATTTTGAGTGCCAGCATACACATGCTTTCAGCACACCACAACAAAAAGGTTCACTATCACTGCTGTAGGGTATAGAATCTATGAGCTTCAAATTTAATACAACTGCAATTCTGAACAAATGAGCATCTTTTACATCCAGGTATGCTGTGGTTGTTTATTCATATGTTGAAGGAGATGGTTTCCCATTCTGGTTGAAAATTGTCTGTCTCCAACCAGATGTGAAAAACATACTACATAAGAATTCTAATTCCAGTGTAGTTGGCTGGTAGGTGAATTCTGAGAGTTGAAATCCACACATCTTAAACATGCCAAGGTTGAAGAATGCTACAGTAGACACAACCAGATGAATGATTTATCAGGCTTTTTATTGTCTAGTATACATTTGATTTCCCAATTATCCTAGTATAATGTAGATTCACCCATCCCATCCATTTGCCCCTCTCAAATTCTTGTCATTCCCTTATTTTTTCTAGTACCAATTAACTTTTTGAATCTGCCCCATTGTTTCTTATCCTTTTGCATTAGCAGTAGAATACTTGTGTCTGTTGCTCTCTATAGTTCAATAAGACAGATAATATCTGATATGTGTCCCACACAAAATATGTGAATTTGCAAGAATTTATAGGTATAAGAGCAAATATAATCGAAGACTGACTTTGGGTCAATCACTCACTCAGCCCAGCTTACCTCACATGGTTATTATGGAGCACATAGGAAGAGGAAGGAGCATTAGATATGTTGGCTTTTTTGAGATATTCATAAAAACAATAAAAGAAGCATAAAAATATAATAAATAAACAAAAGATATTAAGCTAAGAATAACAGAATGCATATTCTGTTATTGTTATTAGGCATGAAGTTGTGTCCGACTCATCGTGACCCTATAGACATTGCTTTCCTGTCCTCTACCATCCCCCAGAGTCCATTTAAGCTCACACTGACTGCTTCTATGACTCCATCCAGCCACCTCATTCTCTGCCGTCTCCTTCTTCTTTTGCCCTCAATCATTACAAGCATTAGGCTCTTCTCCAGTGAGTCTTTCCTTCTCATTAGGTGGCCAAAGGACTCTCAGGAGTCTTCTCCAGCACCATAGTTCAAAGGCCTCAATTCTTTGGGGCTCAGCCTTCCTTATGGTCCAATTTTCACAACCATACATTGCAACAAGGAAAACCATAGCCTTGATTGTACACACTTTTGTTGGCAGGGTGATGTCTCTGCTGCACATACTGTATAAATTGTAATCAACTGCCTGTGACAAGAAAGTATATTTTTATATTTTGGGGCCAGGAGGTGTGGGGTAAGTAATAGGTCTATTCAGAGGCAGCTGCCATTCTATAATATACTCTTCTTCCTGAAGTATAGATAATCCTCTCTGGATAGGCGTTTAGCATGATGGTTAAAACATATATTTGGCACAGATTTATTTATTGATTACCTGTGAGGTATTCAACAATGCATTCATTACTTTAATGAATTACAATGTTTATTTTTTGCTTTTGACATTCATCTACCCTGCCTAGAATTCTTTTGCATTTGGATAAGCTATAAATATTTTTAAATGAATAAATAAACATGTTTCGATTGCGTTCAGGAAAGATTTTCTTGCAAATATTTTAAACCAAATGATGTTTTTTTAAAAAAATAAATGATCATATATTTTCATGATATATTGGTCAACACATTTCCTAGTTTAATTTAATTATGGTAAAAATTAAATAGTTCCTTTATCTGATTTGTTTAAGAGCCATATGACCAATAAAATTAAATCTGTTATCTCTGAGAAAATCTTGAAGATACCATGGGGGTTAGCTAACCACTAAAATGCAGAATGATTAAATACATTTCTAGACAAAAACAATGTGGTGATTTGTTAGTAGTAACCCAGTTTAACACTGAAAATCTACAGAATATTTATAACATGGTATTTTAAAATATTACTTAAAATATTTTTCTGTATATTTATGTAAAATAGTGCCAATTTCTTTACATAAGCAGTCTTGTTGAGCATTTGTGAAGAGAACCTTCTAATTCAATTCAATTATCAAAAGTTTGAAATGTGTTTATGCTACAAAAGTCAACCATGAAAACAAGAAAGGCAGAGTTCTGTTCTCATGTTTGAACAGAAATTGGTGTTGTAAATAAATGAGGTTAAGACTTGTATATAATGTTTGGTCAACACATGGTGCTCATTTTTAACATGTGCATTATATCAGTGAATGAAGATGATCTATTACTAGTCTTGGCATTATTTGATCTTTTCAGTGATACTAGATCATTGGGTTAGAATGGCAATTACTGGATTGGAACTTGCTTTAAAGAATGCCCATGCATTAAAACTAAACAAAACAGGAATGTACTATAAGATATATATTCTAAAATAAAATTCCTGTCTTTTTATAGCTTTTAGAATATTGCATACTTTTATTCAATTTTGATCTCTCAAGTTACCAAGAAACCAGGTATTTATTTTATTCATTTAATATAAACTGCTTTTCCAAGTACTATTGTTAGTATTCCAAATTTTAAGGCACATTTTACTGCAAAAATCCTACATTTATCTGCTGTACTTCTTAAAGGCTTAAATTGAAAGCAAGCTCAAGAGATAGTATTTTCTTGATAATTAAGATAACCAATTAATAATATTCTGCCAACAAATAATAGGGCTCAAAATTCCATATTTATGGTTGGTTCTTTGCAATTTTCAACTATTGTTCCATTAAAGGTCTACTACAATGTAAACAAGCAGTACCTCTTTCAGTCTTTTCAAATTTGTCTTATGTTCAGAAAATAGTCCTTGTTTATCAATCACTCACTTCTTGTGAGCTGCGTGGGAATTACAATTTCCTGCCAGCTCCCATACTGTCTTTGGTTGCTGGAAGCCAACAGGAAATTGCAAGGATGTCCTTGTTTAACAACCCATGATTCTCACTTAATGACAGCAATGGGATTTCTGGAATTGTTGTACTAAGTGATGTGGTCACATGAAATTACAGTTTGCTATCACATTGATTAATGACAAAATTCTTGTTCCAACTTTAGCAAGGACTATGGAACTTGTAATTTGCTTCTGCCCTGCAAAAAAGATCAAAGCCAGATTTTTATGGGTCTACAGTATTAAGTAAGAAAATTCACATCCTAAGAATGTCTCTTTTTGCTCTTCTTTGTAAACTCTGAAAATGCAAATGATTTAATATTTTTACTGGTTTCATTCCCCAAATCCTAACAAGTAAATTGAAGATGACCCATAATTATTTTTATTTATAATGCTTTGAAATATTAAGAACAAGAACTAAATTTGAATTGCTGCAGTCCCAAAGGAACAAAAATTCTTTTAATCTTGATTTCACTAAACAAGGGGTGGGTGGAGAAAATTAGTAGTTTGGCTGTCTGCTCCTAAAAAGAGAGACACAATTAAAATATGAAAGAAGGCAAATATATGTATCCCAAGATAATGTTGCAGGTCCAATCTTGATTGGTCACCAGGATCAGAGTTATCGTATTCTGAGTTTTGTACTTGTGCTGGACCCATCTTCAGGGAACTTCTCTCTAGCCAATTAAAATTAAAATTCTTGGAATTTTACCCATACATCTTCAGGTTACTGAAAAGGATTTGCAAAGTGTTCAAGTTAGTAGATACGAGATAAGACCCTCTAGTAGGGAAAAGGAGCTACAATCTCAGAAAACAAACAAACAATCCTAAATTAATTTGAACCAAGATTCAATTGCACTAGAAATAAATCAGCTCTCATCTCTAGTAATGTTGATAGAGAGATCAGGGGGCTTTAAAAAAAATTGGTATGAAAGCATTCTCAGTTCAGTACATTCATCCAGGAACTTCCATATTGTTACAATTAATTCCTCCAGCCCAATCTCCTTTAGATACAGTATTTATATTCAACACACATAATTCTTAGGTATAATTATCATTTGGACATACTAGGAGGCAAATGCTAATCTTCACTGATTGGCTAAACTCTAGAACATAGGAAGTTAACAAATTGATTACAATTCTAAAATTATGAAATCTGCCTGACTTAAAAGTCAAGTAAGGATTTGTCCTGATCTATTACTGAAATAGGATTCTCAGTAGTAACAGCATTTGGATCCCCTTCAGCAGTTGCTATTTTTGGTATTCAATTCTTTAATGATTAGTTTGTTTTGATATAGTTCCAAAATGGAAATAACTTCAGTTGCAAAACCCATCCCATTTAATATTTAATAGTTCCCATTGGAATGAGAGGATGGGAGTCTGTTGTGTATGCAATATAATTAATAAAGTGTGATCTTGGAGTAAGTGCAGGGTTCTAGCCCTGCACTTCTGATTGGCTGTTAAGTGGCCGGACCGGATTGGCCCATTCCGGGGAATCCGATTGGCCCTTAACAGAGAGTTCTTATTGATTATAAAAGCTAGCGTTCCTAGCTTGTTATTGGTTAAACATTACAAGATTTGCCTATATAAGGCGGGTTTTACTGATATTAAATGAGCAAGTCACGATGTAAATAAAGAGCTGAAGTTCACCGTTCAGAAACTTGTCTCCATTCTTTCTCACCCATGCTCAAACTTAACACTGGCGATGAGGATGGGATGTGGAGACATCTGAACCAACGAAACTTCGAAGAACACTGAGCACGTGACGGAGGACGCCAACAACGGAACCATGTCCAGCGGCATCGTACCACCCGCTCCGTTCGATCCATCACAAGAAGACTGGGAATCTTACATGGATCATTTCCAAATGTTCCTAGAGACAAACAACTTAAAGGATGCCACAGCTGGGAAGAAACGGGCGGTGTTCCTGACGCATTGCGGTCCAACTATATTTAAGATGGCTAAGGCACTAGCCAAACCCTGAGAAGTGAAGGCCATGGATTGGGACGACCTCGAACCTATCCTGCGAGACCACTACGCCCCGACCGTGCCTACGCTCGTGAGATGCCACAAGTTTTACCAAAGAAGCCAGCGAAAGGGAGAGAGCGTAGCTGACTTCATAGCAGACCTCTGAAATTTGAGAGGCCTCTGCGGATTCACTGATCTGGAAGAAGCACTAAGAGATCGCATAGTTCTGGGATTAGATGCACCAGGCGTTCAAAGCAAGCTGATGGCGAAAGGCAACATCAGCCTTGCCGACGCCATTGCCGATGCTACCACAGCAGAAGCAACCAAGAAGTCGGCTGCATAACTACGCCGAAACCGCACTCCAGTACCACCACCGGCCGGCAAAATCTCACCTAGTTCAGAAGGGCAGCTCGCGACAATGCACCATGAGGACCTCTCTTCGTCGTCAGACAGTGACGAAGAAGGGGTCCATCGACTGCGGTCTGACCAGGACCCTCGGCCGAAGCCCTTACGACCTTGCACTGGCTGTGGAGCCAACCATGCCAGATCTGAATGCAGATTCCGCGACGCACTCTGCCATGAGTGCGGGAAACGAGGCCACATCGGACGGGTCTGCCGCAGCTTGCCAGGACCCAGCCAGGCCTCAAAAGGGGCTAACTATCGCCAATCGACAGGAAACCGTCCTGTAAGGTGAGAGCCAGTAAACCACTCCTACAGAAATCGAGCTTTGCAGAGAGAAGAGGTTCACCATGCTATCACTATCGGTCACGCCTCAGCCTTGGACACTAAGAAAATCCGAGTCACAGTAGCCATCGAGAACCAGCCGTGCCACATGGAGGTCGACTCGGGATCATCCCTCTCGATGGTGCCATGGAAGACACTCAAGCAACTCATCCGCACAATTCAACGCCAAGATCTCCGTTTCCAACGCCTCATCCTCAAGGACTACCAGGGGAATCGAATCCCCGTCGTCGGGTCCTGCCGAGTCCGAGTCTCTTTCAAGAAGCACACAGCATACTTACCTTTAACAGTCATCGATAGAGATCGGCCTAGCCTACTGGGCCTCCAATGGTTCGCGCCACTCGGCATTGAAATGACCGGCGTAAACCGAGTCGGTGGCTGTGACTGGGAGGAAGACCTTATCTCTGAGTTCAGGGACGTCTTCACGGACAGCTTAGGCGAGTACAAGGGGGCCACGATCTCATTCAGCTTAGATCCAAAAATAGCTCCCATTCGCCTAAAGCCCCGTCGAGTTCCGTTTGCCTTAAAATCGAAAATCGATGAACAACTCGACAAACTGATAGCTCAGGAGGTGTTGGAACCCATCGATCACTCCCCATGGGAAACCCCTATTGTAACACCCATTAAGCCAGACGGGTCAATCCGAACTTGTGGGGACTACCGGACCACTTTGAACCATGCCCTGCAGCAGAACACATATCCAGTTCCGGTGGTGCAGCACCTCCTCCATTCCCTGGGGGGCGGGAAAGTTTTCACTAAATTGGATTTAGCTCAGGCATATCAGCAATTACCAGTAGATGAAAAAACGGCACAGGCCCAAACTATTGTGATGCACCGAGGTGCCTTTAAATGTACCCGGCTGCAATTTGGAGTAAGTGTAGCCCCGGGGATTTTTCAGAGCCTTATGGAAAGGTTATTGCAAGGGATTAAGGGCATGGTCCCCTATTTTGACGATGTATTAATTGCAGCCCCTACAAAAAAAATCTTACAGGACCGGTTAAAATTAGTCTTAAAAAAATTCCAAGAGGCCGGTCTTAAGGTTAAAAAAAACAAATGTAAATTGTGTACTGACAGTGTTGAGTTTTTAGGGTACCTGATTGATAGCCAGGGCATTCACCCTACTGAAAGTAAATTAAAAGCAATCAAAAACGCTCCCAGGCCAAGAAACAAGGCTGATCTCCAGGCATTCCTAGGCCTCATCAATTTTTATAATGTATTTTTACCGCACAAAGCAACCGTCGCTGAACCATTACACCGATTATTAGATAAAAAAGCAATTTGGTTATGGGGTTACCATGAAGAACAGGCATTCCAAAATGTTAAAAAACTGCTCACTTCTGACTCTGTACTCATGCAGTATAACGAGACTTTGCTGTTAGTTATAACCTGTGTTGTATCGCCTTTTGGGGTGGGCGCCATTTTGAGCCACGTACTGCCTAATGGGAACGAAGCCCCTGTTGCATATTTTTCAAAGACTCTGTCAAAAACGGAGCGGAACTATGGACAAATCGATAAAGAAGCCCTCGCAATTGTCTCAGCTGTGAAAAGATTTCATGAATACGTGTATGGTAGGGTTTTACTATTGTGACTGACCACAAGCCGTTATTGGGGATAATAGCCGGAGATAAGCCAACTCCCTACATATTATCCCCTAGGATGACCCGATGGTCAGAATTCTTAGCTGCTTATAACTATCGGCTGCAATACCGCCCGGGGAAGGCCAATCCCCACGCTGACGCATTGAGCCGAGCATCGCTTCCAGAGACTCTTGACGATCCTGCACCAACGGTAACCATGTTGCAAATTGAAGCACTCAACTCGCCGCCACTGACCGCCCGAGATATCGCAAGAGAAACCAAACGCGACCACACCCTAGCACACATCCTAGGCTGGGTAGAACGCGGATGGCCATTGGACCAGTTATCAGTTGACTTCACACCATTCAAAACTCAACAGACCGAACTCTTCTCCCAGAAAGGCTGTGTCATCTGGGGCGATAGAGTCGTTATTCCAGAACGGCTCTGAAAAGCGCTGCTGAGAACCTTGCATGATGGCCATCCTGGCATCGTGCGAATGAAAGCCCTTGCACAAAGCTACGCATGGTGGCCGGGCATTGACAAGCAAATTGAACAGTGGGTTAAAGCTTGTCCCAAATGCCAAGAAGTCAGCAACGCCCCACCAAAAGCCATGCCTACTGAATGGGAGACACCATGTGGACCCTGGTCCCGAATTCACCTGGACTTCGCGGGGCCAACCAAGGGCCACACCTTCCTGCTTACCGTCAATGCCTACTCCAATTGGCTTGAAATTCATCGCATGACGACTACGACCTCCGAGGCGGTCATCAAGATTCTAAACAGATTCTTTGCAACCCATGGATTACCAGACGTCCTGGTATCTGATAACGGCCCACAATTTACTGCACTGGCATTCGAGCAGTACCTCACTGACCTTGGCATCCGGCATACGCTCACCTCGTCTGTTCACCCTGCGAGCAATTGCCGAGCAGAACGCATGGTTCAATTTGTGAAGAAAACCTTGCAAAAGGTAGACTATGACAACATTGATGACAAGGTCAACCAAATCCTCTTTTTGCAACACATCACCCCACATAGCGTCACCAACAAAACTCCCGCTGAACTGCTAATGGGACAAAAGCTCTGCTCCCACCTTGACCGGTTGCACCCTGCGTATGAACCAGAGAAACCACTAGGATCCAGCGGCCGCTGTCGCACCTTCCAGGTAGGAGACCTGGTTTATGCAAAAAACCTATCGGGTGACCCATTGTGGGTGGAAGCGACAGTATTACATGTAACCGGCCCTAGATCCTACCTCGTGCAATGCCTTGATGATAAACTTTGGAAATGGCATATCGACCAATTACGGTCGCAGCTTGCAGCGGCCAATTCACAACTCCCCTATGACCAAACTGAGGGGGGGGAGGTACGGAAGAAGATGAAACCCTAGGAAACCCGTTCGAAGGAAACGATGATTTAATTGAAACTCAGGAAGTGGAGCCGAAGGGAGAAACGTTTGTACCTCAGGAAATCGAGGAAAATGTGGGCAACGACGTAGAAGTGAACTCTGAATCAGAGACAGCCCCACTGCTAGACAATGATCTACCTCAGCGAGATTGCAACCAGCCGATACAACAAAAATCAGAGACTAAAAAGACAACCGTCTTATTTAAGGGACTATGTAACTGCGCCCTGAACTAAGGAACCAGGGGGAAGGGGTGTTGTGTATGCAATATAATTAATAAAGTGTGAGCTTAGAGTAAGTGCAGGGTTCTGGCCCTGCACTTCTGATTGACTGTTAAGTGGCCGGACCGGATTGGCCCGTTCCGGGGAATCCGATTGGCCCTTAACAGAGAGTTCTTATTGATTATAAAAGCTAGCGTTCCTAGTTTGTTATTGGTTAAACGTTACAAGGTTTGCCTATATAAGGCGGGTTTTACTGATATTAAATGAGCAAATCATGATGTAAATAAAGAGCTGAAGTTCACCGTTCAGAAACTTGTCTTCATTTTTTCTCGCCCATGCTCAAACTTAACAGGAGTCAATTACATTTATTGCTATGCCCTAGAGAAGACAGAATAAATTAATGAACTAAGTAATGAATTAAGTAAAATCCCCAGGAATACTATCCTTCAATAAAAAGAGATTAGTTTAGGTATTAACATGTAACAGTATCTACAATCTTTATTTGTGGTGCAGATTAAAGCATGTTATGCCTAACATGATTAGTCTAGATCAAACAGATTTCATACTTCTGGAATTATTTAATTAACATAGTATTTCTATTATGCAATCAAACTACTTTTATTTATTTTCTGTAGATTTATTTATGTTAGACTGTTGCAAAAGGTGGAGATTCTCTTTCATTAGAAGTTCTTAAACAAAAGCTGATAATCACCTATTGATAAACCTGCAGTAGCAAATTCCTTGCATCAGCAACCAATTGGGACTACAAATCTCCAAGGGTCTCTTTCAATTCTGTAATTACATGATTCACTGTATTCCTAAATGTCTTTGTTAATTTGTTATTAGTCAATGGAGAAAGAATGGAGAAAGAATAACAGGGGGGATAAATGAACTTGTTCATGCAGAAAACGGTATATGAAATTGGTTATTTTTCTTTATTTAGTTTTATTTTATCTATTTGTACACTACCCATTTCTGAAAACGTTGGATGTCTAACAATTAAAATCATTACACTCATCAAATAATAAAATACAGCCTCCACAGAATAATGAATTATCCCTCCATAGAAACAAAAACAAATAATCAAACATTATAAACTAGAAACTACCCAGTCATGTGCTGCTGGACTTCAACTAGAAATCATGAAATTACCTCCTCTTGTCTCAGAGAAAATAACCAGAACTTGATTGCTTTTGGAAGCCTAGAAGAAAGAGTAAACAAGATTTGCATATACTGGGAATTCTAGTATAAGAGGCCAGTAAAATTCCTATTTCTGAAGTCATATCAGATGACAATAAGTGCATTGGTGCATAAGTGCACCAATCGTGCCTACTGTCGTGCCTACAATCGTGCCTACCTATTAGATAACCCAGGAACTCTACTTTATCTGTACACAGTTGACATTTATTTTTTTTAACCTTAAGGCTGGAGTCTTTAAATTTCTGGAGAACCAAGACGTTCTTTTAGTATTTCTCTATTCGGGGCAGCAATTAAAACATCATCAAAGTATGGTACGACCCCTTTTATCCCTTGTAAGAGTCTCTCCATCAAACTCTGAAAAATCCCTGGGGCTACGCTAACTCCGAATTGGAGTTAGCACTTAAAGGCGCCTTGGTGCGTAATGATCGTTTGTGCCTCTGCTGTTTTTTTATCTACAGGCAGTTGTTGGTACGCCTGTGCTAAATCCAATTTAGCGAAGACTTTTCTGCCCCCCAGGGAATGGAGGAGGTGTTGTACCACCGGCACCGGGTAAGCGTTCTGTTGAAGGGCATGATTCAGGGTGGCACGGTAGTCCCCACAAATCCTTAATGATCCATCCGGTTTGATGGGTGTTACGATTGGGGTTTCCCAGGGAGCGTGGTCGGTTGGTTCTAAAACACCCTGGGCTAATAATTTATCAAGTTGCTCATCAATCTTTGGTTTAAGGTCAAAAGGTACTCGACGAGGCTTAAGGCGGGTGGGGACTACTTCAGGGTTAAGGTTAAATGATATCGGGGTCCCCTTGTACTCGCCTAGTTGTCTGCAAGGACGTCCTGGAATTCCTGGACGAGGGCCTCCTCCCAGTTGTCACTTCTGGTTTGGTGAATGCTGGCTACCTCAGTCCCAAGTGGAGCGAACCATTGAAGGCCTAACAAGCTAGGCCGATCACGGTCGATGACGGTCAATGGTAAAGATGCAGTACGATTTTTGAATGAGACCTGGACTAGGCTGGATCCAATGACTGGAATTCAGTTTCCCTGATAATTCTTGAGTATAATTCTTTGGGTTCGGAAGTCTTGCCGCTGGACGGCAGGGATTAATTGTTTAAGGGTCATCCAGGAAACCATTGAGAGGGATGATCCTGAATCGATTTCCATCACGCAGGGCTGGTTTTCGATGGCGACCTTCACTCGGATCTTCTTTGCATCTAATGATGAGGCGTGACCAATTGTAATGGTTTGGTGTGCCTCTTCTCATTTTGTTGAATTGGCTAGTGGTTTATTTCTGTAGGAGTGGTTGTTCCATTGGTGGTTCAAATGTTCCCAACTCACAGGACGATTTCCTGTGGTTTGGCGGTAGTTGGTCCCCCTCTGAAATGGGCTGGATCCTTGCTTGCTTCTACAGACCTTTCCGATGTGGCCTCTCTTCCCACAAATATGGCAGAGCGCATCGAGGAATTTGCAGTCAGATCGTGGGTGGTTTTCCCCACAACCCTCGCATTGATGCTGCAGTCTCTGATTATGCTGGTGGCGTTGGTCTCGTTCAGACCGGAGCCGGTTGACCTCTTCCTCATCACTTTCTGATGACAATTCGAGGTCCTCGTGGTGGGTTGCCATTGTATGTCCCTCTAGGCGAGGTGAGGTTTCACCGGCGATTTGGCGGAGCAGGGCGTTGGTGCGGCGCTTTTGGGCAGCCGACTTCCTGGTTGCTTCTGCTGCAGTAGCGTCAGCGATGGTATCTGCAAGGCTGATGTCGCCTTTCGCCATCAGCTTACTTTGCACGTGCAGTGCATCTAATCCCAGAACTATTCGGTCTCTTAGAGCTTCTTCAAGGTCTGCGAACCCGCAGAGGCCTCCCAGGTTCTGGAGATCCGCGATGAAATCTGCAACGCTTTCTCCTTTCCGCTGGTCTCTCTGGTAAAATTCATGTCTTCGGACAAGCGTTGGTATGGTAGATGCATAGTGGACCCGTAGGAGGGGCTCGAGGACGTCCCAGTCCATGGATTTCACCTCAGCCGGTTTCGCCAGTGCCTTAGCCATCTTAAAAACGGCAGGTCCGCAGTGAGTCAGGAATACCGCTCGCTTTTTTCCAGTAGTGGCATCCTTCAAGTTGTTGGTCTCCAGAAACATCTGGAACTGGTCCATGTAAGAGTCCCAGTCTTCTTGTGCCGGGTCAAATGGAGCGAGTGGTATGGTGCCGCCGGACATGATTTCCATCGTTGATGAGCCTTCAGCCACGTGCTCTGTTTGGTGCTCTGTAGTGTTCAGTCAGCTCTGACGTCTCCGCATCCTATCCTCGTCGCCAGTGTTAAGTTCTGAGCATGGGCGCAAGGAACGGAGACGAGACGGTGAACAGTGAACTTCAACTCTTTATTAATCATTCTGAACAGAGCAAAAACCTAGGGCAGCAGCAGCCTTTTTATAGGCAAGCTGCTGATCTAGTAACCAATGAGAAATGTGGAGTGTTAACCCCTTTAACCAATGAGAGTGGCTCGTTAACAGCCAATCAGATTCTCCTGAACGGACCAATCCGATATCGCTATTATCGGCCAATCAGAAGTGCAGGATTAGAACCCTGCTTTTTCTAAAGGTTTTGATAAAACTTTATTTAAGTGTTTTATTAGTTCACAACAGATAGAATGTGATTTAAAAAAAAAAAAAAGATATCAGAATATCACTGATCATCCAAGTGGACTCTATCATGGTTAAATCCATTGCTATCCACCGTTACTTTATATACATTCAGAAAATTTGTGCAATAGATTATATATTTGGGGTGACTATGTTGCAAGAAATAGTGTATATTGATTAATACACAGGTTTAGACCAGGGGTGGGATTCTACTAGTTCGCACCTAGAACTGGTTTTTAACATTCTAAGCAGTTCGGAGAACCGATTGTTAGAAGAAATTACTGGCCTAATCCTGTAAGGAAGGCAGGAAGGAAACATTCTGGTGTTGCCTGAAGAAACTGCCTCTCTGTTAACCCTTATTACATTCTTGGCAGGACTAAACTTCCTGTCTCAGGAATGTCTCTGGACTTTTCTTCCCCTCCTTTGCTGGTACTTTGCTTGTGTGGAGTGACCATTCAAAGTTACAATGGCATTGAAAAAAGTGACTTATGACCATTTTTCACACTTATGACTGTTGCAGCATCCCCACAGTCATGAGAGGCCAGGCAAGGAGACGCGTGCCTCGATGTGAGTGATATTGATTGGCCACATCCAGCCAATAACATGACCAAGCCATGTCCACCAACTAAGCCACACCCAGAGAACCAGTTGTTAAAAATTTGAATCCCACCCCTGGTTTAGACTGTAACTGATACAGTTTGTTGTATCTACTCATTGAATATGAGCTCACAAAAATGTTTAGACTGAAAGGTTGTATAATATTGGTTTAAAAGTTTTTATGGTCTATGGAGCTGACAAAAAGTCCCGAGGTTCGATTAGGCTTTGCTTTTGTAGACAATGCAGTTAAATTCTAATATCTGCCACCCTTTGATTCCAAGAGCTACTTGAAGACTCAAATTTTATTCACTTGTCCTATATAAAATAATTTGAAAATTACAAAGAGAGATTTACATAATGGATGAAGAGAGAAATGTTCACAGAAGCACTTACCTGTTCAAAGAAGGATGAAGAAATGTTCAGTAATATATATTATTATAACATTCACTTATAAGGTAACTTTTAACTTAAGAGTCCTTTGTTAATCATTTCTTTTTTTTTGAAACAAATTTTATTAATTTTAAAGATAAAACAACACATCATTAACCATTAAATACATAAACACATAAAACCTCTTAATATTGTAAATCCTTACAAGTCAAACAAAACAATATTTTTATACAACATAATTCCAATTTATCCCATCCCCATATGGACACGCAAATATCTTTCATCAAGTTTCTCATTATTTCTCTTTACTCCAATTCAATTTCATTTCTCTTCCATATTTATCCATTTTATAATCATCATATTCTTTTCTTTCTGACTTGTTTAAATTATTCTCATCTAACATTCCTCCAAGGTTTTATTGATTCTTTTTTCCTTTTTTTTAATAAAAAACAAATTTTGTTAGTTTTATCATAAGCATAATACACAAACATACAAACACAAAACATAGACAAAACTACAAGATCTTTTCTGAAGGTTGTCTGTTCCCGGGTTAAAAACTCTTTACACAGACACAAATTCAAACATCATATTCAACCTAAGTCTCCTTCTATATCTTATTATCATTTTCTTTTTTATATATGTATATAAAAACCATTTTTATCAGTTTTCTAAAATCAATACACACAAAATCAAGGCATAACAGCTTATAAATTCTTTTCTAAAAAAAAAATAATAATGATAGACCAATAAAACATAACATTTCCAGATTATAATATCAATATTTCATATAATATTAACTTCATATCTTATCCCTACTTCTCTTTTCCATCCAAATTATTTATCAATTAAAATTTTATTGCCTTTTATCAATATACAAAATCAAAAAAAAAAAAGCATATATATCCTTCCATTATTACCATTTTCAACAACATTCTTTGTCTGTTCTATTTCCAAACATCCATTCATCTTTTTTCTTTTACTATACTTCTCCTGTAAACCAATTGGAGTTGCATCTATAACACATTACCTAACTTAAAAATACTACATATAAATCTTTCTTGGGATTCTGTTTAAAAAATTCTTAAAATTACATAATAAATTTTTTATTCTAAATATACATACATATAAAAACACACTCTTAAATACCCTCCAGAATCCCTCTTTTAATCTAAATTAAATTCACCCATTGTCTCTAAATAAACTTTTTTTCTTTAAATCTTGCTTCCCCCCATTAAGGCTTCTCCTCCCCCCTTTTCTCTCTTGCTTATTCTTCTCCTTGCCCTTTCTACCCCTTTGCTTTTTCCCTTCGCTTTTCTTGCTCCTTTTCTTTTGTTTTCTAACCTTGCCTCCATCTCTTCGCTCATTTTTCTCTCTTTTGGTTGTTTTTATAATTCTTAAAAACCCCTTTTTCTTATCCTTTTTCTCCTCCTCTCCGGAAGGAACCCATTGTTCATCAAAGATGGCTTCTTCTTCTTCTTCCTTGTCCCAGTCCTTCTGCTGCGTCAATTTTTCTAAGGAACATAACGCCATTTCTAAGAATTGGAACAAAGCGCCCAAAGTATCTTCTTTTTTATATTTTTGATATTCAATCTCTAGTTCATCCACAGAGAATGCCATTATGAAAAGGGAAACTTTTTCCAAAACAACCACAAGTATTTTTAATCCAAGACAATCAAAAGCAATTAAAAAAAGGAAAAAAAGAAAAAAGTTCCAAAAGTTAATACTTTTCTTCCTTCTTCTCTTTCTCTTTCCAAATTAATTTTTGATCAAAGAGGTCCAATTACCATATATCTTCTTTTGGGATCCACCAAGACGTTCTAGACAGTCTCCTCCTTTTTCAGTTTCTGCTCCAATTTTTCTTTCTCCCTTCCCACTTGCAATAACAATTTTAAATAATCAAAAATCCATACCTCCAGCAGAGATTTTCCAATTTCTTAAATTTTTCAATGTCCAAAAATCCCTTTGTCTCTTAGCTTAGCTTTCAAAGCAATCCACTTTCAGTGTCTAATACATCCAAATATTTCTGCTTTTTCCGTGGGATGAGAGAGTAAAAAAAAATAAAAAAATAAAAGTTCCCTTTAACAGCTTCTCCGCCGCTTTCGATCTTCTTAGGGATACAATGTATCCTCCAGCAACAAGCAGCTCAATTCCAGGAGATTTAAAAGTTGTTACTTGACCCGGCTCAGACAGAACTTTCACTTTTCACACTTCCTCCAGCACAGTTCTTACCCGGTTGCTGGCTTCTTCGTGGCGGCCATTGCTGACCGCCGCTCCACCGCCTTGGGAAAAAGGGGTTTTCCCGGAGAAGGGGGGGGTCTGCGATGCCCCCACCTCCCTAACCGGCTCCCCTCTATCTTCAGCTGTCCCTACAGGGCAGCCATAGCCCCCTGACCCATCTGGATCGGGGGTACCTCGGCAGCTAGCCAGCAGGAATCGCGAGCTGTCGCGAATTCCTGCTGCTCCGAAGCCACGCAAACCGGAAGTCCCTTTGTTAATCATTTCTTACCATGTCTCCATCTCTGTCTCTGCTGGGCTGGGCTGCAACTGTATTCAATCTCTTTTTATAAAACTCTTTCCTTGTCTGCTAGCAAAATGTTATCCTAATTAGGATTAATAAAGATATACTGGAGAGAGTCTTATCTTTTATGAGAATTATGATTATAATAAAAATCTATAATCTTAGAAGAGAGGAGAAGTCAAAGGAAGCCAAAAAGATAAATTATGGTGTGAGAAATAGAAGAAAAAAACCTCTGACTTCTACATTATGCCTTTAATCAAAACCCTATCAAAAATAAGTTGCCATAAAATCTGTGGATAATTTAAATGTGATTCAAAATGTTCTCATTAATCCATAATGTTAAATCGGGGAAAAATATACATTTTAATATGCTCAATTGGCTTAAAATATGTGTTTCTTATTGGAAATAAAAAAGCACCAAATGTCAAATATGCCATCTGAATAAGTGTCTCATAATTTGCATTGGAATCCATACATGTAATGTCTAGGAAAAACAAGTAGCAGATCACAAATACATAATTTTGTGGCTCTTCCAAAATTCTCTTCTTCATACATACTATTTGCTCACATGCAGTAGAATAATCAGGATCGCTTGCCTATATTTTTGCCAGTTTTGAATACATGCATGTCCATACTGCATAAAATGATGGCAAGAAAGTTTTAAAACATGAAATTTCAACTGAGAATATGCATCTGTTGTAGGAGTTATATATACATATAAAACTTAGCTTTCCAGGATGACATACTATTCAAATCAGAAACTTTTCATGCTGATGATCTTTTCCAGTTTTATTGGATATGCTTCAAGTATTTCTTTGCTTCTTGGCTAACGCCTTAGATTCACAATAGGTCCACACCCTCTTGTTAGTGTCTCTATGATGATTAACTGGTCTCCTCATAAACCAGTTACTGATCTTTTTGGATGAAGCAATATGATTGGAATGCTTTGGGGTAGGAACTGAGGTATGCCAAGATATTTAAGTTATTCAAAGGCCAGTCTTTTGTATTAGTATAGGTTATTGCGTCTTCTTTTAAAAAGGCTGAATAAATATGAGCTACCAAATTGATGAGTGTAACTTTATGTTGTCAATTCATATAAAAACAATGATGTCAGATGTTGAAAGCCAGATCACCAGAACAGCAGATATTCCAGCTATAATTATATGGCCATTTTCAATTAGCTATTCTGATCAGGAAATTATTATTATTACCTTTATTTCAGAGTACAACATGTGTACATTGAGATTGGCTGAGCCTACCTTCATGCACACACAAACCCAACACAACTCACAGTGAGGACAGAAGTCCCTAACCCAGTCCCAATCTTGTTACACTATGTGGTCTTGTTGCACAATGTGCCGCAAGTCTGTCATATTATGTTGACATGAAGTTATTTTCCATTCAGAAGTCTGACAGTCTACGGGTAGAAACTATTCTTCAGCCTGTTGGTGTGGCTGGCTATGCTTCTATATCTCCTACCCAATGGAAGGAAAGTAAATAAGTGCTAACCGGGATGTGAATCATCCCTGAGAATTTTCTTCACTCTTCTAAGGCAGCAAGTCCTAACAATGTCATCTAGTGGTATCAGGCAACAGCCCATGTTTTGTGCTGTGCTCACTACCCTCTGTAATGTCTTTTTATCTGTGGCTGCCCAAGCCAGCATACCACATCATAATGCAATATGTGAGGATGCTTTCTATTGTGGACCAGTAAAAGGAGGTCATCAGTCATTGTTCCATTTTATTCTTTTGCAAGATCCTAAGGAAATGGAATCTCTGTTGGGCCTTTCTGGCCATCTGGGTTGTGTTGATTTTCCAGGTAAGATCTTCACTGAGGTAGATTCCTGGGAATTTAAAGGAGGAAACTGTCTCAGCACAGCCCCCCTTGATGTAAAGTGGGATGAGTTCCTCTCTCTTCTTCTGGAAGTCTAACACCATCTCATTTGTCTTGCTGGTGTTTAGGCACAGGCTGTTTTCTAGGCATCATGAGGATAATTTCTGAACCTCCCCCCACAGTATGCTGTTTTGTCTCCATCTGTAGTGAGACCCAATACGGTAGTATCATCTGCGAACTTAATGATCACAGTGGATGGGTCAGACAATACACAATTATGTGTATACAGTACAGGTAGGGACTGAGCACACAGCCCTGTGGGGAGCTAAGCTTCAGGGAGGTGGATGTGACAGACCCAGCCCTCACTGTTTGTGGTCGGTCCCTCAGAAAGTCTTTGATCTAGTTGCAGATGGAAGAGGAAAAATCCAAGTCTGTCAGCTTTTTGATAAGGACGCTCAGCAGGATAGTATTGAAGGCCAAGCTGTAGTCAGTGAAAAGCATCCAGGCATAGTTTCCGGGTTTCTCCAGATGGGTCGCTACAGAACGTAAGGCAGTAGCTATGGCATCATCTGTCGACCTGTTCCCCCTGTAGGCAAACTGATGTTTGTCCAAGTCTGGTGGGAGGTATGTCCTAAGGTGTTGGAGAACTAGTCTTCCAAAGTATTACATCACTATTGATGTTAAAACAATAGGTCTAGTCATTTAGGCAGTTTTCTTGGGGACTGGGACAACAGTGGCTGTTTTTCAGGTTGTTTGCAGGGAGATGTTAAATATCTTTGTCAGGACCCCTGCTAATTGATTGGCACAAGTTTTTACCACTATCTCCAGAACCCCATCTGGACCTGCAGCTTTACTGAGATTCACAGACTTCAGTGCAGCTCTCACTTGGTGTTCATATAAGGTGAGTGGCTGGGAACCAGAAGGCTGGCAGGCAGAGGCTATGGGGTCTGGTCTTTTCACCTTGTAGCAGGCAAATAAGATGTTCAACTCCTCTACCAATGAGGCATCAGCATTGACCGTGTTCCTCATGTTGCACTTGCTTAAGCCACACTTGCTTAAGGTTATTATCTGCTAGGTGGTTCTCCACCTTATATTTAAATTGTTGTTTTGCCATCTTAATGCCTCTTCTTGCCCTGGCCTCTCTTTCTATATCCCTGTCCCCTGTCTTAAAGGTAGAATCCTGGCCTCTCAGAAATGTCCGTACCTCAGTAGTCATCCAGGGTTTACAATTCCCATAGACTCTGATGCACTTGTCCATTGTTACACTGTCAGTGCACACTTCGATATAAGAGAGTATGGCATCAGTGTATTCATGCATGTCTTGATGTTCAAATACATCCCACTCAGTGGTTTCAAAACAGGCCTGCAGCTGACTGAGAGCACCCTCTGGCCAGATTTTAACCATTTTCATGACTGGCTGAGTTCTTTTCCTAAGAGGGACATACTTCAGGCATGTCAGAAGTGAAAGATGGGTGGATATACCCAGGTGAGGGAGGGAGATTACTCTATATGCCTGTTTCAGATTAGAGTACACACAGTCTAAAGTGTTCTTCCATCTGGTGGAAAATTGCACATACTGAAAATACTTAGGGAGAACTGTCTTTAAACAGGCTTGATTGAAGTCCCCAGCCATGACAACAGCACCCTCTGGGTGAGTATGCTGCTGCCTGGAGATGACTTCATAGTTTAGAAAGTGCCGCACTGACATTAGCATCAGGTAGAATATAAACAGCTATAATAATTATCACAGTGATTTCTCTAGGCAGACAAAATGGCCTACATGGGTCTGTCATCAGTTCCACATCTGGAGAGCAATATGTATAAACTACTCTACTGTTAACACACCAGTCACTGGGTATATAAATACAGAGTCCTTCTCCCTTGCTCTTACTGGAGTCGCCATTTCTATCAGAGTGATAAATGCTGCATTAGATATTGCTAGGTGTAGCTTGGTCATCACACAGCTTTCACGGAGAAGCCTGCTTGCTGCCATGTGCAGCTCTAATTCATCAATTTTGTGGATGAGGGATCTGGCATTGCTCAAAAAGAAACTTGGCAGCTCTGGTCTATGGGGCTGCTTTCAGAGCTGAGCCAACAGACCAGCTCTACAGCCATGCTTTTGTTTCTGCTTCTTTTGCTTTCACTTTTGTTGGCACCTCCCTGACGACAATCCATGGAGATCCTGGAAGCCTTGCTATGCGATTCGGTATGTTGTGGGACTGCTGAAAATAGCTGGTAATCCTGGATTGACTTGCAAGCCGGATATTTAGCAGCTCTACGTGTGTGTAGGCAAATTTTGCTCTTTGCTCTACACTGTGCACACACATTGATACACACATCATTCCAAACACCACACACTAATACCAGGAGCTCGGGGCCGCTGCATGTGAACGCACCGTCATCTTGGTGGCAGAAAGGCAGGATCAGGAAATGAATATCCCATGATACTTTTCAAAAGCACCTCATTTAAAAAGACATCAACTTTGTAAATTGTAAGCTTGCTTTCTTAAAAGTAAAGTGCTTTCAGTTTAAACTTCTCCGGGGTAATTGTGCTGCCTTTTTAAACAGAAATTTATGGAGGTGCAAGAGACATGTTGAGTCTCAGCAAACAAAATGTATTAACTCTGTTGGTCCCTCTTAATCAGCCAACATAAAGCCAGCTGAAGAGATTTCACTGCATTTGTAACTTATTGGCCAAAAAAACTGCAATAACATAGAAGTAAATTAACCATTACAAAAGCAAACATTTTAAAACTGAAAAGATTTAATTAAAAATAAAATCAAATGTGCTGCAAGGTTTCTTTTCTTTTTTAGTGTTCTCAAGGGTTTTGTAAGACAAGGAAGTCAATCACTGCAGAAACTTTAAAGGTTCATTCAATGTTTATAGTTCATTCAACTATATGTGTAAAACATTCCTAGTTTCCATACTATGCACACTGGTAACCATAGAATGAATAATCCCCTGGTTCCCACAGAGAAATTTCATTGAAGAAATGCACCTCTATAACTGTCTGGTTTGGTTCTGCAACCCAACAGGATAGACACAGATTTCAGAGGATAATTAGGACTGCAGAAAAAACAATTACTACCCACCTGCCTTCAGTTGAGGACCTGTATACTTCACGAGTCAAAAAGAGGGCTGCCTCACATCCCAGACATAAACTGTTTCAACTCCTTCCCTCAAAATGATGCTATAGAGCACTGCACACCAGAACAACTAGACACAAGTGTTAAGTCCTGAGCATGGGCGTAAGGAACGGAGACGAGACATCGAACTGTGACTTCAACTCTTTATTCGTGACTTCAGAACAGAGCAAAATACTTGGGCAGCAGCAGCTCTTTTATAGAGCTGGCTGCTGTCAAAACAACCAATGATTTGAGTTTACCGCTCTAACAAGCGTCCAATCAGAGAGACCCGCTAACAACCAATCAGATTGGCCAGAAACGACCAATCATGACTCACTTTTTGCGGGCCAATGAGAAGTGCAGGATTACAAGCCTGCTGTTAAAGTAAAGCTATTAGGGTTGTTACTGCTGCGTTGGCTTAGTCGATAACACCCCTCCCCCTTGGGTTCCATCTGAGGGGTGGGGTGACTTATTCTCGTAAGTAGGCAGGTCACTTCACCTGTCTGCTTGATCTGCACTGTTCCACCGGTTTCTATCCTGGCTCTAGTTTCGGTGGGCTGCTTGCTGAGCTGGGTGGCGAAAACGGTCCCACTGTTTCGTTGAATGGCTCTGGGCTGTTCTCTCTGCTCTCGCCAATGCTGTCCTCCGGGTTCCGTGGATCTGTTTCCATCGTGGTGCTGTCATGTGGCAAGGCCACTCCCCGGCTCAGTTCTCCTTCTGGCGGTGAGTATCCCATGGTTAGTTGTGTAGACTGCTGGGTTTCGATTGTTAAATCATCTATTATTTCTTTTTTGGCCCCCTCAATGTCCCTTCCCCCCCCCAGTTGGAGATTCAGGGGATGAGATGGGAGTAGGTGCTAGTCTGGATTGAAGTTGGTCTATGTGGCGCTTCCACATTTTACCATCTGCAGTTTGTAGATGATAGGATCAGGGTCCCGTAAGTTGCGTTATGGTAGCGGGGACCCACAATGGGTCGCCTGACAAGTTTTTCGCAAAAACAGGGTCACCTTCCTGGAATGATCGACACTTGCTGCTAGATCCCAGGGGTTGTTCAGGTGTGTAAGCAGGATGGAGGCGATCGAGATGCGAGCGAAGTTTCCAGCCCATCAGGAGTTCAGCTGGGGTTCTGTTTGTGGTGCTGCTTGGGGTAATATGTTGGAGGAGAAGCATCCGGGTTATCTTGTCGTCAATGTCACCCTGGTCCATTTTGTGTAAAGTCTTCTTTACAAATTGAACCATTCGCTCAGCCCTACCATTGGCCGCAGGGTGAGCTGGTGATGTTAAGGCATGGCGGATGCCCCGGTCTGCTAGGTACTGTTTGAATGCCAGGGCAGTGAATTGGGGGCCATTATCGGAGACCAGGACATCCGGCAATACTTGGGTAGTGAATAACTTATTCAGTTTTTTAATGATCGCCTCCGTGGTGGTGCTTTTCATTTTGTGGACCTCGAGCCAGTTAGAATAGGCATCCACGGTTAGAAGAAAAGTGTGTCCTCTTGTGGGTCCCGCAAAATCAATGTGGATACGGGACCAGGGACCTTGAGGCATTTCCCACTGAGTTGGGGGTGTTTTTGGAGGAGCAGAGTGAGTCTCCTGGCATTTGCTGCACGTCGCCACCCAGGTCTCTATCTGCTTGTCTAAACCTGGCCACCATGCGTAACTCCTAGCCAATGCCTTCATCCGCACGATGCCTGGATGTCCATCGTGCAACATTTTTAAAACTTTATGTTGCAATTTCTCCAGGATTATAATTCTGTCTCCCCACAAGATGCAGCCCCTTTGGGAGAATAGTTCTGTCTGTCGATTCTTGAACGGCTTGAAAGTGTCGTTGGGTGCGCTGTCCGGCCAATCCCGTTCCATCCAGCTGAGGACTCGTGCCAAAGAAGGGTCCTTTTTCGTTTCTGTGGCAATATCTCAAGTGGTCAGCGGCGGTGATTTAAGAGTTTTGATTTGCAATACGGCTAGGGTTGGAGCTGGGTCATCTATGACGTCTGGTAGTGGAGAGCGGCTCAAAGCGTCAGTGTGGGGAATGGCTTTCTCGGGGTGGTGTTGCAGTTGGTAATCTTATGTGGCTAAAAATTCTGACCAACGTGTCATTCTTGGTGATAAGATGTGGGAAGTTGGTTTGTTTCCCACCAAAATACCAAGTAGTGGCTTGTGGTCTGTAAATATGGCAAAGGGTCTCCCATACACATATTCATGGAAACATTTAATTGCGGATACAATTGCGAGGGACTCTTTATCAAGTTGACTATAGTTCCTTTTGGTTTTAGACAAAGTTCTCGAAAATGGGTGCCTCATTTCCATTTGGTAGGACATGGCTTAAGATGGCTCCTACTCCAAATGGTGAGGCATCACAGTTAACCGTCAAAGGGAGACTCGTTGTATTGCATTAATACAGCATCGGAGGTTAAAAGGTCTTTTATCTCTTTGAACACTTTCTCTTCACGCCGTCCCCAAACCCAAGAAGCCTTTTTATTGAGAAGTCTATGAAGGGGCTCGGCTACGGTTGCCTTCTGGGGCAAGAAAATGTTATAAAAGTTAATGAGTCCCAGGAAGGCTTGGACTCTGTCTTATTCCTAGGTCTCGGGGCTTTTTTGATTGTGGTTAGTTTTTTTTCGGTGGGGTGGATTCCCTGTCTGTCGAGAAGGTATCCCAGGAACTCTTCTCTCTCCGTACAAAGTTGACACTTGTCCCTTTTTGCCCTCAGACCAGCGTCTTTAAATTTCTGAAGAACTTTTCTGAGTCATTGTACTAATAACTCTTTAGTGGGGGCAGCTATTAAGACATCGTCAAAATAAGGCACGATGCCTTTTATGCCTTGTAATAGCCTCTCCATCAAACTTTGGAAAATGCCCAGCACCACGCTTACTCCGAATTGGAGTCTATTGCACTTGAAGGCACATCTATGTGTAACTATTGTCTGGGCTTCTGCAGTCGTCGCATCTATGGGTAGCTGTTGGTATGCCTGAACTAAGTCCAATTTTGCAAATATTTTTCCGCCACCCAGGGAGTGAAGAAGGTGTTGGACCACCGGTACTGGGTAAGCGCTCTGCTGAAGCACATGATTTAGGGTAGCCCGGTAATCCCCACAAATTCTTAACAAGCCCTCTGGCTTTATGGGTGTTACTATTGGAGTTTCCCATCGGGCATGGTCAATTGGTTCCAACACACCCTGGGCTATCAATTTGTCTAGTTGCTCATCGATCTTTAGCTTGAGGGCAAAAGGTACCTGACGAGGCTTAAGGCGAATGGGAGCTACTTCAGGACTGAGATTAAACGATATAGGGGTCCCCTTGTACTTGCATAATGTTCCTGTGAACACGTCCTGGAATTCCTGGATGAGGGCCTCTTCCTAGTCATCGCTTCCGGTTTGGTGTATGCCAGCTAGTTCAATTCCGAGTGGGGTGAACCACTGTAACCCTAACAAACTGGGCCGGTCACGATCGATGACAGTCAAGGGAAGCGTCATGGTGCGGTCCTTGAAGGATACTTGGATGTGGCTGGAACCGACAACCGGAATTCTGTTTCCCTGGTAGTCTTTTAGGATGATTCTTTGAGTGCTGAGGTCCTGGTGACAGATGGCAGGGATCAGCTGTTTGAGGGTTTTCCAGGAGACCATCGATAGGGATGACCCCGAATCGACTTCCATCACGCATGGTCGATTCTCAATATTCACCTTTACATGGATCTTTCTTGCATCTAGCGATGAAGTGTGACCAATAGTAATAGTTTGGTGTGCCTCTTCTCATCTCGTTGAAACGGCATGTGCTTGATTTCTGTAGTAGTGGTTGTTCCATTGGTGGTTCAGGCGGTCCCGATTTCCAGGTGGTTTGCCTGTCTCCCGGCGGAGGTTATTCTCCCTTCGGATTGGACTGGACTCTCGCTGGCTTCTGCAGACCTTTGCAATGTGGCCTCTTTTCCCACAGGAATGGCAGAGTGAGTCGAGGAATTTGCAGTCCGATTGCGGGTGGTTTGCCCCGCAACCAGCACATTGGCGTGGGAGTCTCTGGTTCCTTTGCTCTCGTTCCGAGCAGAGCTGGTTGACCTCCTCTTCCTCACTGTCTGAGGATGACTCGAGGTCTTCATGATGGGCGGTAATAGCGTGCCTCTCAGAGGAGAGTGGACTATCGCTAGCGAGTTGGTGGTGCGGTGCGTTCGCTCGGCGCATTCGAGTGGCTGACTTCCTGATTGCTTCTGCGGCAGTAGCGTCGGCGATGACATCTGCAAGGCTGATGTCTCCTTTCACCATGATTTTACTCTGCACTCTGTGGTCATCTAATCCCAGAACTATGTGATCTCTCAAGGCTTCCTCGAGGTTTGCAAAACCACAGAGTCCTCTCAGGTTCCGGAGGTTGGCTACGAAGTCCCCAACGCTCTCATTCTTCCGTTGGTCCCTCTGGTAAAACTCATGTCTTGGTATCAGTGTAGGTACTGCGGGTGCATAATGGGCCCAGAGGATTGGCGCGAAGTTATCCCAATCCATGGTCTTCACTTCCGCCGTTTTGGCAAGTGCTTTAGCCATTTTAAAAACGGCGGGACCGCAGTGGGTCAGGAACACCGCTCATTTCTTGCCAGGCGTAGCATCTTTCAGATTTTTGGTCTCCAGGAACATTTGGAAATGGTCTATATACAAGTCCCAGTCTTTGTTTGCCGGGTCAAATGGAGCGGGTGGTATGGCGCTGCTGGTCATTCTGCCATTTGTTGCGTGCGCTCTTCAGCCACGTGCTCTGTTTTGTTTGATGAATCAGCTCTATCATCTCCATATCCCACCTTCGTTGCCAGTGTTAAGTCCTGAGCATGGGCACAAGGAACGGAGACGAGACATCGAACTGTGACTTCAACTCTTTATTCGTGACTTCAGAACAGAACAAAATACTTGGGCAGCAGCAGCTCTTTTATAGAGCTGGCTGCTGTCAAAACAACCAATGATTCGAGTTTACCGCTCTAACAAGCATCCAATCAGAGAGACCCGCTAACAGCCAATCAGATTGGCCAGAAACGACCAATCACGGCTCACTGTTCACGGGCCAATGAGAAGTGCAGGATTACAAGCCTGCTGTTAAAGTAAAGCTATTAGGGTTGTTACTGATGCGTTGGCTTATTCCATAACAAGAACAGTTTTTTCCCAAAAGCCATTACTGTGCTAAACAAATAATTCCCTTAACACTGTTCAACTATTTACAAAGTGTACACTACTATTACTCTTAATCTTCTCACCACTCCTTATCACCCATCCCCTCCCTCTTGACTGTTTCCTAGTATGATTTGATTGTTGATTGTACCCTATGACTATCATTAAATGTTGTACGTTATGATTCTTGTTTCTCAATGAATGTACCTTTTCTTTATGTATACTGAGAGTATTTACACCAAGACAAATTCCTTGTGTGTCCAACCACACTTGGCCAATAAATATTCTATTCTATTCTATTCTATTCTATTCTATTCTATTCTATTCTATTCTATTCTATTAAGTTCTAGAACTATCAGAATTTGGAATCATTCGACACAGAATAGAAATCTGTCAATGGCATTTCAAATGATGATGTATATAGAGTATCCACATTGGCAAAACAACCAAATTATATTAGAATGTATTCTTTCTGAATCCAAGTTAGCAGTTTATATTTAAAGCTGAACTTGAACGAGTAAAGAAAAAAAGATGAAAATGACCAAAATAAGTAGGACCTTTTGGATATATATCCTGAAAATATTTTCTTATATCAGTCATATGCATTTCTGCATGAGGAGGCGGAAGGGAGTAGCAAGAGGACAAAAACTTTAATAGAAATGAAACAAAAATAAGGGCTTTGGGTTTATTTTTTGAAAATACAGTAACTCTGGTCACTATCGGTGAATAGAAGTTATGTTAATTATTATTTTGCTGATAAAAATATTTGAACTGCAAGTTAAAAATCTAATATTTGCATATGTATTTTAATCTCATTCATTTATCCTAACCTTACAACTATGTGAAGATGAAAGTAATTCTGACAAGATATTCCCTGATAGATATTTTTTAAATTAGAGGCCTTACTAAGAAGCTCATTTTCTACTTTGTTTTAGCCATTTCTGGTGTGGGAAATTTTTGCTATGTTACATTCCATATTTCCCAAACCATCATGTCATTGGCTAGAGTACCAGTAACTTATCCCATAGCTGACGGGAAGAAAATTCAAATTACAGTTACTTCATCCTTCCAAATTACAGGCATTTGGCACAAACCAGTGGTTTCTGGAGTCCTCTTCTATCTCATGATTCTAAAACACTGTGTATCTTGAATTATCACCCCCCCCATCCTTATTGAGATGTTGGGTGTAAAGGTGTACAAGGGGCAAGGAGGTTCTAGGACCAGGAGGAAATGTTGAAAAATAGGACACATTTTTTAATGTTGCCAGGGACTTCAGCTAAAATGTCACAGAATTGATCAGTGCTGTCACAGGGAAGAGTTCAAGAAACACAGCAAACTTCTTAGAAGGTCAAATAGAAGAGAGATAACAAATAGAAAGCCAGATGAGATCTCCAGCAGTAATTGGAGGAGCCTTCCTAATGATAACCGTTATGCCTCAGCATGATCTAGTTGATCTTTGAAGAGGCACTGAGTTGCCTGAAGTTCCTAGTGAAAATGAGAGGCATCTGAAAGAGGGGGAAGAAGGGCAGTTTTTGCAGCAAGCATAGTTGGTTATAGTAAGCTACTTAAAATAGTCGCAAAATAAGTGGAGGCCCAAGCGAAATTATTATAGGTGAACACATGGGTAAAAGGCAAGACCTATCATCTTACTTATAATTTACATTGTAATAAATGAGGCATTTCAATTGGATGACAGCAAAGGACAGGCAAAGCTTCATATATAATAACTGAAATAGAATTTTCAAAAATTTGTTGTGAATTGTGGATTATTGTCAGAAGTCAACTGATCTGACAAATTGTGATTACAGAATATCTATTGAATGAAGAGCAAGATGTTTAATGGATAAGGGAGACCATGATAAGAAATGAAGTGTGCTATATTAGAAAACATATCCATTACCACCAGAATTGCATCTAACCATTGATAGCAATAGCACTTAGACTTATCTACCACTCCAGAGTACTTTGTAGCACTCTGAGTGGCTTACAATGTCAACATATTGCCTCCACCATTCTTGGAAGGATGGAAGGCTGTGTCAGCCTTGGGCTGGTCAGGTTTGAACTCCTGGCTGTGGGCAGAATTCACCTTCTCACCACTGTTCCACCAGGACTCAGTAACACATAGTCGGTCAGTTAAAAACCCCAAAGATACTATCCTTCAAGGCCTCCATAGGGAGAAGATGCAACAGACCAGAAGGCCTACTAGCCTGAAACTTGGCAAAGTGATAATGGCAGCATGAAATACATAAAAACTTCTTGAGAGACTATCTTCTAGTGCAGGGGTGTCAAACTCACATCGTCACAGTGGTGTCATGTGATGTATCAGGACTTTCCTGCTACCTTCACTAAACTGGGTATGGATGTGGCCAGTGTGATATATCCGGCCCACTGGAGTTTGACAGACCTGTTCTAGTTCAAGCCTAAATCTATAGGGTAGCAGAAATTAACAAAAAGTTAATTCAAAGTTTCACATGTTTAGAATACAGTGAATTTTTGATTTTTGCAGATTCTGAGCCTTTGGAAACAGGGATTGCTTCACTTCCCCAAGTGAAGAAGTGATATAGAGAAGTTAGAGCATCTGCTTGAGAATTGCTTCGCCTTTCTAAAAGCCTTTGCTTTGTAGAGGCTTGTACAGGCTTTCAAAGAGGGATTTTAATAGGACACTCCTGTGTGAAGGAGCCATGGTGTCTCCACAATATAGACATGGGCTTTCTGTGTGATACTCTAACCTTTTGTAGACAGACATTTGCACTCTGCTGATTTCCAGCTGCATGAGTTCAACTTGTGAAGTATTTAATGTGGAGGAGGGTAGGGGGATAATTAAAGAGAACATCTTGTTTTCCCTTCTGTATCCTGCCATAATAATTCATTGATCCCTTCATTGCTATCTAAGTAGACCTTAATTCATCTTTTCATATTATTTAGTATATCTAGACTAATGACTCATCCCATTTTTTATCTGAAAGCCCCTAGCTAAATTAAGCCTCCTTTTTTCCCAGGTCATATTGTGAACTAATAGTTGAAATAGCCCACTCTTACATTGCACACATACCCTGTTATAGCCAATGGATTTTTCATGGTTGATACAGAACTTGTTAACTGGATCCTAAAACCTTTCAAGCATGCCATAACACTTACGGTATTTGATTCTCCAAATCCAGGCAATTTGAATCAGAAGAGGAAGAGCTGTCCATTTTATAGCTTCCTCAATCCTTAGGCTAATTATAAATTCTAGATATATTGATGGGGATAGTAAATTTATCTCAAGGAGACCATACTGAATGAAGGAAGCACTAAATCTCCTTGGATTCTAATTGTATTTCTCAAATAAGGAGACAGGTATTTGTTGCTGGAGAATCATGATTGTAGCTGGTAATCAACAACCCAGGGTCTTGGGCCATGGCTGGCATGGAGACTGTCAGTTGTAATAGATTTGATACCATCCAGTGGACTAGGCAATTCAGTTTCTGGATTAATTGGTTCATATGTTTTGCTACTTGGTTCTGACAGTAAAGTAAAGCCTTTATGGTTATAATCAAACAACATCTGGTCCATTGCTTAAGACTGGCTTCCTTCTCCTCTCTAATACATCCTTCAGCCTAAGCAGAACAGTTAAATAGTCTTTTGATTCATGCTTATTCAATTTTTTATCCCTTATATGAAAAAGGCTAACATCAAACAATGCAACTAAAATATGTTTTCTCTTGGTAACAGTAGGAACTCTGTAAAACTCTAAGTGTAGTGTTGACTTAATGTGGGTTTTTTTTTGGTTTTGTGATTTCCCCTCCACAATTGTAAGAAATATAATAGTACCAAAATACATTGATAAGGAGAAGCATTAAAAAAGTGTAAATTTGGGGGTTGAAAGCAGAATTTTAAGCAACTGAGCATTATTCAGGAATGGGTATGTATGTACATAAATATTTGCATTGCAGGAAAACCTGTTTCCATAAGGCTATAGTCATCAATAGTCACAAAAAATATACAGATGTATTTTCAGTTATCTCCATCTCAACATTGATAGATGAATTTGCAAAACTGATTATTGAAAATAAAGTGCAATCGAAAATTATTACAGAGATATATAGCAAATGTTGGGCTAAATCCACAGAAATCTAGGCTTTCAGGAAAAATATAGCATATTTTCTATAAAATGAAACATTATCTTAAAACACTGTGTCCAGACACAGTACATCAGGCAAAAACCAAACAGAAAACAATGAATATAAGTTCAAAAAAAAAACCTTAACATTAAAAGAAATGAAACCCACAGCTATCAAACAAGATGCACCCAGGCTACAGCAAAAATACAACCTACCTTCCAGAAGGCAGGTGCATCTATTGTTCTTGTCATGCCTCTGATGGAGACTGACTCTGAGGGAGAAGAGGAACAGCCGACATGGAGTAATAGTGTGGCTCAGGAGGTTGTGGAGGAGACAGGGGAAGGGCAGAGGCCAGCTGGGCAGTCAGAAGAGGACCCAGGCCCATCCCCTCTCCATCCTAGGGAGGAGAGAATAAGGGAGAGACGTGATCTACTCGGGGGGAGAGGACCTTGATCCTCTTCATGGGCTGCAGCTGTGACAACTGAATAAGAGGATGGACATGCATTTGGGCGAACACTGGAAACAAAGCATGGAAATATCTCTAGTTTATGGTTCCTCTCTGAGTTTGGCATATTTCCCAATGTGTGTTCTGTTATCTGTGGACATCCTCCAGCCCTTATCTTGCCTGGTTTGTGTTGTTTTTTCCTCCTTCTTGTAACTGTTTGTGTGGGAGGTTTTTTTAATCTTCTGTCAAGGATATTTGGAGTTTGGAAGCAAAGTGAAGAAATGAAAGGGGCTTCACCGGGTTTTTGTGACTGTGTTTATTTTGTATTCCATCCTGGGTCATCACAGTTCTGTCCAATTCCTGGGGGAAAATTATACAGATTGTTAAAGCTGGCAGGATCCCAGCATCCAAATGTTGGTGGGCAGATCAAAGGGTAGGTACTGCCACAGAAGAGGCATGCCTCCTAATTTCTATCAGAAGACACTATCTCAAAAAGGAGACCTACAACATGTGGCTCATCCTGGAAGAGCGTATGGAATGGGCAAAAATAATCCGTCTGGTGGTCTCACAATACATTTCACCATACTTTGTAGGGCTTTGTAGTAATGGAGAGTTTATTGATTAATGTGAATTTTTAATTTTGTAAGCTACTTGGAGTCATTGTATCTGATTTGGGTGGCCATGTAAATTTAATACATGAATAATAACCAGCACATTGAATTGTATCTGGAAGCCTACAGGAAGCCAGAGCCCCTTGCAAAATGTTGTTCCACCCATAACTGTTTATATCTTTTGGAACAATTGCTGCTTCTGGATGGTCTTTAAAGGTAGCCTCATCAAGAGAGCATTGCCATAGTCCACCAATGATTGTTATCTATTGGATATTTATTTCAAATATAACACTCAATTTTCACTAATGCCAGGTATTTTCAGATTTCAAATGTTGCTGATGCTAATGATGCTCGTCAAGATAATAGTCCTGTTAGTCTATGAGGCAGTTTCTGCTTTACACATTTGCACAGATCCTTCCCACTTTATTTATAGGAGTTAAACATGTCTCCTTTAACCTTGATAATTTGAAAAAAAAAAAAAAGGTGATGGTAATCTTACCATTTGAAATGGATTGATCTTGGAAAATCACATCTAAAAAAAAGCAAAGAAAGAATTTCAGATCCAAATTGCACACAAGGTATTTCTGTAAGTATTTGTCTTTCAGTGACCAAGAAGCGAAGGGACTATTCATCTCGGGTTAAAGAAATAAGTGGACAAGTTGCTGCCATTAATTCTTTAAGCAATAAGAACAGAGTCTAATTTAAATGTTTTCATAGTGATAGTAGGATGTGGAATATTTATCTCACTGTTTGGTGAAGCTGTGCTTAACTGATAAACTGAGTACAACTGATGAAATCTACCTTTGAACTGATGGTGCTGGTCATATTTTTCACCACCCATGGTGTTGAAGATAATAAGACCAGCTTATGCCGTTCATCAGACACAACTATTTAGCTGATTGCCTAAGGCAGTTTTATGGGATTTTTCATAAATACAGATGGGAAACATCAACCATCAGTTAGATACCAATGATTTTGCTGAATATCAGGTAAAGAACAGTGAGAAAAACTAAATAAGCGATCGTATTAGTTTTGAAAATTGTTCATCAAGCATAAGGTAATTTTGTACATTGAGCTAAAGAAATTGTATGACTTTGTTCACTATTGCCACATAAAAAGAGATTAGAGATAAAAAAAATAGTGGAATGGAGAACATACAACAAAACATAGTTATAATGAAATAAACACAATTAAATTTGGTAGAATTTATTTACACTGATATCTTTTTTTTTTTAAACAAATTTTATTAATTTTCAAAGACAATACAAAGACAAACAAAACATAAAACATAAGAACATAAAACATCTTTTCTAAAAACTGCTTAACAAAACAAATAAAACATCTCATTTAAGTACATTATTCTTTTCCAACTTCTCACTTTCTTCCTTTATTTTTGTTCAATTTTATTCATTAAACTTATACTTTCATGTATTTCATATTACTATATTTCATATTATTACTATTTCATATGTTCTTATCCAATGTCATTAATTCTCGATAAACAAACATAAGCAAACAAAATACATAACATAAAAACATAAAACTTCTTTTTAGAAAGCGGCTTAACCCCGGGTTATAACTTTTTATACAGACATAAATCAAATTCATGCTCACTTTATATACTATTTCATATCTTCTCTTTTCACTCTCTTAATTCTATTTTATTTATTTAATCTCAATTTAAATAATTATACTTGTATCATTTGTCCGTTCTTTTTCAATTATCTATTTATCTTTTCTCTTTACCATAAACTTTTTCCTGTAATCACTGGTTGAAATATGACAACTTTCTATTTTCCCCCCAAATTTAACACTTAAAATAATACATAGTTTCTATTCTGATTCTGCTTAGTACATTCTACATAACATTTTAAAATATAAAACATAATGATCTTATAATATATTAAAAATAATGTTTCATAACAAATTAATTAATTAAACTCTATTAATTAAATCTTAAGCATTTTACACATTCCCTACAATATTCTATTAACACATATTTCAAATACAAATACTACAATACAATCTTATATACTTTTGCAGAATCTCTTTTTAAATTACTCTTTTTAATGTACTTTTGCAGAATCTCTTTTTAAATTATGTTTTACCTCTGAAAAAAACCTGTTTATTAGCATCTTGTTTTAAGCCTTTATAACTTCCCTTCACTTTTTCCCTTCCTTCCTGGTCAAATCTAGCCTTTTTACCCCCCCCCCCCATCTCCAGCCTTTTAGTCTCCCCTCTCTGTTGTATTCCTCTCTTCTGTTGCTTTCTGACATTATATCGATTTTTCACCTTATTTTTCCCTTTCTTGGTTGTTTTTTTAGAACTTAAATTCTCCATTTTCTTTTCCTTTTTACCCTTTTCTTTCTCATTTAAAATCATATGTCCATTAAAGATGGCTTCTTCTTCATCATCCCAGCCTTTTTCTTGTTGCATTTCCTGATAAGTAGAAATTGCCATTTCTAAGAAGCAAAGGATAGATCCAAAGGAGCTCTTGCCTTCTTCTTTTTCTTCTTTTAATTTTTCAAATTGCATTTTCAGTTCTTCAACAGATACCATTGTAAAAAAAATTTAAACAGTCCAAATGTTTTCTTAGTCTTTCAAACGATAGTTCACAAAAGTCCCAAAGTCATCAAGCAATCAAAGTCAGCACAATCAGCACAGTCTGTTTCATTTAGCACTTTCTTCTACTTTCTCTTCCTGGGGTAGCATTCAATTACACAATTCCAAGGTATTTTTTGGAAGTTTTATTGCAATTTAATCTCTGATCTTATAAAACTCCAAGCAATCTCCTTCAACAAACGTTAATATAAATCATTTGCCTCTCTTCCTTCCCACTTAAAGCAAAAAGATTTTAATTTTTAAATGTCAGTGTTTAGAAATCTAATGTCCCCTTGGCTTTAATTTTCAAAGTTAGTACCTTCTGCTGCCAAAGCAGGTATTTCCGATTTCCATCTGCTGTCTCCATGGGGAAGTGAGGAGAAAAAAAAAAACCCTTTCCCTTAATTTCCACCGCAGCTTAATGATCTTCTGGGAAACAATATATCACTTAAAAAGCCAAAGTTCCAGGGTATTCAGATGTTAATTGTCATCCCGGTTCAGCCAAAAGCCTTCTCTTTCTTCACTTCCTCCTGCACAAAACTTGTCCGGCTGAGAGGTTCTTTGCGACGGCCATTGCTGACCGCCGCTCCACCACCTTTGGAAAAGGGAGTTAAGCCGGCTAGGAAAGGGGGGTGCGATATCCCCCGATCCCTGCCCGGATCTCTCCTCTCTTCAGTTATCCCTACAGGATAACTCTAGCCTCCCAATCCAATTGGATCGAAGGCACTCCAGCAGCGAGCGCAGCAGGGATCGCGCACAAACGCGAATTCCTGCTGCCTCCGAAGCCTGACAAACCGGAACTCACTTTACACTGATATCTTTGATGATAATCATCTGCAAAATATTTCAGTTTTTGCTAAATAACTTAGAATAACTTTCTTGTCACTTTGAATATATACTAATCGACATACATTTAAAATGAAATTTCGTTGCATACAGATTTCAGAGGATCACCATATACACTACATAAACATGACACAATAAATAAGTACTAAATTGTTATGTGACAGTAGAACAACAAAGTCTAATTTGATGTATACATGTACATGGTGAGAGAAACAAATCTTGCAAGTTTATTGGATGGATGGCATAGTGAAAAGGCTGTTATAGAATCTGATAGTCCTGCTAGAAATACTTCGAAATCTTCTTCCAGAGGGGAGCAACAGAAACAGACTATAAAGTGAGCATGTGGGGTCTCCAACAATGCTTTAAGTTCTAAGCACATACTGCTTATAAACAGCATTCTGAATAACACAAAGCAAGCACCCTATAATCTTCTCGGCTGCCCTTACTACTCTCTGTATGTATCTTCTGAGGCACTGCAGCCACCAAACCAAACAGTTTTGTTTAAACGCTCTCAATTGTGCCTCTGTAAAAAGTGGCCAGGACAAAAGGAGAAAAATGTGCTCTCATCATCCGAGGCAGTAAATGCGGACACTGGTTTGCACACTTCACTAAGGATGACGTTTGGAGAGACCAATTCAGATTGCTAGTTATCTACACTCCCAGATACTTAATACTATTGACCACCTCTATAGCTGCATCCTTGATATTAAGTGGAATATGACAAATAAGACCATATTTGGTGCATAGTGGAAAATGTGGAATATACCAAGTAGCACTGTTGTAAGGCCCTTCATTTTTCACAATTCCAGTCCCCACCTCCCCTAAATATCTGGTTATAGAGACATATAGGGGACTTAGTAGAAGTTCCATTTGAGGTGTAAATTATTGGTGAATTCTTCTGTCAGAATGACAGTTTGTATTCAATTCTACATTCTGGAGAAATCTCGCTAAATGTATTCCTAGATTTGCATTACTACCTTACTTTTACATCATTGATTTATTTGCATCAAAACAAACCAGAATAGATTTGAGATCATTCTGTTGGAAGAAATATCCATCTGGTTCAGTTCCAAGCCAGGAGAAAGACACTGGAAACATGAAGTCTGATTGGAAAGATGGTTTTATGATGAAGCAGAAGCACACGGGTGGTTTCTGGGTAGCTGACTACATGGAGTTGAGAGTGAGGGATATTTATACCTTCTTGTGGGCTTTGCATTTGAATTTCCTGTTCCTGTGCAAGAACATCTATTCTATTAGATGTTGTCAGATTCCCATGGGACCATGTACAAATCCTAGGAGTTTGTCTGAGCTAGGTTTGGTTGAAGTTTGCTGAGGGTGGTGCAACTGAGATGATGCAATGAAGGGGCTTGTGTTCTGAAAGGGTGTTGGGCAATTTCTATTATGGCTTAATGGCTTTGTCCTGGTTTGAATCTTGAGTGAAAACTAATCCTATCACTTTGCCTTTGTTTCAAAATATCCTGTCTTGAATGGATTTCTGCCTGCAGTATTTGCCTGCAGTATTTTACCTATGCATAGAACTACCTAGATACTCAGCTTCTTTCAATAAGTGCTGACATCTGCTGAGGGCTATCAAGAAAGGTGGGGGATGCTTTCTCCCTCTAAAAAGGTTCTCATCCAGGGAAATGTAATATTCTGCCTTTTTAATATTTCTCAAAATATTTCATTCTTGTAGGAGAGGGGTGGATGCTAACTTTCTACACTTCAATTTTTACTTGTCTTGGTATGAGAATAATATTGAGAACTGGAGTTTCTCAATGTAGCAATGTTAATTTTTCATTCTGTCACTGAGCAAGCTGAGAAAGACAACACCAAAGTCAAGAAAAAGAAATGTAGAAATTAACCAAAGGAGGAATAAGTAACTTCATCTTAATTGTACTAAAATTACTAATCTAGTCTCAACCTGATCTGTAAATTGTTTCTTGCTTCATCCTAATCATAGTACTTTATACTTAAGCAATTCGCACATCCAGTCTGTGAAGCACCTTGGCCAATGTCCTTGGAAGATTTTTCTTAACATTAAGACCAGCAAAATAAGGAACATGAATATAACCATACCACCACCAGGAGTTAATTTCAAGTGGCAACTAACTAAACTAACAAATATAATTCATTCATTTGTTTCAGCACAAACAGAAAAGCAATAACTTTGTGCTTTCTGAACATGGCCATGTGTATTCTGTCATAAAAGAGTAAACAAACTGGTTCATACACACATACATCCACACCAATGCATGATTTTGAACCCCTTTGTTCCAAAGCATAATACAGCATTGGAAATTTGACAGGAAAATGCCATGTTTCTTTGAGGCCTGTAAAGAAGCTTGCAGTAGATAAAATCTTTAGGGGCTAAATATGCAAAGAAGGGACATTAACAGTGAATCTGCAGGTCATGAGTATAACTACAGGCTGTTTTCCTACTATTGTTTTCTTTTCCTATTCAGATCATGGTTCTCAGTAATTAAGTTTCATTTTTGGTATTATGGCACAGATACAGAGGTCCAAAAGCTTTGAATTTTCTTAACCGAGTCAATAACAAACCTTGAGGCAATGAACCTGCTGCAAAGAGAGGGGAGGAAAAACAACAACAAAATGCACAGCTGTCTTGACTCACTGACTGCTTTGGTGAGAAATTTTCATTCTGCTATTTCTCCATAAAGATACAGATCTAATCCTTCACTTTATCTTGCCTACATATGAGATATAGACAAAGAAGATAACTGCATTCATGTCACTGGTGAGATTCATATTTTTTTACTACCAGTTCTGCGGGCGCGACTTGGTGGGCATAGCAGGAAAAGGATACTGTAAAATCTCCAGTCAGAGGTGGATTTGCCGGTTCTCTGAACTACTCAAAATATCCACTACTGGTTCTCTAGAACTGCTCACAACCTGCTGAATACCACCTCTGATTCATTTGTAAATTTGTAGCTTCTGTGAAAATTGACAACTTTTGTGCAAAGCTTGATGCTTGATTGTGTTCATTTCAATGTCATAATAGTGGTTGAGTGTTTGACAGCTGCACACATCAAGTCAAGTCAAATCAAGTGTTTATTACAGTCAAATATCAGTCAAATTAAAAATATTCAAAAAGTTAAAAATTATAGAATAAAATAATAATTAATAAATCTATGTTAAAACTATAATTTGGCTTTCTATCTATCTATCCATTTTTTATTTAGTCAAGCATGCATTTGACAGTCTCCCTCTCTCCCTCTCTCTCTCTCTCTCTCTCTCTCTCTCTATCTATCTATCTATATATATATATGTTTTCTTAAGTTTTCGCGGGTACTTACATGTCTGGCATTCAGCTTTGTTCGGGTATTTTCCCACGTCATAGTAGTGGTGCTTTTAAAGTTGTAGCAACGTTTCAGCAGAATCTCATCTGCCATCATCAGGCTTCGCCTGATGATGGCAGATGAGATTCTGCTGAAACGTTGCTACAACTTTAAAAGCACCACTACTATGACGTGGGAAAATACCCGAACAAAGCTGAATACCATATATATATATATATATGGCATTCAGCTATATATATAGTGACTTCAGCTTTGTGCTTCTCGGAGTAATGTGGAAGAAGCAGCTGCAAGCTCACATTACTCCGAGAAGCACTCCGAAAAGCACAAAGCTGAAGACACAAGCCTGAAGATGATGAATGAGATTTCGTCGAAACTTTGCCAAGATACTTCCAACTTTACACAGGAGAAAACCCGAATAACCAAAGATCCACATATAAATACCTGCAAAAACTTCAGAAAACAAATCAAATTGAGAATCAAATTGAGAACATTTTATTCATTTATTTAACTTCTACAACCACCCAACTCCACCAATGATTCTGGGCAGCATATATGATTAAACATTATATATATATATTGTTTGGGTATTTTGCAGAATCTCATTTGCCATCATCAGGCTTCTCTATAGTGTTCATCTGTGAATCAGACTTTTACAGTGGTTTCAGATTTAAATTTGGGAAGCCTATTGCTGTGTCAGAATGGTTTATTCTTCATCCTGATTGGTTGGGAGTCTTGGTCTATGTTTATTGGTCTTGGAGTTTTCTGTGTTCTGCTTGATTGGTGTTTCTAAAATTTTCTATCTGTTTTGTGGCTCTTTTTGTATCTTGATTGGCTGGCAACATTGTGTTACTTTATTGGAGGCCTTTAGTGCAGCTTGGCTCTGGGTAAATGGACGGCTATCATTAGTTAGGAAGCTAGGTTTCATCTGAGTGCCTGGTTGGGGTGTGTTTGAGCTGGAGGTATAGGGGGGATCTGTTTGTGCCCAGGTATTTGCCTGGCTAGTGGTGTGGAGATTTTTTTTGTTTGTGAGTGCAGGCTTCCAAATGATTGAAAGAAGAGATGATTCCACCAGACTGTCAATCATTTGGAAGCCTGCACTCACAAACAAAAAAATCTCCATACCACAAGCCAGGCAAACAGACCTGGGTACAAACAGACCCCCCCCCCGCTGATACCTCCAACTCAAACACACCCCAACCAAGCACTCAGATGAAACCTAGCTTCCTAATAAATAATAGCCATCTATTTACTCGGAGCCAAGCCACACTAAAAGCCTCCAATACAGGAAACACAATGGTGCCAGCCAATCAAGACAAAAAAAGCTACAAATCAGACAGAAAGATATTAGAAACACCAATCAAGCAGAACACAGCAAACTCCAAGACCAATAAACACAGACCAAGACTCCCAACCAATTAAGATGAAGAAAAAACCATTCTGGCACAGCAATAGACTAGCACCAAATTTAAAACAGAAACGGCTGTGAAAGTCTGACTCACAGACAAACACAATACAGAAGGCTGATGATGGCAGATGAGATTCTGCTGAAACGTTGCTGCAACTTTAAAAGCACAACTACAATGATGTGGGAAAATACCCGAACAAAGCTGAATACCATACATATAAATACCCACGAAAACTTAAGAATATATATATGTAAGTATAAACATGATTATTAATACATGAAATATATACAAATAATAAAAGGAAACATTAAGACAAGGACCATAGGCATGTTGGTGTGCTTATGCATGCCCCTTATAGACCTCTTATGAATAGGGTGAGGTAAACAAAAGACAGTCTGAGGTTAAAGTGTTTGTAATTAGTGGAAGAAACCACAGAGTCAGGTAGAATATTCCAGACATTGACCAGTCTGTTGCTGAAGTTGTATTTCCTACAATCTAGTTTTGTGTGGTTTACCCTGAGTTTGTACCTATTATGTGCTCGGGTATTGTTGAGGTAGAAACTGAAGTAGTCATTGATGGGTAGGATATTATAATGGATAATTTTATCTACTACACTTAGGTTAGGCCGAAGACAGCATAGTTCTAATCTATCTATCTATCTATCTATCTATCTATCTATCTATCTATCTATCTATCTATCTATCTATCTAATTGCATGTAAACAAGTACACAGCATAAGCTATAATATAATAGCAGTAGCATTTAGACTTATAGCATTTAGACTTCATAGTACTTTACAGCCCTCTCTAAGAAATTTACAGAGTCTGAATATTGCCCCGAAAAATTTGGGCTCTCAGTTTACCACCTGGAAGGATGGAAGGCTGAGTCAACCTTGAGCCAGTGAGGATCAAACCCCTGGCAGTCAGCAGAATTACCCTGCAATACTTCATTTTAATATTACTCCTTAAATTGTTAAGGTCTGTAGTCAGTAGATATTAAAATGCAACAAGGTGATAATATCAAAAGACTTAGTGCATTAATTGTGTAAAATAGCTATAATGGAATTATTCATCAGGTTTTGATGAATGCTACTGTGCTATTGTGAAGAATCTAGTTATGTGCACTGTGACTACAACCTGTTATTCATTAAGGAGCCAATGAAGAAAATGGTATCAGAACGCTCAGGATACCTATTAATTATTGATAAAATAAATTTTATTCAACTGTCTCTATAAAAAAAGTAGCGAAGGATGTATCCAGAGGCTTCCATCTCTCCAGAATCATGGGGATGGAACGTTTTAGGCAGTTATATTTATATTTGCCATCCAGAATGGTTGATGGAAGCGTCTGGCATCATGCAGGCGAAAAGGCTGACCAATAATTCACTGGCTAAGATAACTGGAAAGAGTGACCGTATCTCTAACAGAATCTGGAGCTAGAAACAATGGACTTTTCTCTAAGCCAGCTTTCCTTTTTATGTCCTCTGACCTTTTTTCTCAGGATTTTTTCCTGATAATAGTCCATTTCAACTGGTGAGATAGTTTAACAAAGTTGACTCAACAGCTTTGATTCATGAAGAGTAGAATTTATCTTGTGGATTAATGGGGCAAGGCTCTGAAGGACAAAAAAAAAGGTTTAGCCAAAGATTTAAGGAGGCTATACAGATTCAACTTTTGTCAATCCTTGTCTCCTAGTGTAGAACTGGGTTTGAAACACAATTCTGGAGAATTGTAATAAATTTGAACTGAACTTTTAGAAGTGTAAAACAAGCAGCTGAGAATCCAAGTAGGATCCCATAAAGAAGCTATGCTGGTGATATGGACTTAAAAAGCTTATTGCGGCAGGAACGTGGTATCTGTTATGAACTAATAAAGGTGTTTAATAAAGTTTTAACAACCTTAAGAAAAAGCAGGGTTCTAATCCTGAACTTCTGATTGGCCGATAATAGTGACATCGCATTGGGTCTTTCTGGGAAATCAGATTGGCTGTTAACGGACCAACTCTCGTTGGTTCAAGGGTTTAAGACTTCCATGTTTCTCATTGGCTAATAGGACAGCAGCCAACCCTAAGTGATTGTTCTGTTCAGTATGCTTAATAAAGAGTTGAAGTTCACTTTCACTGCTTCGTTTCCGCTCCTTGCACCCATGCGCAGAACTTAACACTGGCGATGAGGATGGGATGCGGAGACATCAGAGCTGACTGAACACTACAGAGCACCAAACAGAGCACGTGGCTGAAGACACATCGACAACGGAA
The DNA here is from genome assembly GCA_033807585.1 of Hydrophis major. Lineage (NCBI taxonomy): Eukaryota > Metazoa > Chordata > Lepidosauria > Squamata > Elapidae > Hydrophis > Hydrophis major. Next base: position 106,199,834 of record CM066343.1, read on the forward strand.
ACCATGTCCGGCGGCACCATACCACCCACTCCATTTGACCCGGCACAAGAAGACTGGGACTCGTATATGGATTGGTTTCTGGAGACCAACAACTTGAAAGATGCAACCACGGGAAAAAAGCGAGCAGTGTTCCTGACCCATTGCGGGCCTGCCATCTTTAAGATGGCCAAGGCACTAGTGAAACTGGCTGAGGTGAAGTCCATGGACTGGGACGTCCTCGCGCCCCTTCTATGGGTCCACTATGCACCCGCCGTACCAACGCTTGTCCGAAGACATGAGTTTTATCAGAGGGACCAACGGAAAGGAGAGAGTGTTGCAGATTTCATCGCGGACCCTCTGGAACTTGGGAGACCTCTGTGGGTTTGCAGACCTCCAAGAAGCTCTGAGAGACCGAATAGTTATGGGATTAGATGACGAGATGGTGCAGAGCAAGATCATGGCCAAAGGGGACATCAATCTTGCCGATGTCATCAAAGACGCTACCGCAGCAGAAGCAACCAGGAAGTCGGCCGCCCGAATGCACTGCACCAATGCACCACTCTGTCAACTCGCCAACGATACCTCACCTCGCCTAGAGAGGCACACAACAGCGGCCCACCATGAGGACCTCGAATCTCCATCAAAAAGTGATGAGGAGGAGGTCAACCGGCTCCGATCCGAACACGACCAACACAACCCGCGGAATCGAAGACTATCGCACCAATGCGCAGGTTGTGGGGCAAACCACCCACAATCAGATTGCAAAATCCTCGATAAGCTCTGCCATTTCTGTTGGAAAAGAGGCCACATCGGGAAGGTCTGTAGAAGCAAGCGAGGGTCCAGCCCAATTCAGAGAGAAAACAACTATCCCCAGACCACAGGGAATCGTCCTGTGAGTCGGGAACATTTGAACCACCAATGGAACAACCACTGCTACAGAAATAAAACACTTGCCACTTCAACGAGATGGGAAGAGGCACACCAAACCATTACCATCGGTCACCCTTCATCGTTAGATGCAAAGAAGATCCGAGTGAGGGTCGCCATCGAGAACCAACCTTGCATAATGGAAGTCGACTCAGGGTCGTCTCTCTCGATGGTTTCCTGGAAAACCCTTAAACAGTTGCTACCTGCTGTCCGGTGTCAAGACCTCAGAGCCCAAAGAATTATACTCAAAGATTACCAGGGGAACCGAATTCCGGTCATCGGCTCCAGCCAAGTCCAAGTATCATTCAAAAATCGTACTGCGTCATTACCACTGACTGTCGTCGATCGCGACCGGCCTAGTCTGTTAGGCCTTCAATGGTTCGCCCCACTCGGGATCGAGGTAACCGGTATTCACCAAACCAGAAGCGACGACTGGGAGGAGGCCCTTGTCCAGGAATTCCAGGACGTCTTTGCAGACAAACTAGGCGAGTACAAGGGGACCCCGATATCATTTAACCTTAACCCTGAAGTAGCCCCCATCCACCTTAAGCCTCGTCGGGTACCTTTTGCCCTAAAACCAAAAATCGACGAGCAGCTCTATAAATTAACAGCCCAGGGTGTTTTAGAACCAACCGAACATACTCCTTGGGAAACCCCAATCATAACACCCATCAAACTGGATGGATTGTTAAGGATTTGTGGGGACCACCGAGCCACCCTTAATCACGCCCTTCAACAAAACACTTACCCAGTGCCGGTGGTTCAACACCTTCTCCATTCCCTGGGGAGCGGAAAAGTCTTCGCTAAATTGGATTTAGCACAGGCATACCAACAACTGCCTGTAGATAAAAAAACCGCAGAAGCACAGACAATCGTTACGCACCGGGGCACTTTTAAATGCAACCGACTCCAATTCGGAGTGAGCGTAGCCCCAGGGATTTTTCAAAGTCTGATGGAGAGACTTTTGCAAGGGATCAAGGGGGTCGTGCCATATTTTGACGAAGTTTTAATTGCGGCCCCAAATAGAGAAGTACTAGAGAGACATCTTAAAATGGTTCTCCAGAAATTTAAAGACTCCGGCCTAAAGGTTAAAAAGAATAAATGTCGGGAGAAGGCGGAGCTTCGTTTTGGCGATACAGCTGCGATCTCGGGGCTCTGAGATCGCAGCCGATATTTTCGCCCCTGGTCGGTCCCAACTGACCTAAACCATCCCGTAGAGATGGGGATTGAGAAGGGTACTGTTCCAGGATCCCAGAGATATCGCAAAATCTCTGGTTTGATCCGGAAGAAGCCCTTTTGCTGGCGGCGGAGAGGCAGCCTCTATAGCTGCTGAAGTCAGGACACCTCCAGAAAGAAAGTGGCTGGAGTGAAAGTTTGTCGGCTGGGTGAGAAAAACTCTTTTGTGTTGTAAATTTGCTGAGGTTGGAAAGGACATCCTGATCAAAGAAGAAATCTGTGAGACTTTTTTTTTTGACTGAAACTGTCTGAGCGGCGTTTTTTAAAGTGATGTCAAATTGAGGCTTGGGGTTTTTTTTTTCTTTTCTCTATATTTTTTTGTGGGGACTTTAGTGTGACTTTGTAGGTAACCGGATTGAATTTTCTCTTACATATATTTTTATGCTCTCTTTGATTTTTTAACTTTCTTTAGGATAGAGGCTCCCTTTGGCTATATTTTTTTTTTTGTCTCTGTATATATTACTCCTTTTTTCTGACTGGGGGGGAGGAAGAGCATTAAGAAACTTTGCAACACTGCCAACTAGAGACTTGAAAGTATTTTATTTGAATTGGAGAGAATTGCAAAAAGACCTCTTCTCAAGGACATTTTAACGTGATAAGATAGAGGGAGAGCACAGCAAAATATTATTGCAGGTGCTTTCCTGGACTAATAATAATTCAACACTTGAGGTTTGGCTTTGAAGCTGCTGGAGAAGAGAGTCACACATATATATATATATATATATATATATATATATATATATCCTATTCGCCAGCCTTTTTCTAAATTTCAATTCTAGTAATATTTTTATTTCTGCCTTTTATTTTAAAGGGAAAGCCTCAGAGTTTTTTCTTTATTTTTCTTTTCTTTTTTATTGGGACTTTTTTGCTTTTCCTATCTATGTTTTTGGACCACTTTGTTTTTCTTCTTTGATTATTGAGACTTTTCAACTGGATTAAGGTGTGAAAAACATGAAGGAACTTTTTGTTTTTTCTTTTTTTTCTTTTTTTTTTCTTTTTTTTGCTCTTAATCAATATTATTATTTTTGGATTTGTTTGTTTTTCTCCTTTCTATTTTTTCTTTTTTATGGTGGACTACTTCGTAATTGGATTAGGGTCTAGAAGAACCTGAAGATATTTCTTCTTCCTTTTTTCCTGTTTCTTTTTTGGTTTCGTGCCTTTTACTATTGGAGTTTTCCATTTTGGATTATAATTGGCTGCTCTACCAGTTGGATTAAAAGTCAAGAAGAATTTGAAGCTTTGGAAGCATTGAAATGAGCAGGAAACCAATACCATCTGGCATTTCTACTTCTACCTCTGCTTCCCCACCAGCTGGAGGACAACGTTTAATTCAGACAATGTTGAAGCAAGATAAGGAACAAGAAAGAGTAACTTTACAGATGATTATGCAAGGAATCCAAGATCTCAAGACAAAATCAGACATCATTGAACAAAGAACAGGAAATATTGAACAAAGAACAGAAAATATTGAACAAAGAACAGAAAATATTGAAAAAAGAACAGAGAAGACTGATGAAAAAGTGGAAAACATTAAACAAATGATGGTCAAGTATGAGGAGAGATTCCAAAAAATTGAGAAAGAAGGAAAACAAAGAGAGAAGAAGATTGGAAATATTGACAGTAGATTAACAGCGGTTGAACAAGAAAAAAGTGGGATGTTGAGGTGGGAGATGGAAAGGTCAGAATTTTACCTCAGATTTCAAAATATAGAAGAGGAAAAAGGAGAAAATTTGGCAGCGGTAATGATAGAAATTTTGGCAGATGCTTTGGAAATTACAGAGGAAAAGATGATGGATGGAATAGATGAGATATATCGAGTCTATACAAGGTTTGCGATGAGAAATAAATTACCAAGTCCATATTAGATTTACCAAAAAATCCATTAAAATGCATATATTACAAGTAGTAAGAGAGAAAACATTGAAATACAAAGGTAAAGAGGTTGTGGTTTTAAAACAAATACCCAAAAGAGTGAGAGAGATGAGAAGAGAATATCGATTTCTGACCAAAATGCAATTGGAAAACGAAGTGAATTATAGATGGCTGATTCCAGAAGGACTAATGTTTAGGTGGCAAGAGCAGAGATATAGAATTGATTCAATTGAGAAAGTGGAACTTTTCCATGCAGAATTTTTTGGAGGAAGAAGAGAGGAGGGCAGAGAAAGAGGTCTCATTAATTGAGTTTCAAGAGGAACAACTGGAGACTGAAAAAGAGAAAGGAGCAGTAGGGGGACAGATGGATAGCAAAGAACAGCGTGAAGTGAGATCCACGAGAGCGGTTAGACCTAAATATAAAGCATAATCATGGAAGAAAAAAAACTGATTACAATGAATATAAATGGACTTAATTCGGCTGTTAAAAGAAGGAAAACTTTTCATAAATTAGAGAAATTAAAATTTGATATAATTTGTCTACAAGAAGTTCATATTAAAAAACAACATGAACAATTGTTAGTACAGCCAAAATTGGGGAAAATATTTACTTCTTTGACTCAATGTAAGAAAAGAGGAGTGGTGGGAGAAGGCGGAGCTTCGTTCCGGCAATACAGCTGCGATCTCGGGGCTCTGAGATCGTAGCCGATATTTTCGCCCCTGGTCGGTCCCAACGGACCTAAACCGTCCCGTAGAGACGGTGATCGTGAAGGGCACTGTTCCAGGATCCCAGAGATATCGCAAAATCTCTGGTTTGATCCGGAAGAAGCCCTTTCGCTGGCGGCGGAGAGGCAGCCTCCATAGCTGCTGAAGTCGGGACAGCTCCGGAAAGAAAGTGATTGGAGTGAAGTGTGTCGGCTGGGTGAGAAAAACTCTTTGGTGTTGTAAATTCGCTGAGGTTGGAAAGTTCATTCTGAAGAGAGAAGAAAGCTGTGAGATATTTTTTTTTTGACTGAAATTGTTTGAGCGGCGTTTTAAAGTGATGTCAAATTGAGGCTTGGGGTGTTGTTTTTTTTCTCTATATTTTTCGGGAAAGATTTTACTGTGACTTTGTAGGTAACCGGATTGAATTTTCTCTTATATATATTTTTATGCTCCCTTTGATTTTTTAACTTTCTTTAGGATAGAGGCTCCCTTTGGCTACTTTTTCTTTTTTTTTCTGTATATATTATTCCTTTTTTCCAGCTGGGGGGGAGAAAGAGCATTAAGAAACTTTGTAACACTGCCAACTAGAGGCTTGAAGGTATTTTATTTGAATTGGAGAGAATTGCAAAAAGACCTCTTCTCAAGGACATTTTAACGTGATAAGATAGAGGGAGAGCACAGCAAAATATTATTGCAGGTGCTTTCCTGGACTGTTATCAACAACACTTGAGGTTTGGCTTTGAAGCTGCTGGAGAAGAGAGTCAAAACAAGAGCCTTGGATAAATAACAAAGTGCAATGTGTTTTCTTATATATACCCCATTCGCTAGCCTTTTCCTAAATTTCAATTCTAGTAATATTTTTATTTTTGCCTTTTATTTTAAAGGGAAAGCCTCAGAGTTTTTTCTTTTTTCTTCTTTATTTTTCTTTTCTTTTTTATTGGGACTTTTTTGCTTTTCCTATTTATGTTTTTGGACTACTTTGTTGTTCTTGTTGTTGTTGTTGTTTTTTTGGATTATTGAGACTTTTTAATTGGATTAAGGTGTGAAGAATCTGAAAGAACTTTTTGTTTTTTCTCTTTTTGCTTTTTCTTTTTTTTTTTTGCTCTTAATCAATATTATTATTTTTGGATTTGTTTGTTTTTTCCTTTCTATTTTTTCCTTTTTTATGGTGGACTATCTCGTAATTGGATTAGGGTCTAGAAGAACCTGAAGATCTTTCTTCTTCCTTTTTTCCTGTTTCTTCTTGGGTTTCGTGTCTTTTACTATTGGAGTTCTCCATTTTGGATTATAATTGGCTGCTCTACCAGTTGGATTAAAAGTCAAGAAGAATTTGAAACATTGAAATGAGCAGGAAACCAATATTATCTGGATTTCTGCTTCTACTTCTGCTTCCCCACCAGCTGGAGGACAACGTTTAATTCAGACAATGTTGAAGCAAGATAAGGAACAAGAAAAAGTAACTTTACAGATGATTATGCAAGGAATCCAAGATCTCAAGACAAAATCAGATATCATTGAACAAAGAACAGGAAATATTGAACAAAGAACAGAAAATATTGAACAAAGAACAGAAAATATTGAACAAAGAACAGAAAATATTGAACAAAGAATAGAGAAGACTGATGAAAAAGTGGAAAATATTAAACAAATGATGGTTAAGTATGAGGAGAGATTCCAAAAAATCGAGGAAGAAGGAAAACAAATATTGACAGCAGACTAACAGCGGTTGAACAAGAAAAAGGTGGGATGTTGAGGTGGGAGATGGAAAGGTCAGAATTTTACCTCAGATTTCAAAATATAGAAGAGGAAAAAGGAGAAAATTTGGCAGCGGTAATGATAGAAATTTTGGCAGATGCTTTGGAAATTACAGAGGAAAAGATGATGGATGGAATAGATGAGATATATCGAGTCTATACAAGATATGCGATGAGAAATAAATTACCCAAGGAAGTCCATATTAGATTTACCAAAAAATCCATTAAAATGCAAATATTACAAGTAGTAAGAGAGAAAACACTGAAATACAAAGGTAAAGAGGTTGTGGTTTTAAAACAAATACCCAGAAGAGTGAGAGAGATGAGAAGAGAATATCGATTTCTGACCAAAATACTATTGGAAAACGAAGTGAATTATAGATGGCTGATTCCAGAAGGACTAATGTTTAGGTGGCAAGAGCAGAGATATAGAATTGATTCAATTGAGAAAGTAGAACTTTTCCATGCAGAATTTTTTGGAGGAAGAAGAGAGGAAGCAGAGAAAGAGGCTTCATCAATTGAGTTTCAAGATGAACAACTGGAGACTGAAAAAGAGAAAGGAGCAGCAGGGGGACAGATGGATAACAAAGAACAGCGTGAAGTGAGATCCACGAGAGCTGTTAGACCTAAATATAAAGCATAATCATGGAAGAAAAAAAACTGATTACAATGAATATAAATGGGCTTAATTCAGCTGTTAAAAGAAGGAAAACTTTTCATAAATTAGAGAAATTAAAATTTGATATAATTTGTTTACAAGAAGTTCATATTAAAAAACAACATGAACAATTGTTATTACAGCCAAAATTGGGGAAAATATTTACTTCTTTGATTCAATGTAAGAAAAGAGGTGTGGTTTTATACATTAAAGAGGCTATCCCAGCAAAATTGATTTACACGGATGAAGATGGAAGAGTATTAATGGTAGAAATAATGGACAATAATATAAAAATACTCTTGATTGCAATTTATGCTCCGAACAATAAACAAGAAGAGTTTTATAAAAAGCTACACATGAAAATAATTGGACTGGACTATGTTCATATAATTATGATGGGAGATTTTAATGGAATTGTGGACAATAAACTGGACTATATAGCAACAACAACAAAGCAAAATAGAAAGGCTCTCCCAAGGTCTTTTTTTAAAACAACAGATGAATTAACTTTAAAAGATATTTGGAGAGAAAGAAATGTTAAAGCTAAACAATATACTTTTTATTCAAATAGACATTTATCATGGTCCAGATTAGATATGATTTGGATCTCAACAGAACTAATATCTAATATTAAAGAAACAAATATTGAAACAAGTACTTGGGCAGATCATAGCCCAATGACAATTAAATGGAAGGGACAAAAAAAAAGATCGAGATGGACATTAAATAATACTATTTTAAAGGAGAAAGATTTTATACAATGGATGGAGAAGGAATTGGCTTTTTTCTTCAGAGAAAATAAAAAAGAAGATACTTCAACGCAGAATGTGTGGGATACAATGAAGGCATACGCTAGAGGTTTGATAATAGATTATACAAGAAAAAAGAATATCAGGAAAAGGCAAGCTTCTAAGGCCTTGGAAGATGAGTATAAAATTCTTGAAAAAGAATTACAGAAAATGCCACAGAAAAAGGATATTAAATTGAAGCTGGATGTAATCAAACATAAAATGGAATTAATAGAGAAAGAAGAACTGGCACAGAAAATTAGAAACTCTAAACAGAATTATTTTGAAGATGCAAATAAACCAGGTAGATGGCTAGCCTATAAATTGAGAAAAGAGAAGGAATCAAGAAAAATATTGAAGTTAATAGATGAACAAGGCCAGGTTTGTTATGGGAATAAGGAGAAAAAAGAAATTATTCGAGATTTTTATGGGCAACTATATAAACAAGAGAATATTGATGAGGAAAAAGTCAAACAGTATTTACAGGAAGCTAATTTACCGAAGATACCTAAAGAGACTGAAGAAATGCTAGAAAGCAATATAACAATGATGGAACTAAATGAAGCATTTAAGAAACAAAATAATGGGAAAGCACCGGGTCCAGATGGGCTTCCAGCAGAATTCTATAAAACATTTCAAGAATCATTGAGCATCCCACTGTTAGAAGTTATGAATGAAGTTATGTTAAAAAAGATGATACCCAAAACATGGTCAGAGGCTTTTATTACACTCATACCGAAGGAAGAGACTGAGCCATTGCAAATTAAGAATTATAGACCTATTTCTTTATTGAATGCAGACTATAAAATCTTTGCTTCAATCTTAGCAGAAAGACTTAAAAAATATTTAAATAATTTTATTCACTCAGATCAAAATGGATTTCTGCCAAAGAGACAAATTAGAGACAATATGAGAGTAATCTTGGACACTTTGGAATACTATGAGGCTCATCCTGAAAAGCAAATGGCTTTGATATTCCTAGATGCTCAAAAAGCATTTGACAACGTGAACTGGAGATTTATGTTATTATTATTGGAGCAGATGGGTTTTGCTAAAAAATTTATTCAAGCAATAGAAGCCATATATAATAAACAGACAGCGAGGGTAATGATGGAGGGGGAACTTACAGATTTGATTAATATAAGGAAAGGCACAAGACAAGGATGCCCCCTATCTCCTTTGCTATTTGTGTTGACCTTGGAAGTGTTGAATAGAAATATTAGGGATGATAAAAGCATAAAAGGAATGAAAATTAAGAAGGAAGAATTCAAGCTACAAGCTTTTGCTGATGATTTAGCTTTTATTTTGGAAGATCCGCTAGAAACAACTCCAAAGTTACTGGAAAGGATAGAGGCATATGGGGAGGTGGCTGGTTTGAAAATAAATAAAGATAAAACAAAGATTTTGACAAAGAATATGCTATTGAGACAGAGAGAAGAACTGGCAGATCTTTTGAAAATTCAAGTTACAAATAAGGTTAAGTATCTGGGGATATATTTGACAACAAGATGTAGCACATTAAAGGAGAATAATTATATTAAACTTAAACAACAGATAATTACAGATTTGAAGAAGTGGGAAAACTTGCAATTGTCATTAATAGGGAGAATTTCAACAATTAAGATGAATATCTTACCTAGAATTTTATTTTTGTTTCAAACAATACCAATTAGGCTTGGAAAAGACTATTTTGAAGATTTAAATAAAATTATGTTGAAGTTTATATGGCAAGGTAAAAAAGCGAGAATAAAGCTAAAGCTTTTGCAAGATGCTAGAATTAGAGGAGGTTTTGGTCTGCCTAATTGGGAATTGTATTATCAAGCTGCAAGTTTGATGTGGGTCAAAGAATGGATAGCATTAAGGAAACATAGGTTGTTGACATTAGAAGGGCATGATTTGCTGTTGGGTTGGCATGCTTTTTTATGGTATAAGGGAACTAAAACACAGGGTTATTTTAGAAGACATTATGTACGGGAGTCTTTGTGGTTAAATTGGGAGAAGATAAAAAGACAATGTTATTTGAAAATTCCAGTTTGGTTATCGACCATTGAAGCATTTTCCTATCCTATAATTTACAAGAAGGAACAAACAGTTAGATATGGGGAACTTTTGGATGAAAAGGGTGAACTTAAATCGATTCAAAATTTAGAGGAACAAGGTATAAGGATGAATTGGTTTTCATATGCACAAATACATTCAAGGTATGATGAAGATTCTAAAACGGAGGGATTTTATGATAAGCAGACTGATTTAGATAAGATCTTGATGGGTACTGATGAGAAAGTGATTAAAAAATTATATGGTTATTTACTGGGAATGAAATTAGAGGAAGAACAAGTCAAAGAAACTATGATTGTTTGGGGGAAGAATTTTGGATATGGGATTGATTTAGAGAAATGGCAGAAATTGTGGTCTCAAAATTATAAAATGACAATGTCAACAGCATATAAAGAAAATTTGTATAAGATGTTTTACAGGTGGCACTTTCCTCCGACAAGAATAGCAAGAATGTTCAAGAATAAATCTGAAAAATGCTGGAAATGTCATCAGATACCCGGCTCGTATTACCATATGTGGTGGACTTGTGAGGACGCTAGAAAATATTGGACTATAATTCGCATGTGGTTGGAAAAAATGACAAAGAAACATATAGACTTGAAACCAGAGATCTTCTTATTGGGAATTTTACCTGATATATATAGTAAAGATTTGAAATATCTGATTGTAAATGTATTAACAGCGGCCAGGATTGTATTTGCTAAAAACTGGAAGAATGAGAAAATACCATTACAGGAAGAAATTATTAAGAAAATATTGGAATGTGCTGAGATGAGCAGATTGACATTTGAAATTAGAGAGCAAGAGGATAAACAATTTTACGAAATTTGGGATCTTTTTTATAAATGGCTAGATGATAAAATACGACAATAGAATATTTAGAATGCTAGATAGTAAGGAATATTTTTATTTTGCTATTATTTTGTTATTTGATATTATATTTATAAAGGGTTTTTTAGGATTGATTTGATATGATTATATGATTTGTTATAGAGTAAACTGGTTTAAAGTATTGTTAGCTCATAAAGCATGAATGATTAAAAAATATAGTCAAAAACTTCTTTTTTTAGTGATATTAGGATATATAAGTTTGGATTGACAATATGAGTTGTTATGTAACATAATTGTAATTGAGACTACAGAATGAATGCACAAAAATGATGAACCAACTGACACACTGGATGTACATATAAGAGTTGATGTTTTTATGTTTTGTTTGTCTTGTTTGTTTGTAGAAAATTAATAAAATCTTTTTCAAAAAAAGAAAAGAAAAGAGGAGTGGTTCTATACCTTAAAGAGGCTATCCCAGCAAAATTGATTTACACGGATGAAGATGGAAGAGTATTAGTGGTAGAAATAATGGACAATAATATAAAAATACTCTTGATTGCAATTTATGCTCCGAATGATAAACAAGAAGAGTTTTATAAAAAGCTACACATGAAAATAATTGGGCTGGACTATGTTAATATAATTATGATGGGAGACTTTAATGGAATTGTGGACAATAAATTGGACTATACAGCAACAACAACAAAGCAAAATAGAAAGGCTCTCCCAAGGTCTTTTTTTAAAACAACAGATGAATTAACTTTAAAAGATATTTGGAGAGAAAGAAATGTTAAAGCTAAACAATATACTTTTTATTCAAATAGACATCTATCATGGTCCAGATTAGATATGATTTGGATCTCAACAGAATTAATATCCAATATTCAAGAAACAAATATTGAAACAAGTACTTGGGCAGATCATAGCCCAATGACAATTAAATGGAAGGGACAAAAAAAAAGATCAAGATGGATATTAAATAATACTATTTTAAAGAAGAAAGATTTTATACAATGGATGGAGAAGGAATTGGCTTTTTTCTTCAGAGAAAATAAAAAAGAAGATACTTCAACGCAGAATGTGTGGGATACAATGAAGGCATACGCTAGAGGTTTGATAATAGATTATACAAGAAAAAAGAATATTAGGAAAAGGCAAGCTTCTAAGGTCTTGGAAGATGAGTATAAAATTCTTGAAAAAGAATTACAGAAAATGCCACAGAAAAAGGATATTAAATTGAAGCTGGATGTAATTAAACATAAAATGGAATTAATAGAGAAAGAAGAATTGGCACAGAAAATTATAAATGCTAAACAGAATTATTTTGAAGATGCAAATAAACCAGGTAGATGGCTAGCCTATAAATTGAGAAAAGAGAAGGAATCAAGAAAAATATTGAAGTTAATAGATGAACAAGGCCAGGTTTGTTATGGGAATAAGGAGAAAAAAGAAATTATTCGAGATTTTTATGGGCAACTATATAAACAAGAGAATATTGATGAGGAAAAAGTCAAACAGTATTTACAGGAAGCTAATTTACCGAAGATACCTAAAGAGACTGAAGAAATGCTAGAAAGCAATATAACAATGATGGAACTAAATGAAGCATTTAAGAGACAAAATAATGGGAAAGCACCGGGTCCAGATGGGCTTCCAGCAGAATTCTATAAAACATTTCAAGAATCATTGAGCATCCCACTGTTAGAAGTTATGAATGAAGTTATGTTAAAAAAGATGATACCCAAAACATGGTCAGAGGCTTATATTACATTTATACCGAAGGAAGAGACTGACCCACTGCAAATTAAGAATTATAGACCTATTTCTTTATTGAATTCAGACTATAAAATCTTTGCTTCAATCTTAGCAGAAAGACTTAAAAAATATTTAAATAATTTTATTCACCCAGATCAAAATGGATTTCTGCCAAAGAGACAAATTAGAGACAATATGAGAGTAATCTTGGACACTTTGGAATACTATGAGGCTCATCCTGAAAAGCAAATGGCTTTGATATTCCTAGATGCTCAAAAAGCATTTGACAACGTGAACTGGAGATTTATGTTATTATTATTGGAGCAGATGGGTTTTGCTAAAGAATTTATTCAAGCAATAGAAGCCATATATAATAAACAGACAGCGAGGGTAATGATGGAGGGGGAACTTACAGATTTGATTAATATAAGGAAAGGCACAAGACAAGGATGCCCCCTATCTCCTTTGCTATTTGTGTTGACCTTGGAAGTGTTGAATAAAAATATTAGGGATGATAAAAGCATAAAAGGAATGAAAATTAAGAAGGAAGAATTTAAGCTACAAGCTTTTGCTGATGATTTAGCTTTTATTTTGGAAGATCCGTTAGAAACAGCCCCAAAGTTTTTGGAAAGGATAGAGACATATGGAGAGGTGGCTGGTTTGAAAATAAATAAAGATAAAACAAAGATTTTGACAAAGAATATGCTATTGAGACAGAGAGAAGAACTGGCAGATCTTTTGAAAATTCAAGTTACAAATAAGGTTAAGTATCTGGGGATATATTTGACAACAAGATGTAGCACATTAAAGGAGAATAATTATATTAAACTTAAACAACAGATAACTACAGATTTGAAGAAGTGGGAAAACTTGCAATTGTCATTAATAGGGAGAATTTCAACAATTAAGATGAATATTTTACCTAGAATTTTATTTTTGTTTCAAACAATACCAATTAGGCTTGGAAAAGACTATTTTGAAGATTTAAATAAAATTATGTTGAAGTTTATATGGCAAGGTAAAAAAGCGAGAATAAAGCTAAAGCTTTTGCAAGATGCTAGAATTAGAGGAGGTTTTGGCCTGCCTAATTGGGAATTGTACTATCAAGCTGCAAGTTTGATGTGGGTCAAAGAATGGATAACATTAAGGAAACATAGGTTGTTGACATTAGAAGGGCATGACTTGCTGTTGGGTTGGCATGCTTTTTTATGGTATAAGGGAACTAAAACACAGGGTTATTTTAGAAGACATTATGTACGGGAGTCTTTGTGGTTAAATTGGGAGAAGATAAAAAGACAATGTTATTTGAAAATTCCAGTTTGGTTATTGACCATTGAAGCATTTTCCTGTCCTATAATCTACAAGAAGGAACAAACAGTTAGATATGGGGAACTTTTGGATGAAAAGGGTGAACTTAAATTGATCCAAAACTTAGAGGAACAAGGTATAATGATGAATTGGTTTTCATATGCACAAATACATTCAAGGTGTGATGAAGATTCCAAAACGGAGGGATTTTATGATAAGCAGACTGATTTAGATAAGATCTTGATGGGTACTGATGAGAAGGTGATTAAAAAATTATATGGTTATTTACTGGGAATGAAATTAGAGGAAGAACAAGTCAAAGAAACTATGATTGTTTGGGGGAAGAATTTTGGATATAGGATTGATTTAGAGAAATGGCAGAAATTGTGCTCTCAAAATTATAAAATGACAATGTCAACAGCATATAAAGAAAACTTGTATGAGATGTTTTACAGGTGGCACTTTCCTCCGACAAGAATAGCAAGAATGTTTAAGAACAAATCTGAAAAATGCTGGAAATGTCATCAGATACCCGGCTCATATTACCATATGTGGTGGACTTGTGAGGATGTAGAAAATATTGGACTATAATTCGCATGTGGTTGGAAAAAATGACAAAGAAACATATAGACTTGAAACCAGAGATCTTCTTATTGGGAATTTTACCTGATATATATAGTAAAGATTTGAAATACCTGATTGTAAATGTAGTAACAGCAGCCAGGATTGTATTTGCTAAAAATTGGAAGAATGAGAAAATATCATTACAGGAAGAAATTATTAAGAAAATATTGGAATGTGCTTAGATGAGCAGATTGACATTTGAAATTAGAGAGCAAGAGGATAAACAATTTTACGAAATTTGGGATCTTTTTTATAAATGGCTAGATGATAAAATACGATAATAGAATATTTTAAATAGTAAGAAATATCTTTATCTTGCTATTTTGCTATTATTTTGTTATTTGATATTATATTTATAAAGGGTTTTTTTAGGATTGATTTGGTATGATTATATGATTTGTTGAATAATCTGGTTAAAGTATTGTTAGCTCATAAAGCATGAATGATTAAAAGTATAGTCAAAATTTTTTTTTATTTTTTTTAGTGATTATAGGATATATAAGTTTGGATTGATAATATGAGTTGTTATGTAACATAATTGTAACTGGGACTACAGAATGAATGCACAAAAATGATGAACCAACTGACACACTGGATGTACATATGAGAGTTGAATGTTTTTATGTTTTGTTTGTCTTGTTTTTTTGTAGAAAATTAATAAAATTTTCTTAAAAAAAAAAAAAGAATAAATGTCAACTGTGTACAGAGAAAGTAGAGTTCCTGGGGTACCTAATCGATAAGCAAGGCATTCACCCCACTTATAGCAAACTAAAAGCGATTAAAAATGCCCCAAGACCCAAGAACCGAACAGATCTCCAAGCTTTCCTGGGGCTCATTAACTTTTACAACATCTTCCTGCCCCACAAAGCGACCATAGCTGAGCCCCTACATCGGCTCCTCGATAAAAAAGCAACCTGGGTCTGGGGACACCGAGAGGAGCACGCATTCCGACAAGTGAAAAACTTACTAACCTCCGGTGCTGTTTTAATGCAGTATAACGAGACTTTGCCTTTAACCATTACATGTGATGCGTCACCGTTTGGAGTAGGAACCATTTTGAGCCATGTGTTACCAAATGGTAGTGAGGCCCCTATTGCCTATTTTTCAAGGACCTTATCGAGAGCTGAACGTAACTATAGCCAAATTGACAAAGAGGCTCTTGCTGTTGTATCTGCTGTGAAACGGTTTCATGAATATGTGTATGGACAAGCTTTTTTTTAATGAGCTTTTACTATTATTACCGATCACAAACCTTTGCTGGGGATTATAGCGGGAGACAAGCCAACCCCCTATATACTGTCGCCTAGAATGACTCGTTGGTCGGAGTTCTTAGCTGCGTACAATTATAAATTGCAACACTACCCGGAGAAAGCCATTCCCCACGCTGATGCATTGAGCTATGCCCCACTTCCGGAAACCATCGACGCCCCAGCTCCAACCCTCATGACACTCCAGATTGAAACACTATATTCACCACCGCTAACAGCCAGACATCGCTATCGAAACGAAACGAGATCCTGTCCTGGCGCGAGTTCTCAGCTGGGTCGAATATGGATGGCCAGTAGAACAAACCCCTGATGACTTCACCCCTTTCAGAAACCAGCAAACAGAACTTTTCTCACAGAAAGGCTGCATCCTATGGGGAGACAGAGTCATCATCCCAGAGCAGTTACAATGAGCAGTTTTGAAACATTGCATGACAGTCACCCCGGCATCATGTGTATGAAAGCGCTCACACGAAGCTACACGTGGTGGCCGGGCATCAATAAGCAAATCGAAGCCTGGGTGAAGACTTGTTTAAAATGCCAAGAAGTCAGCAGTGCCCCACCTAGAGCAACTCCAACGGAGTGGGAAACCCCCCGGGGGCCGTGGTCCCGCATCCACATTGATTTTGCGGGACCTACTAAGGGACATACGTTCCTCCTAACAGTGGATGCCTATTCCAACTGGCTCGAAATCCACAAGATGAAGACTACTACAACCGATTCAGTCATCCGCAAATTAAATAAACTATTTGCAACACATGGACTGCCAGACGTTCTAGTCTCCGACAACGGACCCCAGTTCACCACCCTGGCGTTTGAACAATACTTAGCAGACCGGGGTATCCGCCATGCGCTAACCTCGCCGGCACACCCTGCGGCCAATGGCAGGGCCGAGCGCATGTTAAAAAAACTCTCCACAAGATGGACTATGGGGACATTGACGACAAACTAAACAGGATACTCCTACTCCAACACATCACCCTGCAAAGCGTCACCAACAAGACTCCAGCTGAACTGTTGATGGGATGCAAGCTCCGCTCCCACCTCGACCGTCTCCACCCATCCAATGCGCCAGACAAACCCTGTGGATCTAGTGGAAAATGCTGTGAGTTCAAGGTAGGTGACTTAGTCTTCACTAAAAACCTTTCCAGCGAACCAATATGGGTCGAAGCAACCATAACCCAAACCACTGGGCCCAGATCATACCGCGTGCAAACATTGGACGGAAAGATATGGAAACGCCATATAGATCAGCTTCGCTCTAGGTTGCAACCCAGTTCCCATGACTCCTGTAACTCTCAAACTGAGGGGGGAGGGGATGTCGAGGGAACCGAATTCGAGATGCTGGATGATGAAATTGAAGAAAGTCAGCAGGCCGGCGCATTACATGAAGAAGAATCAGAAAGGGGGGTTATTTCGCCACAGAGTACCTCAACGGAGGCGAGCCCGCAGAGACCGGAGGACAACAATGACAGAATTAGCGGCACCGAGTTGTCCTGTGAGGATGCAGAACCGCCTGTACCAGATAAATCAAAAAACGTTCCACCGAAACCGGACTACAGACAGGAACCGGTGGGACAGCGCAAATCTAATAGACAGTTGAAACAACCTGCATATCTACGGGATTACGTCACTGCACCCCTCAAACGGAACCTAGGGGGAAGGGGTGTTATGAACTAATAAAGGCGTTTAATAAAGTTTTAACAACCTTAAGTAAAAAGCAGGGTTCTAATCCTGCACTTCTGATTGGCCGATAATAGCGACATCGGATTGGGCCTTTCTGGGAAATCGGATTGGCTGTTAATGGGCCAACTCTCATTGGTTCAAGGGTTTAACACTTCCATGTTTTTCATTGGCTAATAGGACAGCAGCCAACCCTATAAAAGGGCTGCTGCTGCCCTAGGTGATTGCTCTGTTCAGTATGCTTAATAAAGAGTTGAAGTTCACTGTCACTGCCTCGTCTCCGCTCCTTGCACCCATGCACAGAACTTAACAATATCCTCCCTTTGTGTAGAAAAATTTGAAAATAGCAATAGCTGATCTTTGGCCACAGGCAGCTGCATATTCACAATGCGCTTTTCTTGAGCAAGTGGCATGTATGATCACATTTAGATACTTAAAGGTGGTCACTTGCTCTATATTATGTACATTGAGATAATATCAGCAGCATCAATTTTGGCCTTGTTTTCAGGTAGTAATATTCTGGTAATGTAAAGTGGATTTTGAGCTAGGTGTGGATGGAAACAATCACACTGAAGTTTAGTGTAGTGATGGTGAACATTTTAGGCTTGATGCATTAACAATTCAGAAAATGCCCTGACTCTTCTGGTGTGTGACTCATGCACCCAGATGTACCCCCTCAGAACAAAATACAAACAATTCTCTATTCCCCTCCCTCTCCCCTCCAAGTTAAGCCATCATCTCCCCTCCAAGTTAAGCCATCCCCTCCAAGTTAAGCCCGCTCTCTGTGGTAGTTCTAAGGGTTGGGCCTAAAATAGAGGCCTTAACTTCAACCCAGTGCCATTACTGCCACTCAAAAGCCATCTTGTGCCATTCTCCAAGGCATGTGAACTCCAAATTGCACAAGGCCTTTGTTCTTGAAGAGACTTCAGAAAATGCTCTTCTCTGGCCTCTGCAGTCTCTGAAAACTCTGTAGTCTGCGAAAAAGTACCCGCCTAATTTTGTGATTTTTGGAGGCTGTTGAGAAACTCACACACCTTCAGGAGTTCCAGAGGCTATGTAAAAGCATACTTCATTCATGCACAGTCCCATCCTTTGGAGCAGCACTTTCTTTCCTGCGAGAGTCAGGTTCCCTATTTTTGCTTGTCGTTGAGAAGACATTAAAATTTATGGGAGGTTTTATCTCAGATATTAAGTATGGTAATGGAACAATCACAGATGTGTTAGTTAGGGATATGCATGTTTGTAAACATTAACACACACATGATGAGATGTAGTTGGCTAGAAATCCAAATTATTTTGGGTAACCAAAATATTAGCTCAATGGTTATAACTGTCTGATTTGGCTCTGCAACTCAACAAGACAGACACAGACTTCAGAGAGTAATTAGGACTGCAAAAAAACCAATGACTACCAACCTGCCTTCAATCGAGGACCTGTATACTGCAGGAGTCAAAAAAAGGGCTGTGAAAATATTTACAGACCCCTCACATCCTGGACATAAACTGTTTCAACTCCTACCCTCAAAACGCTGCTGTTGTGAATGTATAAAGTTTTAATAAAGTGTGAACTTGGAGTAAGTGCAGGGTTCTGGCCCTGCACTTCTGATTGGTTGTTAAACGGCCGGATTGGATTGGTCTGCTCTGGGGAATCCAATTGGCCCTTAACAGAGAGTTCCAATTGGTTATGAGAGCTAGTGCTCCTCGTTGATTATTGGTTAATAGTTACGGGGTTTGCCTATATAAGGCGGGTTAAAGCTACTATAGAAGCTAGAAGTCACTAAGTAAATAAAGAGCTGAAGTTCACTGTTCAGAGGCTTGTCTCCATTCTTTCTCGCCCATGCTCCAAACATAACACTGGCAACAAGGATGGGATGTGGAGATATCTGAACCAACGAAACTTCGAAGAACACCGAGCATGTGACAGACGACGCTACACAACGGAACCATGTCCGGTGGCGTTGTACCACCCGCTCCATTCGATCCAGTACAGGAGGACTGGGAGTCCTACATGGATCGCTTCCAAATGTTCTTAGAAACCAACAACTTAAAGGACGCTGCACCAGGAAAGAAACGGGCGGTGTTCCTAACGCATTGCAGTCCAACCGTATTTAAGATGGCTAAAGCAAAACCCCAAGAAGTGAAGTCGATGGATTGGAACGACCTCGAACCTCTCCTACGAGATCACTACGCACCGACCGTGCCTACGCTCGTGAGACGACACGAGTTTTCTCAGAGGAACCAGCGAAAGGGAGAAAGCGTGGCCGACTTTATAGCAGACTTCCGAAATTTGGGAGGCCTCTGCGGATTCACCGATTTAGAAGAAGCACTAAGAGATCACATAGTTCTGGGATTAGATGCACATAGTTCTGGGATTAGATGCACCAGGCATTCAAAGCAAGCTGATGGCGAAAGGCGACATCAGCCTTGCTGACACCATCGCCAATGCTACTGCAGCAGAAGCAACCAGGAAGTTGGCACAACTACGCCGAAACCGCGCTCCGGTACCACCACCGACAAGCGACATCTCACCCAGGTCAGAAGGGCAGCTTACAACGACACACCACGAGGACCTCTCTTCATCGTCAGACAGCAACGAAGAAGGGGTCCATCGACTGCGGTCCGACTGGGACCACCACCTGAAGCCTTTACGCCCTTGCGCTGGCTGTGGGGCCAACCATGCCAGGTCCGAATGCAAATTCCGCGACGCGCTCTGCCATGAGTGCAGGAAGCGAGGCCACATCAGACGGGTCTGCCGAAGCTTACCAGTACCCGGCCAGGCCTCAAAAGGGACTAACTATCACCAATCGACAGGAAACTGTCCTGTACGGCGAGAACCAGAAAACCACTCCTACAGAAATTGAGTTTTGCAGAGAGAAGAGGCTCACCATACTAT
Source organism: Hydrophis major (assembly GCA_033807585.1). NCBI lineage: Eukaryota > Metazoa > Chordata > Lepidosauria > Squamata > Elapidae > Hydrophis > Hydrophis major. The sequence goes on from CM066343.1 coordinate 106,220,170, forward strand.
CACTATCGGTCATGCCTCAGCTTTAGACACCAAGAAAATACGAGTCACAGTAGCCATCGAGAACCAGCCTTGCCACATGGAAGTCGATTCGGGATCGTCCCTCTCGATGGTGTCCTGGAAGACCCTTAAGCAACTCATCCCCATGATTCAATGCCAAGATCTCCGCTCCCAAAGACTCATCCTCAAGGACAACCAAGGGAATCGAATCCCCGTCGTTGGTTCCTGCCGAGTCCGAGTCTCATTCAAGAAGCACACAGCGTACTTATCACTAACTGTCATCGATAGAGACAAGCCTAGCCTACTAGGCCTCCAATGGTTCGCGCCACTCAGCATTGAAGTGGCCAGCATAAACTGAGTTAGCGGAAGTGACTGGGAGGGAGACCTCATCCATGAGTTCAGGGACGTCTTCACGGACAGCTTAGGCGAGTACAAGGGGACCCCGATTTCATTCAGTCTAGAATGAAGATAGCTCCCATCCGATTTAAGCCCCGTCGAGTTCCGTTTGCCTTAAAGTCGAAAATTGACGAACAACTCAACAAGCTGATAGCTCAGGGGGTGTTAGAGCCCATTGATCACTCCCCCTGGGAAACACCAATCGTAACACCCATTAAGCCAGATGGGTTTATCCGAATTTGTGGGGACTACCGGGCCACTTTGAACCATGCCCTACAGCAGAACGCATGTCCGGTGCCGATGGTGCAGCATCTCCTCCACTCCCTGGGGGGCGGGAAAGTCTTCGCTAAATTAGACTTAGCTCTGGCATATCAGCAACTATCTGTTGATGAAAAGATGGCACTGGCACAAATGATTGTGATGCACCGAGGTGCCTTTAAATGTACCCAGCTTCAATTCAGAGTTAGTGTAGCCCCGGGGATTTTTCAGAGCCTTATGGAGAGGTTATTACAAGGGATAAAGGGCGTGGTCCCCTATTTTGACGATGTATTAATTGCAGCCCCTACAAAAAAAATCTTACAGGACCGGGTAAAATTAGTCCTAAAAAAATTCCAAGAGGCCGGTCTTAAAGTAAAAAAAAACAAATGTAAATTGTGTACTGACAGTGTTGAGTTTTTAGGGTATCTAATTGATAGCCAGGGTATTCACCCTACTGAAGGTAAACTAAAGGCAATAAAAAACGCTCCCAGGCCATGAAACAAGGCCGATCTCCAGGCGTTCCTAGGCCTCATCAACTTTTATAATGTATTTTTACCGCATAAAGCAACGGTCGCTGAACCGTTACACCGGTTGTTAGATAAGAAAGCAAACTGGTTATGGGGTCACCGAGAAGAACAGGCGTTCCACAACATGAAAAAACTGCTCACTTCTGACTCTGTACTCATGCAGTATAACGACACTTTGCCGTTAAATATAACATGTGATGCTTCGCCTTTTGGAGTGGGCGCCATTTTGAGCCATGTACTGCCTAATGGGAACGAAGCCCCTGTTGCATATTTTTCAAAGACACTTTCAAAAACTGAGCGAAATTATGGCCAAATCGATAAAGAAGCCCTCGCAATTGTGTCAGCCGTTAAAAGATTCCACGAGTACGTGTATGGCCGGGCTTTTACTATCGTGACTGACCACAAACCATTATTGAGGATAATAGCCAGAGATAAGCCGACTCCCTACATATTATCCCCTAGGATGACTCGATGGTCAGAATTCTTAGCTGCTTATAAATATTGGTTGCAATACCGCCCAGGGAAAGCCATTCCCCACGCTGACGCATTGAGCCGAGCACCGCTTCCAGAGACTCTCGACGATCCTGCACCAATGTCAACCACGTTGCAAACTGAGGCACTCAACTCGCTCCCATTAACCACCCGAGATATCGCGAGAGAAACCAAACGTGACCCCACCTTAGCGCGAGTCCTAAGCTGAATAGAACACGGATGGCCATTGGACCAAGTATCAGATGACTTCACACCATTCAAGACTCGACAAACCAAGTTGTTCTCCCAAAAAGGCTGTGTCATCTGGGGCGATAGAGTCGTTATCCTAGAACGACTCCAGAAAGCGCTTCTGAGAACCTTGCACGATGGCCACCCCAGCATTGTGAGAATGAAAGCCCTTGTGCGAAGCTACGCATGGTGGCCGGGCATTGACAAGCAAATCGAACATTGGGTTAAAGCTTGTCCAAAATGCCAGGAAGTGAGCAATGCCCCACCAAAAGCCATTCCTACTGAATGGGAGACACCACGTGGAGCCTGGTCCCGAATTCACTTGGACTTCGCGGGCCCGATCAAAGGCCACATCTTTCTACTAACTGTCGACGCCTATTCAAATTGGCTCGAGATTCATCGCATGACGACTACAACCTCTGAGGCAGTTATCAAAACCCTGGAAAGACTATTTGCAACCCACTGACTACCAGACGTCCTGGTATCCGATAACGGGCCCCAATTTACAGCACTGTCATTTGAGCAGTACCTCGCTGACCGTGGCATTCGACATGCACTCACCTCGCCTGTGCACCCTGCGACCAATGGCAAAGCAGAACGCATGGTACAATTTGTGAAGAAGGTAGACTACGACAACATTGACGACAAGTTCAATCGAATCCTTTTTTTACAACACATCACATCACATAGCGTCACCAACAAAACTCCCGCCAAACTGCTAATGGGACGAAAACTCCACTTCCACCTCGACCGGTTATACCCAGCTTACGAACTGGAAAAACCACTAGGATCCAGCGACCTCTGTCGTGCCTTCCAGGTAGGAGATTTGGTATACGCTAAAAACCTATCAGGCGACCCATTGTGGGTGGAGGCGACAGTAGTTCGTGTAACCGGCCCAAGATCCTACCTTGTACAATGCCTTGACGATAGACTATGGAAACGCCATATCGATCAATTACGATCGCGGCTTCTGGCGGGCAGTCCTGAACTCCCCTATGACCAGACTGAGGGGGGGGGAGGTACGGAAGAAGATGAATGCCAAGAAGAAGAAAACCCGTTCGAAGGGAACGACGGTATAATAGAGACTCAGGAAGTGGAACCAGAGAGGGAAACAGTTGAACAGTTGAACGTCAGGGAATTACAGAGAACATGGGCAACGACGGGGAAATGAACTCTGAACCAGAAACAGCCTCACTGCCAAACAACGATCTACCTCAGCGTGATTGCAGCCAAATGACACAGCGAAAATCAAAGAGACTAATAAATCAAAAAGGACTATGTAACTGCGCCCTGCAAACAGAAGCCAGGGGAAGGGGTGTTGTGAATGTATAAAGTTTTAATAAAGCATGAGCTTGGAGTAAGTGCAGGGTTCTGGCCCTGCACTTCTGATTGGTTGTTAAATGGCTGGATCGGATTTGCCCGCTCCGGGGAATCCGATTGGCCCTTAACAGAGAGTTCCTATTGGTTATGAGAGCAAGCGCTCCTAGTTGGTTATTGGTTAATAGTTATGGGGTGTGCCTATATAAGGCGGATTAAAGCTGCTATAGAAGCTAGAAGTCACTATGTAAATAAAGAGCTGAAGTTCAGAGGCTTGTCTCCATTCTTTCTCGCCCATGCTCCAAACATAACAGCTGCTATAAAGCACTGCACATCAGAACAACTAGACACAAGGATAGTTTTTTCCAGAATACCATCACTCTGCTAAACAAATAATTCTCTCAACACTGTCCAACTATTCACAAAGTCTGCACTACTATTACTATTAATCTCATCACTCCATCCCCTCCCACTTGTGACTGTATGATTGTAACTTTGGCACTTGTATCCTTATGATTTATATGGACTGTTTCCTAGTATGATTTGATTGCTTAGTGTACCCTATGACTATTATAAAGTGTTGTATCTTATGATTTTTGACTCTTGATGAATATATCATTTCTTTTATGTACACTGAGAGCATTTACACCAAGACAAATTCCTTGTGTGTCCAAGCACACTTGGCCAATAAAGAATTCTATTCTATTCTATTCTATTCTATTCTATTCTATTCTATTCTATACTATACTATACTATACTATACTATACTATACTATACTATACTATACTATACTATACTATTCTATTCTATGGTATATGCACTATGCATTATGGTATAATACAGTGAGGATAGATCTGAAAAATAATGCATCAAAGACCAAAGTAATTTTGCTTGATGGGAAATTCTACTATATATTTTCAAGTATATTTATACAGACATAGAAATGCTAGTAGAAAGATAGTTAATTTGGAAAGAAGGGGTCAGGACAAATGGTCTCTGAACTTTACATAGAGAAACAAGCTGACCAAATATTTATTTTAAAACATGGTCAAGTTTTGAAGGATTCCATTTTGTTCTGTCTTGGTTTGATTTTACTTGACTGCATCCTTGGCTCCTTTCTATAATTTCCCAAAGAGAAGCTGTTAAGTCCTGAGCATGGGTGCAAGGAACGGAGACAAGACATCAAACTGTGACTTCAACTCTTTATTGTGAAATAAGAACAGAGCAAATACTTGGGCAGTAGCAGCTCTTTTATAGAGCTGGCTGCTGTCAAAACAACCAATGATTTGAGTTTACCGCTTTCACAAGCATCTAATTAGAGGGGCCCGTTAACAGCCAATCAGACTGCCCAGAAATGACAATCACGACTCGCTATTCGCGGGCCAATGAGGAGTGCAAGATTACGAGCCTGCTGCAAAGTAAAGCTATTTAGGGTTGTTACTGCTGCGTTGGCTTAGTCCATAACACCCCTCCCCCCAGGTTCCGTCTGAGGGGTGGGGTGACGTATTCTCGTAAATAGGCAGGTCGCTTCACCTGTCTGCTTGACCTGCGCTGTTCCACCAGTTTCTGTCCTGGCTCTGGTTCCGGTGGGCTGCTGGCTGGGCTGGATGGTGAAAACGGTCCCGCTGTTCCTTCGAATGGCTCTGGGCTGCTCTCCCTGCTTACGCCAATGCTGTCTTCCGGGTTCCCTGGATCTGTTTCCATCGCAGTGCTGTCACGCGGCAAGGTCACTCCCTGGCTCCGTTCTCCTTCTGATGGTGAGTATCCCCTGGTTGGTTTGTGTAGACTGTTGGGTTTTGATTGATATTTCTTTTTCGGCCTCCTCGATGTTCCTTCCTTCCCCAGTTAGAGATTCAGGGGCTGAGATAGGACTAGGTGCTAGTCTGCAATGGAGTTGGCCTATGTGGCATTTCCACATCTTACCATCTGCAGTTTGTAGGTGATAGGATCGGGGTCCCATAAGTTGCTTTATGTTCAGGTGTGTAGTTTGGGTGGAGGCGATCGAAATGCAAGTGAAGTTTCCGGCCCATCAGGAGTTTAGCTGGGGTTCTGTTTGTGGTTATGTGCTGGAGGAGAAGCATGCGGTTTATTTTGTCGTCAATGTCGCTGTGGTCCATTTTGTGAAAGGTCTTTTTTACAAATTGAACCATTCGCTCAGCCCTACCATTGGCCGCAGGGTGAGCTGGCGATGTTAAGGCATGGCAGATGCCCCGATCTGCCAGGTACTGTTCGAATGGCAGGGCAGTGAATTGGGGGCCATTATCGGAGACCAGGACATCCGGCAATCCGTGGGTAGCAAATAGCTTATTCAGTTTTTTAGTGACCGCCTCTGTGGTGGTGCTTTTCATCTTGTGGACCTCGAGCCAGTTTGAATAGGCATCCACTGTTAGGAGGAAAGTGTGTCCTCTTGTGGCTCCCGCAAAATCAATGTGGATATGGGACCAAGGGCCTCGAGGTGTTTCCCACTGAATTGGGGGAGTTTTTGGAGGAGTAGAACGAGTCTGCTGGCATTTGCTGCACTTTGCTACCCAGGTCTCTATCTGTTTGTCTAACCCAGGCCACCATGCGTAACTCCTGGCCAATGCCTTCATCCGCACGATGCCTGGATGACCATTGTGCAACATTTTTAATACCTTATGTTGCAATTTCTCCGGGATTACAACTCTGTCTCCCCACAAGATGCAGCCCTTTTGGGAGAATAGTTCTGTCTGTCGATTCCTGAACAGCTTGAAAGTGTCGTTGGGTGCGCTGACCGGCCAACCCCGTTCCACCCAGCTGAGGACTCATGCCAAAACAGGGTCCTTTTTTGTTTCTAAGGCAATGTCTCGAGCGGTCAGCAGCGGTGATTTGAGGGCTTTGATTTGCAATATGGCTAAGGTTGGAGCTGGGTCCTCTATGACGTCTGGTAGTGGAGAGCGGCTCAAAACGTCAGCGTGGGGAATGGTTTTCCCCGGGCGGTGTTGCAATCGGTAATCGTAGGCAGCTAAAAATTCTGACCAACATGTCATTCTTGGTGATAAGATATGGGGAGTTGGTTTGTTTCCCGCCAAAATACCAAGTAGCGGCTTGTGGTCTGTAATTATGACAAAGGGTCTCCCATACACATATTCATGGAAACGTTTAATTGTGGATACAATAGCGAGAGCCTCTTTATCAAGTTGACTATAGTTCCTTTCAGTCTTAGACAAGGTTCTCGAAAAGAACGCAATAAGTGCCTCATTTCCATTTGGTAGGACATGGCTTAAAATGGCTCCCACTCCGAATGGTGAGGTGTCACAGGTAACCATCAAGGGTAGAGTCTCGTTGTATTGCATCAATACAGCATCGGAGGTTAAGAGGTCTTTTACTTGTTGGAATGCCCTTTCTTCACACAGTCCCCAGACTCAGGAAGCTTTTTTGTCAAGAAGTCTATGTAGGGACTCGGGTACGGTTGCCTTCTGGGGCAAGAAGATGTTATAAAAGTTAACGAGTCCCAGGAAAGCTTGGAGGTCTGTCTTATTCCTAGGTCTTGGGGTATTTTTGATTACGGTTAGTTTTTTTCAGTGGAGTGGATTCCCTGTCTGTCGAGAAGGTATCCCAGGAATTCCACTCTCTCTGTACAAAGTTGACACTTGTCCCTTTTTACTTTCAGAACAGCATCTTTAAATTTCTGAAGAACTTTTCTGAGTCGTTGTACTAATAACTCTTTAGTGAGGGCAGCTATTAGGACACCATCAAAATAAGGCACGACGCCTTTTATGCCTTGTAATAGTCTCTCCATCAAACTTTGGAAAATGCCAGGCACCACGCTTACTCCAAATTGGAGTCTATTGCACTTGAAGGCACCTCTATGTGTAACTATTGTCTGGGCTTCTGCAGTTGTCGCGTCTACAGGTAGTTGCTGGTACGCCTGAGCTAAGTCCAATTTCGCAAATATTTTTCCGCCACCCAGGGAATGAAGGTGTTGGACCACCGGTACTGGGTAAGCGCTCTGCTGAAGAGCATGATTTAGGGTGGCCCAGTAATCCCCACAAATTCTTAACGAACCATCTGGCTTCATGGGGGTTACTATTGGAGTTTCCCAGCGGGCATGGTCAATCGGTTCCAACACGCCCTGGACTATCAGTTTATCTAGCTGCTCATCGATTTTGAGGGCAAAAGGCACCTGACGAGGCTTAAACCAAATGGGAGCTACGTCAGAGCTGAGATTAAATGATATAGGGGTCCCCTTGTACTTGCCTAATGTTCCTGTGAACACGTCCTGGAATTCCTGGATGAGGGCCTCTTCCCAGTTGTTGCTTCTGGTTTGGTGTATGCCGGCTAGTTCAATCCCGAGTGGGGCGAACCACTGTAACCCTAACAAACTGGGCCGGTCACGATCGACGACAGTCAGGGGAAGCGATGCGGTGCGGTCCTTGAAGGATACTTGGACGTGGCTGGAGCCGACAGTTGGAATTCTATTTCCCTGGTAGTCTTTTAGGATGATTCGTTGAGTGCTGAGGTCCTGGCGGCAGATGGCAGGGATCAGCTGTTTGAGGGTTTGAGGATACCATCGATAGGGATGATCCTGAATCGACTTCCATCACGCCCGGTTGATTCTCAACAGTAACCCTTACATGGATTTTTCTTGCATCAAACGATGAAGCGTGGCTGATAATAATGGTTTAGTGGGCCTCTTCTCAGCTCGTTGAAGAGGCAGGTGCTCGATTTCTGCAGTAGTAGTGGTTGTTCCATTGGTGGTTCAGGCGGTCCCGATTCTCAGGTGGTTTGCCTGTCTCCCGATGGAGTTTGTTCTCCCTTCAGCTGGGACTGGATTCTTGCTTGCTTCTGCAGACCTTCGCGATGTGGCCTCTTTTCCCGCAGGTACGGCAGAGTGTGTCGAGGAATTTGCAGTCCGATCGCAAGTGGTTTGCCCCGCAACCAGCACATTGGCGCGGACGTCTCTGGTTCCTTTGCTCTCGTTCTGAGCAGAGCCGGTTGACCTCCTCTTCCTCACTGTCTGAGGATGACTCGAGGTCTTCGTGGTGGGCAGTACTAGCGTGCTTCTCAGCGGCGAGCGGGCTATCATTAGCGAGTTGGTGAAATGGTGCGTTTGCTCGGCGCATTTGAGCGGCTGACTTCCTGGTTGCTTCTGTAGCAGTAGCATCGGTGATGACATCAGCAAGGCTGATGTCTCCTTTCGCCATGAGTTTACTCTGCACGGCTGGTGCATCTAATCCCAGAACTATGCGGTCTCTCAGGGCTTCCTTGAGCTTTGCAAAACCACAAAGGCCTCCTAGGTTCTGGAGTTCAGCTACGAAATCCCCAACGCTCTCGTTCTTCCGTTTGTCCCTCTGGTAAAACTCATGTCTTCGTATCAGTGTAGGTACTGCGGGTGCGTAATGGGCCCAGAGGATCAGAGCAAGGTTATCCCAATCCATGGTCTTCACTTCCGCCGGTTTAGCAAGTGCTTTAGCCATTTTGAAAACGGCGGGGCCGCAATGAGTCAGGAACACCGCTCGTTTCTTGCCAGGGATAGCATCTTTTAAATTGTTGGTCTCTAGGAACATCTGGAAACGATCTATATACGAGTCCTAGTCTTCGGTTGCTGGGTCGAATGGAGCTGGTGGTATGGCGCCACTAGTCATCTTGCCATTTGTTGCGTGCGCTCTTCAACCACATGCTCTGTCTTGTTCGATGAGTACTTAGTCAGCTCTATCGTCTCCGCATTCCATCCTCGTTGCCAGTGTTAAGTCCTGAGCATGGGCGCAAGGAACAGAGACGAGACATCAAATGGTGACTTCAACTCTTTATTGTGAAATAAGAACAGAGCAAATACTTGGGCAGCAGCAGCTGTTTTATAGAGCTGGCTGCTGTCAAAACAACCAATGATTTGAGTTTACCACTTTCACAAGCGTCCAATCAGAGGGGCCCATTAACAGCCAATCAGACTGGCCAGAAACGACCAATCACGACTTGCTATTCGTGGGCCAATGAGGAGTGCAGGATTATGAGCCTGCTGCAAAGTAAAGCTATTTAGGGTTGTTACTGCTGCGTTGGCTTAGTCCATAACAGAAGCTGCAGCCTAATTCATTCTTGTTTAGCTGTTGTAAGGCTAAGGATCATATGCATATATATGTTAACACACATACATACATGTGTGTGATATTACCTACCATGTATATCTTTTCAGCTTTGTTTAAAACAATATGCCTTTTCATTCTGCCTGAGGAGTTATCCAGCTGCTGGATGACAACTCTCTAATCTGCTTATGTAGCTAGGCTCAACCAGGTGAGATAGACGTGACAGTTCTTGTTGGATGGATTAGAATGTCTGACATCAGGTCACTCTCTAAATTGAAAGTTTCTGCTAATACAGACAAGTATAGGGTAGCAGAAAACCCAATAATCCAGTGCCCCAGGCTGTTGAAAGCTGAAAGGATACTTCAACAGTTTGTTCAACTCCTTCCAAATCTTCAGAAAAATAGCTTGGGGGAGCTTTTGTTTTTCCTGCATTTTTCAGACATGCCAAAAATGGTTACTGCATGGTTTCCCTGCTTGTAGTTTGTTTAACCTTTCCATATTATTATTAACACTGAAGCTGTACAAGCTCCATTGACAAGTAGAAGTAAAAAAAAAAAAAAAAACCTCTTGAAAATAAGATTTGGAAATGCTAAACAGAAGCTGCAGTATATTTGCAAATGTTGCAATCTTTAAGAACAAACTATAAGGTAATGCTTTGAATCTTCTGATAGCAGTATATAATCTGTCATCATATCATAATTGTAAGAGTACTGTGAATTTTGGAATTCATAATTCTTCATGAGTGTTATAAACACTTTCGAACAATAAACATTATTCACAAGTGGAGCCAATCATCTAGAAAGATTGTGATAGGTTACTGGATGGGTTCAAGTAAAAAGTGTCCAAGTTTAAAAAACACTGACCTGCACAATATAATTGGGCTGATCCCAATCTCTAACAGAGGTCTTAACTGATCTCTAACAGTATAGAATCAATCTTAATATTAAGCAGAAGATATATTCTGGTTACAGTAAGTAGGGGATGCAAATTAGCTTACTGCTTTCCAGGTTATATCCATAAGTATTAGCAATTGGAGTTGCTGAATATCTAGCAAGACGCACATCCTAACACTGAGCCTTTTGTTAACTTCCAGAATTATCTGACCATGTTTCTCCTTCTTGCTAACCATGTCTCTTTACCAGATCTCTCTTTGTATACCATCTGCAACAAGAGTGCAGAAGAGATTCCCCTGAATCACTATGGATATTGAATCCATGGATATAACCAACAAATGGGAAGCAGTGAAGGTGCATGTGAGGAATGAGGATACCCCCCACCCCACCACCAAGATGGAGTTGATGTTGCTTCTTCACTAGTTTCTTGGCACGGACGAGTAAATTTTCAGTTCCTGTAAATTAGTTTCTCTCTCTCTTTTTAAAAAAGTCCATTTGTTGGAATAGAATTCAGATTGATAAAGAGGTAGATTTTTAATGAGTTTGGCAAAACATGGGAGATTATATATCTCACAGATGATGTGTAAGACATTATCAAGGTGTAACTGGGGTAAGTTGACAGAAGCTCACCCCGCCATGTGGCAGCAACCAGGTATCGAATATGAGCTTGCCAATTTTCAGCCCAGGCTCCTAACTACATGAGCCATCATGCTTTCTTTAAGCCTTCTTCTTCCAATTCACCACCTGGATTTATGTCTAAGGTGGGACTACAGTTCATGTTATCCCAATTGTTTGTCTGATGCCATGACCACTACACCAAGTTCACTGTCATATACATAGATAACTCAAACATCCATTTTCAAAGCCAACGATCACCATGTTAAGAAATGGATAATTCAGATGAATTAGAAGAAAATTAGATATACTTAAATCATTGAGAATATCTAAAAACCTTGATGGATTTTTGTTGCAGTGGATAATCATCTATGTATGTATAGTATTGTTTTGGACTGCAAGATTTTAACCCATAGAAATCTGGTCTGTAAATTTTCTGCTAAGTCAACATAAGAACTTGAGCTAACCATAACTAAGCATGGTTGTCTATCCTAAACTGTAAGTGATCATAGACATAATTTATGGAAATCAAATGGTTTCTGTTGTGAATGCATAAGACTCAATAAAGATAACTTGAGCTTGGGGTAAAGTGCAGGGTTCTGGCCCTGCACTTCTGATGGGCTGTTAACGGCAGGATCGGATTGGCCCATTCCGGGGAATCGATTGGCCATTAACGGAGTGTTCCTATTGGTTAAGGGAGCTAGCGCTCCTCGATTGTTATTGGTTAATAGTTATTAAGGTTGCCTATATAAGGAGGGTTATAACTGCCATTGAGTTGAGCAGTCACTATGTAAATAAAGAGTTGAAGTTCATCGTTCCAGAGGCTCGTCTCCATTCTTTCTCACCCATGCTCCATACATAACACTGGCGACAAGGATGGGATATGGAGATGTCTGAGCCGACTGAACTGAGAAGAAACACTGAGCACGTGGCTGATAGCACTACATGACGGAACCATGTCCGCCATCGTCGTACCACCCGCTCCATTCGATCCAGTGCAGGAAGACTAGGAGTCCTACATGGATCGTTTCCAAATGTTCTTAGAAACTAACAATTTAAGGGATGCCACAGCCAGGAAGAAACGGGCGGTATTCCTAACGCATTGCGGTCCAACCGTATTTAAGATGGCTAAAGCACTAGCCAAACCTAGAGAAGTGAAGGCGATGGATTGGAACGACCTCGAACCCCTACTAAGAGATCATTACTCACCAACCGTGCCCACGCTCGTGAGACGGCACGAGTTCTATCAGAGAAGCCAGCGAAAAGGAGAAAGCGTCGTCGACTTCATAGCAGACCTCCGAAACCTGGGAGGCCTCTGCGGATTCGCTGATTTGGAAGAGGCACTGAGAGATCGAATAGTTCTGGGATTAGATGTGCCAGGCATGCAAAGCAAGCTGATGGCGAAAGGCGACATCAGCCTTGCCGATGCCATCGCCGATGCTACTGCAGCAGAAGCAACCAGGAAGTCGGCTGCACAATTACGCCGCAACCGAGCTCCGGTACACCAACCGACAAGCGACATCTCACCCAGGTCAGAAGGGCAGCTGTCAACGACACACCATGAGGACCTCTCTTCGTCATCAGACAATGACAAAGAAGAGGTCCATCGACTGCGGTCCGACCGGGACCACCACCCGAAGCCCCTACACCCTTGCGCTGGCTGTGAAGCCAACCATGCCAGGTCTGAATGCAAATTCCGTGACGCGCTCTGCCATGAGTGCGGGAAGAGAGGCCACATCGGACGGGTCTGCTGAAGCTTACCAGGACCCAGGCAGGCCTCAAAAGGGGCTAACTATCGCCAATCAACAGGAAACCATCCTGAAAGGCAAGAACCAGTAAGCCACTCCTACAGAAACTGAGCTTTACAGCGAGAAGAGGCTCACTATTCTATCACCATCGGTCACGCCTCTGTCATGGATGCCAAGAAAATCCGAATTACAGTAGCCATTGAGAACCAGCCTTGCCACATGGAAGTCGACTCGGGATCGTCTCTCTCGATGGTGTCCTGGAAGACCCTCAAGCAACTCATCCCCATGATTCAGCGCCAAGACCTCTGTTTCCAAAAACTTATTCTTAAGGACTATCAAGGGAATCGAATCCCTGTTGTTGGTTCCTGCCGAGTCCGGGTCTCATTCAAGAAGCACACAGCGTACTTACCGCTAACTGTAATCGACAAAGATCGGCCTAGTCTGCTAGGTCTTCAATGGTTTGCGCCACTTGGCATTGAAGTGGCAGGCATAAACCGAGTCAGTGGAAGTGACTGGGAGGAGGACCTCATCCATGAATTCAAGGATGTCTTCACGGAAAGTTTAGGCGAGTACAAGGGGACCCCAATATCATTCAGCCTTGATCCAAAGATAGCTCTCATCCGCCTTAAGCCCCGTCGAGTTCCGTTTGCCTTAAAGCTGAAAATCGACGAACAACTCGACAAACTAATAGCTCAGGGGGTGCTAGAACCTACCGATTACTCCCCCTGGGAAACCCCAATCATAACACCCATTAAGCCAGATGGTTCTATCCAAATTTGTGGGGACTACCGGGCCACCCTGAACCACACCTTACAGCAAAATGCATATCCAGTGCCAGTGGTACAGCATCTCCTCCATTCCCTGGGGGGGGGGGGCGGAAAAGTCTTCGCTAAATTAGACTTAGCTCAGGCATATCAGCAATTACCTGTTGATGAAAAGACGGCACAGGCACAAACAATTGTGATGCACCGAGGTGCCTTTAAATGTACCCGACTCCAATTCGGAGTCAGTGTAGCCCCAGGGATTTTTCAGAGCCTTATGGAGAGGTTACTACAAGGGATTAAAGGCATGGTCCCCTACTTTGACGATGTATTAATTGCTGCACCTACAAAAAAAATCTTACGGGATCGTTTAAAGTTGGTCCTACAAAAATTCCAAGAAGCCGGTCTTAAGGTGAAAAAGAATAAGTGTAAATTGTGTACAGATAGCGTTGAGTTTTTAGGGTACCTACTTGACAGTCAGGGTATTCACCCTACCGACAGTAAATTAAGAGCAATAAAAAATGCTCCCAGGCCTCGGAACAAGGACAATCTCCAGGCATTCCTAGACCTCATCAACTTTTATAATGTATTTCTACCACATAAAGCAACGGTCGCTGAGCCGTTACATCGTTTGTTAGACAAGAAAGCAAATTGGTTATGGGGTCATAGAGAGGAACAGGCGTTCCGTAATGTGAAAAAACTACTGACTTCTGACTCTGTACTCATGCAGTACAATGAGACTTTGCTGTTAAATATCACATGTGATGCTTCGCCTTTCGGAGTGGGCGCCATTCTGAGCCATGTACTGCCTAATGGTAACGAAGCCCCTGTTGCATACTTTTCAAAGACACTTTCAAAAACTGAGCGAAATTATGGCCAAATCGATAAAGAAGCCCTCGCAATTGTATCAGCCGTTAAAAGTTTTCATGAGTACGTGTATGGCTGGGCTTTTACTATCGTGACTGACTATAAACCGTTTTTGGGGATAATAGCTGGAGATAAGCCGACTCCCTACATATTATCCCCCAGGATGACTCGCTGGTCAGAATTCTTGGCTGCGTATAATTATCGGCTACAATACCGCCTGGGGAAAGCCATTTCCCACGCCGACACATTGAGCCGAGCACCGCTTCCAGAGACTCTCGACGATCCTGCACCAACGGTAACCACGTTGCAAATAGAAACACTCCACTCGCCACCATTAACTGCCCGAGATATCGCGAGAGAAACCAGACGTGACCCCACTTTAGCATGAGTCCTAAGCTGGGTAGAACGTGGATGGCCATTGGACCAATTATCGGATGACTTCACACCATTCAAGACTCGACAAACGGAGTTGTTCTCTCAAAAAGGCTGTGTCATCTGGGGCAATAGAGTCGTTATCCCAGAACGACTCCAAAAAGCACTGCTGAGAACCTTGCACGATGGCCACCCCGGTATCGTGCGAATGAAAGCTCTCGCATGAAGCTACGCATGGTGGCCGGGCATTGACAAGCAAATCGAAAATTGGGTTAAAGCTTGTCAAAAATGCCAGGAAGTGAGTAACGCCCCACCAAAAGCCATCCCTACCGAATGGGAGACACCACGGGGACCCTGGTCCCATATTCATCTGGACTTTGCAGGGCCGACCAAAGGCCACACCTTTTTTCTAACCGTCGATGCTTACTCGAATTGGCTCGAGATTCACCGCATGACAAACACAACCACTGAAGCGGTTATCAAAAAATTGGAAAGACTGTTTGCAACCCACGGATTACCAGACATTCTGGTATCCGACAACGGGCCCCAATTTACCACGCTGTCCTTTGAGCAGTATCTGGCTGACCATGGCATTCGTCATGCGCTCACCTCGCCTGCGCACCCTGCGACCAATGGCAAAGCAGAACACATGGTACAATTTGTGAAGAAGGCAGACTACGACAACATTGACGACAAGATCAATCGAATCCTTTTTTTACAACACATCACACCACATAGCATTACCAACAAAACTCCCGCCGAACTGCTAATGGGATGAAAACTCCGCTTCCACCTCGACCGGTTACACCCAGCTTACGAACTGGAAAAACCACTAGGATCCAGCGGCCGCTGTCATGCCTTCCAGATTTGAAAAACCTATCGGGTGATCCACTGTGGGTAGAGGTGACAGTAGTTTGTGTAACCGGCCCGAGATCCTACCTTGTACGATGCCTTGACGATAGACTATGGAAACGCCATATCAATCAATTACGATCACGGCTCCAGTCGGGCATTTCTGAACTCCCTTATGACCAAACTGAGGGGGGGGGAGATACGGAAGAAGACGAATTCCAATTAGAAGAAAACCCGTTCAAAGGGAACGATGGCGGAATAGAGACACAGGAATTGGAACCAGAGAGGGGAATAGATGCACCTCAGGGAGTTGCCGAAGATATTGGTGATGACGGAAACATGAACTCTGAACCAGAGGCGACCCCGTTGCCAACAACGATCAACCTCAGCGAGATTGCAGCCAAATGACACAGCGAAAATCAAAAAGACTAATAAAGCAACCGTCCTACCTAAAGGACTATGTAACTGTGCCCTGTAAACAGAAGCCAGGGGGAAGGGGTGTTGTGAATGCATAAGACTCAATAAAGATAACTTGAGCTTGGGGTAAAGTGCAGGGTTCTGGCCCTGCACTTCTGATGGGCTGTTAACGGCAGGATCGGATTGGCCCATTCTGGGGAATCCGATTGGCCATTAACGGAGTGTTCCTATTGGTTAAGGGAGCTAGCGCTCCTCGATTGTTATTGGTTAATAGTTATTAAGGTTGCCTATATAAGGAGGGTCATAACTGCCATTGAGTTGAGCAGTCACTATGTAAATAAAGAGTTGAAGTTCACCGTTCCAGAGGCTCATCTCCATTCTTTCTCGCCCATGCTCCATACATAACAGTTTCTTTAAAAAATTGAAGCTGCTTTGTTCCAACAGACCATAGTTAAAATTGTAGTTAACTGCGGACCATTACTAAGACTATAGTTAAGCACAGAACAACTAAAACTTAGTAAACCACAAAACACTAAATAAAATCAGTAGTAAAGATTTTTTCTAATCAGTAGCAATGCCTGCCTGTCTACTTGCCTTCTCTCTCCCCCTCCCTCCCCCTCTCTCTGATTGAAATAAATTTAAGGTACTAGAATTATCGTAATGTCCAGTCCTATGAGAACTTTCTTCACTTTTTTGTAGGCAACATACCTTCCTTCTCCAAAACTTGTACCCTGTGGTGATAAGCACCTATTGCTTGTTTGCTCACAATTGACTTCAAATAATAGTGTACTTCAAAGTGAATTCTTTATTCACCTGAGTGTTTAATGATGTTAATGGGTTCTCATTATCACACTTAATTGAATAATTCAACAAGGTAATATGCCAGCACATAGAGATCGTAGAGCTGAATTTGTCAATGCATCTTTCTATGGCAGTAGTTATGGCAACCATTGCTGAAGCACAAAGGTGTTCGTTACGCATGCAACAGGATATACAAAAACCCTTCAGTAGCATACAAAAACAATCTATGTAGTGGTAGAGTTCATTGGCTGTCTTTCTTTTACAAAAGGCAGTCCAGCCTCTTTAGTGATGAGAGCTTCAGAGTGCATGGTATATTCTGTTGTAGACATGTGAATACTTTTTTTTTTTTGAAGTGCCTGACCTTCAAGGCACTCTAATTGAGGAGCACCACTCACAGCTTGTTCCATACTCTTTTCATACCACCTCCAACTGTGATCATATGTTCTGTCATCAGTCAAACCGGGTCAGGTGAACTCTTGCAGTGCAGACCACCAGGCATCACAAAGATGTACTGGCAGGGGTGCAGAGACCACTTTTACCCCTAAATGGGCTAAGTATTCATATCAGGAATTTCTGAAGTGTTCTGAATCTGCCTGACATCTTTCAGGTCTTGAGCCCCTGGTATTTCACCAGTCAGGACTCAGCTCTTAGGCTTCATTGAGAACAAGTCTTATTGAGCTCAGTAGAACTTATATTCAAATACCTTGCCTAGGATTATACTTTTTGCTCATAGTCATTTATTCATTATTTTTAAACACATTTATACGTGTGTATTTTTTTTAATTAAATGCGATAAGGAAGCTGAAGCCAGGAGGTGATGTTTTTCAGTAGCAACACCAACCATTTGGAATAGCCTGCCTTTGGATATTAGATTAGCCCCTACTGTGATAGTCTTCTGGAAAGCATTAAAAACTGAAATATTGCAGGGGGGCCTTGGGAGTTGAATGTTGTTTCATTGCAGTCTTTTCATTGTGATCTGCGGGATGTAGTGTAACTGTCATGGGATTGTGTAATAAGGTTTATTAATATTTTATGGTAGGAATATGTTATTTTGTTTGTTGTACTATACCATGATTTTTTTTTTTGTATTATTGTTTGCTGTGGGTAGTTTAATGTTTTATTGTTCACTATAGACATTTCAATATACTGTGATTTTAGTGTTATATTTATCATAGATTGTTTTTATTATTGTCTGTGGTTTAAATTGTTATTAGCTATTCAGGATTGAATGATATTGATGGCATACACATTTTTTTAAAAAATAAATAAATTACAGATAATTTTCATATCTTGAGAATAAGCTTAATTAGATTTATTGCAAGAAACCTAGGTATGATAGGTTTAACCTTCTTCTCCAAAGTCTTGAAACATAAACATAACAGACACCAGGCCAAGTTCTTACTCAACATAGCTTATTTAATGCCATATATGTCTTTCACTCTGTCTCTGCCTGCCTGCTTCTCTCTCTTTGCTTGGAAGAAATTTAATGTTATTAGTATTAATAAGACATAAGGGACGTGGTGGCTCAGTGGCTAAGATGCTGAGCTTTCTGTCCATCAGAAAGATCGGCAGTTTGGCAGTTTGAATTCCTAGCACTGTGGGACGGAGTGAGCTCCCGTTACTTGTCCCAGCTTCTGCCAATCTGGCAGTTCGAACACAGGTAAAAATGCAAGTAGAAAAATAGGGACCACTTCGGTGGGAAGGTAACAGCGTTCCATGCGCCTCTGGCATTTAGTCATGCCAGCCACATGACCATAGAGACATGTTTGGACAGCACTGACTCTTTGGCTTTGTAATGGAGTTGAGCACTGCTCCCTAGAGCCGGAAACGACTAGCACAGATGTGCAAGGGAACCCTTTACCTTATTAATAAGACACTATGAAGGGAAGACCTTTTCTATGGCAACATGTAAATAGCATTGTAAGCAGAATCTCCTCCCTTTTAATATAAGAAAGCCCTCATATTAGCAAAGAAATGCCTCCCTGTTCCTGGAAGAGAAAAGGCTTCCCTGAAGTAAAACCACTCAAGCAGCTGGCCCCTGTGAATGGATATTTAGTTTCATAAACTATTCCATTCATAAATGGAATACAGCCTCCATTGAAGAATGGAATTGATCAGATTCAGAGAGACAAAGACACCTAAAATCTAGATTCCAACCCAACTCCAAGGACACGGCACAAGCTCCCAGCTACAATGGGAGTCAGTAAACAGCTATTAGAATACTAAAAGGACACACTCAGGCACAGATTAAAAGTACATCACAGTGAACCTGAGCATCTAAATCATAAAGCCATAAAAATCACATAAAAACCCCTCCACTGAGACTATTTTATCAGCTATACCAGAATTGATTGCTGTGTCACTTTGTTTCTGATTCCTGAATAAATAGAACCTTATGTTATGTTCGAAGGGTTAGGCTCATAAAGACAAGAGACTCCGGTTCAGTAACAACAGCTCTTTATTTATCGGCTAAATTCAGCTCAAAAGAATAGCAGCCGCAGCGGCTCTTTAAAAGAGCTTGCCAGGGCTTTAGCGGCCAATGACATCGCTTTAGCCTCCCGCGCTTGGTTTCGACCAATCGTGGCAGGCTCCTAGCGAGCCAATCACAGCTGCCCTGGTTGTCCAATCAGGTAGCGGTTAAAACGGACCAATGGGAACGTTGGGTTTCAAGTCTGTCAATATGGAACACCATATTTCCAACTGCAGCTGATTCTCAGCTTGGAATCAGACCATATTTTACTTCCAACAACATCCTGCTGCCTTTTATTCCAAAAGATTTTAAAATTTTTTTACCTTACTTACTGACTTTTTTGTTTAGAATCTTTTTTAAGATAATTTATGTGGCCATTCATGTTAAATATACAACTCTGTGAAGCTGACATTACAACTAATATATGTATATATATATATTAAAAAAGCATGATAAATTGATTGAGACCTTAAAACATACTGCCAATGCAACTATGCTTTTTGCGGGGAGGGGATGCTCAGCAGACATCTTGGCCTATCATCTGGAAGAATAGACATCTTGACAAGTTTTTGAAAGGCCAGGAGAATCAGTTCTTCTGGATCCTGGGAAAACTACTCCATAGGACAGATATCACAACAGAGGAGGCACATCACAGTCTCACCCAGGGGTGGGTTTCAAATAATTTAACAGCCGTTTATCTGCCCGGTTGATGGGTGGGTGTGTCCTTGGTGGCCGTGACCTAGTCAGCCTCCTGCACCACCCTGGAAGTGAAAATGGGCCACATGGGGGCCATCTGGAGGCTCTCTGGAGGCCAGGCACAGGTCTTCCAGAGCTTTCAGGAGGCGTGTTTTTTTGCCTCCCTGGGTTCTGGAAGCTTTTCTTAAGCCTCTGGGAGGTCCATTTTCATCCTCCCTGGGCTCTAGAGGCTCTCTTGAGGCTGGAAATGGGCCCATTTCTGGCCTTCTGGAGCCTCCAGGAGGCCTGTTTTTTGCCTTCCACGAGCCTCCACATGGGCCCTGCACTTACCTGCAATCCAAAATAGGCCACATGGGGACTTCTGGGAGGAGTGGGGCTGGGCCAGCCAGTCATTGGAACTACCAGTTTGCCAAACCAGATGTAAAATTAATATCCAGTTCAGGCGAATGGGCGCAAACTGGCTGAAGCCCACTACTGGTCTCACCAAGTGACATGATCTGCAGTAGTTCATCAGATGTTCAACTGTAGATGCTCTCCTGGGCTTTTGTGCATGTATGTATCTGTTTGTATAACTTATTTTATAAGGAGCCTTAGTGTTAAGTGACATGGGTTGGAGTAAATGGAGACAGCCTCTGAATAGTGACTTTCAGCTCTTTATTAGCATAGTGACTTCTCAAAACAACAACAGTGAACCCTGCCTTATATAGGCAACCTTTGTGAGAATTGTCCAATAGCGAGCTATGAACGCCAGTACTTTAAACCAATAATGATCCTCTGTTAAGGGCCAATCAGATTCCTAAGAACTAGCCAATCCGATCTGGCCACCTAACAGTCAATCAGAAGTGCAGGGCCAGAACCCTGCACTTAACCTCAAGCTCATACTTTATTAACTATGGTACATACATAACACCCCTTCCCCCTGGCTTCTTAATTATGGTGTAGTTATATAATCCTTTAAGTAGGATGGTTGTCTTTTAAGTCTTTCGGATTTTCGTTGGACTGGTTGATTGCAATCCTGTTGAGGTAGATTGTTGTTTGGCAGTGTCTCTGCTTCTTGCTCAGGTGCAATTTCTTGTGGTGCAAACAGTTCTCCTTCCTGCTCCATTTCTTGAGTCTCACTTGATTCGTCGCTCTCTTCGAGCAGGTTCCCTGGAACGTCATCTTCTTCTTCTGTACCTCCCCCCCCTCGGTTTGGTCATGGGGGTTTGGGCCATTATGAGTCGTGACCGTAATTGGTCGATATGCCATTTCCACAGTCTATTGTCACAGCATTTCACTACGTAGGATTTGGGGCCGGTCACTCGTACTACCGTTGCCTCTATCCATAACGGGTCGCCTGATAAGTTCCATGTGTAAACGCAGTCTCCTACCTGGAAAGTGCGACAGCGGCCACTGGATCCTATTGGCTTTTCCGGTTCATAAGCAGGGTGCAACCGGTCGAGGTGGGAATGGAGTCTTCGTCCCATCAGTAGTTCTGCGGGAGTTCTGCCGGTGACGCTATGTGGAGTTATGTGTTGCAAAAAGAGAATTTGGTTGACTTTGTCATCAATATTGTCATAGTCCATTTTTTGCAAAGTCTTTTTAACAAATTGGACCATGCGTTCCGCTCGGCCATTGGTCGCAGGGTGCGCAGGCGAGGTGAGCGCATGGCGGATGCCGCGGTCAGCGAGGTACTGCTCGAACATCAATGCCGTGAACTGTGGCCCGTTATCGGACACCAGGACGTCAGGCAATCCGTGGGTTGCAAAGAGTCTATTTAGGATCTTAATCACTGCCTCAGAAGTTGTGGCCGTCATACGATGAACTTCTAACCAATTGGAATATGCGTCGACTGTCAGCAGGAAGGTATATCCTTTGGTTGGCCCCTAAATCCAGGTGGATTCTGGACCAGGGTCCACGTGGCATTTCCCAGTCAGTAGGCATGGCTTTTGGTGGGGCGTTGTTGGTTTGTTGGCAACTGGTACACGCTTTGACCCACTGCTCGATTTGCCGGTCCATGCCCGGCCACCATGCGTAGTTTCATGCGAGTGCTTTCATCCGCACGATGCCGGGGTGGCCCTCGTGCAGGGTTTGTAGTAGCGTCTTCCGGAGTCGTTCTGGGACAACGACTCTATCGCCCCAGATGACACAGCCTTTTTGTGAAAAAAGTTAAGTCTGACTTGCTTTAAATGGCGCGAAGTCATCTGGGACTTGGTCCAATGGCCATCCGCGTTCTACCCAGCCTAGGACTCGAGCTAGGGTGTGGTCTCGTTTGGTTTCTCTCGCGATGTCTCGGGCGGTCATAGGCGGCGAGTTGAGTGTTTCGATCTGCAACGTGGTTGCTGTTGGTGCCAGATCGTCGAGAGTCTCTGGAAGCGGTGCTCGGCTTAATGCGTCGGCGTGGGGAATGGCTTTCCCCTGGTGATATTGAAGGCGATAATTATAAGCAGCGAGGAATTCTGACCGTCGGGTCATTTTAGGGGATAATATGTAGGGGGTTGGCTTGTCCCCGGCTATTATCCCTAGCAATGGTTTGTGGTCAGTTATAATGGTGAATGTCCTTCCATACACATATTCATGAAATTTCTTTACAGCTGCAATGATTGCGAGAGCTTCTTTATCAATTTGTCCATAGTTCCGCTCTGCATGTGAAAGAGTCTTCGAAAAGTATGCAACAGGGGCTTCGTTCCCATTAGGCAGTACATGACTCAAAATGGTGCCCACTCCGAAAGGCGAGGCATCGCAGGTTATAACTAATGGTAAAGTCTCGTTATACTGCATAAGTACAGAGTCAGATGTGAGCAATTTTTTAACATTCCGGAACACTTGTTCCTCCCAGTAACCCCATACCCACAATGCTTTTTTATCTAATAACTGGTGTAACGGTTCAGCAACAGTCGCCTTATGCGGTAAAAATACATTATAAAAATTAATGAGGCCTAAGAATGCCTGGAGATCGGTCTTGTTACGTGGCCTGGGGGCATTTTTTATCGCCTTTAATTTACTTTCGGTAGGGTGGATGCCCTGGCTATCAATCCTATACCCTAGAAACTCAACACTGTCAGTATATAAGTGACATTTGTTTTTTTTCACCTTAAGTCCTGCCTCTTGGAATTTTTTAAGAACACTTTTCAAACGATCCTGCAAGATTTTTTTGGTAGGGGCTGCAATTAATACATCATCAAAATACGGAACCACGCCCTTGATTCCCTGTAACAACCTTTCCAATAGGCTTTGAAATATCCCCGGGGCTACACTAACCCCAAATTGCAATCGAGTACATTTAAAAGCACCTCTGTGCGTTACAATTGTTTGGGCCTGAGCCGTCTTTTCATCCACTGGTAGTTGTTGATAAGCTTGAGCTAAATCTAATTTAGCAAAAACCTTTCCGCCCCCCAAGGAGTGCAGGAGGTGCTGCACCACCGGAACTGGAAACGCATTCTGCTGTAGGGCGTGGTTTAAAGTGGCCCGGTAGTCCCCACAAATTTGGATTGACCCATCTGGCTTAATGGGCGTTACAATAGGGGTTTCCCATGGAGAGTGATCGATGGGCTTCAACACCCCTTGAGCAATTAACTTATCGAGTTGTTCGTCGATCTTAGCTTTAAGAGCGAATGGAACTCGATGGGGCTTCAAACGAATTGGGGCTACTTTTGGATCTAAACTAAATGAGATTGGGGTCCCCTTATACTCACCTAAACGGTCCGCGAAGACGTCGCTGAACTCAGAAACAAGGTCTTCCTCCCACTCACAACCACCAACTCGGTTCACGCCAGCCACCTCGATGTCTAGTGGCACAAACCATTGGAGGCCTAATAGACTAGGCCTATCTCTATCGATGATCGTTAGAGGTAAGTACGCTGTATGTTTTTTGAAGGAGACTCGGACTCGGCAGGACTCGACCACAGGGATTCGATTTCCTTGGTAGTCCTTGAGGATGAGGCGTTGAAATTGGAGGTCTTGGCATTGGATTGTGGGGATAAGTTGCTTGAGTGTCTTCCAAGACACCATCGAGAGGGACGATCCCGAGTCGACCTCCATGTGGCAAGGCTGGTTCTCGATGGCTACCGTGACTCAAATTTTCTTAGTGTCCATGACTGAGGCGTGACCTATAGTGATAGTATTGTGAGCCTCTTCTTTTTGCAAAGCGCGATTTCTGTAGGAGTGGTTTACTGGTTCTCGCCTTACAGGACGGTTTCCTGTCGATTGGCGATAGTTGGCCCCTTTTGAGGCCTGGCTGGGTCCTGGTAAGCTGAGGCAGACCCGGCTGATGGGGCCTCGTTTCCTGCACTCATGGCAGAGTGCGTCACGGAATTTGCATTCGGCCCTGGCATGGTTTGCTCCACAGCCAATGCAAGGGCGTAAGGGCTTAGGGCGAGGGTCCTGGTCGGACCGCAGTCGATGGACCCCTTCTTCGTCGCTGTCTGATGATGAAGAGAGGTCCTTGTGGTTCGTCGTTAGTAGCTTCCCTTCTGAGTTGGGTGAGATGTTGCCGGTCGGTTGTGTTACCGTAGTGCGGCTTCGCCGTAATTGTGCAGCTGACTTTTTGGTCACCTCCGCAGCCGTGGCTTCGGCGATGGCATCAGCAAGGCTGATGTCACCTTTCGCCATCAGCTTGCTTTGCACGCCTAGTGCATCTAATCCCAGAATTACTCGATCTCTTAGTGCTTCTTCTAAATCGGCGAAACCGCAGAGGCCCCCTAAATTCCGGAGGTCCGCCACAAAGTCAGCCACGCTCTCTCCTTTTCGCTGGTTCCTCTGATAAAACTCATGGCGTCTCATGAGTGTAGGCACGGTTGGCACGTAATGGTCTCTCAGGATGGGTTCGAGGTCGTCCCAGCTCATGGCTTTCACTTCTCGAGGTTTGGCGAGTGCTTTAGCCATTTTAAATACAGCTGGGCCGCAGTGCGTCAGGAACAGTGCCCGCTTTTTTGCTGGTGTGGCGTCCTTCAAATTATTCGTCTCAAGAAACATTTGGAAGCGATCCATGTAGGATTCCCAATCCTCTTGGTTTGGATTGAACGGAGCGGGTGATATGATGCCGCCGGACATGGTTCCGTTGTTGGCGTCGTCTTATCACGTGCTCGGTATTGCTTCCTGGCTTCTTCGGTTCAGATGTCTCCAAATCCCACCCTCGTCGCCAGTGTTAAGTACTTGGACATGGGTCGGAGTAAATGGAGACAGCCTCTGAATAGTGACTTTCAGCTCTTTATTAGCATAGTGACTTCTCAAAACAACAACAGTGAACCCTGCCTTATATAGGCAACCTTTGTGAGAATTGTCCAATAGCGAGCTATGAACGCCAGTACTTTAAACCAATAATAATCCTCTGTTAAGGGCCAATCGGATTCCTAAGAACTAGCCAATCCGATCTGGCCGCCTAACAGTCAATCAGAAGTGCAGGGCCAGAACCCTGCACTTAACCTCAAGCTCATACTTTATTAACTATGGTACATACATAACACCTAGTACTTTTAATGTTGCAGGTAACCAATAGTGAAAAAACCAACAAGCTGATTTGTTGGTTTTGTCACTATTGAAAAATAATGAAATAATATGATTTGTTTCTCTGCAATTCTAGGATTATATTTCTATTTATTAATTATCCCACCAATATTGTTATCACAGATACAGTGAATATACTGGAGTCTAGACTAGACTAGAATAATAAAAGGGTCCTTGGAGGTCTTCTAGTCCAACCCTGCTCAGACAGGAAACCCTATACCAGTTCAGAAAAATGATTGTCCAATATTTTCTTTAAAACTTGCAGAATTCACATCTTCTGGAGGCAAGTGGTTCCAATGGCTAATTGTTCTGTCAGGATTTTTCTTCTTAGTTCTAGGTTTTTTCTCTCATTGATTAGTTTCCATCCATGGCTTCTTGTCCTGCCCTCAGGGGCTTTAAAGAATATCTTGACCCCTTCTTCTTTGTGGCAGCCCCTGAGATATCAGAACATGCTATCATGTCACCCTAATCCTTCTTTTCATTAAACTAGAGCTGGGTGCCAAACTGGATTTTTTTCAAGTGCCAGATCAGCATTGTAGTTCTCTGCAGGCCTGCAGTGGGAGGAGGGGGGAGAAAACAGATGCATCCTGTAGCACCCTGCCAACCAAAATGGGGCATTGGGGGTTGGCGTGCATCCCCACAAACCTCATTTTTGCTCCTGCAGCACTCTGCCGGCCAAAAACAGGCCAACCAGCCCATTTTCAACCATTTTCATCCTGTTTTCAGCCCATTTTCCAGCTCATTTTCAACCTGTTTTTGGCCAGCAGAGTGCTGCAGGAGGTCATGGAAGGTGAAAATGAGGTGAAGGTCTTGCACGCAGTTTGTTTTAGCCACCAGAGACCCCCATGGGCCTGTCCTTTGATATTCCCAGGCCAGCCCCATAGGCTGGATTTAAGCAAACCATGGGCCAGATCTGGCCCGTGGGCCTTAAGTTTTACACTTCTGAACTAGACATAACCAATTCCAGCAATTGTTCTTTATACGTTTTAGCCCCCAATCCTCTAATCATCTTTGTTGCTCTTCTATGCACTCTTTCTAGAATTTCAACATCCTTTTTACAAAATGGCGATGAAAACTGGACCAACACTTCATGTGATCTTGATTCTATCCCCCTGTTAATGCAACCTAGAATTACCTAATAGAATTACTGCTTGTAGAATTCTTCTTTCTCTTTTTATGATAGAAAAATTCTTATTATAAAGGAATCCAGTGGGATACCAAAGGTTGTATGACGTACCAATAATTGCCATAGTCTTCTGCCAGCTTGTCATATCACTGTGCTTTCATGCAGACACTCAGGAAACACTTTGTGGCTTCCAGTTTTGCGTGGCTTCGGTGGTGGCAGGAATTCGCGACTCTCTGCGATTCCTGTTGCGCTCGCTGCCAAGGTGCCCCCGATCTAAATGGGTCTGGGGGCTATGGCTGCCTTGTAGAGGCAGCCAAAGAGAGAGGGGATATGGATAGAGGTTTGGGGGTATCGCAGACCCCCTCCTCAGCTGGGAATAACCCCTTTTTGCCAAGGTGGTGGAGTGGCGGTCAGTAATGACCGCCACAAAGAAGTCTGCAGCCGGGTAAGATTTGTGCTGGAGGAAGAGGGAAGAGCTGTGAAAGTTGCTTCTGACTGGGACAAAGCTAAGAGAGAGTGCCCTGGAACTTGGAAAGCTGCTAAGGATACATTGTTTCCAGAAAGAGTTACAAGCGGCAAACATTCTAAAAGGGATTTTTTTTTTCTTTTCACTCTCCTTCCTAATGTGACAGCGATGGAATCATAAGAGAAATCTGAAAACCTGTGTTGGAGGTAATTGAATGTTGAAGGGATAAGGATTTCTGAATATTTAAAGGGAAAAAAAAAGAATATTTTTTGGCTGTGAGTGGGAAGGGAGAGGAAAAAAAAATTGGAGCAACTTGAAAATAAGGAGAAGATTGCCTAAAACTTTAAAGAGTTAATTTTAAAGAGTTACTAAACATAAATAAGACTTCCAAAAGATATATTTTAAAGAGAACTTTGTGATCAAACTTTAACCCCAGAAATAGAAAGTGAAAAAGGAGAAATTATTTAAAAGAAACAGCTTGTTTGGGCTGCTTGGTGACTTTAGAACTTCTGAGAATTATTTCTGATTAAAAGCACTTGGGTGGTTGTTTGGAAAAACTTTTTCTCTACATAATGGACTAAAACTTATTTACCAAAAATATGAAAATGAAAAGCAAGAAGGGAAAGATGTCCTTGGCACTCTTTTTCAATTTTTAGAAATGGCGGTTTGTACTTATGTAAAGTTGAATGAGCAACAGGATGACTGGGACAAAGAAGAAGCCATCTTTGAAGAACAAGTGACTTTGGTTGGGGAAGAAAAAAAGAAAGAGAAAAAGGAGAAGAAGACTTTAAGACCTGGAAAAACAATCCAAAAAGAGAAGAATAAGGTGAAAAGGGGATACTATGCTAGAAAACAACAGAAAGGAGGAAAGCAGAATAAAAGGGGAGAAGAGAGACAAGGGGGTAAAGAGGACAAGGAGAAGAAGAAGCAAGGGAGAAAAGAAGGGATGAGAAGCCTTAATGGTGGGGAGCAAGATGCAAAGAAACAAACGTTTTTTAGAGATAATGGATAAATTTTATTGAAAAAGGGATTCTAGAAAGGTACATAAGATTGTATTTCTATATCTGTACTTAGAAATAACCATAGAAGATCGGAAATAATATGCAATTTAAAATGTGATAAAATATTTAGTATAATTTAGTGAAATCTTTGTTAAGAAAGGGGAGTACTTTAATGAAACAATAATTTAAGATATGTGATGTTGGGGG
This sequence comes from Hydrophis major, assembly GCA_033807585.1. Classification (NCBI taxonomy): domain Eukaryota; kingdom Metazoa; phylum Chordata; class Lepidosauria; order Squamata; family Elapidae; genus Hydrophis; species Hydrophis major. Next base: position 106,248,203 of record CM066343.1, read on the forward strand.
GGGGAAATAATTTTGGAAAGTATAAGAAGTGTTCCCACAAAGGCAGGATATTTAATTGAAATGTGTAAAATGTCTAAGATATAAATGATTGTTAATATTAATGATTAGACCATGTTATACTAGAAAAACTATTTGCAAAATGAGAGATTTGAAGAAGGAGAAGGGGGAACATGTAATGAAATAATGATCTATAATATGCGATGTAGGGGGGGAATAATTATGGAAAATAGGTGCTCCCATAGAAGTATGTGATATAACTGAAAAAAAATGTGTTAAATGTTTAAGATATAAATGAATATTAATATTAATGAATTGATTTGTATTGTTTTGATAATACTGCACAATTTTAGAATGTACCAGACAGAATCCCAATGTAAGCTATGTATTCTATATTAAGAATTATAAATATAGGGGAAAGAGATAAAGGCGTCATACTCCAATTAGTGTACAGGAGAAGTTTTGTTTTTTTTTTCAAAGAAGAAAGATAAATGGATAGTTGCAAATAGAACAGACAAAGGATAATAAATATTATGATTTGAATTGAGAGGAGATTAGTAAAATAAAGTTGAGAAAATTTAAAAGAAAGGAGAAGCCATATAGAAAAACGAAAATGTTAATAAGATATGGAATGGTATGTAAAATGAATATGAATTTGAATTTGTGTCTGTACCAAAAGTTTTAACCCGGGAATAAGCAACTTTCAGAAAATAGATTTTTTATGTTTTGTATTTTTGTGTATCTATGTTTTGTATGCATTCAAAAATTAATAAAATTTGCTATAAAAAAAAGAGAAACACTTTGTACTAGTTTATGTTAGCTTTGCTAAAGGGTAGAAATATTTTAGTTTTCATAGGAAAAGTTTTCATGAGAGAGAAAGGGCAGGTTGCAGGTAGAATAACATTAGAAATGGGATCTTTAGAAAATACCAGCAAGCACTGTGCAGGAGAAAAACAAGAAATGTGATCACATCTGGCAATTAAAATGGAATATACAGCTCTGAATGCTGAAGACTTAATTCAGATTTTAATAAAGAAAAAATGTGGGCTGGTAAATCAAATTGAGAGAATTATATTCATTTATTTAATTTCTACAACCACCCAACGCCAATAATTCTGGGCAGCATATATGATTAAACATAAAACATACATATACATATACATGCATACATACATACATACATACATACATACATACATACATATATATATTTGTTTTCTTAAGTTTTCGCGGGTACTTACATGTCTGGCATCCAGCTTTGTTCGGGTATTTTCCCACGTCATAATAGTGGTGCTTTTAAACATTGCTACAACTTTAAAAGCACCACTATTATGACGTGGGAAAATACCCGAACAAAGCTGAATGCCAGACATACATACATACATACATACATACATACATACATACATACATACATACATATATATATATATATATATATATATATATATATATGTGGATCTTTGGTTATTCGGGTTTTCTCCCGCGTAAGATTGGAAGTATCTAGGCAACGTTTCGATGAAGTCTCATTCATCATCTTCAGGCTTGGTCTTCAGCTCTGTGCTTCTCAGAGTGATGTGAGCTTGCAGCTGCTTCTTCCTTTTAACTGCTAGTGGGGTGTGACTTGATTGGGTGGGGGCTTGGATGTGTTCTGATTGGGTGGGGGTGTGTTCTCATTGGTTGGTGGTTTGGCTGTGTTCTGATTGGTTGGGGGGTTGGCTGTGTTCTGATTGGCTAGAGGCGTGTTCTGTTCAGGTGGGGGCTTGATTGTGCTCAGGTTAGTCTTAGTTCCTGGAGGGTTTGAGCTGGTGAGCTGTGATCTTGCTGTTTGGCTTCGAGTTCGTGGTCGTGCTGCATCTTCATGGTGGAGGTCAGTTCGCTTCATGTATGGCTCAGAGGGGTTTGAGGTGGGTAGTGATGCAGCTGCAGTGCGGCTTCTGGTCCGTGGTCGTGTTTCATCTTCTGTGTGGGTGTGAGTCTGCTTTTTACGTGGAAGTGTGGTGGTGGCATCTTGTGTGGCTCTCAGGGGTGTGGGTCTGGTGTCATTCTTCATGTTAGGTACGCGTCTGTTCATGAGGGCGGGTTTCCAAATGGCTGGTAGGCGGGAGGCATCATCTCGTTTATTCATGCTGTGTGGGCGTTTTTCTATCTCTATGGCTTCTCTGATGATTCTGCTGCTGAAGTGTTCGGTTTTGGTGATAGTTCTGGTATTTTTAAAGTCAATCTCATGTTCTGTGGCTTTGAGGTGTTGGACCAGGGAAGAGGTCGGTTCTTCCTTTTTGATTGAGTTCTTATGTTCTTCAATGCGTGCACCTATTCTTCTGTTAGTCTGTCCAATGTATGTGGTGGGGCAGGCAGTGCAAGGGATTTCGTATACTCCTTGATTTTCTAACTCAATTCTGTCCTTAGGGTTTCTTAGGATGGTGGATATCTTTCTGTTTGTGCAGAATGCTGTCTTAATGTTGTGTTTTTGGAGGATCTTGCTCATTTTGTCCGTAGTGCCTTTTATATATGGGAGGAGGGCTTTGCCATTCTCTTGTTCTTTGTCTTGGACTTTGGCTGGGGTTTCTTTTTGGATTAGGTGGGTGATCTTCTTTCTTTGGAATCCATTGGCTGTCAGCACGCCGGTGAGAGTGTGTAGTTCAGTCTCTAGGTGTTGTTCATCGGCTAAGCATTTTGTTCTGGAGATGAGTGTCTTGGCTACGGAATTGATCTGTGCTGGGTGGTGGTGTGAGAGTGCGTGTAGATAGCGGTTAGTATGTGTTTTCTTCTGGTAGATGGTGTGTCCTAAGGAGCCATTGGATTTTTTGTATACCAAGACATCTAGGAAGGGAAGTTGGTTGTTAGCTTCTGCTTCCATGGTGAATTGTATTTTGGGGTGTTGGCTGTTGAGGTGTGTGAGGAAGTTGTTCAGTTTTTCTTTCCCGTGTGGCCAGATTATGAAGGTGTCATCTACGTATCTAATCCAGAGTACATATATATATGGTATTCAGCTTTGTTTGGGTATTTTCCCACGTCATTATAGTTGTGCTTTTAAAGTTGTAGCAACGTTTTGGCAGAGTCTCATCTGCCATTATCAGGCTTCTGTATAGTGTTCATCTGGATAATATATGTGTGTGTGTGTGTGTGTGTGTGTGTAGACACACACACATACTGCTATAGGTTGTGAGTCATGAGTAAATCTGGAAGAAATTGCTGAAAAGAATTGTGGGCAAGAATCAGAAAAGGAAGCTGAAAATCAGAAGAAAAAGAAACGGTTATGGATGTGTCAATCCAAGCAAAAGGCCATAGGAAGAGCTGCAGAAAATAGGTTCAAAGATTTTACCAACAGAGAAAAAGACAGCTGACACTCTGACTCCTAGAGGAAAAAGTTACAAATATTTTCTTTAGCATTAAATTACAAAAGAGGTACGGTTAGGAATAGACTATTACACAAATGCATTAAATTCAAGAGAGCCAGTTTGGTGTACTGGTGAAAGCACCAGGCCAGTAACTGGCAGATTGTGACTTCTAGTCCCCCATTAGGTATGAAACCAGTTGGTGGGATCTTGGGCCAGTCACCTTCTCTCAGGTCTAGGAAGGTGGTAGTCACTAGTCACCATAGATACTAAGAAAATATCTCACTTATGAGTGATCCATGATTTCCTCAATCTTGAGTTCTCTGCCAGAAGCCTGTGAGTTTAAGGATTCTGTGCAGTATCTTAGCTGTTCCTGTTACTGCACTTTTCTGAACAGACAACTCTGATGTCCTTCCTGAGATCCATTGGAGTTCCTCCCACAGTTTAGGAATCACATCCTCAAGTGCTTCTACCACCATTGGGACCATTTTGGCCTCTCTAGTATCTTCTTCAGGCTCTGGTACTTCTTCAGCTTCTCATATTCCTTATTTTTGACCTTGCTGCCATTTGGCACTACTACATGTCTTTTGGTGCTTGTCTATTACCACACTATCTAGTTGATTGACCAGTACCTGCCCAGCTGGATCTAGAAGTCCCACAGGATCCTAATCTCTCCCTGACTTTCTGTGGAGTCTCTGCCTGGGATTTGAAAGAGTCTGAAAGTGCAGAATCTAGCGCAATAGGGCATTGGAAGTCTGTTGCTTTTAGAATTTGATCTGTAAACAAAGAGACTCTCTAATCATGGATATATATGTGGTGTGTGTGTGTTTGCATCAAATCAGTGTTGATTCCTGACAAGATCCTGCAAATATGATGGCAGGATTTTATAATGCCTTCTTCTACTGCCTTCTTCCTAGGGCTAAAAAAGAATGAATGGCCAAGGTCACCGCACTGACTTTGTGCCAAAGGTGGTACTAACACACATGATCTTCTGATTTCTAACCTTAAGTATTACATCAAATTGGGTCTATATTGTGTTATAGTTGTTGGTTAAAAGTTGGGGGATCAGCTATTGCATTCTCCACTGAACAGTTGAGGTTTAATGACTTAGTCTTAAAAGAAGTTTAATAATTTAGTCATTAACTTTCAGCTTAACCCTGGAACTTCAATGGATGAGTTTGGTATAAAAAAAAAGTCAAAATCGCAGCTATGGCCTTGGAATTGAAGCTCAAACCCTCTTTTACATGAATTGCAACCAGACTTAATCTATTTCCCAAGGAATTTCACAACGCTGTTGTGAGGTTAAAAGGGACACAAAAGACAATACATGCCCTCTGTACTAAATTGCAATATAAAGCTAACATGTTGTTGCATTATGAAACAACATTGTTGCTAGGATACGGGAACAATGTTGTTTCATAATGCAACCACATATTAACTTTATATTGCAATAGATTTTTTAATGAAAAGAATCTTCCTCTTTTTATGTAAATTAAAAATAGCATTCTTCAAAAAATTTTGAATTTTTTTTTTACATTAAGATTAACTCCAATATGGTCAATAACAGAATCAGTTTGCTTATTTGGAGAAATGGAAGAAACCAGAGCTTCTCTTCATCCATGTACATATGGATACAGGTGTGGAAATATAAAATATCAACCTATATTAATTTTACTAGAAAGAGCTGGAATAATGCAGACAGGAATAAGCTATACATCACATAGTCCTTTTGCTTAAGCAACATCTTTTTTGGTAGGATAAGAAATGTGAGTGATCTCTCTTCAATGTATTTTAATGGCTTTCTAATAGGTATTGAAAAATAGCTTAGCTGGAGACTCCCTCAGCATGTCTGGACTTATAACCTACTCCTGATTTTCCTCATTCAGTGTAATGCAGTTAATTTAGTCTGGTAACTAGCTCATTCCAACTGGACAAGGGTAGTCTTGTCTTTTGTTAGTTGTAGCTTCCTGTTTTAATTATAACAATCAACTCTTAATAAGGATACTTCTGAAAAAAGAATCTAGAAAGTTCATACAAAATACACAGCTTTTTATGTGAAGCTTTTTTTCAAAGTGTGTTATGCTGGATGGCATACAGCTATTTATGGCAGAATAAACAATTGCACATCCTTCTATGAGTCATATTATTTTTGCATATTATTTTTTGATATTAGCTAAGACTTTTCAATAATCCAAGAACTTTTTTTAAAAAATATCTGGCAGCTATTAATCTTGCCAAGCTGATCCCTTTTCTTAGAATTATCCTTGTTTTTATTTAAGGTTATGCATATTGTCTTGGTTTTTAAATAATATTTTGTTGTGTAGTGCATTTTAAAGTAATTTGTAATGAGCAATCTACAAATAAATTAAGAATAAATATAAAGTTTGAAAATTCTGCAAGATATCCTTTTAAAAATTACTTGCAGAGTGATGAGCAACATGTGACAGTTCTTTGAAGTGTCTTTCAGGGTCCTACAACTGAGATCAAGAAAGAGGTGAAACATTTAGAGCTGTCCTGTGAGTGAGATAGGCAGTCTCCTAATTTGATAAATGAAATAAAATAAAATAAAGCTGATTTTTAAAAAATTGAAAATGGCTATAGAATGTTTTTCTGGAGGCTTATTTTGCAAGAATGCTAATGACTATGAGAGTTGTGGCAGACTAAAGCTTCTGCTTCATTTAATACAAGAGGGGAATAATAATTGGCTGGTTCAAAAGCAAAAGGATAACAAAAGCAAAGTGGAACTCTAAAGATTTTTTCTGACTCCTTTTCCCAGGGACTAGAGAAGGCTTAAACAACCATTCCTTCACCAGGAGTCATTAGGGAGAGAAGACAACAACCAAGGCAAGACTTTCTTGGCTCAGCGCCCTCCCCGCTACCAAATGTCTTAGGGCTACTTTTCACAAAAATTCTAGTAAGCCGAGTAGCAATAAAAGCACTATTACAGGAATAAATTAACAAAGCTGATACAATGATACTTACAAAACATTCTGTTTAAATATTGTTGCTTTCGTTAGGAAATCTTCACTTGAAATATAATAATTCCAGTGGAATCCACTTGAAATATAGCAATACCAGTGAAAATATCTTCTAAACATGCACACACATGTTTAAATGATGCTCAAAGCCTTTGTAAAGAAGTGGAGCTTGATATTTTGGACAGCAAATTTGGAGGTGCTCACTGGAAAGCCACCCTGAATATGTAGCCCTTTATTTTAGAAAAAATTAATAGCTTCAAAATAGTCAGGAGTTTAGTTGAATCTACTGTACTCTACTTATTTACATTCTACTTTTCTATGTCAAGCAATACCAACAAGCAGTCATAGTTGCCACATCATATTTGAGAATAATTCAGTTATGAATTGATTGCAGAACAAACCACTGAACTCAAAAAGACTGACCATATTTCTATTATTATTTACCAACATTATAAATTGTTAGATCTGGGAGCGTGGGCGCAAGGAACGGAGACGAGGCATTGAATAGTGACTCCAACTCTTTATTAGTGACTTCAGAACAGAGCAAAAGACTAGGGCAGAAGCAGCTCCTTTTATAGAGCTGGCTGCTGTCACAACACCCAATGATTTGAGTTTGCCGTGCTGGAAGCGACCAATAAGCAGCGACCCGCTATCAGCCAATCAGATCAGCCAAACCCGACCAATCACGATCCGCTACTAGCGGGCCAATCAGAAGTGCAGGGTTATGAGCCTGTCATGGAAAGAAAACTATTAGAATTGCAAGCTAATGAGTTTGCTTAGTTCAGAACACCCCTCCGCCCTAGGTTCCGTCTCAAGGGTGGGGTGATGTATTCTCGCAAGTAGGCAGGTCGTTTCACCTGCCTACCTGATTTATGTGGTTCCACCAGTCTTTGGCCGGACTCTGGTTCCGGTGGGCTGTTCATTAGACTCAGCAGTAGCGGTGACCCGACTTCACCGTTGGGTGACTCGGCGTTGTCATTTCTACTCCCGTCAAGGCTGCCCTCTGGATTCTCTGGGATTTCTGATGCCGCCATGCTGCTACGTGGTGAGGTGACCATCTGGCCTGGCTCTGCTTCGGAGGTTGAATATTTCAGGCTTGGCCGCACTGATTGCCGAGTTTCGCGTACTGGATCAGGTACTAGTTCATTTTCTACCCCCTCGATCTACCTTCCCCCCCTGGTTTGGAGTTCAGGGCTTGTGACAGGGGTAGGTGCCAGCCTGGAACGCAACTGGTCGATGTGGCGCTTCCACAGTCTCCCATCAGCAGTTTGTAAATGGTAGGAATGGGGACCCGTAAGTTGAGTTATGGTAGCGGGGACCCACAATGGGTCACCGGTAAGGTTTTTTGTAAAAACCAGGTCGCCTACCTTGAACGTGCGATACTTGCTACTGGAACACAGAGGCTTTTCTGGCGTGTAGGCAGGGTGTAGATGGTCAAGATGTGACCGAAGTTTCCGGCCCATCAGGAGTTCGGCTGGAGTTTCGTGTGTGGTGCTGCTTGGAGTAATATGTTGGAGGAGAAGCATCCTGGTTAGTTTGTCGTGGATGTTCCCTTGTTCAATCTTGTGTAAGGTTTTCTTTATAAACTGGACCATTCGTTCAGCCCTACCATTGGCCGCAGGGTGAGCCAGCGATGTTAAAGCGTGGCGTATCCCCCGGTCTGCTAGGTACTATTCAAATGCCAAGGCGGTGAACTGTGGGCCATTGTCTGAAACCAAGACGTCTGGCAAGCCGTGTGTGGCAAATAGTCTGTTTAGTTTTTTAACGACTGCCTCTGTGGTGGTGTTCTTCATTTTGTGGACCTCAAGCCAGTTGGAATAGGCATCCACTGTTATGAGAAATGTATGTCCTTTTGTGGGTCCTGCAAAATCGATGTGGATGCAGGACCAGGGGTGCTTCCCATTCGGTTGGTGGTGCTTTTGGTGGAGCTGAGCGTGTTTCCTGGCACTTGTTGCAGGTGGTGACCCGGGTTTCTATTTGTTTATCTATACCTGGCCACCAAGCGTAGCTCCGTGCTAGTGCATTCATCCGCACGATGCCCGGATGTCCATCATGCAATAGTTTTAGGACTTTATGCTGTAGTCTTTCTGGGATGACGACTCTGTCTCCCCAAAATACGCATCCTTTTTGGATGAAAAGTTCTGTCTGTCTGTGTTTGAAGGGCTTAAAGATGTCGTTGAGTTCATTGTCAGGCCAACCTCTTTCCACCCAGCTGAGGACTCATGCTAAACAAGGGTCTTTCCTTATTTCGGATGCGATGTCTTGTGCAGTCAGCGGTGGTGAAGGGAGTGTCTCAATTTGTAGTACAGCTAGGTTTGGAGCTGGGTCATCTAGGACTTCGGGTAGCGGAGAACAGCTCAGGGCATCAGCGTGGGGAATGGCTTTCTCCGGTCGGTGTAGCAGTTGGTAGTCGTATGCGGCTAAAAACTCTGACCAGCGTGTCATTCTTGGCGATAAGATTGGGGAGTTGGTTTATCCCCCACCAAGATGCCCAGTAATGATTTGTGATCAATGATTACAGAAAAGGACCTTCCATATACGTACTTATGGAATCATTTGATCGCAGCCACAATAGCGAGAGCCTCTTTATCTAGTTGGCTATAGTTTCTTTCAGTTTTAGATAAAGTTCTGGAAAAAAATGCAATGGGTGCCTCAGTGCCATTTGGTAGGACGTGGCTCAGGATGGCTCCTACTCCAAACGGTGAGGCGTCACAGGTGACGTTTAAGGGTAAAGTCTTGTTATATTGTATCAATACAGCATCAGATGTTAAAATGTCTTTTACTTGCTGAAAAGCTCGCTCTTCTCAATGTCCCCAAACCCAGGAAGCCTTTTTATCGAGGAGCCTATGTAGGGGTTCAGCAACAGTCACATTCTGGGGTAGGAAGATGTTAAAAAAGTTAATAAGTCCCAAGAAGGCTTGAAGATCTGTTTTGTTTCTAGGTCTTGGGGTGTTTTTTATTGCAGCCAATTTTTTTTCTCAGTAGGGTGAATTCCCTGTTTGTCAAGAAGGTAACCAAGGAATTCAACCCTCTCCGTACACAGTTGGCACTTGTCCTTCTTGACCTTCAGGCCAGCGTCTTTAAATTTTTGGATGACCATTCTTAGCTGCTTTTCTAGTAGACTTCTAGTGGGGGCAGCTATCAAGACATCATCAAAATATGGCACAACCCCTTTTATGCCTTGTAGCAATCTCTCCATCAGACTTTGGAAGATGCCAGGTGCTACACTCACTCCGAACTGGAGCCTATTACACTTGAATGTCCCTCTGTGCGTAACTATAGTTTGGGCTTCTGCAGTCTCTGCATCTACAGGCAGCTGCTGGTATTGGTATGCCTGGGCTAGGTCCAATTTTGCGAATATTTTCCCACCCCCAAAGGAGTGAAGTAGGTGTTGGACCACAGGCACGGGATAAGCGCTCTGCTGAAGCACGTGATTTAGGGTGGCCTTGTAATCCCCACAAATTCTCAGAGATCCATCAGGCTTTATGGGAGTTACAATTGGGGTCTCCCATCGGGCGTGGTCGATCGGTTCCAACACGCCTTGGGCTATTAATTTGTCCAATTGTTTGTCAATCTTTGGTTTAAGTGCAAAAGGCATTCGACAGGGCTTAAGGTGAATGGGCGCAATATCTGGGCAGAGGTTAAACGATGAGGGACCCCTTGTACTTGCCTAGCTTCTCAGTGAACACTTCCTGGAATTCTTGGATGAGAGCCACTTCCCAGTCATCGCTTTCAGTTTGGTTGATGCCCGCCAGTTTGATTCCTAGTGGCGCGAACCACTGCAAGCCTAATAAGCTGGGTCGATCTTTATCGATGACTGTAAGTGGTAGAGTTGCGGTGTGGTCTTTGAAGGAGACTTGGATGTGGCTGGAACTGGCGACTGGGATCCTATTCCCTTGGTAGTCCTTCAATATGATTCTTTGAGGGCTGAGATCCTGGCGATGGATGTCAGGGATCAGCTGTTTGAGGGTTTTCCAGGAGACCATTGATAGGAATGACCCAGAGTCGACTTCCATAACGCATGGATGCTTCTCAATGGTGACCTTTACTCGGATCTTTCTTGCATCAAGGGATGAAGCATGGCCGATGGTGATGGTTTGGTGTGCCTCTTTTCATCTAGTAGAAATGGCTGGTGCTCGATTTCTTTAGTAGTGGTTCCATTGGTTGCTTGGGTGGTCCCGATTTACTGGTGGGGTGCCTGTTGTCTGCCGGAAGTTATTTTCTCTTCAGGTTGGGCTGGACCCTCGCTTGCTTCTATAGACTTTTGCAATGTGGCCCCTCTTTCCATAGGAATGACAGAGGGCGTCTAGGAATTTGCAGTCTGTTCGTGGGTGGTTTCCCCCACATCCAGCACACTGATACGAGGGCTTACGAGCCCGTTGATCTCACTGATCGCGGTCTGACCTGAGTCTGTTGACCTCCTCTTCCTCGCTTTCTGCGGAGGATTTGAAATCTTCATGGTGCGTGGTTGTTGCGTGCCTTTCGGAAAGGGGCGTATGGTCACTGGCGAGTTGGTGGTGCGTTTGCTCGGTGCATTTGAGCTGCCAATTTCCTGGTTGCTTCTGCTGCAGTAGCATCAACAATGACATCCGCGAGGGCGATGTTCCCCTTTTCCATGATTTTGCTCTGGGTTGTGGGGTCTTTTAGACCCAGAACAATTCGATTTCTCATGGCTTCTTCGAGGTTTGCGAAGCCACAGAGTCCCCCCAGGTTTCTGAAGTCCGCGATGAAGTCTCCAACAGTTTCGCTTTCCTGTTGGTCCCTCTGGTAAAACTCGTGTCTCCTGATGAGTGTTGGCACCGCTGGGGCATAATGGGCCTGGAGGATTGGGGCGAGGTTGTCCTAGTCCATCGTCTTGACTTCAGCTGGTTTTGCAAGTGCCTTTGTCATTTTAAAAACGGCGGGCCCGCAATGGGTCAGGAATACAGCTCGTTTCTTGCCAGGCGTTGCATCCTTCAAGTTGTTGGTCTCCAGGAACATCTGAAACCTGTCCATATACAAGTACCAGTCTTCATTAGCCGGGTCAAATGGAGCGGGTGGAATGGCGTTGCTGGTCATGTTGCCGTGATTGGTGCGCTCTGAGCCACGTGCTCTGTTATCGTTCAGTGAGTGATCAGTCAGCTCTATCGTCTCCGCATCCCATCCTCGTCGCCAGTGTTAGGTTTGGGAGCATGGGCGCAAGGAACGGAGACGAGGCATCGAATAGTGACTCCAACTCTTTATTAGTGACTTCAGAACAGAGCAAAAGACTAGGGCAGCAGCAGCTCCTTTTATAGAGCTGGCTGCTGTCACAACACCCAATGATTTGAGTTTGCCGCGCTGGAAGCGACCAATCAGCAGCGACCCGCTATCAGCCAATCAGATCAGCCAAACCCGACCAATCACAATCTGCTACTAGTGGGCCAATCAGAAGTGCAGGGTTACGAGCCTGTCGTGGAAAGAAAACTATTAGAATTGCAAGCTAATGAGTTTGCTTAGTTCGGAACAAAAATCAAAATACAAAGAAAGTTATTTGGCTTTGCAGGGTCTCTTTGTGCAGGAGAGTAAACAAACTCTGGAAACTCACATTTAACTATAGTTTTCTTTTATCTCAGAACTGACTTTCAAGGAAATCAGGAAAATAATCACAGTTTAAATCTGCCTCAAGACTTTTGTTGGCTTTGAAGCCATTTTCTTTCTAGTCTGAGCATGATGGCTCTACTTCGAAGTTATTCCTCCAAGGAAAGTGACTTTGCAAATTGCAACCTGTAGAGTTTCTTACTTGCTACAAGTATTTCTTAAGTCAAGCAACTATGATTCTGAGCAGATCTGCATAACATCATACTGTGTCATTTATTACTGGACAGTAGATTTTTAAAAAAGATTTTAGGATATTTGTTTATTTTGAATAGTGGAATTGTTCTATATGACAAGCCAGCAAACATTCTTCCTACAATTTGCACAAAGCATAAGAACAGAGGGGACCACAATGAAGCCAGTCTTTTGCCCAAAAACACAGTCATCATAATTATAGTCAGACAAATCACTGTGTTGAAAGAAAAATCATATATTTTTCAGATGTCCATAGTAAACTTCCCCACTGTGAATTAAAGTAAATCTTAAGTGTGTGGAAAACTTCTGCAATTTGGACCACAGTTGCAAAGAAAAGATTTTGAGCTAAAACATTGCTTTCATCACAGTATTTTCTTAAGCCTTTGTTGTTTTATGAAAGAATGTGGAATAGTAGCAACATTCTGCCTTACAACAGCCCTATTTTTCAACTGGGGGGGAAATAAGAAAATGGAAGGAGAAAATTTAAATATATGAAATGATTACCTTTAATAATTACTTGCTAGCTCTGCCGTGTAAAATAAATATTTCTTTATTAAAATGAATGCTTTTGAAGAGTACATCAATCACATTACTAGGCTCAGTCTCAGTCCAATGTTTAATCTCTGAACAGCAGCAACTCTCACAACAGAGATCTCTCCAGTATGTTCAATAACAATCCCTTACTGAATCTAAATGATGTTATCCAGCATGAAAACATGTCATAGATGTGGCATCTGTTATATTTTACTTAATGAAAATAATTTAATTGAGCTCTCAAAATTTACTCAATGTGGTGTTCTTTCCCTCTATTCTTTGCTTCTGTAATGATATTGGAAAGGCATAAAAATAACTTAATTAAAAATTAACAAATTATTTCCCAGGTGATTTTGTCCTTCCAAATGCAACCTTTATTTTGCTGGAAAATTAAACAATAGAAGCTACGTTCTTTGTAGTGAAAGGAAGCAAATGTGACAAATTAATTACATGCCACTCATATAAAATTATACAGACTGCATAATTTCATTTTGGTTGTTTTAAAAGTATTTTTAAATTGGATATTGTTTGCCTTTGGCAAATGCCATACAAGCTATACAAATAAATATACCTGATCTCCTTCATGCTTAGATGAATACAAACTGTATTTCATACTCTAATTATAAATACAGCATTACCAATATGAGAGAGATACATCTGTGCCTTTTCTGCTCCTGTTAATTTTGATTGTCACAATAACACAAATCATTGTTAAATTTATGCCCCTTTCAATTTTGTTTACTTTTGTTTAAAAAGCTTGGAAGCCTGGTAATTCTGAAATTCAGGATAAAGCCAACTGTCTTTCTTCCCTTTTTATCCTAGTAGCATTCATAAGTTCCTGCTTGAGGTTCAGATAGGTGGATGGATGGATGGATGGATGGATAGATAGATAGATAGATAGATAGATAGATAGATAGATATTCATAAAGAATATCAATGTTATTAATAGCAAATGCCTCCTTTAAAAAAATCAAGTAAGGATATAAATATTTTATTTTGCTTTGCAGAAAAGCAATTCGTACTTTTGGGATAGTTCATTGACAGGAGCATATGCTCACTGGTAGAAAATTCCAGGGTCAGTCCCATATCTGCCAATCATGTGAAAATAGCACATAATTAGAACTTTCAGTTTGCAAAACAATAACAACAACACCCAATTGGTAAGTACAAGGTTGGTGAAGTCCAATCTGATATGAGAGAATATTTTTTATTTCAAATGTTTATGTATCCACTTTATTTTGAAAATGTTGGTCAGTATCGAAACCCATAGAAACTAATCCAGTGTAAACCAGCATAGTGATAGTGAACCACTTACTTCAAGTAGTAATGAGTTTTTGTTGACAGATCCTTGCAGATAATCATGATGGCTAATCTGGGCTTTGATTCCATGGTCTCTGCCATTATGGCTTTTTTTTACCTTGAGCCTAAAGATCTTTTCTCTAATCCAGGGCTGTCAAACTGCCGGCCCACAGGCTGGATGCGTCATGTGCTGGCCACGCCCACACTTGGTATAGCGAAGCAGGGGAAAGTCCTGATACACCACGTGATGCATCCGTGATAATGTGAGTTTGACACCCCTGCTCTAATCTAAAAATCTGACTATCACACATTCCACTCAGGGTGCTAAAATATTTTTTTCCACATGAACAATTCTAATTGCAAGTCATCACTATTCATGTTCTTGGGCACAATTAGTGATTCTGCAATACTGAATGGAGATTTTGTACTGAATGATAGGTAATATAGCCCAATTGTGTTCATATTTTCAAAGGCAACTCAAAGAAATATTTCTCGTGTATTGTATATGTTGTTGGAGAACATAAAGGAAAAATACTCAAATTAATTGTACTGAAATTCTATTTCTGATTTATATAGTCTTATATTCCTATAGCATCAAAGTCTGCAATCATAGAAATAGGGAATTCATTTCTATCACATCAAGAAGCCACCAAAAGTCACAGCAGGGAAATGTGACGAAAAGCTACAAAAACAGCTGTTTTAATTACAGCTTACTTTTTTTTGAAAATATTTTATTTTTTAAAAACAAAAATACAAATCTCTATTCACATTAACAGTGTTCATGTCATTGTTAATACATACACCTCCTTTTTATACGTAAACATCAAATGTTATTTCTATCCTCCACCCAGTTGTATCACCTATCCCAAACTGCGTAATAGTCCGAATCATCTTTGTCTTTTAATTCCATTGTGAATTTATCCAGTTCTGCACAATCCATTATTTTTTGTGTCAAGTCTTCTTCAGATGGTATCTTTTCTTTCTTCCATCCCTTTGTGAAGGCTATTCTCGCCACAATTATGATATGTATCATGATGTATTGGATGACCTTGCTCAATTTTCCCTTAATTATTCCTAATAAGAATATTTCTGGTTCGAGTTCTAATTTGTGATCTGTAATTTTTAAGAACCATCTTTGTACACTCATCCAATATTTTTTAACCTCTGGACACTGCCACCACATATGGAAGAACGTTCCTTCTTTATATTTACACTTCCAACATTCTGCTTTGGTATTTGGATACATTTTGGCCAGTCTTGCTGGAGCTAGGTGCCATCTACAAAACATTTTATATTGATTTTCTTCAAATGCTATTGACAATGTCAATTTACACTTATCCATCCATATTTTGCCCAATCCTCTAAATTTATATTATTCCCTACATTTTTTGCCCAGCTTATTTTCATTGCACAAAGACTTAATGCGATTTCATTAATGATGGAAGAGGAATTATTTTGCCCACACTGGAAAGTTCAGCTATTTTTAATCTTTCTATCCCATGAAACAGTTTTTTTTATCCTTCCAACAGTTTCCTTTTGCAACTGTATTCTAATACTTGAACAGGCAGCAGAACAAACCTGCCCCCTTTCAGCAAATTACCAAGCAGAATATAATTCTAGTATGAATGATATCTCTTTTTTTCCCCTCATTGACTGGTTTTTAAGTATCAGGTCAGCAAAGGCATCAGTTCTTAAAATGCCTCATTTTAAAAATCCTTATTAATTTTGCATCAGTATAATGTTTTAATCAATGGGATAATAATAAACAGTATGCAAAACTATATAAATGAAGAGTTGAAAGATTCAAATCTTCTTTCATTTCTTAGAATCATCTTTATGCTAAGAATGCTGTGCCTTTATGGTCTTGTCTAATATACACATTTTTGCTTTCTGCAAACAATTGAATTCCAGTTTGTGTTTCTACATGCTGTAGGAATTCCTTAAGAGTTTTTAAACAAACATTATACATGACAATCTAAGAAGTAATTGGTCCTCTCTTCTGCAAAAATAACTTGGGTCCTTCATCTGATGAAAAACAGCACGTAGAGACAGATGTTGATGTAGTTTCAACAAGTACAATCTAATAAATTTTACATGCACCATGGAGTTCAAACTAGCTAGCAGACTTCTCAACTTGGTGTGGATTATTCCTGATACATGTTTTGGTCGAAAGATATGAATGAGAGAAATGCTTTGATTAAAAGTGTTTTCTCTAAAGGTAGATTACAACCCTCTTGGAAGATTATGCAAGAAGGAACAGAGCAATGAAGATTAACAGTTGCTATAAGCTTTTTATTTTTTTTAAAGCAATAGAAAACATTGGCTGTCTATGGCCACCAATGGTGATTTTCTTAGCAGAAGGAAGTTGTAAGACAGCAGCAGGAGAAGATTGAAGGTTTAAATATCCACTTTTCTAAGCACTGTCATGCCAAACTGGAATAGGGGTTAATTAATTCTAAGTGACAGTGAAAAGGAACACCTATGTACTATCTTGTTATATAAAGTATAATTTGATCTAGAGATTGTTTTAAATTGGTATTAATCTTCTTGAGACTGAATTTTATTTTTTAACAATTTATTCTTATTTTAGTGTTTGACTTTATTGGATTCCCCTCACCCCAGATCTTTATTGTTGATAGAAGTAATGTGATTAAGTTCATATGTCTATTGATATTAATGTTTTTAAGAATGTATTAAGATTACAATATGCTTAATATTTATTCCACAATTGTATACATGTTGATACATTTCCTAAAAGAAAGATGACACATAGATCCGGATCCAATTAATAAGCTAGCCATTTTATTGGATGTGTTTTTCAAATCAGATCTATTGCTGATATTTGACTCCTGATAGACCAGCAAAAATGTATAGAGGGACTTCTTGGAAATGTAATCAATATCCAGGTACATTTTATCATATGTTTGGTATATTTTATCATATGTTGCAAATATGTGAAAACATACTGAATAAACATAATAATGATAATGCAGAAAATATTTAAGATACAAATATTAATGAAACCTGAAAATTTTCTTTTAGATATTATGGCAATCAATCAAAAAACAAATTGGAATGCTATTTCTTTACATGGTGAATGGATTGTACTTGGGAAGGAAAGGAAAAGAGATGCTGATAGTTGAAGAAGTGATTTTAAAATTGACTGAATTAACTGAGATGGTAAAGCTTTGATTAGAGACAATGGAATAGACAGCTTATAAAAGACTGGATGGTGTTTGTGGAATTCCTGCATGTAAAAATGTAACAATAGATAGTTTACAGAGGGATTTGAAGGTTAGTGTAATGTTTGGGATAAACTGTTGACTGTTTCCCTCCTATTTTACACATATATATTATGCTTGGATTTGGGGTCAGTTTGATTATCAGATAGAAATCCCTCATTTGGAATATTTGTTTATTTAATACAGTATTCTTTTTAAATAAAAATGGCAAAGCTTAAAACTATTTGTAGACCCATTGCAGTGTGTAAAGGGAAGTAAATTTATCACACTTTTTTATTTTTTTGTTTCAGCATCCAGCCAAGGTGGATTATTTTAAGTTTAATGTTAGATTTATTTGATGTTTGGGTCACTTTTTTTTCCTTACATCAGACTTGCACTGTTCACAACCCTGAAACAAAATAAATCTAACAATACATTGGTAATGCTCATAACTGCAAAAGTTCCCTTGTTTTGAAACGATAATGAGAAAAGTAAAAACAGCTGCAGAAACATTATATTATGCTTAATTTATATATGTTTTCCTTGGTTATATGGTAATCTTGAATGGGAGAAACACACACATAAATTTCTATGGAGATTCTCAATCATCCATAGCTGTGGTTGTTGCAAAGATGCTTTTAAACAAGTATTTGTACTTTCTTGGCATTTTTTTCCTTGAGATTTTTGCTTTTCATCCAAAAAGCTTCTTCAGTTCTAGCTAAATAGTGGAGAATGGAAGTATTTATATTCCTTAGCAGTCCAAATGCTTAGTAATATAAATCCTTCCATTCCCCACCACTCAGCAGGAACTGAAGAAGCCTCTTAGATGAGGTGAAATGTTTTCAAAGAAAAAAAACCAAGAAAGTCCAGTTGCTTATTGAAAAGCAGCTTTGTGACAGACTCAAATTTTGGTTCTAGAAATATCTAAATATTCAGAATATCTGTAATTTGAAAAAGATATTTTGACATTACCTGGAGTTCTAGATTTCCAAATTGTTCCCATCATTCTTGAAGAATTCTGTGCTCACAACAACCTTACTTTTAATTTGGAAGCTCAGAATACATCTAAAATATTTTCAGTAGTGTTTCACATTCTGCCTCTCCTGTATATTGCACATACCTACTTCTATGTACAGTATCATGATGGGTATTAAAAGCACACTTCATGTTAATTATTTCTAGTTTATATTTGCTAGGACTTAATATAATCCTGTTTGTTTAAGGTTAAAATCAAAATTGTAAAGACCTATAATGTTGGGAGTTAATGAATTTGGTAGCCTTACAATCTGTATTTGATAATTTGTCATGAAATGTAAGGATACAAACTGGGAGATTAATTACAATTTCTATTTCATACATATTTCTTATATGTATACAGGGAAGATAAGATATAGAGGATCAGCAAAAAATTATTGTATTTGTCCTTGTATTTTTCTGTATTATCTAGTATTATCTAATATCTTGAATATTATTTTACTGATAAGAGAATCTTCCTTTGAGTTGACAAATGTCAATTTGTTGCATTCAGCAAAAAGCTAGAAAGATGAGTTAAAGAGATGTGCAACCATTAGATTGTATTATGTGTACTTAAAAAATAGTGTGTTGGCTCAAAACTAAAATTACATTCAATTTCATTTAATTTACATTTCAATATAATATAAATTATTGAATAGGATATTATTTAATAAATTTATTTCTTTTGCATTACAAATTATAATTTAATACTAACCTTTGGACATTCCTGTAGAACATGCAGCATTTTCATAGATATTTCAGGCTCAGCACTGCTACAGATGGGCAATTTGTGGCATTTATTTATTTATATTTATTTACCAATCTATGTTCAAATACAAATGTCTAGTCCATCTAATCATTGAACCACAGAATCGTTCATATTAAAATATTCAGATACTGTACCAGTATATATCCTCAATTTATAGCTGGTCACACTGTAATCTACAATTTGACATGGGACTCTGTAGTCATACTGAGGGGAGAATACTATGCCAAATTTATATAGACAGTCCCGACAGATGCCATGTGAGATGCAAATTCTATTCAGGATTGTTCATTGCTGATGTGGTAGTTCAAAGTCTGGCACCTTTTTTGTGAGGTCATTTATATATCTTCCTATGTCTGGGCATGCAGAGACCCATTTGGCCTTTCATTGGGAATCAATGTTTTAGATGTTGGACAGATGTAGTACAAGTGCCAGCTGAGCCTTCCTCAATTTCAATCTTCTTGCTGATCAATGAGGAAGGTGAGCATGGACCAGTAAGGAGTGAGTTGTTCATAATTTTTATGTATTCTCCCACTAGTACATCTTGCCTTGGTGGTGCTACATGGCTCAGAACAAGAAGCAAGCAAGTTGGAGTGGTTTTAATACATCCACTTATAATCCTCATGATGTCATTGAGTCTGGCATCTGACTTACTAAAATGGCAGCTGTTAAGCCATACAAGGCACATTATTCTGCACTCAGGTGGGTCTACTCCCTATTGTATTCCTCTTCCTCCTCTTCTGTTGTTTTCTCATTTGCACCAATATTAGTAATGCAATTTATGATCAAATTTCAGCAACAGAACTGTTACAAGAGAATCCTAACTGCAAGATATTTGTAAGACTCATCTTTATAATTTTTGAATTAAGTTTGGGTAGAAAAATACTCCATAGAAATTTTATGCCTTTATTTGTGATTACATTAAAAAAATACATTGAAATATTTAAAAATTTAAGTAAAGCTCATTCTACATAAGTTCAATTTTAAGAAAATGAAATAGAACAACGGTGGAGAAACTGTTTGCAATACAATGTCTGCTAAAACTTGTGTATTTTTTTAAGGATCTCCTGAAAGCATCTAGTAATGTAATCCTAGAGACAAAATATATTCTGACTTATATTTCTTCTTTAAGCTTACACTATTTTTGTCCATGTATATTTTTTGTGTTCAAACCGTAGCATGATACATAAAACTAAGCAACTCTTGGTCCACACAGTATGAAGCTAAAATCAGTAGGAAATGGGGATCATCTCTAATTCAGTAAACATGGCAACTGGATAATTACTTAATATGTAGATATGTCTGTGTCTCATTTTGTCAAGAACAGTATAATTTGATCCGTTAGTGGAAATTAAGATACTTCTGGAATTTTAATCATCTGTTTCCACCCTGTTAATTTACAAAATTTGCTTGTTTGGTATGCTAGTATATTTTGCAACATGCTTAGCGCTGTCATGTAAATATTAAACAGAAGATTATATGTCAAAACTGTGTTCCAAATCTTGTATACCTGAATTCACGTTTCTCTGAACAATCATAAATCTGATAACCAAGAACATAAAATTGTCTTCTGCCATTTTAATTGAAACCTTCAGACAAATCATGGCATGCAAATATGCCACTGATTACTTACTTGGCTTCTTTTATTAGTATCCCATGACACTAACTGTTTATTCAGCATAACCCTTCCCTCCCCTTCCCTCTCCTTCTCTGTACTGGCTTTGTGAAAACTCTATAGTAGTTGTAAATGATGTATGAACTAAAAAAAATCTTGGCCTTGTACACAGTAGGAATACAGAAATGCTTTATGCTCTCTCTCTCTTCCCTCACTCTCTTTTTCTCTTTCTCTCACTCTCCCTCCTTCTCTCCCTCCCTCCCATTAATGCATACATTTTTAGCATTGGCCTATGGTACCATATTTTATATGAAAAGTCACTTTCAGCCACTTAAGTCAGCCAGATATCTTTTTAAAAAAAAATTTTTTTGAATCTAGTTTCCTCTCATAAATTGTCCTGGGATCGTTTATATATGGCTTTATTTTGCCCTCCTGTTATATATTTGTCTCATTCTCCTTTTTAAAAAATCTTAACACTATTTTCTTCTGAAATAAATCAGATCCCAGTCTTTCCTTCCTCACTGACTATTTATGTGCTCACTTGGCATTGATAGAATTTTGACCTTGTGTGGTACAACATTGTGAAAGCCCCCCCCCACCTTCCCAAAACCATTATCCATGCAAAAAGCAAAATAAGAAATTTGTGGTGTCCCAGGATACATTAATCTGCAGTTGTGAAATATTTGCATGTAGCAATCTTCACTGGTTATTTGCAGATATTTACTTTAGTGCATGGCATATAGAACATTAAAAAGCATTTTGAAAATCCCACAGTTTTTCAACTTCTGAAGGATTATTAACTTCAAAGTCAGAAGAAATGCTGGCCTTCTATGGCTGGAAATGCTAGCAGCCCTTTGCATATCCCACCCCAGTACCAAGCAACCCCCAGCAGAGAGGAATGATTACTGTCTCAGTGGTGAGAGGATGTCTTTTGATCTCCCAACATATTGGAAATTACTTAAAGGTAAGCCATCTGGTAGCTGAGGAACAAAAATAGATTACATCACACCCTGCTAGAAAGATTGTGTTAAATCCTGTATATCAAGGCTTTTCATAATTCTATATTAACTCAGCTAATAGGATTAGGGACACATTTTCCATAGGTGTTGTTCTCAAACTATTAACAGAAAAATGGAAAAGAAAAAGAACATTCTTCCCCATTTTGGTCATGATCTATAAAATTCAACCATGTTCCACTGTGGACAGAAATAAGTCTTTCAAGAAAATAGGTTTTCTTTAGAACCCAATTAGTATCCCAAATATATTTAACATAGCGATGTACTTTCTGCAATAGGATGGGAACAATGGAGCAGGGAGGAACATGGGTTTTTGTGATTATTATTCAGGCATAAATTATTAATTGGGATAATTTGCAGATGGTAAGGCAATTGTAAAACAGTACGTAAAAGATGTTTTCTACAACTCACTTAATTGGCAAAAATAATCCTTACGATTATATTGACTGTTTCCTACTATGATTTGATTGCTTATTGTACCCTATGACTATCATTAAGTGTTGTGCCTTATGATTCTTGACTTTTGACGAATGTATCTTTTCTTTTATGTACACTGTGAGCATTTGCACCAAGACAAATTCCTTGTATGCCCAATCACACTTGGCCAATAAAGAATTCTATTCTATCTATTCTATAAGGCCTGAAGGAACATTGTCCATAGAGTCACGATGGGTCAGACACGACTTCGCAACTAACAACAACAAAACTGAATCGCTGCAGGTAGGTTTCATTAATAATCTCACTGGCCTTTTAAAAGAAAGTCTACATAGCCCCAAGAGTCCCTCATTTATGTAGAAACTGCATGACTCTGCTCAGAAGACTGAACAACATAGAATAGGATGCACAGAACTTGGAAAACCTAAATGAAAGCATGAATTCAAAGATCAAAGATGAAATCAATGCTTGAATTCTGAGAAATGCAGAAACAAGAACCTACTGAGATGAATTACCCATTCTATTCTGTTCAGAAAAACCTGTTGACTTGGGGTTTGGAGATTAAGGGTGTGTATGTTCCTTTAATAGATTCCATCTCTCCAAAATATTGAAAACCGTTGGATATGTGGGTGATATGTCAAGGCAAAAGCAGAAAAAGACTATTTATCTTCTACCTTGGTCTAAGGCACTTATCCTACTGAGAAGTCCTCTACCCATGCTTCTTCTGACACCATTATAAAGGTTCAGAGATTTTGAGGGTATTATGGACTTCAAAAGGAAGAAAACAATTACAAAACCATCTAATATCAAGAATTTTTACTTAGAGATTACTCAGAATGATAAACAAGTGGTAGCTACATCTTCTATGATGTCCAGATCTGCCCTTTCTCCTGCATTCAAAGCAGTAGAAGCAGAGGGGCGGAGCTGGCATCGCGATGATACAGCATGCGATCTTGGAGATCTGAGATCGCTGCCGATATCTTTGCTCCTGGATAGGTCCTATCGGATCTAAACCATCCCGAAGAGATGGTGAAAGTGAAGAGCACATCCTGTCGATCCCAGGGATTCTCCCTGGTAGATCCAGGAGAAGCTCTTCTTGCCAGCGGCAAAAATTAAAGCTGCTGAAGTTGGGACAGATCCGAAACAAAAGAGAATAGAAAGAGAGAGTGTGCCGTTTTGGTGAAAACTTTTTCTTTATTCTAAGATCTGAAAGGACACCCTAAGGAAAAGAAAGAATCTGTAAAAGTTTTGATAGAAGTGATTAAGCGGCGATTTTAAACAGGAATGTCAAAGTAATGTTTTTTTCTTATTGCTGGATTTTCTACACGTGATCTTATATTTTGAAACTGGACTGGTTTTTTCTTTTCCATTTTTTTTCTCATTTTTGATTTTGTAACATTTTAGGCTAGAGACTCCCTTTTAGTTATTTCTTTTTTTAAAATATCTTTTTCTTTTCTTATTAATTCTTATTACATTTTGCTTGGAAAAGGAGGGGGAAAGTGAAAGCAAAGAAACTTTGTAACATTGCCAACTAGAGGCTTGGAAATATTCTATTTCTCTTGTGACCAGACAAAGCTGAGAAAGAAAGAACTGAGACTTTTTTTCAAGGACATTGCTATTTGATAAGATAGAGGGAAGAGCATGGGAGAGTATTATTGCAGATGCTTTTCTGGGTTTCTATCAACAGTTGGGGTCTGGTGTTGAAGTTTATAGGAAAAGAAAAGGTGATAAGTTTCTGGAGAAGAGAGTTATAGCAAGAGCTTTGGATAACTAAACAAAGTGCAGTGTGTTTTCTTGATTTTTCCTAAGCTGTGTTACTCCTCTTCAACAGTTTACTTTTTGAAATAGCTATTTGGATTTTTAGTTCTTTGGAACTTGTCTTTGCTTTTTTTTTATGCTTGTCTTTGGAATTTAAATTTTTACATTTGCTTTTTATTTTAAAAGAAAAGTTTTAGTATTAATGATTCCCTTCCTTTTCTTTTTAAGGGAGTAGCCTTTTTTTCTTTTTCTCTTTCTGTCTTTCTGGTACTTTTGTTTTTTCCATCTACCTCCAATATTGGATTTTTCTTTCTTTTTATCTTCCTGGCTTTTTTTTTCTTTTTCTCTTATGCAGCCTTTTATATTTGAGACCTCTTAATTGGATTAAGGTGTTGAAGAACCTGAAGAATTTTTCCTTTTTTAAAAGCTTTTTATTCCTCACTTTTCCATCTTTTTTATAACTTTTTCTCTTTTGTATATGTTTTTTTCCTTCATTTTTGAATTTTCATTGTAATCGATTGGATTAAGGTATACAAGAACCTGAAGAAATTCTTTTTTCTTTTTTTATTATTATTACTATTTGGCTTCTTTTTCCCTACTATTTTTATTTGGAATCGCAATTGGTTACTTCACAATTGGATTAAGGTCTAGAAGAACCTGAAGATTTTGAATTGTTTGAAATGAATAGGAAATTAACAGCTCCTGGTTCTTCAACTTCTACTTCCTCCTCTCCACCATGTGGAGGACAACATTCAATACAGACAATGTTAAGGCAAGAGAAAGAAAAAGAAAAAGTGACACTACGGATGATTATTCAAGGAATTCAAAACATTCAAACAAGATCAGAGAATATTGAAAAGAGAATAGAGAACATCGAACAAAGAACAGAGAACATTGAACAAAGAACAGGGAAAACCGATGAAAAAGTCAAGAACATCTAACAAATGATAATGAAGTATGATGAGAGACTACTAAAAATTGAAGAAGATAAACAAAGAGATAAGAAGATTGGAGACACTGATAACAGATTAACTGTGGTTGAACAAGATAAAAGTGGTATGCTGAGATGGGAACATCGAACAAAGAACAGAGAACATTGAACAAAGAACAGGGAATACCGATGAAAAAGTCAAGAACATCCAACAAATGATGATGAATTTTATCTTAGATTCCAAAACATAGAGGAAGAAAAAGGACAAAATCTGGCTGAGATAATGATAGAAATATTGGCTGAAGCTTTGGAAATAACTGAAGAGAAGATGATGGATGGAATAGATGAGGTTTATCGAGTCTTCACAAGATACGCAATGAGAAATAGCCTACCAAGAGAAGTTCACATCAGATTTACCAAGAATGCCATTACAACACAAATATTGCAAGTGGCAAGAAAGAAAACATTGAAATATAAAGATAAGGAGATTGTGGTTTTCAAACAAGTACCCAGAAGAGTGAGAGAGATGAGAAGAGAATACCGATTCTTGACCAAATTGCTACTTTAAAAAGAGGTGAATTATAGATGGTTGATTCCAGAAGGTTTAATGTTCACATGGCAAGAACAGAGATACAGAATTGATTCAATTGAGAAAGCTGAATTATTTTATACAGAATTTTTCAGAGGGAAAGAGGAAGAGGCAGAAAAAGAAATTTCACGAATTGAATTCCAAGAGGATTGCCAAATGATGACGGAAAAAGAGGAAGGTGCAGTAGATGGAAAGGAGGAAGCCAAAGAACAATGTGAACTAGGATCCACGAGAGCTGCCAAACGTAATTATAAAATATAACCATGGAAGAGAAAAAAATTGATTACAATTAATATAAATGGACTTAATTCAGCTGTTAAAAGAAGGAAAACTTTCCATAAATTAGAGAAATTAAAATTTGATATAATCTGCCTACAAGAAGTACACATTAAAAAGCAATATGAACAATTATTGATAATGCCAAAACTAGGGAAAATATTTACCTCCTTGACACAATGCAAGAAAAGAGGAGTGGTTTTATATATTAAATAGACCATTCCAGCCAAATTGATTTATACTAATGACTACGGAAGAATACTAATAGTGGAAATAATGAATAATAATACAAAAACACCTGATTGCAATCTATGCCCCGAATGACAAACAAGAATTTTATAAAAAATTACATATGAAAATAATTGAACTGGACTATGCTAATATAGTTATGATGGGAGATTTTAATGGAATTGTAGACCACAAACTGATACAGCACAGAAAACAATAAAGCAAAACAGAGACTCTCCCTAAATCTTTTTTTAAAATGGTAGATGAAATAAACTTAAAAGATACATGGAGAGAAAGAAATGCTAAAACTAAACAATACACCTTCTACTCAAATAGACACTTATCATGGTCCAGAATAGATATGATATGGATGTCAACAGAATTGTGAACTAATATTCAAGAAATAAATATTGAAACAAGTACTTGGGCAGATCACAATCCAATGACAATTAAATGGAAAGGACAAAGAAGAAGATCTAGACGGACTATTCCGTCTAATAGTATATAGTATAATAGTCTATAATACTATTTTAAAGGAAAATGACTTCACACAGTGGATGGAGAAAGAACTGGCTTTTTTCTTTAGAGAAAACAAAAAAGAAGATACATCAATCCAGAATGTATGGGATACAATGAAGACATATGCCAGAGGCTTGATAATAGACTATACAAGGAAAAGAAATACCATGAAAAGATTAGCCTCTAAGGCATTAGAGGATGAGTATAAAGGACTTGAAAAAGAACTATAGAAAATGCCACAGAAAAAGGACATTAAGTTAAAAATAGATATAACTAAACATAAAATGGGTCTAATAGAAAAAGAAGAATTAGCACAGAAAATTAGAGGTGCTAAACAGAACTACTTTGAAGATGCAAATAAACCAGGTAGATGGTTAGCATATAAATTGAGAAAGGAGAAAGAATCAAGAAAAATATTGCAATTAATCAAGGCCAAGTTTGCTATGGTAGTAAAGAGAAGAAGGAAATCATTCGAGATTATTATGGGAAACTATACACACAAGAGAATATTGATGAGGAAAGAGTCAAACAGTACCTACAGAATGCTAAGTAACCCAGATACCTAAAGAGATTGAAACAATGTTAGAAAGCAATATAACGATGATGGAGTTAACTGAACCACTCAAGAAGCAAAACAATGGAAAGGCACCAGGCCCAGACTTCTGGCAGAATTTTACAAAACATTACAAGAATTGTTGAATTTTCCATTGCTTCCATGAGCCACCTTGTAAAATGAATTAATAAATTGAGAAAACCCTGGAGTACCATGTTGTACAAATATAGCCAGTAGCTCTGTGATGGATGACCCCGGGCTATGAATGAAGTTATGTTAAAGAAGTTATGAATGAAGTTATGTTAAAGAAGAGGATACCTAAATCAGGGTCAGAAGCTTATATTACATTTGTTCCAAAAGAGGAGGCCGATCCATTACAAATCAAGAACTATAGATCTATTTCCCTACTAAACACAGATTATAAAATTTTTGCTTCAATATTGGCAGAAAGACTTAAAAAATACTTAAATAATTTTATCCATCCTGATCAAAATGGATTTCTTCCAAAAAGACAAATTAAAGACAATATGAGAGTAATCTTGGACTTAGAAATACTACGAGGCACATCCTGAAAAACAAATGGCTTTGATATTTCTAGATGCACAGAAGCATTTGATAATGTGAATTGGCGATTCATGTTATTACTGCTGGAACATATGGGCTGTGCTAGAAAATTTATTCAAGCAATAGAAGCTATATATCATAAGCAAACGGCAAAGGTGATGATAGAGGGAGAACTGACAGATTCTATTGATATAAGAAAAGGAACAAGACAAGGGTGCCCACTATCACCTCTCTTGTTTGTGTTAACTTTGGAAGTGCTAAATAGAAATATTAGAGATGAAAAGAATATAAAAGGGATGAAAATTAAAAAGGAAGAATTTAAGTTGCAAGCATTTGCAGATGATCTGGTTTTAATCTTAGAAGACCCACTAGAAACAGCATCAAAATTGATAGAAAAGATAGAGACATATGGAAAGGTGGCTGGTCTGAAAATAAATAAAGATAAGACAAAGATCTTGACAAAGAATATGCTATCAAGACAAAAGGAAGAACTGGCAGACCTATTGAAAGGTCACTAATAAGATCAAATACTTGGGGATATACTTGACAGCAAGATGCAGTACACTAAAAGAGAATAATTATATCAAACTTAAACATCAGATAGCGCTAGATTTGGCGAAATGGGAAAATGTATAACTGTCATTAATAGGGAGAATATCAACAATCAAGATGAATATATTATCCAGAATTTTATATTTGTTTCAAACAATTCCAATTAGGCTTGGAAAAGACTATTTTGAAAATTTAAATAAAATTGTGTTGAAATATATATGGCAAGGTAAGAAAGCGAGAATAAACTTAAAACTTTTGCAAGATGCTAGAATAAGACAAGGATTTGGTTTGCATAATTGAGAGTTGTATTACCAAGCTACAAATTTGATGTGGGTTATGGAATGGATAACATTAAGAAATACTAGATTGTTGTCATTAGAAGGACATGATCTGTTGTTGGGGTGGCATGCTTTTTTATGGTATAAAGAAACTAAAACACAGGGGTACTTTAGAAAACATTATATACGGGAGTCTCTGTGGTTAAACTGGGAGAAGATTAAAAGACAATGTTATTTGAAAATTCCAGTCTGGCTATCGACTATTGAAGCATTTTCTTATCCTATAATATACAAAAAGGAACAAACAGTTAGATATAATGAAATATTGAATGAAAAGGGTGAACTTAAATCTATACAAAAACTAGAGGAACAAGGTATAAAAATTAATTGGTTTTCATATGCGCAAATACATTCAAGGTATGACAAAGATTCTAAAACAGAAGGTTTCTATGATAAACTGACTGATTTAGATAAGATTTTGACAGGTACTGATGAAAAGTGATTAAAAATTGTATGGATGTTTATTAGAAATTAAACTAGAAGAAGAACAAGTTAAAGAAACTATGATTGTTTGGGGGAAGAATTTTGGATATGGGATTGTTCTAGAGAAATGGCAAAAATTGTGGTCTCAAAATTATAAAATGATAATGTCAACAGCATATAAAGAAAATTTATATAAGATGTTTTACAGGTGGCATTTTCCCCGACAAGAATAGCAAGAATGTTCAAGAATAAATCCGAAAAATGTTGGAAATGTCATCAGACACCCGGTTCATATTACCATATGTGATGGACTTGTGCGGATGCTAAAGAATACTGGACTAAAATCCACACGTGGTTGGAAAAAATGACAAAAAAACATATAGATTTGAAACCAGAGATATTTGGGGGGGGAATTTTACCTGAAATATATAGTAAAGACTTGAAATACCTGATTGTAAATGTATTAACAGCGGCTAGGATTGTATTTGCTAAAAACTGGAAAAATGAGAAAACACCATCACAGGAGGAAATCATTAAGAAAATATTGGAATGTGCTGAAATGAGCAGATTGACATTTGAAATTAGAGAACAGGATGATAAACAATTTTATAAAGTTTGGGATCTATTCTATCAATAGTTAAACAATAAAGTATAGTAACGAAATATGTAGACTTTTAGAAAATACTAAATATATAAAGATGTATTCTTTCCTTATTAGATCTACAAAATGATTTTAGGATAGATTTGGGATGATAATATGAATTGTCAGAAAACAAATTAAGTAAAATATGATTATTTCCTAAAGCATGAATGAATAAAAGTATAGTCAAATGATTGATTAATAATGATACCAATGTATTTAATATTGGATTGAAAATACAAGATCATATACAATGTAATTGTAATTGAAGACTACGAAATGAAAGCACAAAACAATTCGTAAACCAACCGGCACACTGTATGTACATATGTGGAAGATGGCCTGATGTTTTTATGGTTTTTTTGTTTATGTTTGTTTCAAAAACCAATAAAAATTTTTTTTAAAAAAGCAGCAGAAGCATCATTTCATGATTCTGTATTAAACCAATTATTTTCAAGACCTTTCCTTAAAAAAACTTATTTAGTTACTTTGCCAGATCACAATAAGCAGTATAAGTTAGAGCAAGTGGCTAGGAAGGAAATTTCTTCAACTTTCCTAGCTGAAATAAATCTAAGCCAGTAATGTGGGTTTCCTCCAGGACAAAAGCAAAGCAAAACCCTGCAGAGACAGCAAGGCTTATTTGCTAGATAATTTGACATTGCTTTTTTTTTTTCCTTTCCACTTTCACCTTTTCTGCTAGATACCTAGTCAGGAGATAAAACAAACCACAAACACTTGACAAAAAATATTATGTTATAAGAGAAATCTAATCTGTTTTCTGTATGTTGTTTTTTAATGACAAATAAGCATTATGTGGCCTTTTATAAAACAAATTGTGCCAAAGAAATACTGATAATCCAGGACTGAACAGATCCTCAATTGAAATAGAGTTTTCTTACTCTAAAGAACTGCATGACCAATGATTTGTATGGAGAAAAAAGGTGACATTGTTTTATATTTGAATAAAGCTATACACATATTTGTTTCTTGTCATAACAAGCAGAATTTCACCCAATTAATAAAATCAGCATCCTTTCATATGTTTGATGGATTTTAAAAAATCCTATGCTGTAAAAGTAACTGATATACTTAGAGTTGCATCTAATTGTAATTTTCAAGAACTATTAAATTTAAAATTTAATACATAAATATGTATCAGAAAGATTTAATAATTATGCAGTTATTGCTTTTGCAAAATATATTATCTCTGCTCTAAAGTTTCCAAGCCAAATTGCAAGGAGATCCACAAAAGTGCAGTCTAGGATATTGGGTAGTATGATGAAGAAAGAAATTATAGAGGAGACTAATTAAATTTTGCATGGCGATGCATATTACAGTATGACATTTGTGATAGCTTGATTTTTGCCCCTGCATCTCTGTCAGGAATCAAGTTTTAAAACAGGCTAGGACAAGATCAACTTAGTAGAAGGCCACAGAGAGGAAGTTACTTGAAGTGTCAATGATTTTTCTCCCAAATTTATATGTATTTCAAGCCAGTTTGGAGCTAGTAAGTCTGGGAACTGATTCATTGACATGCTGACTTCTATGTGCAACCATCTCTTGAGATATCAATACCATCAGGAATACTACAGCCATGCGGTATTACTTAAAAAAACTTGTGAGGTAGTGTAAAGTGAGAGGAAGGATCCCAGCTGTCTTTGTGGTCCATTTGAGCACCCTGGTATAGCAATTTTTTATTCTGAAAACTGAAGACTCTGCCAACACTTCCTATGTACTAAGCAGAACAGAACATTTTTCCAGATTAGACCACTGCTCTATCTAACCCGATATTTTCTACCCCAGATTTGGGCTTGTATTCCTGAATGTGTCTGTTTGGATGACAGTTGGCAAAAACAGTATCAAAATTGGAATCTGGGCTGTTTTGTATGCAAAATATGTTTTCCATATGTATTTAAGAACATAAAATATACAAATATATTTAATCTGTAAATAATAATTTCTGTAAAAAGTAATTCCAGAAATATACTCTTGTAAACATAAATTATCACAATTATGCACAGTGCATGCTTAATTATATAAGGTATGGATGAGATTATGAACAATAGACAGATTGCTGATTACTATTATGCAAGTACTATTTCAATCATGTCTCTTAAGATTCCTGTGTAAGTCCCAATAAAATGATAGAACTTATATATCATACCTGCAAATTGCAGCATAGAAAGACATGCTTTTAATCTCTACATAAGAACCCAGGAAACTTATTGAGAACTTTGTTATTAAGTCAGACTAGTGTTTATACTTAAAAGAAATCAGACTGAAAGATTTATCAATAGATTGATTCATATATATTCAACAAACTAATGTGTAATAATAATCCAAAGGTATTGTCATGTCCCCATCGGAGTCTGAATCTGCAGAGGAAGATGAGCCGGAACTGGAGCCAATGGAGCGGCTTCAGAGGAATATGGGGAAGAGCAGGCTGAGTCAGGCCAGGACCTTTCAGGATTGGGACAGCTTGTAGGCAGGGAGGAACAGGGGAAGGATGATCAAGAGAGGCTAAGCAGTGAACATGACAGACTGTCAGTCCTGAAGCCATACTGGATCATCTTCAGGGCTGCCACACTGGAGGCTGGTTGAAGCTTTGGGAATAGGAGAGGGGAGATAGATAGCTAGGGATGTGTAGCCAAGATAAAATTCTTTCTCCTGTGAACTAAGAACAACGAGGTACTGGGAAGGCATGGACTGAAACCATTGGTAGGGACTGTGACCTGGTTGGACTATGTGACAGATGTGTGACCTGGGGACAAAGACTTTGGGTTTTAGTTTGGTGGGGGAAACCTTGGGACTTTCAGAGTTGGGTTTTTGTACCAATATGACATTCCTAATAAATTCATACTTTGAGGAAACTACAGGCCTCAGAGTTTTGATTGTGTTGGGCTTGTTACTTGGAATCCTGAAAGAGACAGAGCTCAGGTGATGAGCAAGGACCTACCCCTCCTGATCCTTGAGCATGAGAGTGGAGAGAAGGTGGGAACAGCACAGGCTGATCCAACTACTCAGGAGGAGACAACCCGCCCATCTCCACAAGGCACACCTGGGCATTGAAATTTAAGGAGACACTGTAGGAAGGGGCATTTGTCGGGAACAAACACTGAATTCATGGAGTGTAGTATGCCATTGCCAACATTGGATATTTCCTGGACTTCTTGTTTTATTTCTTGCTTCCTGGATTAATTCCTTTACTTCCTGGACTAATTGACTTATTCCCTTGCCCTGCTGGATTACTCATTTTGCAGCTGTTGTACATACAGCATTGTGCTGGACAACTTGCAGCCAGTGGCTGCTGGAGATGTGTGTATGTGCATGTCATTGTTGTGTCCGCGAAATGATGCCAGGAGTCGGTGACTTCAAATCATGCTCTTTATTTGAGGTTGGAACCGAACTGGGGCAAAGGGAAAAAGATCGCGGCTTTTATTCTTTTAGCTGCGGCAGCCGCGGCCAATGGCACCGCTTTGAATCTCCCGCGATCCGAATGGACCAATCGCGGGAGATTCTTAGCGAGCCAATCGGCGCAGCTTGCCTGACCAATCAGAGTTGCCCCGCGCTTTGGCCAATCAAAGCGCGGGGATCTCAAGAATGCTAATTAAGGACAGAACACCCCTCCCCTCTTGGTTCAGTCCTTACGTCGCGTAGTCACGTAGGTAGGCGGGGCTCCGTCTGAGCCTACTTGACCTGCGCAGCTCAGTCGTAGGTTGGATCCCGGCTGGTTCGGTCAGGATCTCTGCTGCTCCTGCTGCCGTCGTGGGAACCGGCTGGTCAATCGGGCCGGGCCGCTCTCCGTAGCTCCCTCCTGGTCCTCCCGGGTTGGTTGAGCTGTGGGTTTCACCGCTCCCGCTCAGTCTTCCCGGGTCGGTTGAGCTGGCGTGGCTGTCTCTTCCTGGCGAGGGGTCGTGATGGCTGCTTTCCGGTAAGTACGGCTGGTTTATTTTTCTTTGGTTTTGGTTCCCTGGGTATTCCCTCCCCCCTTGGTTTGTGTTGTGGAGGTTGGTTTCGCCTATTTGTGCGTCGGTGGTCTCTTGGTTGGTAGTCCTCGACCTTAGTTGGTCGATGTGGCGTTTCCATGCTCGTCCGTCTGCTGTTTGTAGCCGGTACGAGTGTGAGCCTGTTATTTGTGTGATGATGGCTGGTATCCATAGTGGGTCTCCCGTCAGGTTTCTCGCGTATAAGGGGTCGCCGGGTGCGAAGGTTCGGTGTTTGCTGTTTGAGTCTGGGGGCTTCTCCGGGTTATACGTGGGGTGTAACCTGTCGAGTGGGGACCTTAGTTTCCTGCCCATTAATAGTTCGGCTGGGCTCTTATTGGTTGTGGTATTTGGGGTTATGTGTTGAGTGAAGAGTAGTTTGTTTATTTTCTCCTGGATCTCCCCGTGATCTATTTTCCGGATGGTCTTCTTAGTGAATTGGACCATCCGTTCCGCCCTACCGTTTGCCGCCGGGTGCGCCGGTGCTGTCAGCGCGTGGCGGATGCCCCTTTCCGCTAGGAATTTTTCGAATTCCAGCGAGATGAATTGGGGCCCGTTGTTGGAAACGACGACGTCTGGGAGGCCGTGTGTTGCAAAGAGTTTGCCGAGTTCCTTGATTACGGCCTCCGTGGTTGTCGTCTTCATGTTGCTTACCTCCAGCCAGTTGGAGTAAGGTCAACTGTTATGAGGAAGGTGTGTCCTTTTGTGGGCCTGGCGAAGTCTATGTGAATCCTAGACCAAGGTCCCCATGGGGTTTCCCACTCTAGGACAGGTGCTGTGGGTGGGCTTGGCCTAGTTTCCTGACATCGTTGGCACCTTGCCTACCCAGGCCTCAATTTGTTTGTCCATCCCTGGCCACCAAGCATAACTTCTGGCCAGGGCTTTAGTCCTAACGATGCCAGGGTGCCCCTCGTGTAGCAGTTCCAGAACCTTCCCTTGTAGCTTTTCTGGAATGACCACCCTATCCCCCCATAGTATGCACCCTTTTAATAAAGAGAGTTCCGTTTGGCGGTTTTGGAATGTTTTGACGGACTCGTCGTTGTCCCTTTCCAGCCACCCTTTCTCTACCCAATGCAACACCCGCGCCAGACGTTTGTCTTTATTAGTCTCTCGGGCAATGTCTGACGCAGTTATGGGCAGGTTGGGTAGAGTCTCTATGCTGAGGGTGGTCGTCGTGGGTGCTGGGTCGGTGTCGGGTTCTGGTTGCGGCGAGCGGCTTAAGGCGTCTGCATGACAGATTGTCTTACCCGGTCTGTGTATGAGTCCGTAGTTGTAGGCTGCCAGGAACTCGGACCACCTTGTCATTCGGGGAGACAGAATGTTCGGGGTGGCCCGGTTTTCTGCAAGGATTCCCAGCAGCGGCTTGTGGTCTGTTATGATTGTGAATGTCCGGCCGTAGAGATACTCGTGGAATCTTTTTACGGCGGCAATGATAGCCAGAGCCTCTTTGTCCAGCTGGCTATAGTTCCGCTCCGGTTTGGTGAGGGTCCTTGAAAAGAAATCGATGGGTGCTTCTTTTCCGTCGGGGAGGGTATGGCTGAGGACAGTGCCGACGCCGAAGGGTGATGCGTCGCATGTGATGGCCAGAGGTAGGGTCTCGTTATATTGTATGAGGACGGCGTCCGAAGTGAGGAGGTCCTTTGTTCTTTGGAAAGCGGCTTGCTCGCATTTCCCCCAAGTCCAGGTCGCCGCCTTGTCCAGGAGCCTATGCAAGGGGTCCGCCGCCGTCGCCTTTTGGGGCAGGAAAACATTGTAAAAGTTCAGTAGCCCCAGGAATGCCTGTAGTTCCGTCTTGGACTTGGGTGTGGGGGCTTCTTTGATCGCCTTGATTTTTTTGTTTGTGGGGTGAATGCCGTGACAGTCTAGGAGGTATCCCAGGAATTCTACCTGTTCCATGCATAGCTGGCATTTCTCCCTCTTGACTTTTAGTCCGGTCTCTTTAAATTTGGTTAGGACCTCCCTTAGGCGACCCTCTAGTTCGGCTTGGTTGGCTGCCGACACTAGGACGTCATCGAAGTAAGGTACCACCCCCTTGATGCCTTGCAGTAGTCTTTCCATTAGGCTTTGGAATATTCCCGGTGCCACGCTGACTCCGAATTGGAGTCGGTTGCATTTGAATGCCCCCCGGTGGGTGACTATGGTTTGCGCTTCTGCCGTTTGCTCGTCGACTGGCAACTGTTGGTAAGCCTGGGCGAGGTCGAGCTTGGCGAAAACCTTGCCCCCTCCCAGTGAGTGCAGTAGGTGTTGCACTACTGGGACGGGGTAGGCACTTTGTTGTAGCGCGCCATTTAGGGTGGCCTTATAGTCCCCACAGATCCTCACCGACCCATCGGGCTTGATCAGGGTGACTATGGGGGTCTCCCACCGGGCGTGGTCTATGGGCTGTAGGACCCCTTGCTTGACGAGTTTGTCAATTTGCTCATCTATCTTGGGTTTAAGTGCGAATGGCACCCGCCTTGGTTTCAGGCATTTTGGGGGGACGTTTGGGTCTAGGTTGAAAGATATAAGGGGCCCTCGGTACTTGCCTAGGTTTCCGTCGAAGACCTCTTGGAATTCCAGGGCCAGTTGCTGCTCCCAGCTGTCGTCGGTGACGTGGTCGACTCCCGTGAGTGCGATGTCGAGCGGGACGAACCTTTGCAGTCCCAGTAGGCTTGGGCGGTCGCGGTCGACGATTGTCAGGGGAAGTCTTTCGATGTGCCCTTTATAGGTGATGTTGAAGTGTTTGGTTCCGACTACTGGGATGCGGTTTCCCTGGTAGTCCTTTACAATGAGTCTCTGGCTGTCTATGTTCCTCCTTTGGAGGGTAGGCACCAAGCGCTTTATTTCATGCCATGCAATCATGGAGAGGTAGGACCCGGAGTCCACCTCCATTTTGCATGGCTGGCCCTCGATGCCTACCTCCACGTGGACCTTCCGGGCGTCATTGGTGATGGCGTGGCCGATGGTGACCGTCTGATGGGTCTCCTCTCTTCGCCAGTTATTGCCGCCTCGCAGGGATCGTCCGTTCCAGTACCATCTGTTGTCCGAGGGGCGATCTCTGGTCTCGGGTGGTGTGCTCTCTTTCCTCCGGTCGCTCTGGTCCCATCGTGCCGGGCTGCGATTCTTCTTTAGGCGGCAGACACGGGCAATGTGTCCCTTCTTGTCGCAATGCCAGCAGATCGATTCGAAAAACCGGCATTCCGACCTGGGGTGGTCGCCGCCGCAACCGGCACAGTTGGTCCTCGACTTACGATCCCGCCGGTTCCGTGGGTCGCGGCCTGTCTGGAGGCGATGGATGTCCTCCTCATCCTCGGAAGTGCCCGATGCCGAGTGGAAGTCGCCCTGGTGGGTGCTTGTCTCGGGTTGGGCCTCGGTCGACCTCGCCAGGTTGTTGTTTCCGCTGCGGTCCCCAGTGTTCAGTCTGCGCATGCGGTCGGTGGAAGTTTGGGTCGCTTCGGCGGCTGCAGCTGCGGTGAGGGTGTCTGCTAGGCTGATGTTGCCCTTGGCCATCAGCCGGCTCTGGAGGACGGGGTCCCACAAACCGAGCACGATTTGGTCTCGCAGGGCATCGTTCAGGTTGTCGAATTTGCAGAGCCCCCTAGGCACCACAGCTCGGCGACGAAGTCGCTGAAACTCTCACCCGACCGTTGGTCCCGATGGTAGAATTCATTGCGTCGGATCAGGATGGGTACCTCTGGAGCGTAGTGCCACCGAAGTATGGGTTCAAGGACGTCCCAGTCCATCGTGGTCGCATCGGCGGGTTTGGCCAGCGCCTTGGCCATCTTGAAGACCTCGGTCCCGCAGTGGGTCAGGAAGACGGCGCGCTTCATGGGGCCGGTGGCGTCCTTCAGGTCGCTGCACTCGAGGAACATGCGGAATTGGTCGGAGTACGATTC
Source organism: Hydrophis major (assembly GCA_033807585.1). Classification (NCBI taxonomy): domain Eukaryota; kingdom Metazoa; phylum Chordata; class Lepidosauria; order Squamata; family Elapidae; genus Hydrophis; species Hydrophis major. The sequence goes on from CM066343.1 coordinate 106,285,456, forward strand.
CCAGTCCTCGGTGGCGGGGTTGAAGGGTGCGGGGGGTGCGATTTTCGCCATCGCGGTGGTTCGTCTGGCTTCCGTCGGACACGTGGTTCGGTTCAGGGCCTGGATCCCACTTTCGTCGCCAGTGTTGTGTCCGCGAAATGATGCCAGGAGTCGGTGACTTCAAATCATGCTCTTTATTTGAGGTTGGAACCGAATTGGGGCAAAGGGAAAAAGATCACGGCTTTTATTATTTTAGCCGCGGCGGCCGCGGCCAATGGCACCACCTTGAATCTCCCGCGATCCGAATGGACCAATCGCGGGAGATTTTTAGTGAGCCAATCGGCGCGGCTCGCCTGACTAATCAGAGTTGCCCTGCGCTTTGGCCAATCAAAGCGCGGGGATATCAAGAATGCTAATTAAGGACAGAACAGTCATCACTTTGCTCTGGGAGTATTTTGGGGAGCACTTGGAGCAATAAAGGGGCTGTTGGACTGTCAGTTAACTGTGTTGCCTCTGGGCCATGCCTGGGCCTCACAGGTGTAGACTAAAGTATCAGGGATGCTGTTTGGACTTTTCAATTCCTGGGTCAGCTCTCAGAATCCAACCAAACTTGTTGGATTACCAAATTATAACTTTTACCATATGCACCATATCTTTTATAGTGCATAAGCGCAACAATGTGCCTACCATCCCTGTCCTATTGTTTCTTTTATTTTTCTTATATGTACCCTTTTCATGTATTCATAACTATGTATATACTTATACCTGTTATCTTGTAAGCGATTGACAAGTCAAATAAATAAATAAATAAATAAAATATCCAACTCTTTGATTGGGACGTTCCTATATTTAAGTTATATATAAATGATATCAAGCATTATTGTCCTATAGCCACCATTTTCAATTGAGCATAGACTCAACATTCCTCTCAAAGGACAAGAATAACTTTTGGTCCAGAAAGCACTGTATGCTTCTGAACTGTTTTGAACAGAAGAATTATACCAGATGGTTAAGTACCACCTAAAATGTACTGAGTTGGCATTAGAACTTTTGTAAAGTTCAGAATCAAATTTATAACCTCTTTTAGATGTACAGGCTGACATTAGGAGTAAAGATTTTTATTCAGTAACCAACACTGTTGGACACCTAACAAGAACCCCTGTAATGGAAAAATAATCTTACTAATTGTTGAATCTCTTAGTACAGCTGTTTTGGTTCCTATTTGGTCATCTTCTGTCAGTAAGAGAACAAGATAGAACAAAAATATACTTTCTAAGCAGTTCTGGAAACTGATTTCATCGAGAAAACTTAAACAAATCTAGAAACAGAAGTTGAAAAATGGCTCACCAAAGGGATCTTGTCATATAATCTCTTTAATATATGCAATCCCAAGAAAACTGATAACTTCATGCAGCCCCTTTTTATCTGTGCCAAAATTTGGCATAACCATTAAAATTTACACCATTGCTGCTATTAAAAGTCAAAAAGGACTGCATTTCTAGTGCAGTGCTGGAGAAAATATAGCAATTACTGTGCTAGGTGTATATATTTATCATAAGGAGATATATGTTTTCAGAGGGAGATATGGATGAGCTTGTGTGTAAGGAAAGCATGCATAGGAGGGAAGAGTATCTGAGCATCCATGATCATGCGCATTAATGCAATTGCATTCCTGAAAGACTTTTTGAGCCCTTGAGAAGCAAGGTTCCTCTCACACAAACTTGTCTTGCTGGAGCAGGTATGCACAACATATTCCACAGAAAGGGCCACATGATCTTGAGTTTAAATTAAATTAAGTAGAAAATGAAATTAAAAAATGAACTGTCCAATTGTATATTTAAGGAGCCCTGGTGGTGCATTAATTACAATGTAGTATTGCAGGCAAACTTTGCCCACAGTCTGGGTTCAATCCGTATTGGCGCTCAAGGTTGACTCAGCCTTCCTTCTGAGGTTGATAAAATGAGGACCCAGATTGTTGGGGGAAATATGCTGACTCTGTAAGCCATTTAGACCAGTGGTCGCCAACCAGTGGGCCACAGCCCACTGGTGGGCCATGAGAAAAACCACATTTGGGACATGTTCACTAATGAGCATCGTATTCATTTAATAACTGCAGTGATTCACTTAACAACCACGGCAAAAAAAGCTGTAAATTTAATGCAATTCACTTTACAATTAACTTGCTTAACAACAGAAGTTCTAGTGCCAATTTTGGTTATAAGCCCAGGATTACCTTGTATAACTTAGATGGGGCCTACCTCTTTATAATACTTGCATGCCAGTGTGAGAGCAAGATATAATATCAGGGAAATGAATGCTTTTATGATTGACACTTAAAGCATATGGTTCATGGTGTATTTTAAAGTCTGATTTTGATAATGCAGAGACTTGGACTATAACAATAACATAATCATTTCAATAGTCCCAGCAATGCAATACTTTTCACAATAATTGCTTTTTGTGTGCAAATAGCCTTCTTGATTAAACTCAGAGCCCACAGGTAACTGGGTTTTGGTGTTTTGGAAACTTCCTTGTAGAAGTATATTCTTGTTCTGTTGAAATGCTTTTATTTATATGCCAAATTAAATTTGCCAGTTCTTTTATTCACTAAATTAATTCTGCTTGTTCAGATGTTCCATGCTAACACAGAATTCTTTGCTAAACTTCTGTGAGGCTGCTAAACCTTTGTTGAACTTTGTTGATTGTGATAAATCACTTCTAAGTAAACTCACACACTCCCATCATTAAAAAAAAGAAAAAGAGCAAGAGAAACACTTCTCAAATCTGATTTATTTCATTGGAGTAGTCATTGAAACAGAAAATTATAGTCTAAGATATAATTGGCATAGACTGTTCTACAGATGGGCGGGGTGAAAGGTAAAATATATTAATTTCAGAAGTTACTGCTTTAAGGAAATAAGTATGTCTAGTCTATTGAGGAGAAGGACTAGATATGATAGCAGTCTTCCAATATTTGAGGGGCTGTCACCAAGAAGATGGGAGTTGACCCATTTTTCGACACACCTGAGAGTAGGACAAGAAACAATGGATGAAAGATTATCAAAGAGAGATCCAGTCGAGACCTAAGGAGAAATTTCCTGATGGTGATAACTATTAATCAGAGGAGTGGCTTGCCTTCAGAAGTTATGGGTACTCCATTCCTGGAAGTTTTTAAGAAGAGATTAGACAGTCCTTTTTCTGGGATGGTATAAGGTCTCCTACTCAAACAGAGGGCTGAACTTCTAAGATTCTTCCCAACTCTGGAAGGGACCTTGTTTTGTATTTCTGTATGATTATTCTACAGGAAATTATTCTGTAATTCTGTATAACTATTCTACAGAGAGATATAGAAATATAGCATCTTCAAGTTCAGGCAGAGGGAGTGTCCCTCCCCATTTCTTTCCTGGGAATTTTAAATTATTCATCATTATTTCTCAACAATTAGCTCTTCACTTATTAAAACACAGTAGGAATGACTTTAGAGTTCTGATCAGGATAATATTTTGAAAATCTCCAAAATACCAAGCTTAGTTAGGTTTATTTTTAGAGCTCCAGAAACCCTTGCAGCTTCCTTGTTCTAGTTACAATTAAGATTGGTAGAAAAAGCAAAAAGTCTTAAAGGTTTTTTTTAAAGACCCATTTATGACTGAAACCTTGCTGGAAAGAAAATAAAAGACTTGGAATACATGAAGAAAACAAGTTCTTTTTTGCATTACCCAGAAAATTTAAATTGTGAAACTATTTGAACCTTGTCCCTTGGTAGGTATAATTGAATTTTTTTCACTTAGCACTCTGAGATAGCTTATTTTCTGATTCTCGGTAGGGGTTGAATTGTCACCATTTATGTATAATCTGGGCAATGACTGAAATCAAAAGATTTGATTTGATTTGATTACTACACAGGATATTTTATACAAACAAGGAGAAGGGTCTGAAAACACTCCATCCACATTTACTTTTTGCTAATTTCATATTCTTAAATATGAGCTGCTGCCTCATCTGAATTATCTACACTTAGATTAAATAAATATGTTTCCATAGTCCAAAGTTCTATGTTGTATTCTAATGTTCATGGGTTTTTTGAAACAGTGTTATGAATGTAATATTATTTGAGAAACTTCCAAAAATAAATCAATTTTTCTTCTGTGTTTTCCATATTAAATCAAGAAGATAGTCTCTTGGTCCCCCTCCCTCCTTCCCCCTGGTAGCTTTGAAACTTTCGGAGAAATCACACAATATGATTGAATGAAAGGGCTGATTTAAGTTCTTTGTTAGCTGAGATCACAAAGAGGTCACTTGTCTGAGTAGTTGTACAAATCTACTTGTGTGACACCTGTCTATTAAAGGACTGGCTTTCTAGCTGAAGCATGCTGGCATTTTGAAGTTACCTCAATAGGAGGTATCCAAAGGAGGGCTAATGGAGTGACATATATATGCTTTCATGGCCCCAATACTGAATCTTGAACACCCAACAGAGAGAGAGAGAAAGAGAGGGAGGGAGGGAGGGAGAAAGAGAGAAAGAATTGTCATATTTCCCATATGCTAGCTAGAGAAATTAGCTTGAAGGATGGAAGTCCTGCTATGTTTACAGAAAGAAAAATGAATAATAGTTTCCATATTATATTTTGTGTGGTATAAATCCAGTATTTCCCTTCCTTCTCTTACTGTCTCCTTCATTGAAAAACCCAATTCTTTTGAAAGTATCATTTTCCCTTCACATTTGGCACTGATTTAGAAAGCTAAATTTAGGCTGAAATGGAAACCTAGTATATTTTTCTGTAGATACATCAGGCTCAGGATATGTTATATAGGATATATGTTATATCCTATAGATAGATGATAGAGATAGAGATAGAGATAGAGATAGAGATAGAGATAGAGATAGAGATAGAGATAGAGATAGATAGATAGATAGATAGATAGATAGATAGATAGATAGATAGATAGATAGACAGACAGACAAGGATAGAAGAGAGAGAAAGAGAGAGATTATATGAATCTGGCCTTGGGCAATATATTACTTTTTACTTAGAAGTCAAGATAATTTGTTGGTTTTTTTAAAAAACTAAAATGTACTATAATTTATTGCATTAAAACAAATAGTTTTATATGCATATGTATATTGAAATATATCTATGGCATCACATTATTCAGTAGTTACATGAATTAAAAAAAACAAATTAGTTTTTTCCACTTTTTAAACTAATTCCTGGGAGGATATCCAAAAAAATCCTCCTAGGAGAAACTGGTAATTGTGCCCCATCTTCATTAGATTGGAAGAAGTTGAGGGTAGAAAGCACTGTTTAAAATAATACAACAGTAGCTTAAGAATGGGACTTGGTGGCTCGGTGGCTAAGATGCTGAGTTTGTTGATCAGAAAGGTCGGCAGTTTGCAGTTCGAATCCCTAGCACTGCATAATGGAGTGAGCTCCCATTACTTGTCCCAACTTCTGCCAACGTAGCAGTTCGAAAGCATGTAAAAAAATGCAAGTACAAAAATAGGGACCACTTTGATGGGAAGGTAACAGCATTCCATGAGCCTTCAGCATTTAGTCATGCCAGCCACATGACCACGGAGACGTCTTTGGACAGCACTGGCTCTTTGGCTTTGTAACAAAGATGAGTACTAGAGCCGGAAACAACTGGCACATATGTGCGAAGGAAACCTTTACCTTAGCTTAAGAATCTAACAGTTCCATATCCAACAGATATAATTTTCCAACAAAGTTTAGACCTTTATTGTCTGTTCAGCTGAAGAAAGCCAATGTTCATATGGACAAGTCTAGGATATAAGTCTAGGATATAAGAATATTTCTCTTAGCAGAAAGCACTTAGCCCTTTGGTCTTATTTTGGCTCTGGTTGCATAAAAGTCTGTAGAGATTATCAGTCATCCAGGTCATGGTATAAATTGAAAGATTTATATTCCTTGCAGATAGCTGGTAATCTGCATCCTTTTAGAGAGTTTTTGAAGTACTTGGAAGTTTATCCTGATTCACTTAGAGCAGGGGTCCTCAACCACTGATCCGCGAACCGGTATCTGTCCATGGGACATTTGGGACTGGGCCGCCTACTTTGCTTTGGCGTCATCTTGTTCTGACATACTGGATCGAGCGCTGGTTTTGACGCCGTCCCTCAGCCTCGCTCGACCAAAAATGTCAACTCCACACCATGCGTGGCTAGAGAAAAGGGAAACGTGGTAGCCATGGGAAGCTGCTCTCCCTAAGAAGGAGCTCCTGATTCGCCGGGCTTATGCCAGGAGTTCTGCGAGGCTCTGGTGAAGGGAGGCTACGCTGCTGCCAATTACCTCGATCCCAGCCTGCACAAACTCCCTCGCCCTCTTTGGAAGCGGCCGGCGACCTGGTCAAGGCTCATGAGAAGCTCTTCTTCAATCACCTCACTGACACGTGGCTACAGGCCACTCAGGTGAGTGGCAGGAAATGGAAGCTGGGCAGCCACAGACCAGCCTTCTCTCCGTCTGACGGCCTCAGCAGAATCTCTGCCTCCTAGCGCGCTTGGTCCTCCACCCGCAGGCTTCCCCAGCTCCTTGCCAAGTGAGTTTTCCACCCCAGCCCAGCAGGGCTCTCGCTGCCTTCCCCTTGCCTGGCTGGCCGGGCTCCTTGGGCAACCTGGCTGCCTCGTGCCGAGAAGTGCGCTGCCAGGCAAGGATCACGCGACTCAGGGCAACACACCACCACCTGGCCCTGGTGAGGGAAAGCAGCGGACTCTCACCAGACATCGGCCTCGGCCCCACCACCAGGGCAGCAGCTGCCCAGCTCCGGAGCTGATCCACACATGATCGGCTGGAAAGTAAGGTGTATAGTGTTGGTGTTGTGTGTGTGTGTGATTTTTGGCGCGCAGCGCGGGGTCTCTTTTGGCTGGTCCCGATTTTTTTTTCAGAGGGGAATATCATGTCTGTATTAACCATGATTATTAAATCCAATCCAACTTTGATTATAATTAAATTAAGTCATAATTAGCTTTTCAATGAGTGGAATATATAATAAAATATAATATAATAAATAAATAATAAACAAACAAACAAACAAACAAACAAATAAATAAATAAATAAATAAATAAATAAATAAATAAATAAAAAACCCTAACCAGTCCTTGAAAAAGTGTTTCTGCGTGAAACCAGTCCCTGGTACAAAAAAGGTTGGGGACCACTGACTTAGAGCACTACTCAGATGATCCTGAGGACACAGATCAACCTCCAAGTGCTTCCATGACCCTCTAAAAGAATGCAAATGACCAGCTGTCTGCAAGGAGTATAAATCCTTCCATTTCCCACTATCCTGTCAGAGCTGAAGAAACCTCTTGGATGAGGAGCAAAATGTCTTCAAAAGAAAAATCAAGAAAGTCCTCGTGTCCCTTGAAAATGCACCTTTGAGAATCTGGTTGCATGGTTTCTGGAGAGAATGTAGAGGCCACATTTTCAGGGAGACATGCACACAGACTTATGTATGAATCTATGCATGCATGTATCGGTGTCTCATTCCTGATCAACAGGGAACCTTAAACAAGGCTGATGGATAATTAGCAGATGCACTAAGGGAAGAGAAGTAATAGATAAAGATGGTAGTTCTTATCAACATCATATAATCCCAGATAAAGGCTCTTATGTTTGGTAAGAGTCTGTCTTTGACATCTACCATAGTGCTCCAAGTGTCTCCTCTGGCATTTTCCAACAGTTTCTTGGAAAACCAAGAGGAAGCCAAGATCAGCGTACAATGAGAAGTTGCATAAGAGCAATTGATTTCAGAGCCCCAGCCACCAATTTATTCCAGATAGAGTAAGACTGCGGCTAAACTGCTCATAAGATCCTCAGGAAAACCCAAAGGACTCTTATGAACCTTATGGGTCCATCAATTGCCTCAACTTCCAACAGATTCTTCCCCTCTACCTGGGAGGATGGTCTCAGCAAGCCAACAAGCAATCAAAAAGTGATCTAACCATGATCTAACATCCTCCAGATCATGTTACAACTGAGGCAAAAAAAAAGTTCTAGATCTAGAGTTCAACCAGGTGGTAAGTCAGGCCTTCAGGAGCTTGGCAAAGGCCCATCATTTCCATGGGGACTATGAATTCGTAAGATGCTACAGATTTTATGTCAAGTGATGGTAATAAATGCTTTATTAAATAAAATAAAATAAAATAAATAAAGCAATAATGATTTCCTGAATCATTTCCTTCCATTGGATTTGTAGCAAAATGAATTCAATATCAGGATTGCATAAAAGACTGCAAGAGATCATTGTAGGATCTATAGATTGAAAAATACCCAATTCCATTGCCCTGTTCCTTATTTAGCATCACTTTGCCCTTAGAATACATTTGTCTATGTCTGTATGTGAGTATATACATCCATGCTCATGCTTTTAAAAAAAAAATTAAAAAAACTTTCTGGTGATTTCCTTGAGATTTTCTGGACTAGTCTTTGCTGGTAGCAGAAATTTTGAGTAGTTCGGAGAACCAGTAAATATCCCTTCTGACTGGCCCTGGCGCCATCTATTCTCTGCCTCCCAAATTCCAGTTGATCAGCTGGGTCTTCTTTTGTTGTCCTGCACAAGAGAACGGAGCTAGAAAGCAGGCTAGTGGGGTGGGGAGGAAATAGGATTTTGCAGTTACCTTCCCCCAGCAGTGGGGTGAGAATGGAGATTGTGGTGGTCTCCCATAGAAAGAATGAGACACAAGCATGTGTTCTTGGGATGGGAGCCCAGAGTAAATTCCAGTACTCCCTTTTATTGAGATTTTAGTACATAGTAAGCATAATCACATTGTGGATTACAATAATTAGATATAGCACAGGCTTGTTTACAGTTGTCTGAGCTGCTTAGCTATTTCTAGTGTTTGCTTTTAATTTCCTTGCATTATCTCAGTGACCTTTAAGCAGGCATGTGTGTATAAAACATTAGATTAATCATTACTCAAACCCAAGCCAAAGTTTATTCCCACATCTCCCCTGTTTTAGTTTTTTGATGATCACGGATGCCTCGATAGCTTTTCGCCATCTGCAACAGCAGTTCTCCTTCCGTAGGCTTCACCCGACACATTCCTAAAAGTCCAGGGAGACATTGGATAATACAGCATGCACAGAGAGAAAGTATAAAAAGCAATATCACTCCAACAATTAGGTGACGAATCCATGAACCATTTGGCAACCAGGACCAAAGTGTAGACCACACATCCAGTCCCTCATCCTCCGATTGTAATGAATTCTCCTTCAGGGTTTGTTCCATATGCTGTATAGTAGCTGTAATGTTTGGAGAATAATCAGAGATATACATGCAACAATGCGTATGAATCACAGCGCAAACTCCCCCTTGCGCAGCCAGAATAGTATCCACCGCATATCTAGTTTGCAGGACAAAGTCACTAATTTTGCCTTGCTCTTCTTCAAACAGCCTTAGCGTTTTAATAGTGTCTTTAAACATAGTAACGGTCCAATTGTTTAAATGATGCAAATCTCTATAGTTCATCATGATTCCTAAAGGGGGAATAACTCCCCTTGATATCTGTGTCCAGTAGTCATGAGTCAAAACAGAGTTTACTTCCGTTGCAGAACATGCATTGCGGATATGAGCAGACCCTAAAGATTTTGAAATGACATGAGATGGGATTACTTTCCCAAAGGTAAAGACCCCTTTCCATCGTGCTGGCATGCGATCATAGGCCATCCGTCCACACAGCAACCATAAATTTGCTCCCAGGAGATGATCAATCTTATTTGGCTCAGCATAGATTAGTTTTGCAAAGGACTCCATTAACATAGCCAAATAAGTGGACGATGGTGCATAATTTCCATTCGCACATTTATACAACTGGTTTTCTCTCGTGGTGGGACAACATGTGGCAGGAATATATGGACACCCATTTTCATTGATCAAAGATGTGATATCATATTGAGAAATGTTATGTACAAAGTAAATGAGATTTTTAGTTTTCATGTCATTCGAATAAACCCCACTTCCATTGCTAATAACAATTGTTTTGTTGCAAAATGGATAAGCTCCCAAGTAAGTCATATTCTCTACCATCTCATTGTGGGTCCAACAGATACCTGCCACCTCTTGGATCTGGCTTCCAAGGTGTAAGGTAGTTATGTTACTTGTAGTCCAACTGTTAGACCACGGCCCCGAACAGCCATAGCATTGTCCCTTATACCAGTCACCTTCGGCCAGAGGTACTGCAACCATTGGAAGCCCTGATGTTTTGTGAGTTGGCATGTGCATACATACCCAACAATCAGTTTTGTTAAGAAGATTTGCTAGCTTCCCCATGTCCTGGATCAATGTGTTTCTTTTCCATTCCCCCAAATCCACTCCCTTGCCCCTTTGGCTGATGATAAGGACACACACAGCAAGCAGGAACCCAAACAACTGTCCCCTCATCTTCAACGGCAGCGTATCCTTGGCCCCAAGTTATCAGAGGGACAGGTCCTCTCCACGTTGGATCTGGCAGTCTCCTATACCGAACTTTCGGTCTTGGCACCCCTGCAGAAGGTTTAAAGATAAGGAAATTTGTCCTGACTAACTTCAGCAGCTCACTAACATGACATTCCTGTGGCTGAGAAAGTTTTCCCCCCATGTTCCCTGAAAAATCCTATTGTCCAGCAATAGTTAAGTACATACTTTACCTATTCCAGGCAAGGAAACACGGAGGTCCGGACACGTACCACCCACAGTGGATCACGTCAGGGTCACCACTTGTGGTGGTCTCCCATGGAAAGAATGAGACACAAGAGTGTGTTCTTGGGATGGGAGCCCAGAGTAAATTCCAGTACTCCCTTTTATTGAGATTTTAGTACATAGTAAGCATAATCACATTGTGGATTACAATAATTAGATATAGCACAGGCTTGCTTACAGTTGTCTGAGCTGCTTAGTTGTTTCTAGTGTTAGTTTTTAATTTCCTTGCATTATCTCAGTGACCTTTAAGCAGGAATGTGTGTATAAAGCATTAGATTAATCATTACTCAAACCCAAGCCAAAGTTTATTCCCACAGGAGATTTTGCAGTATTCTTCTCCTGCCATGCACATAAAGCCATGCCCACTAAGCAAAGCCATGCCCACCAAGCCATGTCCACATAACTGGTAGCAAAAAAATTTGAATCCCACCACTGAGCCAAACCTACCTTTTGGAGAAATTTCAGAGATTAGGATTAAAAATCTTGGCCCCATGCCCTGTAAGGACTTCAAAAGAATGCTGGCAGGTCATTTGCAGTCCTCTGGCCATAGCTATTGCATATTTGCAGAAAGACACTTTTTTATTTATATGTGCTAACCAACTTCATTTGCTAATTCAATCAAAGTAAAAGCTGAAATAAATCTCTAGGTTATGGGTATCAAACACAAGGCCTGAAGGCTGGATCTGGCCCATGATGTGATCATATCAGGTCTGCAGGTAAGAAAAGGAAAGATTAGGCCAGCCAATATGAAGAGGAAACATTTCAATAGTTTGGGGAGTGATGTAAAACTAGCCATGCCCATCCAGTTTGCCACACCCACCCAGTCAGCCATGCCTGCCCAGCCCCCTGAGTTTAACAACAGCTCTGATGTGACCCTCAATGAAATTGACACCCCTGCTCTAGGTGTAATAGAAATCAGTTCTTTATCTTAGTTTACAAATTTGTGATCAATGATGAAAATCAAAATAGAAAGCATTTTCTCTCACTAAAAAGAAATAAATACAAATAAAAATAATCAGAAATAATGATGTTTCTACCCATAATGATGTTTAAATGGTCACATTTCTTTGTATGATTCTTTGTATTAGTAGTTAAAAGCAAACAGTTGTATTTCAGTAAACCACAGTCCTTTCTTAAGATTCAATGTGTGATATAATTAGTGCTATTAAGAAAGTATCACTGGTTCTTATTTATTCTGAGATTATTATGATAGAATTGTACATATTTCATAAAAAAAGTTTACTCATGAAAGTTCCTACAAAAATGTTTTTTTGAAAAAAACATAGCTTTTGTTATTCATGAGAAGGAAAATTAAATTGAGCCAACTCTTTTTTCCTCCATAGTTCAAGATCTGTATCAGAAAATTACAGTGTTAATGTGACTTAATAGTTGTGTTTATATAAACCATATATATTTATAGAAAGTAAAATGGTAGAAACATTTGAAGGGGAGTGCTAGAAACTTATTTATTTAATTTATGTATTTAAAAGATTATATTGCTTCCCATCCTAAGAAACCCTGGGCGGCTTACAACTATTAAACCAATAAATAAAACAATCATAAAAACAATAAACCAAATCCTTGAACCATAATCATCCTCCTTGGGAGGGCCTACAGCAGGCTCAGCTACTTTCCTTCCATGATTTCTATTTTTACAATCCCTACACTAAAAAGCCAGACCCTAATGCCCTTCCGAAATACTAGAAGGGTATGGGCAAGTGTGAATTGCCAGTGAGAGAGCATTCCACAAGTCTGGGACAGCCATGGAAAAGGCACACGTCTAAGATCCTGCCAAATGGCAAAGCCACAACCCACCCTATCTGATCTAGAGGACAGATGGATTCTTAGAGAAAGACGGTCCTACAAATAACCAGGGTCCATGCTATGTAGGATTTTAAAGGTGATGATCAGCCCTTTCAACTGCACATGGAAGAAAATTAGGAAGCAAGGCAGTTTGGACAACAAAAGTGTAACATGAGCAAACTTATAAGCACTAGGTGTATCAAACTGTCCAAAGCTATTGAGTGAATCAGCAATTAAAAAGAAAAGAAAACAATATAATATATTTATCAACCTATTCTAAGAGCTGTGGTAGCTGGCTGGAGAATTCTGGGACTTGAAATCCACAAATCTTAAAGTTGCTGAGTTTGGGGACCCTGCTTAGAGAGAAGTTTCTCCATCTTGAATGACGTACGGCAGGGAAATTTACCTCCAGAGTTCATACTCAGAGGGTGATTGAACAGAAGGCACTTGAGAGGAGGGTGCTTATGTGCAAAGCTGTTAGGGATACACACCCTAGCAGAACGTGCAATGGCAGTCTAGCAGGCAGGCAAATTATGTGATATAAACGTTGTTGTAGTTTACACTCAGTAAGACAGATACACTGTGCCAGTTAAATAGTTTTTTATTCCAGCAAGAGTTATAGCATATTCAAAACAGTCCATATGTCATAAACTAGTTCAGTCCATCCAAGGATTAATCAGTTGCAAAGTCCAGTGTCGAAAAATAGAGGTCAGTAAACTTACAAATAATCAGTCCAGCAATATATCTCTTTTGCAGTCAGAGATATGAAGAAAATCAAACCCCTTTTCTTCGTTTCAGCAACAGCAGGGAAAACACGCAGTTATCACCATCAATCCAATATTGTCAGTAAAAGCCAGCAAACAGTGAACTCTCTTGCTCCCTCTTATGGTGATTTTACAACTGCACCCAAAATACATGTTTTGCAGTTAAAGTGATACACACACTTAAACTCACTAACATAGTTTATATATTATTTTTACCCAAACTAAGTTAGGTAACCAATGTTATCCCTAACATTATATTACCCTTTGGGGTAATATAATTATATATATATATATATATATATATATATATATATATATATATATATATATATATATATATTTACAATTTCAACCCATAGTTTTCACAATTTTCTTTGTGCTTGACTGCACCTTGGGCTTTTGTAAATCCAACAGCAATATTTTCATCAGTCATGCAATATTCCAATCTCATTAAACCATTTTTTACATATTGTCTTACATTCAAATATCTAAGGTCAGTATGTTTAGATCTAGTTTTTACATCAATATTTGTAGCCAACCGTATGGCTGCTTGATTGTCCTCATACACTACAATGGCATCTTTAACAGTTACTCCCATATCTAACAATAACTCTTTATACAGAATTAAATTAGTACATAATAAAGATAGACATGAAAATTCTGCTTCCATTGTGGACATACTTATGTGTTGCTGTCTAATTGACCTCCAATCAATCAGTGTTTTACCTAATAGTATAGCCATGCCTGAAGTTGATTTTCTAGTTTTTATATCTGTTGCAAAACTTGCATCAGCATATGCAGTTAAAATCAAATCATCTTTTGGCTCCAAATACAATGCATAGTGCATTGTCCCTTTAAGATACCTTAATATATGCTTTAGCGCTTGCCAGTGTCTTTCATTGGGTTCAGCATTGAATCTTGCCAATTGATTAATGCTACAGGCAATATCTGGCCTTGACCAATTACTTATATATGATAAACTACCTATTAATGATTGATAAATGGTCTTATCAAATTTTGAACTTTAAGCATCAGTATGACAAAATTCCTGACTCATTGGAGTTTTTGCCGGCTTACAAAGTTCCATTTTATACATTTTTAGCAATTGGTAAATTTTTTCTTCTTGTGATATCTTATATCCACTATTGGTTTTGTTTATTGTCAATCCTAGATATTGTCTTATTTCTCCTAATTGCTTTAATTTTATCCTCTTACTTAATAATGATATTATCTCAGTAGTTTCATTATTAGTCTTAGTAATTAAAGCAATATCATCTGTAAACAACAATAATAATGACACCATTCCATTTGTCTCTCTTTTAAATAAACATGGATCAGCTAAACCTGCTTTAAATCTATATTGTTTAACTCCTATATTGTTTAACTCTTTTACAATATATTTGTTACATTCATAACCAGATTGTTTCAATCCATAGAGACCTTTATTCAATTTCCAACACTCATTATTATTTTTATCATCCTTTATACCTACTGGTTTTCTTAAATATATAGTGTGCTGCAATGGTGCATGCAGATAGGCAATTTCTACATCTAAATGATTTATGATATAGTTCTTCTTAGCTGCCCACACTATAGCTGCTCTCAAGGTTGTTGCCTTTAAATTTGGTGCAAATACTTCATCATAATCACATGCAGTTTGATTAAATCCTTGAGCTACCAAACTAGCCTTATGGGTAACAGTCCCGTTTTTACCAGTTTTTAACTTAAATATCCATTTGCAGCCAATGGACTTTTCACCTGGAGGTAATTTGGCATTTTCATATGCTCTTCCTGTACTTCCTCTTTAATTGTACTCTTCTTATTACTGATTTTTTCTTTTGGTCTTTTGTAGGTTTCTATAATTACTTCCTTACTTGAATCTTGTTCCAGTTTTTCCCATCCTACATGTTCTAGGAATTGGGCACTAGCACTACAGTAAATTCTAGATGTACCTTTTTCCCAGAATCTGTATGATTTGTGATTAGATTCATAACCTACAAAGAATAACTTTTTAGCCCTATGTTGTCCCTTATTTCTCAGTTGTGTAGGAATATGCACCCATGCTGGTGCTCCAAATGTGTGCATGTAGCTTAGGTCAGCTTTTCTACCATGCCACCGGTAATTCACCTGTTGTTGAGTTAACAACATTATTCAGTATATGATTACCACACATTATTGCTTCTCCCCACAAAGTTTCAGCTAATCCTGAATCTGACAGCATAGTACGAGCCATTGCTTGAATTGTTTGGCCTCGTCTTTCTATAAAGGCATTATGTTGTGGCCTATATGGTGCAGACTTTTTATGTTCAACACCTGCCATCTTCAGTTTATTTTGGAATTTATTGTTTATAAATTCCATACCATTATCAGTGATAAACGTTACTAACTTCCTTTTAGTTTTTCTTTCTGCGAATTTAAGCCAATTAAATTTTGATACGTTTCCATTTTGCTTTTCATTAGATAACAGAAACCATATCTGGAATAATGGTCCATTATACTTAGTATATAATGAGCACCTCCCACACTTGGTTTTTTAGGACCTATAATATCAGCAAATACGACCTATAGAGGCTCCTTTGTTTTAAATCCATTAACTCTATTTGCTGATATTTGCTTGCTTTTTTCTTGACTACAAGAATTGCAGTGCAAATACTTACTGCAAGGCTTCAGTTTTATACCCTTAGATAGTTCTACCATTTGTTTAAGCATTTTAAAATTTATATGCCCCAAACGTCTGTGTAACAAATGTATGCACTCATTATGAGGTTTAACATTATTATAAACTGTGTTAGCTACCTCTGAATGATTATCATTTAACACATACAATTTACCTTTTAAAGTTGCAGTCACTTTTTTACCTTCTTTTTCAATTACACAATTGTCTCCCCTAAAGGTAATTACATAACCTAGTTTAACCAAAAACTCTAACCGAAAGCAAATTAAACTTAAGCTGTGGTACATATAACATTTTTACATTTTCTCTTATGCAAGAACAACATGATATACCTTCACCTTTAGCTTTCAATTTCCATCCATTAGCTAACGATATCTGCTGTGAACTCGTGGACATCTTAATAAATCTTTTCTTATCTTTCATTATGCAGTGCGATGCTCCACTATCTACAACCCATAAATTACTATTCACAGTTTCGTTGCTATACATGGCTAACTCTAAGCATTTTTTATCCTTTTGATGCCTTTTATTATTCTGGCTGGCATTTTGGCATTTTACTTTCTTGCAAAATCTAGCCAAATGTCCTTTTCCTCCACAATTAAAACATTTTCTAATTGTATAAGCTGATGAAGATATTTTCTCTTTTCCACACTGTGGTTGTTCCCTTCTGAGTTGACCCCTTTCAAGTCTTCTCCTGGCTTCTTCAATTAATCTGCTAGTAATGTCAGTTAATGTGAGGTTATCTTTTGGCAGAACCTCAAGTGAAGTTACACAGTCATCATAGCTTTCATCTAAAGAAGACAAAATTATATAAACTTGGTGTAGTTCTGTGAAGATAAGTTCTTTTTCATGCAGTTCCTGAAAAATTCTCTTCATTGTGTTTATATGACTCAGCATATCTCCATTCTTTTGAAGATGTGTTCTGAACAGTTTCCGTGTAAGATTTATATGTGCTCCTACACTGTCTCGAACATAAATCTCCTTTAAATTCTCCCAACATTTTGCAGCTGTTTCTTCTCCTCGTATATGTACAAGCTGCTCATCACAGAGTGTCAGTCCTATTATACAGAGAGCTTGCTCATTCTTCAGTTGATATTCTTGTATTTTCTGGGCATCATCCTCATCCTCTGGATTCCATGCATCTACCTCTGGTGGGTTTTGAATTATACTCCACAAACCTTCTCTTCGTAGAAGTAGGCTACATTTCATAGACCATGAAACATAGTTTGTTCCATCCAGCTTGGATATTAGAGACAAACTTTGTAAATTGACTTGTGCCATCTTTATCTGGATATTAAATTATAATTAATAAAAACACAGCTGTCTGTTTACAGTATTGTGTAACTACACAAACTCTCACTTTAATCTAAGCCTGTTATATCCTGGTTAGTCTGACTGTGCACCTGGGTCCATAACCAGTGTTAGGGATACACACCCTAGCAGAACGTGCAATGGCAGTCTTGCAGGCAGGCAAATTATGTGATATAAACGTTGTTGTAGTTTACACTCAGTAAGACAGATACACTGTGCCAGTTAAATAGTTCTTTATTCCAGCAAGAGTTATAGCATAGTCAAAACAGTCCTTATGTCATACACTAGTTCAGTCCATCTGAGGATTAATCAGTTGCAAAGTCCAGTGTCAAAAAATAGAGGTCAGTAAATTTACAAATAATCAGTCCAGCAATATATCTCTTTTGCAGTCAGAGGTATGAAGAAAATCAAACCCCTTTTCTTCGTTTCAGCAACAGCAGGGAAACACGCAGTTATCACCATCAATCCAACATTGTCAGCTACTACAGTAAAAGCCAGCTAACAGTGAGCTCTCTTGCTCCCTCTTATGGTGATTTTACAACTGCACCCAAAATACATGTTTTGCAGTTAAAGTGATACACACACTTAAACTCACTAACATAGTTTATATATTATTTTTACCCAAACTAAGTTAGGTAACCAATGTTATCCCTAACAAAAGCTCCATGTATACAAGTGAAGCTTCGCACAGGAGCACAAGTGTCCTCTGCTCATGCAGGTGGAGCTTTGCATGCACGCCTGCTGCTTGCACAAGTGAAGCTTCACGCGCACACAGTTGCCCACCCCTTCTACGGCCCAGTTTTAAACAGGCCATAGCCTGGCAGGGGGCCAGGGATTGGGCACCATTGAATTACAGAATGTCGTTGGAACTTGAAATATTGATCCATTGCCATTTTGACCGTTGTCAGTGGTGATACCATAATGACATCATCCTCCCTCCTAGTTCTTTGACTTAAGAATCCTGATTATCTATGGTCAGTAACAAAAGAATTCAGGAACATTTGGAGAGAATTAAATTAAGGGAAACAAATAATGCAGTGGTATTGCACAATACACTTTCAAAAAGCCCAACTACAACTTTGGAGTAGCTGGCCATGGCATGACACAAGCCACAAAAATGAAAGTAGAAATATTTACATTTTATATCCTCTGCTATTCTCATCTGGTATTAACTTTTTGTAGTTACTTCACAATTTGCATTATTCAGTTTTTAGGATGAGAATCTAAATTTTATTTTACATACAGATTACTACAAAAGGCATTAGCAAATTTGTCATTAGGGTTTTGGTTTAACAGAAAAATAATGTATTTTAAGAAATAGTCATTCGTATGGATTTCTATATGAAATTCAATCTCCTTAATTACAAAGCAGCAAACTAAAAGTTCCATTGATCAGTTTTAAAAAAAAAAAAATTTGTAAAATGTCTTCTTTTTTAATTTCATGTTAGTTTATTTATCTCTTAATTTGAAAACACATCTCCATATTTTTAGATATAAATAACTATAGCTATACAAATAGAACAGCTTAGTTTTTAACAAGAATTAGATGTCTCACTTTAGCTGCTATGAACTTTAATTTATGACAGTGATTAGCCAGAAAATTCTGTTCATTTAATGAATATTTGGTGATTTAATTAAGTAGGTTTATCTAGAAGCTGCTCCAATTCTAAAGGTTATGGGGAATAAACCATGAAATATACTCAATTGTCACTTACTGAACAAGTGGAAATTCACATCTAATGATGTCAATATAGTTTATTAGTCCTATGAAAGAACTTACCAGAGTAAGTGTAATATTAGCTTTTAAATGGCTATCTCTCATCATTTATATAATAACTTATGACAAATCCTAGTTGGCAATTTAAAAAATACTAAGAGAATCAGACCGGCAACCTACCTGGATGAAAGCCCTCCAGAGTTGCAAGTTAAACAACTCTGGGAGAAGTTTAAAAAAACTGTCCCAAAAGAAGCAATAGGAAACTACCATCAAATCCATCATGACGAAGAAAATTCCTAAGGACAAGTATATCTCATTTCCTTCTGTGAAATAGGGAACAATTCAATTTAAATCGATCAATAAAATGGAAACAATTGGAGTTTTAAATGAATAGTCTCTACCTTTATAAATTGCACAGATTAGATTGGATTGTATAATTAAAATGAAAAATAATTTCTGCTAATTAAAAAAAAAATTATGCCCCCCAAATGAAATCCTTAAATCCATAAAGGAGGAATTATCTGAATAACATTTGAAAAGGCTATCATGTACAAAGTACATTGCAAGGATGTGTTGTAGCCATATATTAAAACCTTTCATTTACTTATGGTTGATTCACAGTGCGTGTCCCTTTCTTGTTCATGATATGCCTTTACAATATTCATGCTGATAACTTACAGATGTGACATATACTACCATGACTGTTAATATTCAGTCGCCTATTGTCAAGCCGGAAATTAATCAAATTGTGCAGCTTCTATGGGGTGACAGTGTGATTTTTAAAAATGTTATCCAATCAGTGGTGGATATATTTTACTACCTGTTCTGTGGGCGCCCACAGAGTGTTCTAAAATAGGCAATTTTAAGCATGAAAACTTACTTTATGTCAGTGCTGGTGAATAAAACAGCTAAAGTGCTGCAGAGCTCTGCTGCGTTTGCAGCTGAGCTACAAACAGGAAAGGGCAGGGGCAGGTGGGTGGGGCCAATTGCTGACCAGTGCCACCGGATCGCTAGAACTTGTGCAGAACAGCAGCATACCATCACTGTATCCAAGGGGAAAAAACTATGTGTGTGTCTGATAGTTATTGATAAATACAAGAATTGTAATCCATCTGTAGAATACTGAATTCAGAAACTGGTTTTTTTTTTAGAGATAATATTTTATTCTTAGATATTTTCTTTGAGAAAATGTATAAAATAACTCAAAAGGAAGGCAAAAAAATTGAAAATTGAAGAAGCTAAAATTGAAGAAGCTAATTACAGTACCAGATGAAAAAAATCCATTGATTATTTGATACAGCTAAAGCAAGAATAGGAATCAATCCCTCGGCAGTGAAAATTTAAAATTTAAAATAAGCTGAAACAAAGCCTTTGAATCTTCAAACACTATATCTTTAAGAAATTAATGGGTCCCTAAAGAAGGCTCTTTTTTTCCTTAAGCAACAATCTAACAAAAGAACCAGGATAGCCTAGTTTCAGGTCATAAAGAAGTACCATATTAAAATTTTCTCTTCTATCTTAATAGGGATATAGAAATATAATTAAAGACAAATATGATGCTATTTTTGTTTGTCTACCACATGCGTTGTCAAACTCATGGTGTTACATTGCCATCACATGACATTTCATGACTTTTTTTTCCCTTCAAGGAGATGGAGTAGGCGGGGCCTGCATGTGATGCATCTGGCCCATGGGCCACCAGTTTGATATCCCTGGTCTACCACTTCCCTCGTTCCCTATTGTTAATTGCTTTCACCTTCCACCTTGTCTTTAGCTTTTCCATTTGTTCAAAGAAGCAACATCTGCTTGATAAAGGTTTTATGGTATTATTGTCCTTAAGGAGACCTTAAAATGTCTTTTGTTTCAATGCAATGCTATTACTATATTTTCTTAGAAGTAATTACCATCATATCTCAATGTATATTATGTGTTACTGGACAAGGATGAATCTAGTGGCCCTTCCTTTCTTCAAACCTCCAGGACATGCCTTTTCTAAAATCCCATCCTAGTTATAGTTTGGGTCTGGCGTTGTCTAAATATGAAAAGATATTTTGAATGAACTGTTAACAATCACATTTTTTTCTGATCTAGGTTGTTTTATCTTTTCTGTCAAATATAGGCCTAAAAATAAATGCTTCCAGGCATGCATCTTTTTTCACATTGTTTTATAGCTCTTTATCAATGACAAGAGTCCAGGTAAGAAGAGTGGTTGATATCTTTATTTGCATTAGTAACAGTTCATTCATTTATATGTCTACTCAGAAGTAAACTTTATGAAGTTTCACACACTTATTTCTGGATAAGTCTCAATAGCACGGCCTAAAAGCATTATTTGCTTAATTTTAATTATATTTGATTCTATTAAAAATAGTATAGATACATTGGATGGAAAATTGCAGTTCCTGATATTCTCTACAGTAGCTGGCACTGCTGAATTTATTTGGCTTTTCTTTTTCTTTTTGGCAGATAATCGAGCACTATACTGCACATGAGCTCCATATATATTCTTGAATTTAAGAATGTTGGTGCAGAATTATGCTTTCTTATGCCACATGCCAGTTGATTTTTTTAAAATAATGAAAACAATATGAACTGCAGTTTGAAGATGTTTGGGTCATGAACACTAATTACCTACACTTAGTATAAAAGTAATCAGAATGTGTTCTTTAGATATTGATATTGACCTGGAATTAGTTTCATATAACTAATGCAGAGATTCTGTTTCATGTAACTACATTCTAAAATATTGTTAATGTTGTGAACTAATAAAATACTCAAATAAAGTTTATCAAAAGCTTTAGAAAATAGAAGGGTTCTAGCCCTGCACTTCTGATTGGCCGATAATAGCGATATCGGATTGGTCCATTCAGGAGAATCTGATTGGCTGTTAACGAGCCACTCTCATTGGTTAAGACAACACTCCACGTTTCCTATTGGTTACTAGAGCAGCAGCTTGCCTATAAAAGGGCTGCTTTTGCTCTAGGGTTTTGCTCTGTTCAGAATGTATAATAAAGAGTTGAAGTTCACTGTTCACCATCTCGTCTCCGTTCCCTGCGCCCATGCGCAGAACTTAACACTGGCGACGAGGATGGGATACGGAGATGTCAGAGCTGACTGAACACTACAGAGCACGAAACAGAGCACGTGGCTTAAGGCACATCAACGGCGGAAACCATGACCAGCAGCACCATACCACCCAATCCATTTTACCCGGCACAAGAAGACTGGGACTCATACATGGACCGGTTCCAGATGTTTCTGGAGACCAACAGCTTGAAGGATGCCACTACTGGGAAAAAGCGAGCGGTATTCCTGAATCACTGTGGACCTGCCGTTTTTAAGATGGCTAAAGCACTGGCGAAACCGGCTGAGGTGAAATCCATGGACTGGGACATCCTCGAGCCCCTCCCATGGGCAGACTATGCACCTACCATACCAACGCTTGTCCGAAGGCATGAATTTTACCAGAGAGACCAGCGGAAAGAAGAAAGCATTGCAGATTTCATCGCGGATCTCCGGAACCTGGGACGCTTCTGTGGGTTCACCGACCTCGAAGAAGCTCTAAGAGACTGAATAGTTCTGGGATTAGATGCACCACACATGCAAAGCAAGCTGATGGCAAAAGGCAACATCAGCCTTGCAGATACTATCGCTGATGCTACTGCAGCAGAAGCAACCAGGAAGTCGGCTGCCCGAATGTGCCGCACCAACGCCCCGCTCCACCAACTCACTGGCAAAACCTCACCTCGCCTTAAGGGACATGCAACGGCAACCCACCACAAGGACCTCAAACCATCATCAGAAAGTGATGAGGAAGAAGTCAACCGGCTCCGGTCTGAATGAGACCAACGCCACCAGCGTAACCAGAGACTGCAGAACCAATGTGCAGGTTGTAGGGCAAACCACCCATATCTGCCATATTTGTGGAAAGAGAGGCCACATCGGAAAAGTCTGTAGAAGCAAGCTAGGATCCAGCCCACTTCAGAGGGGGACCAACTACCGCCAATCCACAGGAAGTCGTCCTGTGAATCGGGAACAATCGAACCTCCAATGGAACAACCACTCCTACAGAAATAAACCTCTAACCCATTCAACGAAATGAGAAGAGGCACACCAAACCATCACGATTGGTCACACATCATCATTGGATGCCAAGAAGATCCGAGTGAAGATCGCCATCGAAAACCAGCCCTGCGTGATGGAAGTCGATTCAGGATCATCCCTCTCGATGGTTTCCTGGAAGACCCTTAAACAATTAATCCCTGCCATCTGGCGACAAGACCTCAGAGTCCAAAGAATCATTCTCAAGGACTATCAAGGAAACCGAATTCCGGTCGTTGGATCCAGCCTAGTCCAGGTCTCATTCAAAAATCGTACTTCATCCTTACCATTGACCATCGTCGACCGTGATCGGCCCAGTTTGTTAGGCCTTCAATGGTTCACTCCACTTGGGATTGAGGTAGCCGGCATTCACCAAACCAGCAGCGACGACTGGGAGGAGGCCTTCGTCCAGGAATTCCAGGACATTTTTGCAGATAAACTTGGTGAGTACAAGGGGAGCCCGATATCATTTAACCTTAACCCTGAAGTAGCCCCCATCCGCCTTAAGCCTCATCGAGTCCCTTTTGCCCTTAAACCAAAGATTGACAAGCAGCTTGATAAATTAATAGCCCAGGGCATTTTAGAACCAACCGACCATGCTCCTTGGGAAACCCCAATCGTAACACCCATCAAGCCAGATGGATGGTTAAGGATCTGTGGGACTACCGTGCTACCCTGAATCACGCCCTTCAACAGAAAGCTTACCCGGTGCTGGTAGTACAACACCTCCTCCATTCTCTGGGGGATGGAAAAGTCTTCGCTAAATTAGATTTAGCACAGGCGTACCAACAACTGCCTGTAGATAAAAAAACAGCAGAGGTACAAACGATAGTTACGCACCGAGGCGCTTTTAAGTGCAACCAACTCCAATTCGGAGTTAGTGTGGCCCCAGGGATCTTTCAAAGCTTGATGGAGAGGCTATTACAGAGAATAAAAGGGGTCGTACCATACTTTGATGACGTTTTAATTGCTGCCCCGAATAGAGAAATACTAAAGGAGCTGCCCCAAATAGAGAAATATTAAAGGAGCGTCTTAAACTGGTTCTCCAGAAATTTAAAGACTCTGGCCTGAAAGTTAAAAAAAATAAATGTCAACTGTGTACAGATAAAGTAGAGTTCCTGGGGTACCTAATCGATAAACAAGGCATTCACCCCACCAGTAGCAAGTTAAGAGCAATCAAGAACACCCCAAGACCCAGAAACAAGACTGATCTCCAAGCTTTCCTGGGGCTTATTAATTTTTACAACATCTTCCTGCCCCACAAAGCGACTATAGCCGAGCCTCTATATCGGCTCCTCGATAAAAAAGCAACCTGAGTTTGGGGGCACTGAGAGGAGCACGCATTCCAACAAGTGAAAAATCTATTAACTTCAGATGCTGTTTTAATGCAGTATAACGAGACTTTGCCTTTAACAATCACATGTGATGCGTCACCATTTGGAGTAGGAGCCATTTTGAGCCATGTGTTACCAAACGGTAGTGAAGCCCCTATTGCCTATCTTTCAAGAACTTTATCAAAGGCTGAACGTAACTATAGTCAAATCGATAAAGAGACTCTTGCTGTTGTATCTGCTGTTAAACGGTTTCATGAATATGTTTATGGATGAGTTTTTACTATTGTTACCGACCACAAACCTTTGCTGGGGATTATAGCAGGAGATAAGCCAATCCCCTATATATTATCACCTAGAATGATTCGCTGGTCGGAGTTTTTGGCTGCGTACAATTATAGGCTGCAGCACTACCCAGGGAAAGCCATTCCCCACGCTGATGCATTTAG
The DNA here is from genome assembly GCA_033807585.1 of Hydrophis major. Lineage (NCBI taxonomy): Eukaryota > Metazoa > Chordata > Lepidosauria > Squamata > Elapidae > Hydrophis > Hydrophis major. The sequence continues at coordinate 106,310,275 of CM066343.1, forward strand.
CCGTACACCACTTCTGGAAACCGTCGACGACCCAGCTCCAACTCTTACAATGCTCCAGATTGAAAAGCTACAGTCACCGCCATTAACAGCTAGAGATATCGCGATCGAAACAAAACACAATCCTATCTTAAAGCGGGTTCTTCGCTGGGTCGAACGAGGATGGCCAGTAGATCAAACCCCTGATGACTTCATTCCCTTCAAGAATCGGCAAACGGAACTTTTTTCGCAAAAGGGCTGCATCCTGTGGGGGGATAGAGTCGTCGTTCCAGAGCGGTTACAACGAGCGGTATTAAAGACACTACATGAGGGCCACCCCGGCATCATGCGTATGAAAGCGCTTGCATGAAGCTACGCGTGGTGGCTGGGCATCAACAAACAGATCGAAGCCTGGGTAAAGACTTGTTTAAAGTGCCAAGAAGTTAGCAATGCCCCACCAAAAGCAACTCCGACAGAATGGAAAACATCTCAGGGACCGTGGTCTCGCATTCATATTGACTTTGCAGGACCTACTAAGGGACATACGTTCCTATTAACAGTGGATGCCTATTCAAACTGGCTCAAGATCCACGAAATGAAGAGTACCACAACTGAGTCTGTCATGCGGAAGTTGAACAGATTATTCGTGACGCATGGACTGCCAGACGTTCTGGTATCTGACAACGGACCCCAGTTTACCACACTTCCTTTTGAACAATACTTAGCGGACTGCAGTATTCGCCATGCGCTAACTTCGCCATGCGCCATGCGCTAACTTCGCCTGCGGCTAACGGAAGAGCTGAGCGCATGGTACAGTTTGTTAAAAAAAAAACCCTCTACAAAATGAACTATGGGGACATTGAAGATAAGATAAATAGAATACTCCTTCTCCAACACATCACTCCACACAGCGTCACCAACAAAACTCCAGCAGAACTATTGATGGGACGCAAACTCCGTTCCCACCTCGACCAGCTTCACCCGTCTTACGAGCCAGAGAAACCCTGTGGATCTAGTGGAAAATGCCTCAAGTTCAAGATAGGCGACTTAGTTTTCGCCAGAAACCTTTCTGGCGAACCGTTGTGGGTCGAGGCCACTGTTATTCAAGCCACTGAACCCAGGTCGTACTGGGTGAAAACCTGCGACGGAAAAATATGGAAATGCCATATAGATCAGCTTCGCTCAAGGCTACAACCTAGTTTCTGCAACTCCGATAACTCCCAAACTGAGGGGGGAGGGGATGTCGAAGAAACCGAATTTGAGATGGCGGAAAGCAGGAACAAAAGAAGTCAGCCATTGGGCGTGACAAGTGAAGAAGGATCAAGGATGGGGGTGGCCTCACCACAGAGGAACAACCCAACAGAGGCAAGCCCACAAGGGCCAGAGGACAACAACGAGAACATTAGCGGCACCGAGTCTTCCAACGAAGAACGACCAGCACCCAACTTGCCCGAAAATGCCCCACCAAAACAGGCTTACGGACAAGAACCGGTGGGACAGTGTAAATCCAATAGACAGTCAAAGCAACCTTCCTACCTCAGAGATTACGTCACCGCACCCCCCAAATGGAACCCCTGGGGAAAGGGTGTTGTGAACTTATAAAATACTCAAATAAAGTTTATCAAAAGCTTTAGAAAATAGCAGGGTTCTAGCCCTGCACTTCTGATTGGCCGATAATAGCGATATCGGATTGGTCCGTTCAGGAGAATCTGATTGGCTGTTAACAAGTCACTCTCATTGGTTAAGGGGGTTAACACTCCGCGTTTCTTATTGGTTACTAGAGCAGCAGCTTGCCTATAAAAGGGCTGCTTTTGCTCTCGGGTTTTGCTCTGTTCAGAATGTATAATAAAGAGTTGAAGTTCACTGTTCACCGTCTCGTCTCCGTTCCTTGCGCCCATGCGCAGAACTTAACAGTTAACAAGAGATATAATATGTTAAAAATATTAAGAGCACTATTAAAAAGTAAGACAAAAACATGACATGTGTCAGAGCTGAATATTGCATTCAGCATTAGCTGAGATTAAATTCTCAATACAAATTTGCCTTAATATTAATACTACATATTAATACTACACATTAAGACACAAACGTATTAAGAAAATATTGGAATGTGCTGAAATGAGCAGATTGACATTTGAAATTAGAGAACAAGAAGATAAACAATTTTATAAAGTTTGGGATCTTTTTTATCAATAGTTAGATAATACAATATAATAATAGAATATTTAGAAACATAGGATATAACGAATATGCATTTTTTTCTCTTTTTGGTTTTGATAATATTTTAAGAATATTTTATTAAGATAGATTTGGTATGATTTTATGATCTGTTATAAAATAAATTAATTAAACTATAGTTATCTCGCTTAAGTATGAATTAGTTAAATTACAGTCAAATGATTGTTCAATAGTGATATTGGGATATATGGTTGTTGATTGATGATATGAGTTATTATGCAACATAATTATTATGATGACTATGAAATGGGTGCACAAAAAGGAGTGGTAAACCAACCAATACACTGCTTGTAAATTTATGAAGAATGATGATGTTTTTATGTTATGTCCTATGTTTTATGTGTTTGTGTTTGTTGTAAAAAAAAAATTAATAAAACTTGTATTAAAAAAAAAAAAGACACAAATGTGTGTCTGTGTATATTTACACCATATATATATATATATATATATATATATATATATATATATATATATATATATATATGTGTGTGTGTGTGTGTGTGTGTGTGTGTGTGTGTGTGTGTGTGTGTGTTTTCTTAAGTTTTCGCGGGTACTTACATGTCTGGCATTCAGCTTTGTTCGGGTATTTTCCCACGTGGTGCTTTTAAAGTTGTAGCAACGTTTCAGCAGAATCTCATCTGCCATTATCAGGCTTCTGTATGGTGTTTGTCTGTGAGTTAGACTTTTACAGTGGTTTCAGATTTAAATTTGGGGCAGCCTATTGCTGTGTCAGAATGGTTTTTTCTTCATCCTGATTGGTTGAGAGTCTTGGTCTGTGTTTATTGGTCTTGGAGTTTGCTGTGTTCTGCTACTAATATCTTCTGTCTGTTTTTTTTGGGGGGGGGCTCTTTTTGTATCTTGATTGGCTGGCAACATTGTGTTACTTTATTGGAGGCCTTTATTGCAGCTTGCACTTGGTAAATGGACGGCTATCATTCGTTAGGAAGCTGGGTTTCATCTGGGTGCCTGGTTGGGGTGTGTTTGAGCTGGAGGTATCAGGGGGGATCTGTTTGTGCCCAGGTGTTTGCCTGGCTTGTGGTGTGGAGATTTTTTTGTTTGTGAGTGCAGGCTTCCAAATGATTGACAGCCTGGTGGAATCATCTCTTCTGCTCATGCTTTCTGGTCTTTTTTCAATCTCTATGGCTTCTCTGATGATTCTGTGGCTGGGATTTTCTATGGTGGCTAGGGTTTTGGTGCCATTGAAGTTGATGTTATGACCTGTGGCTTCCATGTGTTGGACAAGTGAGGAACTGTGTTCCAGCTTTTTGACTGCATTTTTGTGTTCATCCAGGCGGGTGCTTATTCTTCTATTGGTCTGTCCAATGTATGTGGCTGGGCATGATGCACAGGGGACTTCATATATGCCTTGGTTTTCCAGGTCAATTTTGTCTTTGGGGTTCCTGAGGATGGCTGCTATTTTTCTGTCTGTTTTGAAGGCAGTCTTGATGTGGTGTCTGTATAGAATCTTACTAATTTTGTCTGTAGTGCCTCTTATGTAGGGCAGGACAGCTGTTCCATGGGTCTGTTCATCTTCTGGGTCTCTATTATATGTATATGTATGTATATATATATATATATATATATATATATATATATATATATATATATATATATATACATACATATACATATACATATACATATACATATACATATACATATACATATACATATACATATACATATATATATATATATATATATATATATATATATATATATATTCATAAATTGCTGATAATATATTTTCCAAATATAATTTTGGAATGAAGGAATGCTGAGAATAATATATCACTGTAATAGAATCAAAACAACTATTTCAGTATTTTATATGAACAACTATCCTCATCTGAGATATAAAATGTCAAAAAAATGCCTTATACAAAACAGTCATATTTTAGAAACAAGATTTCAATGTTTGCAGCTCAAAGGCTTTTATTTTTCCTCAAAGTATGCGCTCGTCCCTAATGTTAATGAACTTCATTGTCCTCTCATTGTCCTGGGTTTATGAATAAATAATTAGTCTTATTTAATTAATGTCTAGCTAACAATATTCCCAAACTGTCTCTGCTTTCATATCCTTCGGTAATGAAATATGTTCCTGACTCGTGTGAATTCATAAAAAGTAGGAAGAAGAGAGAAAGGGGGAGAGAAGAAGTCCCTCGTCCTCCGATTGTGGTGGTCTCCCATGGAAAGAATGAGACACAGAGGCTGGTGTACTCGGGATGGGAGTCTAGAGCAAATTCTAGTGCTCCCTTTTATTGAGAATTTCGTACATAGCAAGCATTCACATTGTGGATTACAATAATTAGATATAATACACAGAACTGTTTACAATTGTCTGAGCTGCTTAATTATTCCGGGTGTTTGTTTTTAATTTCCTTGCTTATCTCAGTGACCCTTAGGCAGACATGTATGTATAAGGTCTTACACTAATCATTACACAATATTGAAGTCAAAGTTTATTCCCACATTTTCCCTGTTTTAGTTTTTTGATGATCGCGGATGCCTCGGTAGCTTTTCGCCATCTGCAACAACAGTTCTCCTTCCGTAGGCTTCACCCGACACATTCCTAAAAGTCCAGGGAGACATTGGATACAACAGCATACACAAAGAGAAAGTATAAAAAGCAATATCACTCCAACAATTAGGTGACGAATCCATGAACCATCTGGCAACCAGGACCAAAGTGCAGACCACACGTCCAGTCCCTCGTCCTCTGATTGTAATGGATTCTCACTCAGGGTTTGTTCCATATGCTGTATAATAGCTGTAATGTTTGGAGAATAATCAGAGATATACATGCAACAATGTGTATGAATCACAGCGCAAACTCCCCCTTGCACAGCCAAAATAGTGTCCACCGCATATCTGGTTTGCAGGACAAAGTCAAGGATTTTTCCTTGCTCTTCTTCAAGCAGCTTTAGCGTTTTAATGGTGTCTTTAAACATAGTAACTGTCCAATTGTTTAAACGATGCAAATCTCTATAGTTCATCATGACTCCTAAAGGAGGAATAACTCCCCTTGATATCTGTGTCCAGTAGTCATGATTCAAAACAGAGTTTACTTCCGTTGCGGAACGCGCATTGCGGATATGAGCAGTCCCCAAGATTTTAAAATGACATGAGATGGGTTTACTTTCCCAAAGGTGCAGACTCCTTTCCATCGTGCTGGCATGCGATCATAGGCCATCCATCCACACAGCAACCATAGATTTACTCCCAGGAGATGGCCAACCGTATTTGGTTCAGCATAGATTAATCGTGCAAAAGATTCCATTAACATAGCCAAATAAGTGGGCAGTGGTGCGTATTTCCCATTTGCACATTTGGGCAGCTGGTTTTCTCTCGTGGTGGGACAACATGTGGCAGGGATAATTGGACACCCATTTTCATTGATCAAAGATATGATATCAAATTTAGAAATATTATGTACAAAGTAAGTGAGATTTTTAGTTTTCATGTCATCCGAATAAACCCGACTACCATTGCCAATAATAATTGTTTTGTTACAAAATGGATATGTTCCCAAGTAAGTCATATTCTCTACTGTCTCATTGTGATACCCGCCACCTCTTGGAATCGGCTTCCAAGATGCAATGTATTTATGTTACTTGTAGTCCAACTGTTAGACCACATCCCTGAACAACCATAGCATTGTCCCTTATATCAGTCACCTTCGGCCAGAGGTACTGCAACCATTGGAAGCCCTGATGTTTTGTGAGTTGGCATGTGCATACATACCCAACAATCAGTTTTATTATGAAGGTTTGCTAGCTTCCCCATGTCCTGGATCAACGTGTTTCTTTTCCATTCCCCCAAATCCATCCCCTTGCCCCTTTGGCTGATGATAAGGATGCACACAGCGAGCAGGAACCCAAACAACTATCCCCTCATCTTCAACAGCAGCGTATCCTCGGCCCCAATCCTTTCCACATTGGATCTGGTCGTCTCTTATACTGAACTTTCGGTCTTGGCGTACCTGCAGAAGGGGAGGAAGCAAAATGCCTACACACACCCCCCCCCCAGGGGCACGGCACTGGGCTTTAAAATGGCCAGGCTTTCCACAATTAAAACAATTCCCTGTAGGTTTCATCCCTTTTTGCAATGCCATAGCCAAAGTCTCCATGTTGTAAGCCTGAGAACCCACCACTGCACATGCCTTTAACAGATCAGCCAGAGTAACCTCACCTCTAGCCACCAAGGGCTGTAAGATACGCTTGCAGTCAGCGTTTGCATTTTCAACTGCCAATTTCAGCAAAAGTTCTTTTGCAGCTTCTTCATTAGAGATTTGCCTGGTAATAGCCAATTGCAGCCTTTCCACAAAATCATTATAAGACTCAGATGCTGTTTGCTTAATTTGAGAAAAAGCCCGTGCTGGGGTTCCCACATCCTGAATGTGGGACAACGCCCCAAGGACAGCTGCCATAACCATTGGAAATACGTGATCAGCCAAATTAGCAGCTTGATCAGCAGTGGATTCAAACAAGCCTGCCCCGTAGATTTGGTCTGGCATATACAGCCCCCCCGAATTCCTTCCCCTAGTGATAGCTTCCCTTTGGTATTCTGAGTCAAAGACCACATACTGAGTAGAGCTCAATATCATTCTCATTTAATCTTTCCAGTCACTAGGAATCATGCATGAGGTAGCCCAACTTGTCAGAAGCCGCTTTGTAAAAGGACTTTGAATACCATAATCTTTTACTGCTTTTTTAATTTCCCTAAGAACTGTTAAAGGAATCGGAACCCATTCAGTCTGCAGATTGCCTTGAGCATCCACTTGCCTATTGACTGGAAACAAATTCATCTGGGTAATCTCATCAGACTCTAATTTCCCCTCATTGAAAGCCTGATGCATCATGACTTGAACTTTTCCCATTTTTGGTTGGATTTTCTCATCCACAGGCATAGGCTGTGGAAATGATAAAGCACACTCCAGTTTTGGGGAAGGCGGGTGCAATACAATTCCTTTATAAGGAGAAGGTTCTAGTAAAGTTTTTAAAAGAGGTTGTTGCTGGGTCTCTAAAGCAGTCATAACAACCTTCCAATATATCAGAATTTCAGCTGTTGCCCATGGCTCTTCATGAAGGATAGTTCCAATTCTTCTCCATGTGTTTAACTTTAAAGAGCCTTTCTCTGGATACCAGGGACATTGCCGCCAGATCTCTTGCAGCAGCTCTCTCACATTATCTTTTGAAAGAACTATTTGCTCCCCCCCCCCAGAGGGTTTAAAGATAAAGAAGTTTGTCCTGACTAACTTCAGCAGCTCACTAACATGCCGTTCCTGTGGCTGAGAGAGTTTTCCCCCCATGTTCCCTGAATAATCCTATTGTCCAGCAATAGTTAAGTACGTACTTTACCTATTCCAGGCGAGGAAACACGGAGGTCTGGACACATACCACCTGCAGTGGATCACGTCGGGATCACCACTTGTGGTGGTCTCCCATGGAAAGAATGAGACACAGAGACTGGTGTACTCGGGATGGGAGTCTAGAGCAAATTCTAGTGCTCACTTTTATTGAGAATTTCGTACATAGTAAGCATTCACATTGCGGATTACAATAATTAGATATAGTACACAGAACTGTTTACAATTGTCTGAGCTGCTTAATTGTTCCTGGTGTTTGTTTTTAATTTCCTTGCTTATCTCAGTGACCCTTAGGCAGACATGTATGTATAAGGTCTTAGACTAATCATTACCCAATACTGAAGTCAAAGTTTATTCCCACAGGGACCTTTCATAATTCAGTGGTGCTTAAAATTTTCAGTGACAGACTGTGTGCAAAGCATCTTAACTCAGAGCTATGAAGATTAGAGTCTATCTCTCTCTCTCTCTCTCTCTCACACACACACACACACACACACACACACATATGCACACACACACCTCTATCTCAGATATCTGTGTCTCTCTTTGTCTTGGTTTCTTTTTGTGTCTGTCTGTTTCTCTCTCTCTCTCTCTCTCTGTTTCTCTCTGTGTCTGCCTGCCTGCCTGCCTGCCTGTCTCTCTCTCTCTGTGTGTGTGTATGTGTGTGTGTGTGTGTGTATCCGTCTCTCTGTCTCTGTCTGTCTCTCTGTCTCTGTCTCTCTCTGGAATAATATAATGATTTCAAAGCCAGATATCTATATTTTAAGGCACACAAATCTCTTGTCAGAAAGCATCCGTCTGTAAACAAAACAGGCATTTCTTAATTGCATCAACCACATATCCTCACATAAGTATTACAGTTATTATTGAATAGAAGTCAAGATGGGAAAATAAAATTAAAAAGTAACAGAGATAGCAAATTTTAGCCATTGGAAAGTCACCACTTTTTTGGATCTATGCATTAGGAGAGATGGAACTCCAGCATTCTCAACTTGTTTTTTTTTTTTTTTAATTTTTCAATAACACTTTAAAGGGGAGGAGAAAATGGGGAACAGAGCTAATGTTTTTATACAATTACTGTAGTTAGGATAGAAGAAGATAGTGGATGAAGCCTGAGGCAAAAGATCCTCCTATCCACATACTGCTGTCAACCAAACTGCTAGATACTAGTGAAAACCCTATGCCCCCCTGCTGTAACTGAGGCAACGGGCTAGCTTAAATATAAAGAGAATCATGCTGTGTAACACATGCATCTTGCCATCATTCTACTCCCCCAGCCAGAATCTGCTGTTTCATACTATCGAACACAATGACAATCCTATAGAAAAGGTAAGCAATGATGTGTCCCGGTTATTAGCAGCAGCATTAAGACAAACGAACAGCCAAAATTGCAATTAGCACAGCACCAGAGAATGCAATTACTTTTCTTGCTGTATGATCGGTATCTCATGAAAGCATCACTATGCATTAAAAATAAACCTGAGGGAAATGTTAATAAGAACATTGTTACATTATGGTAATGATTTAATACTGATTGTGATCATTTCAAAGCATGCAGGTCTGCCCACGTTGTATTGCACAGTTCTAAACAAGGTGGATAAATGCAGTTAGTCTGCTCTGACATGACACTCATACCACTCTCCACGGAAAACATGCACATTCTTCAAACACTGACACTGGCAGAATTCACACCATATGCTTGTGGATTGGTGTGTTGTACCATCATCATATGGTTTTTAATCTGTGGATTCTGGTTTAGCATATTCTGTGAATCTGATCATTTTTTTAATTATTCAATATATTTTGAAGAATTGTGTCCTATCATGATATAGTCCATGCATTTCATTATTCCTAATTTTCTCAAATTACATTTAAAAAAAAAAAACTTACCTCTTGAAGACTGCAAGTAAGGACTAATGTCATAGAAATGTAAGTTTTTTATCTAACCAGCTCCCTAATGAAAAGATTTTTCTTCTGCATCAAGTTTTATTTTATTAATCTTATTACAGGTAGTCCACATTTTACAACGGTTCCTTTAGTGACTGTTTGATGTTTCAATGACATTTGATGTTTCAATGACTTATGACCATTTTTCACACTTAAGACCATTTCAGCATCCCTATAGTCACGTGATCAAAATTCAGATGCTTGGCAACTGACTCATATTTATGACAGTTGCAGGGTCCTGGGGCCTTGGGAACACCTTTTGACCCTTCTGACAAGCAAAGTCAATGGGGAAGTCAGATTCATTTAACAATTGTATCACTAAACAATTACAATGATTTGCTTAACAATGCTGGCAAGAAAGGTCATAAAAATGGGAAAACATTCACACAACAAATGTCTCACTTAGCAACAGAAATGTTGGGCTCAATTGAAGTCATAAATCGAGAATTATCTGTATTTTGATAGAAATGATGAAGCCACAGATGTTCGATAGAAGCCATGTTGACATCAAACAAATGAAAATGACAAATTTTTGTGATTTGGACGATGTCAACAAGATGCGAGTGATATTCATTTGCTTCCCCTGGTAGAAAACAATTGATGAAGCATTTAGTCATGTTAATTAACCAGATTAATTAACATCAGTTAATTTGGTACCATGCTAGTCATAGCCTCACCATTTGCTCAATATTATTAATTTCACATGCCTGGGACTTTAATTTCAGTAATAGCATGCTAACTGAAAGCTGCTTTATCAGCAGCAGATTTCAAATATAATGTACATGCAAGCATTTCTTTGTAAAGTGGGCACTTAGATTTGGGATAGAAAAACAAAGACTTTTTTTCCCTGGGACTTACTACACATGGTAGAAATGTTGGGGCTGCAGAAGGCTGGGGCTTTGTACATTTTGGTTATTATTCAAGCACCAATAAATGGCTTTGTTACCATACTTCTTCAATCCAGCAACATTCGGACAGATTATGTTCATTTGGATTCCTGACTGAATCCAAATAAACAGTGATTAGAGCCAATGGTTTAATTGACTCTTTTCTACTCTAGGATTCTATGGTTGATTCCTTATTTTCACATTTTGATCTTTTTTGCAACAGCTAATACAGGGGAAATAATTAGGACTATTGAATGTTTATGCTTGCTTAAAATGTTATTTTCTTATTTAAAGCGATGAGACTATGGCTCAGAAACAACAGCAACCTACTGTCTTATTTTGAGGTTTAGTGTCTTGCCAAACTCTGCTAACAAGGGTAATTTTTTTTTAAAAAAAAATTATATTGCCATAAAGGTACCAGGATTAAACACCAAGTGGATTATTTATAGTTCGTTTTAGAAAGCAAATCTGTTCTTTTGCTACTCACTGGGGTAGCAAAATAAAAGACTTGGAAGTCCTATGGTGAGATACATTCTGGGACCCTGTGGAGAAATTCAGGAACTTTCTTTTGAAGTAAAAACATCTCACTTTCTCACTCTTCGGCATCTTCTAATTTCTTCTCAAATTTCCACACACAAAGATTTAGACACCCAGAGCAAATCCAGATACAGTCACAACATGGTCCTACTCTGCAGGCACCTTCCAGAGATAAGAGAGCAGCAGTAACCTGATAAGAGCATTTCGAAGACTTTATGAGCCATGTTGTCCATTCTGTCCACTGATCTCCAAGCACTGTTCTGACTGGGACCACTTCTGAAATATATCCACCTATCTTCCTGCCTCATCCTAGTCCTGCAACCTGCAATCTCCCACCCCATTGCAAGCCAATGCCAGCAGAACTTGATATATGTCAAACATTCAAAGAAAGGAAACTCAAGAAACAGGCACAGCAGAGATTCCATGAATGTTCTTTATTTTGGTAAAATGGAATAACAGAATCTTGAAAGCATTCCAGAGTTTCTGCCCTATCTTATACCAAACAAAATCAAACTGAGATTATTCTAAGTGTCTTTCTTATGTATTTCTTTCTGGGACAGAATTGCCTTTCCTGAAAATTTTCCTTTCAACCTCCTGTTTCTTCTTTCCCCACTCCCAAGGCTGTTTCTTGTCTCAGTTCAGGTCATTCTTTGGTGTGGTCTGTTATTGATCCTTGGCTCATGTGTGTCCTTCCCACTAGTTACAGTCTAATATGTGATATCTTACAGAACAAGGTGTCAAACTCGATTTCATTGGGAGCCACATTAGGGTTGTGTTGGACCTCAGGGAGCTGGGATGAGTGTGGTTGGGGTGGGTGTGGTCAGCTTGACACCACTTGTGTTGGAGGTGTCTGTGGGGGCCTGAGTGTTTTGCCAGTGAAAACGGGCTCCTGAGCTCTGTTTTTGGCTGTGATGGTCTCTTGCAATGCTTTGCCAGCAAAAATGGAGCTCGTGCAGCCTTTCTGAGCTCCATTTTTGCTGTCGGAGTCATCGTGGGCCAGCCCTTTGCTGTTTCCAGAGAAACCCTGCAGGCCAGATCTAAGTACCCAGCAGTCTGAATCTGGCCTGCAGGCCTTAAGTTTGACACCCTGTTAGAAGAACCCATAACTTTTGGTTGAAGGTAACAATGGAATCCTCCAGCTCAGCAGTCGCCAACCAGTGGGCCACTGGTGGACCGTGAGAAAATTTTGGTGGGCTGCAGAGAAATCTCACCCCCAGATCACCTCCCCAAAGCAATTAATCCAGGCTGCGCAGAAACACAAGGCTGCGCCATCCACATGGCCCGCAGGAATGTTCCCCGCCCACTCACTCCTTATCCAGCAAACTTGCCTGCTAAAATTGCTATTTTTCCTTTTTCCAACCATCAGCTGTTCTGCTGTGCAGGGAGACTTAGATTAGCTAGGAAGCAGGAAATGGTTGGATTTCTTGCTTTCTAGCAAGTCTGTAGATCTTCAGCTCTGCTTTTAAGCACAGCCAAACCTCCCATAGGATTGAAGGTTCTGTTGTTCAGTTCAGACTCACAGCAAGCAAATTTAAGAGACTGAGCTAGCTGATGGCTGATAGATAAATCACTGAATGATTCTGTGAACAACTCAGTCTGCCTGCTTGCTTTGCCTGATGTTAGGTAAAAGTTGCTCTTTTTTAATAAAAAAAATCAATATTTAAATCAATATTTATAATATTTACATACAAGCCATGCTCAGCCAGTCACATGACCACCAAGCCACACCCACAAATTAGGCCATGCCCACAGAACCAGTTAGTTGTCCCTGGGATTTAAAGTTATGACTTTGGTAGTCCCTGAGGTCCAAAAGGCGACCCCTGCTCCAGCTAACCTGGACATTCTTGAGCTGGACTTCTAAGTCAAGATCTGTGAAAAAGCCAAAGCACATTATTTGGGGAAGGAGATTTGTACATTGGGCTAAAAAACAAAGTGTTGAATGTTCATAGCATATAGAGAGGAAGCCTGATCTGATCAAGCAGGAGAGAAGAATAAAGACTTTCCTTGACAACAGAAACATGTTTCAGTAACCCAGTACTTTCATGCCCACCCCTCAATGTGAACATTCAGAAACTGATTATGTTCCTCACTTAGTTTGTCTGAGAAATTTATATACGTGCAACTATGTGCATATACTTTTATCAGATAATGCTATGCGGAACTGGAGCACTCCAAGAACATAGCCCCATTGTCTAGACATGCCAAGAGCAAAGTTTGTATGTAGTTCCATCTTGATATGCATAAGATAGGTAAAGATGGGATTGGGAACCCTTTTATGCTGGCTGGCTCACCCGTCTGTTCAAGAGGAGCTCAATAATTTTTTCACAGGGGGCACCACTACAGATATTTTAATTATTTAGGAACCACTAAACTTAGAAGCCCTGATCTATGTTACGGAACTGTACTGACTATTCCATTTTAAAATTGCACTATACAAGGCGATTGCCTTCTGAGAATTTGCCATTGTTTGGCCAATCCCCTTGAGTGCGTTTCTCCCTGAACATGCAATGATCTCCTTAAATAATTTTTTTTTCTGCAGAAGCCAGAGAAATCAATAAACCTTGGTTTGGCTTATCTGGAATTTCATCTCCATAAGGTATTTGTTATCAGACAGAAATAACGAGTGTTATTCTTGTTTAGCTTGATGTCACTGGCTTATTGAAAAATCAGTGGTTTTGGCCTTGTTTCAGTGTGTCAACATGAATGTATCTGGTAACATTCAGGAAAGAAACCCCAGTACTGCTATAGCAGTGAAAGAAGAGCTGCACTGGCATCAAGACAAAGCTGTCAAGTGGAATGAGAGCTGGAATACCAACTGCTCCCCCCCCTCCCCCCATGCTATGGCAATTGAAAGCAGGCAGAAGCCCTGCAAGATCTCCCCTCACTCCAGTCATTAAAAATATTCCTTCCCCCTCTGCTTGAATGTTAATTTGGAGGGATATTATCTCTTCTTCCCATTAAGAATACAGCCAGGCACACATGCAGCGTTCGTACTCTTCTCCTCAATAGACCCTTATATTTGAAGTGCATATATCTTGACCACAATCATGGACTTGTCCTTTAGATGGCATTAAAGAGACATTTCTATGAAACTCTTGACTGTCCTCTAGTGTCCAACCAGAGTTTTTCAGCCTTGCGGTAAGCCTACATATAAAATTATCTGTACTGTTTTTTAAAATGTAAGTAAAACAATTCAGAAGAAAATCTATAAATTTAAACTATTAAAGAAAAAGTATCAGATACAAACTGAAGTGAAAACAGAAAATATAAATATTAAGGTAATGAAGTTTTCTCTCCTTTTCACATAATGCTGTCTGGATTATAGTGATGAATGTTTCTGTTTGGAATTTCTTTTGAGAAATTTCTCCAAAGGAGAAAAGATTTCCCTGCAGTGACAAAGCATGAGCAATCAGTCTTCAGTTCATGTTTTACAAAGTAAGCTTTATAGCTAAGCTGTGTTTATGGGTTGAGTACACTGTTAAAATCACAGTATATCATGTGCAGAGACCATAATAAAGCTTAGCATCACTACCCATTCTTGTATGTGATTCCTTCCATTGTTTTTTCCTAACAACTGTAGCATATTTTCCTAACAATGGAGTGTGAGTCTCCTATTGCTGAAGTTAACTATGAATTTCCTTTATATTTTCATGGGAGTATTCTGGAATGGATGGGATGGGATGGAATGGAATGGAATAGAATAGAATTGAATTGAATTGAATTATTTCCAGTGCAGAAGCTCTCACTGTACATGCAAAACAACATTATGCCATTGAATTCAATGATTATTTACTACATTCACTTAAAATACTCTCATCCTCCTATCCACACAGCTAAAGCTAATCTAATCTGAAGGCAAAAAGTAGTTCACTGAGTTTATATAATTTTGATTACATTTTTTATTTCACAAGTTATCCTTCAAATTTGTACAGAAATTCAAACTTTTGCTGGTATGTAAAATACCTTTAGCCTTTCTTTCTCTGGATCACTCCATAATTCATGCTACAGAGACACATTTGCAAGTGATCCTGCAAAGATTTCACAGCAGCAGAAATTGGTTTTTCCAATCAAATATGAAACCAATCTCAATATGGGTTGTCCAGCACTGATCCATAAAAGAACAGCATTTTGTATTCATGAGTGATTTGCTCCTTTTTTATTTTCTTTGTCTGATGGCATGGCCCAAGTAATGGACAACTAACATGAAAAGATACTGTTTCAAAGTCAGATTGCTACATCCATCATAGTTATCCATGTATAGAACAAAGAGGGAGGGAGGAAGAAAAGAAGGACTTTTTGTTATAACGTTTTTGAGATATATTATGATCGTAATTCAATCACATTGTTAACATTATCAAAGCACTGTATACTGAAAAAAGAAGATGATTCTGAATTTAAGGTGGCCTCTAAATACTGTAGGAAATTTTTAATTAAAACTTATTTGCCTCCATCACTTTTTGTTGAGCAAATCTAAGACTAATCTCCTATCTTAAAGCTAAATTAATTTGGAAAGAAACTGAGTCATTTTTCAGATAATTATGGTATGTTTTATACTATATGTTCAAGCATACGCAATCCCTAATGAGGATCCATTCTGATATTATATGGTTCAATTTAGTTAGTGTAGTGCAGTCTTTTTTTAAAGTGAAGGTTACTTGGCTTGGTATTTAACCAAAATTGTGTGCCTGATATGTTTTGGATTTTCTTTACTCTTTTACCGGTTGAGATAATTGATTATTTTCCAGAATTAATATGCTAATTTCTCAAAAATTACTACTTGACTATTTTATTTGTTTTATTCTTTATTACTAAATGTATATGCCACCATCTTACCAGAGGGCACTCTATTTTGATTTTTGTGTACTTAATTAAAAAAAACAATAATTCCAATTAAAACTGCTTATTTGTATTTCTGAACCCTTATATTCACATCAGATCATTAAGTCACATATCTAGAAACCAGATTTGGTAGAATACATAATGATTCCTATTCATGTTAAGATACACAGTTTGTGTTCTGTAGATCCTCTCAGATAATTTTAAATAAGCCTATAATTTGGCATTGTCTAAAAAGCAGGCAAATACTTTTATTTCACATCCATCCCTCTTGCCTCTCTTCCTGCTATTGACCTATATGTGTGGTTTAAAAAAAAAAACAATTTGTCTTACATTCATTTTTAGCTATTTTGAAGTTGAGGATGAAACCTTTCTACTTTGGACAACTAGAAAAATTATGAGCCTATCATATTTCTTTAAAAAAAAAAATAAGGGGGAAAGAAGAACATTTATTTTTAAAGTAGCAGCCTTCTATTCCAGAGACAAAAGTGATAGCCATGAACTAAAATGTATTACAGAAAGCACTGTCTCAGTTGAAGAATCATTCTTACCTCTGTTAATAGTCACAGAAGTGCCTGGAATTGTCTTGCAGAAACTAAAGGTGGTCTCCAAAACAGAAAGGAGCACTCTAGTGACCTGGAAACAAATTTGTGGCCTAAGGCCATTTGGACAGTGAATGTGGGATTAATAGAAAGTATCATCATGATACTCCATAACAATGCCTTATTCGCTTGGCAATGGGGCATCTAGGCCTTGTGGATAAGCCTACAAGGGAATAAACTGCATTGAAGAACACTTGTTGAAACTAGCAATATTAAGGAGAATTCTGATTTACGAAGCTCACAAACATTCATTTTATTGACATCATTGTCTTTCCTTTTGCAGAGCAGAACACTGCAGCTTATCAAAGGAGTCAGGTCATTTACACAACACAAATGCAAAATAAGTTTGAAAAAGATCCTGCTGTCTCCTAAGACAGTTCTGAACATAATGTCATTGAATTTCAGAACCTCAAGCCATCTCTCTGCCCCAGAGAATCTGTTCCAAGAATTTCATCTCTTTGTGGACAGTGCAAATGTTGGCTGGGAAAAACAGAACATTAAATCATCTGTCTTTAATGAGGATCACGCCAAATCAAAATAATTAATTGAGATTAAAGTTTCAATACAGATGGGTTGGTGTAAATGTAAAAATGAAATGTAGTCTTCCATGTAGCTTAGAAATGAATTCAAGGCAGGAACCATTGCTTGATTTCTACTGAATAGATAATACATTATCTATTAAGCTTGTGCCACAATTTCACTTCCAGCAATATTCAGCTCTAATAAAATGCAAATTTATATCTTGAACCTGAGTCTGCAGCTATTCAAAAACTTTGTGGTAATCATGTGAATGTTTTAATTAAGTAAACTCATAACATTGTCTCACAGGAGAAAACTTGTTTGAAGCTATACCCTATTGAAATCAACCAGAATTTATTTCTGTCCATTTTTCTTTTAATGCTGAACATAAGGCTCTATGTGCAGGATGGCTATGTATAATTAAGGCATTGATTATAATCATTGCAGTTTAGCTTCAGGAACTGGACAGTTTCATGTGCCTATATTGTACTCTTCGTGCTAACTCGGTATTCATAACGATTTGTGTTTCTATTGCAACTCATCTTCATACTTCATATGGTGATTATTCTAGTGCTATACAAACATATTAGTGCTGCTATTGTTAAGCAGGGACATGCATACTTACTGTAGAACTCACCCAATTACCTAGAGGTAACTTGTAATAACATTAATAGAATTGCCTCCTAATGGATTGATAGATGGAGTCAAGACTTGCATCATATTCAGTGGGTCTACTTTAAATATGATTAAACACGAATCTAACCCAGATACCCACAAGGCTAAGCCAATATATAGGAACACCAGAGAAGTATAAGAGTTGCTATACAAAGAAAGTAGGATAGAACTCACGTCCATTCTCAGGCACTGTGAATTCTGAATTAACATTTTGTCTTTAGACATAGAAGAAAAGCTGTTAAGAACATCAAGGACAAGAAGATTTTCAGGTACATTTTAAAAAGCCAACAGCATGTAAAGACAGGTTGCTTGTGGTAGGCAAGAGACATATTTGAAACCAACACACCCACAGCTTACTAAATAATGCAATATCCCCGAGGGCTCAGTGAATTTGAGGTTACTGCTTCCTTAAGCAACTATGCTAGGTTCTATTATTTAATAAGATGCCTGAGAAGGAACTCTAACTTATAGCATTTGGTCTTTGTAGATTAACAATTTACGTATTGCAAACAGCATGTGTGTAATGTATACTATGATGTTATTTGAGTTGGTTAAAATATTTCTCCATTTGTACCACTGCTGACCTCAGAGTGGTCAATTCTCATTAAAAGTAATTATGGCCCTAAGAAATCTATCCATTTACTAATCTATTTTGCTTAAATGTTCATCATTCACTATCAAATCAGTAGATTCTCAAGCGGGATTTGATGAATAAAAAAAAGGAGTACCTAAACAAAACATAGCAAACATTAAACGAAGACAATGTTCAACTGTAATTCTTAAAGCTCCAAGGTTTGGTAAGTAGCAAGATTCAATACAAATTGAAGATACTAACCAAAACTTAGAGAAATGTCTATAGAGAGAACTTTCCCACAAATATAGTGTTTTGAAACAATCTGAATATCGTCACTAGCATTTTAAACTCAGAAGAAGCCAGTGTTGTTTCTCTAAAATTAGTGAAAAATAGTTGCTAAATGATACTGTTAGTTGCAATGAAGTTACTGCTTTTCTGCTAGATTTTCAATGAATTCTTTATTTCATTAAATATATAGACCAAACCTGGCCCATTTCAAGACATGGATTTTTACCATCTACCCTCTTCCCTTTTCTTTTAAATTCTGTGTATTCATTATTGTTATGTTCTGTGCGTGGCGCAAGAAGTGGAGACGAATCGATGAACAGTGAACTTCAACTCTTTATTTAACATGGTGCAACAGCTCTGCTAACGGCCACAACAGCCCCCTTTATATAGGCAAGCTCTTGGGTATATAGCCAATGAAAACATAGGAACGTTAGCTCTTTTAACCAATGAGAAGGGCTCGTTAATAGCCAATCAGATTCTCCTGAACGGACCAATCCGATATCGCTATTATCGGCCAATCAGAAGTGCAGGGCCAGAACCCTGCACTTTACTTTAAGGTTTCAACAATCTTTTATTCAAGCACTTTTATTAATTCACAATAATAATAGCCCCCTTTTCTAGATATATAGTATTCTTGGTACAGTAATCACATGTTGAAATAATCTCCCATGACTCTTTTTCTAATTATTTATCCATAGTTCCTAAACAGAAATGTTCCAGCTTCAACCTTTAAAATCCTGGATATGAACCAAACATTTTTAAAGCTTTTTTCCAAGCTGACAAGCCATTTTTTCCTATTCATATACTTTAAAAATGCTGCAGTCTAAGAAACATTATAGTATTGTGTCCTAGAAACAATGAAATAAATTGTGATAAAACTAGATTTAAATTGTGATGAAACAGATTATGGCCTCATTTGTGTGATCAGAATTTTTCAAAACTTTCAATGAGTTTGAGTGAACAGTTGCAGGAATTGGATATGTCTAGTTTAATGAAAAAAAGGACTAGAGATGATATGATAGTGATATTCCAATATCTAAAGGACTGCCACAAAAAAGGAATCAATTTGTTTTCCAAAGCACCTAGAACAGAATTTTATTACAGTCATAGACCAGAGACCAGAACAATAAAAATACTCAATAAATATACAATTAAAAATTCTACTATAAAATAATAAATAACAGATTATATATACGTGTGTGTGTGTGTGTGTGAAAAATACCACTCACACATCATCACAAAATCTCCAGAACAGAAAAACCTAGAAACTTTGAAAACTTTGAAACACGTATGTTCCTCTTGGCTTCTAGGTGCTCACTAAGAAAGGATTTTTTGAAATGACCCTCAGAGCATTAGTATTTCATATATTATTATTAACATACTCTGATGCTGAGGAGTTCTACTCCTCTTCCCCACCTGAAAAAATATCTGTTCCAAATGCAAAACATAAGCAGAGGAGAGGAGTTTCAGTTTTATTTCACAGCAGTAAACAGCTTTAGTACAGCTTTATTAGCAAAGCCATGTCCAGGCTCCTTGCTGTCTCTTTCTTGCTCACGCAGCAAATACTGTTTCAGTTTCCAAACAGCCCTCAACTGTCTCACACCCTGACAGGATGCTAGCCAAATGAACACTGATGGATGCTGGTAGGCTGAGGCAGAATCCCCCTGCCTATTTTCCTCCCCAAAAACTAAGCCCAACCATATAGTTTCATAGCAAAGCACAGGTATCGAGCTAGTCTATGATAAAATCCAGTCTGTCAATTATACATGGTCTAACTAATCTAAAACCACAATCCATAAACTGTAATCAGTGCAAAGAAATAAAGAGTGCAATGAGTTTGTTGTATAAAATAGATATGGTAGATTAGACTCATGTTTCCAATGAATCCCCAGTGCTGCTGCACAGAATATAGCCACCTGCACTGTAGTTACGGACTGTTCATCCTTAAGCAGCCACTGGAGATATCCAGTGTCGGAATGGCCAGGATACCTAGCAATTATTGGGAAGATATGTGTTCTTTTTCCTGAATCTCTCTATAAAAGGAACATCAAAGGAGTATGTGACCAACAGCCTCCACCTCTCCTGAGCCACAGGAACAGAGCACCTGAAGAGGGGCAAAGCATCAAGGAAAGGAATAGCCTAGAACTAAGGAGATTTTTCCTGACAGTGGGAATAATTAATCAATAGCCTCCAGAGGTTGTGGGTGCTCCACCAAGGAATAAGCACATTCTGGGACTGAAGGCTAAAACATATAAGGAACGGTTGCAGGAACTGGTGTGTCTAGTCTAATGAAAAGAAGGACTAGGGGAGACATGATAGCAGTGTTTCAATATCTCAGGGGCTGGCCCAAAGAAGAGGAAGTCAAACTATTCTCCAAAGCACCCTGAGGGCAGGACAAGAAACAATGGGTAGAAATTAATCAAGGAGAGAAGCAACTTAGAACTAAGGAGAAATTTTCCCGACAGAACAATTAATCAGTGGGAAAACTTGCCTCAGGAACTTGTGGGTGCTAGAACACTGGAAGTTTTAGGAAGAGATTGTGTTGTGAATGAATAAATGTTAAAATAAAGTTATCTTGAGCTTGAAGTCAAGTGCAGGGTTCTGGCCCTGCACTTCTGATTGGCTGTTAAATGGCAAGATCGGATTGGTCCGTTCAGGAGAATCTGATTGGCCATTAACAGGCCGTTCTCATTGGTTAATGGAGCTAGCGCTCCTAGGTTGCTATTGGTTGAATAGTTAATAAGTTGCCTATATAAGGAAGGCTATAGAAGCCATCCAGTTTGAGCTGTCACACCATGTAAATAAGGAATTTGAAGTTCACTGTTTTCACTGGCTCGTCTCCATTATTCGCACCCATGCTCCAAACATAACACTGGCGATGAGGGTGGGATGTGGAGACATCAGAACTGACTAAAACAATGAAGAAGACAACCGAGCACGTGGCTGAAATGCACAACGGTGGAACCATGTCCGGCGGCATAGTACCACCCGCTCCGTTCAACCCAGAACAAGAAGACTGGGAGTCCTACATGGATCGTTTCCAAATGTTCTTGGAAACAAATAATCTGAAGGATGCCACAACCGGGAAGAAATGGGCGGTATTCCTAACGCATTGCGGGCCGACCGTATTCAAGATGGCCAAGGCACTAGCAAAACCGGCTGAAGTGAAGGCTATGGACTGGGACGTCCTCGAACCTCTACTAAGGGCCCACTATGCACTGACCATACCAACGCTCATAAGACAGCATGAGTTCTACCAAGGAAACCAGCGGAAAGGAGAGAGTGTTGCCGATTTTGTTGCGGACCTCCGAAACTTGGGAGGCCTCTGCGATTTCACCGACCTGGAAGAGGCTTTGAGAGACCGAGTAGTTCTGGGATTAGATGCGCTAAATGTGCAGAGCAAAATAATGGCAAAAGGTGACATTAGCCTTGCCGATGTCATCGCTGAGGCCACAGCAGCAGAAGCAACCAAAAAGTCGGCTGCCCAACTGCGCCGAAACCACACTTCGACACACCAACCAGCCAGCGACATTTTACCTAAGTCAGAAGGACAGCTTCTGACGGCCCACCATGAGGATCTCTCTTCGTCGTCAGACAGCGACAAAGAAGAGGTCCATCGACTGCGGTCCGATTGGGACCATTACCTGAAGTCCCAGCAACCATGCGCTGGCTGCGGAGCCAACCATTACTGGTCCGATTGCAAATTCTGCGACGCGCTCTGCCATGAGTGCGGGAAATGAGGCCATATCGGACGGGTCTGCAGAAGTCTCCAGCCAAACCTTGAAGGGGGCCAACTATCGCCAATCGACAGGAAACCGTCCTGTAAGGCGAGAACCTGCAAACCACTCCTACAGAAACCGACCCATGAATCGCCTAACGAGGCAAGAAGAGGCTCACCAAACTATCACTATCGGTCACGCCTCTTCATTGGATGCCAAGAAAATCCGAATCAAAGTGGCCATCAAAAATCAGCCCTGCCAAATGGAAGTCGACTCGGGATCGTCCCTCTCGATGGTTTCCTGGAAGATCCTCAAGCAACTCATCCCTACTATCTGGCGCCAAGACCTTCAATTCCAAAGACTCGTACTTAAAGATTACCAGGGGAACCGGATTCCAGTCGTGGGATCCAGTCGAGTCTGGGTTTCATTCAAGAACCGCACAGCATACTTACCCCTGACTGTGATCGACAAGGACCGGCCTAGCCTGTTAGGCCTCCAATGGTTCGCACCACTTGGCATTGAAGGCATTAATCAAATTGGCGGCAGTGACTGGGAGGAGGACCTCGCCCATGAATTCAAGGACGTCTTCGCGGAAAAGCTAGGCAAGTACAAGGGGACCCCGATATTCTTTAGCCTTAATCCAAAAATAGCTCCCATCCTCCTTAAGCCTCGTCGAGTTCCGTTCGCACTAAAGCCGAAAATCGATGAACAGCTTGATAAGTTAATAGCCCAGGGAGTGTTAAAGCCAACCGACCACTCTCCCTGGGAGACCCCAATCGTGACACCAATTAAGCCGGATGGCTTAATTAGAATTTGTGGGGACTACCGAGCCACCCTGAACCACGCCCTGCAGCAAAACCCATATCCGGTGCCGGTGGTGCAACACCTCCTCCATTCCCTGGGGGGTGGAAAAGTCTTCGCTAAACTAGACTTAGCTCAGGCTTATCAGCAACTGCCAGCAACTGCCAGTTGATGAAAAAATGGCACAGGCCCAGACAATCGTAATGCACCGAGGTGCCTTTAAATGTACGCGGCTCCAATTCGGAGTGAGTGTAGCCCCGGGGATCTTTCAGAGCCTAATGGAAAGACTCTTACAAGGGATTAAAGGCGTTGTCCCCTACTTTGACGATGTGTTAATTGCTGCCCCCACTCCAAAAATTTTACGGGATCGTTTAAGACTGGTTCTCCAAAAATTCCAAGATGCAGGCCTTAAGGTGAAGAAAAATAAGTGCAAGCAGTGTGTTAGGGATAACATTGTTTTACCCTAACTGGTTTAGGTAAATAATAATATGTAATCATAGTTTGTATGTTAAAGTGTCTGCAACTTTAACTGTGGGATAGTAATTAAGGGAGTGGTTGTGAAAGCACTTTAAAAGAAGCAAGGCTGCAGCTTGCTCTCTCTCTGGCTTTGATGATCCCTGATTACTGCAAGGATTCAAGACTGCATTGCTCGAACGGGAGAGAAAACAAAGGACTGACTTGTAAGTGAACTGACATAGGATATTCTAAACGGACTTTGCTAACTGAATATCCCTGAATGGACTGACTAAATGATACATGACTATTGGACTGTTATTTTGACTATGCTATGAACTCATAATGGAAAAAACTATATTTTTTGATAGCACAAGCGTATCTGTTATTTTTACTGTATGTTAATAAACATACAAGCTTAGCTCACTCATTTATCTGTGTGCCTATCTGACTAATGCTGCACATTCTGTTTAGCTTGTCTCCCTAACCCTGGTTGGGGAAACCAGGCTTAACACTGTGTACAGATCGTGTCGAATTTTTAGGGTACTTAATTGACAGTCAGGGTATTCATCCTACAGATAGCAAATTGAGAGCAATAAAAAACTCTCCCAGACCCCGGAATAAGGCCGACCTCCAGGAGTTTCTAGGCCTCATCAATTTCTATAATGTATTCTTGCCGCACAAGGCAACTGTCGCTGAACCTTTACATCGCCTACTGGACAAAAAAGCAAATTGGGTATGGGGTCATAGAGAAGAGTAGGCGTTCCGTAATGTAAAAAAAACTACTGACTTCTGACGCTGTACTAATGCAGTACAATGAAACCTTACCGTTAAATATCATGTGTGATGCATCGCCTTTCGGAGTGGGTGCCATTTTGAGCCACGTATTGCCTAACGGCAGCGAAGCCCCTGTTGCCTATTTTTCAAAGACACTCTTGAAAACTGAGCAAAATTATAGCCAGATTGATAAAGAAGCCCTTGCAATTGTATCAGCTGTCAAAAATTTCATGAATACGTGTACGGCCGGGCTTTTACTATAGTGACTGACCACAAACCTTTGCTGGGAATAATAGCTGGGGATAACCCAATCCCCTATATATTATCTCCCAGGATGACTTTTTGGTCAGAATTCTTGGCTGCTTATAATTATCAGCTGCAATACCGCCCTGGAAAAGCTATTCCTCACGCCGACGCGTTGAGCCATGCACCGCTTCCAGAGACTATCAATGACCCCGCGCCAACAATGACAATGTTGCAGATTGAGACACTTCGTATGCCGCCATTAACTGCCCGTGATATCGCAAGAGAAACAAAACGCGACCCCAACTTGGCACAAGTCCTCACGTAGGTGGAACGCAGATGGCCATTGGACCAAGTATCAGATGACTTTGCACCATTCAAAAGTCGACAAACAGAATTGTTTTTTCAAAAGGGCTGTATCATCTGGGGCGATAGAGTCGTTATCCCAGAATGACTCCAACAGGCACTACTAAGAACCTTGCACAATGGCCACCCTGGCATCATGCGCACGAAGGCCCTCGCACGAAGCTATGCGTGGTGGCCAGGCATCAACAGACAAATCGAGTCATGGGTCAAAACTTGTCATAGATGCCAAGAAGTAAACAACGCTCCACCAAAGACAATCCCAACCAAATGGGAGACACCGCGGGGACCCTGGTCCCGTATCCATCTAGATTTTGCTGGGCCGACCAAAGGCCACACCTTCTTGTTAACCGTAGATGCCTACTCGAACTGGCTTGAAATCCACTGAATAAGGAACACGACCACCAAAGCGGTCATAAAAAAAACTAGAAAGACTGTTTGCAACCCATGGATTACCAGACGTTCTGGTATCCGACAATGGGCCCCAATTTACCGCGCTGTCCTTTGAGCAATACCTGGCTGACCGCGGTATCCGACATGCGCTCACTTCGCCTGTGCACCCTGCAGCCAACGGTAGAGCTGAGCGCATGGTACAATTCGTCAAGAAAACACTACAGAAAGTGGACTATGACAACATCGAAGAGAAGATAAACCGAATCCTCTTTTTACAGCATATCATGCCTCGCAGCATCACCAACAAAACTCCCGCCGAGCTGCTAATGGGACAAGAGCTCCGCTCCCACCTCGACCGGTTACACCCAGCCTACGAACCGGAAAAACCAGTCGGATCCAGCGGCCGATGCTGTACCTTCCAGGTAGGCAATTTGGTGTTCACTAAAAACTTATTGGGCGATCCGCTGTGGGCAGAAGCAACTGTAGTCCGTGTAACCGGCCCAAGATCATACCTTGTACAATGGCCTGACGATAGACTTTGGGAGCGCCATATCTATCAACTACGATCAAGGCTGCAGTCAGGCAATTCCGAGCTCCCTAATAACCAAACTGAGGGGAAGGAAGATACAAAGGAAGACGAATTTCAACTAGCGCAAAACCTTTTTGAACGGAACGATAGCAGAACAGAAACACGAGAACAGGAACCAGGGATGCGAGTGAGTTCACCTCAGGGTGTTGCCAAAGATATTGGTGACAACGAAAACGCGAACTCTGAACCAGAGGCACCCCTTTCACCAAACAACGCCCTACCTCAACAAGAGTGCAGCCAAATGCCGGGCGCACAGCAAAAATCAAAAAGACTAATAAAACAACCGTCCTACCTCAAGGACTACGTTATCGCACCCCGTAAGCAGAAGCCGGGGGGAAGGGGTGTTGTGAATGAATAAATGTTAAAATAAAGTTATCTTGAGCTTGAAGTCAAGTGCAGGGTTCTGGCCCTGCACTTCTGATTGGCTGTTAAATGGCAAGATCAGATTGGTCCGTTCAGGAGAATCTGATTAGCCATTAACAGGCCGTTCTCATTGGTTAACAGAGCTAGCCCTCCTAGGTTGCTATTGGTTGAATAGTTAATAAGTTGCCTATATAAGAAAGGCTATAGCAGCCATCCAGTTTGAGCTGTCACACCATGTAAATAAAGAGTTTGAAGTTCACTGTTTTCACCAGCTCGTCTCCATTATTTGCACCCATGCTCTAAACATAACAGATTGGACAACCATTTGTCTGAAATGACATAGGGTTTCCTGCTGGGGGTTGGTCTAGAAGATATCCAAGGTCCCTTTCAACTCTGTTATTCTGAACACTGAACTACTTTTAAAATGCAAATCCTGCTAACAAAGTCTTACCAATGCCCTTTGTACATAGGACTTATGTCCAATATCTCCACCTCCCTCCTTCAAAATTTTCACCTATCTACAGCATCACTATCCTCCGTCATCAAAAAATATGCAGCCAAACTTTGAGAAGGATTACAAGATAAAGCTGAGAAAAGACATTGCTTCCAATTGGATTAAGTCTAATTCAAGCCACTGCTACTTGTTGTGTCCTCGGAAATGATGCCAGGAGTCGGTGACTTCACATCATGCTCTTTTATTAGTGTAGGAACCGAACTGGGGCTATGGAAAAGGTTCGCGGCTTTTATTCCTTTAGCCGCGGCGGCCGCGGCCAATGTCACTGCTTTAAATCTCCCACGATTCGAATAGACCAATCGCGGGAGATTCTTAGCGAGCCAATTGGCGCGGCTCGCCTAACCAATCAGAGTGCCCCGCGCTTTGGCCAATCAAAGCGCGGGGATCTCAAGAATGCTAATGAGGGGACAGAACACCCCTCCCCTCTTGGTTTAGTCCTTACGTCGCGTAGTCACGTAGGTAGGCGGGGCTCCGTCTGAGCCTACTGGACCTGCGCAGCTCAGTCGTAGGTTGGATCCCGGCCGGTTCGGTCGGGGTCTCTGCTTCTCCGGATGCCGTTGTGGGAACCGGCTGGTCGGTCAGGCCGGGCCGCTCTCCGTAGCTCCCTCCTGGGCTTCCCGGGTTGGTTGAGCTGTGGGTTTCGCCACTCCCGCTCGGTCTCCCCGGGTTGGTCGAGCTGGCCTGGCTGTCTCTTCCTGGCGAAGGGTCGTACTGGCTGCTTTCCGGTAAGTATGGCTGGTTTATTTTTCTTTGGTTTTGGTCCCCTGGGTATTCCCTCCCCCCTTGGTTTGTGTTGTGGGGGTTGGTTTCGCCTGCTTGTGCGTCGGTGGTCTCTTGGTTGGTAGTCCTCCACCTTAATTGGTCGATGTGGCGTTTCCATGCTCGTCCGTCTGCTGTTTGTAGCCGGTACGAGTGTGGGCCTGTTATTTGTGTGATGACGGCTGGTACCCATAATGGGTCTCCCGTCAGGTTTTTTGCGTACACGGGGTTGCCTGGTGCGAAAGTTCGGTGTTTGCTGGTTGAGTCTGGGGGCTTCTCCGGGTTATACTTGGGGTGTAATCTGTCAAGTGGGGACCTTAATTTCCTCCCCATTAACAGTTCGGCTGGGTTCTTATTCGTTGTGGTATTTGGGGTTATGTGTTGGGTGAAGAGCAATTTATTTATTTTCTCCTGGATCTCCCCGTGGTCTATTTTCCGGATGGTTTTCTTAGTGAATTGCACCATCCGTTCCACCCTACCGTTCGCCGCCGGGTGCGCCGGAGCTGTCAGCGCGTGTCGGATGCCCCTTTCCGCTAGGAATTTTTTGAATTCTAGCGAGGTGAATTGGGGCCCGTTGTCAGAAACGACGACGTCTGGGAGGCCGTGCGTTGCAAAGAGTTTGCCGAGTTCCTTGATCACGGCCTCCGTTGTTGTTGTCCTCATGTTGCTTACCTCCAGCCAGTTGGAGTAAGCCTCTACTATTATAAGGAAGGTGTGTCCTTTTGTGGGCCCGGCAAAGTCTATGTGGATCCTAGACCAAGGTCCCCTTGGGGTTTCCCACTCTAGGACGGATGCTGTGGGTGGGCTTGGCCTAGTTTCCTGGCATCGTTGGCACTTTGCTACCCATGTCTCAATCTGTCTGTCCATCCCTGGCCACCAAGCGTAGCTTCTGGCCAGGGCTTTAGTCCTAACGATGCCAGGGTGCCCCTCGTGTAATAGTTCCAGAACCTTCCCTTGTAGTTTTTCTGGAATGACCACCCTATCCCCCCATAGTATGCAACCTTTTAATAACGAGAGTTCCGTTTGCCGGTTCCGGAATGTTTTGACGGACTCGTCGTTGTCCCTTTCCGGCCACCCTTTCTCTACCCAATGCAACACCCACGCCAGACGTTTGTCTTTATTAGTTTCTCGGGCAATGTCTGACGCGGTTATGGGCAGGTTGGGTAGAGTCTCTATGCTGAGGGTGGTCGTCGCGGGTGCTGGGTCGGTGTCAGGTTCCGGTAGTGGTGAGCGGCTTAAGGCGTCTGCATGGGAGATCGTCTTACCCGGTCTGTGTATGAGTCCGTAGTTGTAGGCCGCCAGGAACTCGGACCACCTTGTCATTCGGGGAGACAGAATGTTCAGGGTGGCCCGGTTTCCTGCAAGGATTCCCAGCAGCGGCTTGTGGTCGGTTATGATGGTGAATGTCTGGCCGTAGAGGTATTCGTGGAATCTTTTTACGGCGGCAACGATAGCCAGAGCCTCTTTGTCCAGCTGGCTGTAGTTCCGCTCTGGTTTGGTGAGGGTCCTCGAAAAGAACGCGATGGGTGCTTCTTTTCCATCGGGGAGGGTATGGCTGAGGACAGCGCCGACACCGAAGGGTGATGCGTCGCACGTGACGGCCAGGGGTAGGGTCTCGTTGTACTGTATAAGGACGGCGTCCGAAGTGAGGAGGTCCTTTGTTCTTTGGAAGGCGGCTTGCTCGCATTTCCCCCAAGTCCAGGTCGCCGCCTTGTCCAGGAGCCTATGCAAAGGCTCCGCCACCGTCGCCTTTTGGGGCAGGAAAACATTGTAAAAGTTAAGTAGCCCCAGGAATGCCTGTAGTTCCGTCTTCGACTTGGGTGTGGGGGCTTCTTTGATGGCCTTGATTTTTTGGTTTGTGGGGTGAATGCCGTGACGGTCTAGGAGATATCCTAGGAATTCAACCCGTTCCGTGTATAATTGGCATTTCTCCCTCTTTACCTTGAGCCCAGTTTCTTTGAATTTGGTTAGGACCTCCCTTAGGTGACCCTCTAGTTTGGCTTGGTTGGTTGCCGACACTAAGACGTCGTCGAAGTACGGTACCACCCCCTTGATGCCTTGTAATAGTCTTTCCATTAGGCTTTGGAATATTCCCGGTGCCACGCTGACTCCGAATTGGAGCCGGTTGCATTTAAATGCTCCCCAGTGGGTGACTATGGTTTGCGCTTCTGCCGTTTCCTCATCGACTGGCAACTGTTGGTATGCCTGGGCGAGGTCGAGTTTGGCGAAAACCTTGCCCCCTCCCAGTGAATGCAGTAGGTGTTGCACTACTGGGACGGGGTAGTCGCTTTGTTGCAACGCGCCATTTAGGGTGGCCTTATAGTCCCCACAGATCCTCACCGACCCATCGGGCTTGATCGGGGTGACTATGGGGGTCTCCCACCGGGTGTGGTCTATTGGCTGTAGGACCCCTTGTTTGACGAGCTTGTCAATTTGCTCGTCTATCTTGGGTTTTAGTGCGAATGGCACCCGCCTTGGTTTTAGGTGTTTTGGGGGAACATTTGGGTCTAGGTTGAATTATATAAGGGGCCCTCGGTACTTGCCTAGGTTTCCGTCGAAGACCTCTTGGAATTCCCGGGCCAGTTGTTGCTCCCAGCTGTCGTCGGTGACGTGGTCGATTCCCGTGACTGCGATGCCAAGCGGGGCGAACCATTGCAGTCCCAGTAGGCTTGGGCGGTCGCGATCGACGATCATCAGGAGAAGCTTTTCGGTGCGGCCTTTGTATGTTATGTTGAACTGTCTGGTTCCGACTACCGGGATGCGGTTTCCCTGGTAGTCCTTTACGATTAGTCTCTGGCTGTCTAGGCTTTTCCTTTGGATGGTAGGCACCAAGCGCTTTATTTCTTGCCATGCTATCATGGAGAGGTAGGACCCGGAGTCCATCTCCATTTTGCATGGCTTGCCCTCGATGCCTACCTCCACGTAGACCTTCCGGGTGTCGTTGGTTGTGGCGTGGCCGATGGTGACCATCTGATGGGTCTCCTCTCTTCGCCGGGTCTCGCCACCTCATAGGGATCATCCATTCTGGTCCCATCTGTTGTCAGAGGGGCGATCTCTGGTCCGGGGTGGTGTGCTCTCTCTTCTCCGCTCGCTCTGGTCCCATCGGGCCGGGCTACGGTTCTTTTTGAGGCGGCAGACGCGGGCGATGTGTCCCTTCTTGTCACAATGCCGGCAGATCGACTCAAAAAACCGGCATTCGGACCTGGGGTGGTTGCCTCTGCAACCGGCACAGTTGGTCCTCGACTTACGACCCCGCCAGTTCTGTGGGTCGCGGCCTGCCTGGAGGCGATGAATCTCCTCCTCTTCATCAGAAGTGCCCGATGCCGAGTGGAAATCGCCCTGGTGGGTGGTCGTCTCGGGTTGGGCCTCGGCCGACCTTGCAGGGTGGTTGTTTCCGCTGCGGTCCCCAGCGTCCGGTCGGCGCATGCGGTCGGCAGATGTTCGGGTCGCTTCGGCGGCTGCGGCTGCAGTGAGGGTGTCTGCAAGGCTGATGTTGCCCTTGGCCATCAGCCGGCTCTGGAGGAAGGGGTCCCACAGGCCGAGCACGATTCGGTCTCACAGGGCGTCATTCAGGTTGTCGAATTCGCACAGCCCCCCTAGGTGTTGTAGTTCGGCGACGAAGTCGCTGAAACTCTCACCCGACCGTTGGTCCCGATGGTAGAATTCGTTGCATCGGATCAGGATGGGTACCTCTGGAGCGTAGTGCCCCCGAAGTATTGGCTCGAGGAAATCCCAGTCCATCACGGTCGCATCGGCGGGTTTGGCAAGTGCCTTGGCCATCTTGAATACCTCGGTCCCGCAGTGGGTCAGGAAGACGGCGCGCTTCATGGGGCCGGTGGCGTCCTTCAGATCGCTGCACTCGAGGAACATGCGGAATCGGTCAGAGTACAATTCCCAGTCCTCGGTGGCGGGGTTGAAGGGTGCGGGGGGTGCGATTTTCGCCATCGTGGAGATTTGTCTGGCTTCCGTCGGACATGTGGTTCGGTTCAGGGTCTGGATCCCACCTTCGTCGCCAGTGTTGTGTCCTCAGAAATGATGCCAGGAGTCGGTGACTTCACATCATGCTCTTTTATTAGTGTAGGAACCGAACTGGGGCTATGGAAAAGGTTCGCGGCTTTTATTCCTTTAGCCGCGGCGGCCGTGGCCAATGGCACCGCTTTGAATCTCCCACGATTTGAATAGACCAATCGCGGGAGATTCTTAGCGAGCCAATCGGCGCGGCTCGCCTAACCAATCAGAGTGCCCCGCGCTTTGGCCAATCAAAGCGCGGGGATCTCAAGAATGCTAATGAGGGGACAGAACACTACTAATATGTGAATTTTACAGCTGTAAGACAAAGGGTTTGAATGTCCCCCTGCTAAAACGAACTATTGGTTTATCTAAGAAGCCACAGGAACCATATTTATATTTGCAATCCTAATTTAACCTATTTGATTAAAGAAGATGTCAATGGATTATATAAAATCAAATCCAGTTTGCATCTTGCTTTCTTAATATTATAAGATGCTTTTGGGCAAATTTTATGGAAAGTGCCTTTGCAGGTCTTTCAGGCCAATAGGTATCTGAAACAGCTCTACATAGTTTAGGGGTATGAAAGAAACCAGTTTGTATGTAATTCACAAAGAATAAGGCAGATGTTTGCTTAACAAAGTGAATATATCTGTAGGGTACTTATTTTTAATAATTTCAGCTCTCAGTTTTATTCTATGCCCCAGAGATTTCTTCTGTGAAACAAGTAGCATTCTAGTAGAGCAGCTTGTATAATATATCAAAGGAACTAGTTGATTTGATATAACTTATTGTGTTTGCCAGACTTTTTTCTAAATGGAACATTTAGAAACATTTTTTCATGTTGCCCAATATTTGTAAGAAAAGTTTACCTTGGCCACATTCTCCCATCACCAAGGCATGGATAGGTCTGAAATACTAAAGTAGTGGATCTCCAGACCTGGAAAGAGAATGGTAGATGCTCTCCAGTTCACTTCATTTTCAACATCACTTTGCTGTTCTTCAGTATGCAAATTACTAGATCAACAATAACAACAAAAACATATTCTCAGATGTTGGTTATAGTAACATAACATTTAAGGTCAGCAGGGCTGACTTTGAGAACCATATGGAACTTCAAATTGTATAAAATATGCTTGTCAAATAGTAGTGATATCAGCTTTCACTCAAGTACGCTGGCTCCTAGATTGTTTCTAAAACCCAGTGAAAATTTTTGGTTCTTCTATATGTAAAAGTATTTGAATGACTGGTTTCTCCTATAGAGTCCTGATGTGTACATAAATATGACAACTTTTTGAGCTTCAATTCCAGTTGTGTGTTCCAATTGAGAACACAGAAGACTCTTAAAAAGTCAGGGCTTATTTATGCTCTGATGTTTAGGGTGAGAAAGTTGTGGGGAGTCAGGAAGAGTTATAGAGGATGAAGAAGTTTTGCAATTTTTGATTTTCTTCTTGGTGCTCTAGCAGAGCTGATATTATTGTATGGCATCACTATTATCAAAATTATTTTCAGCATCTCCTTGTAATGAGTTGAGTTTTCTGTCTTATCATTGTCCTAAAATAGATTGGGTTAGTTTTTTTGCCATTCAGTAGCAGTTCCTTCCTCTTTTCCTTTAGGAAACTGAATAACATAACATTGTTCAGGTGAAACTTAAGGCAGATTCTGACGTTATTTCTGATTCTACCAATCTATCATGAGAGATGAATAATGCAATATTCTTCAGGTGAATTTTAACTGTCAATGTTGCTCTTGATTTTTTTTCCCTTTTCCCCTGATTTCATTGCATTATTTGCCTGTTTTGCTTTGCAATTTTGTATGTTTATTCT
The DNA here is from genome assembly GCA_033807585.1 of Hydrophis major. NCBI lineage: Eukaryota > Metazoa > Chordata > Lepidosauria > Squamata > Elapidae > Hydrophis > Hydrophis major. The sequence continues at coordinate 106,343,530 of CM066343.1, forward strand.
TTTGATATGTCAAACTGAATTCAACACACTGAGTAAATACTTGCTCTAAAAATATCCTTCACTCTGGCTTTGATTTTTTTTTCTTGGTAATTTTGTTTAAAACAATGTCACTGCATAATAATAAATTTTTATCTCACTTATAAAAGCACCCTCAACTACTATTTATTTAATAACATTACACTATTGTTAAGGAATGCATCAAAAGGCTAAAAAGCAGAGGGCCATTTTTTAAGCTCCTATGCAAACTGCCAAACTGTTTTAATCTGGAATTGGCATCATCGGGTGATTTATTATTATGTAGAGAAATAGGTAGAAGTCCTCTTGTTAGTCCCAAAGCTGTTTAAGAGCTTTAATAAATTTAAGGTAGAAATATCACCTGCTTATTAAGTTTATTATCCTTTTTCTGTGCAAAATGCAGAAAGGGTGCAAGAAGTTATTAGAGCAAAGAAATTAAAGGCCTGAGATAGGAAAATTGTATTCTACTCTACACTAAAATTCTAATTTACACCAACACCATTTTCTCCCTCTCCATGCCTTTTTGTCCATGCAAATTGTTATTGCTTTCCCATATCTGCATATTGTCTCCCTTTTTATACAGGGATATAAAGACCATGGCTAAGATTTACCAAGAAGGCTGAATAATGATGGGTACTTTCAAATTTTAAAATCCTGACTTTAAGCCAACAGCATGCAAGCTATCACCAGCTAGTGAAATATGTCCAAGTTAGAAGAAAAGGCAAAGCAGCTAAGTTTCTGAAAGAAGCAAATACAGCCTGACTTTTTTCTCTCTCTCTGAAAAAGTTATCAGGCTCGGCCATGCCAAAAGATCAGCAAGAGAAAGGTGGCAGATGGGTTTTTATTATCCCAAGAAACAAGGTGGCTCAAAGCATCTATATTTGCCCTTTTAAGAAGAAAAAGAAAATTGAAACACAGTTATGACCAAATGAAAGAAAGGCTACTCAATAAATGAGAGGAATACATTTAGCAATTTGGGATAATGCTCCAGCTGAAAATCAGTAACCAGTAACTCTTAAAAAACTTGAGGCAATTATTATATTATTATTTCCGCTTCTACCAATCTATTATGAGAGATGGAAGATTTTTTGAAATTTGAACAGTCATGTACGTGAAAGGTATAAGAAATATCCTGCAATCTATAATGTTTGGAGGTAGAATAACAAAAAAGCAGAGTTGGAAAAGACCTTGTAGTCCAACTCCCCCACCACCCCAAGCAGGAGACCCACACCATTTCTGACAGATGGCAGTCCAGTGTCTTCTTGAAAACTTTCAGTGGTGAAGCTCCCACAACTTCTGAAGGCAAGCTATTTCATTGGTTGATTTTTCTCATCAGAAAATGTCTCTTTATTTCTAGGTTGAATCTCTCTTTATTCAGTTTCCGTCCATTATTCCTTGTCTGGTCTTCAGGTGCTTTGAAAAATAGGTTGACATCCTCTTCTTTGCAACAGCCTTTCAAATATTGGAACATTGCTATCATGTCTCCCCTGGTCCTTCTCTTCACTATACTAGTCATGCCCAATTCCTGTAACTGTTCTTCATATGTTTTATGATAGAAATATAGATAACAGGAATGGCAGTCTTTTGGTAGCTTGTCTATTTTGGAGGGGAGTAATTTATCAGTAGAGGATTTTGACAGGTCTTGGAAAGTTCTCCCTCTACCCAAGAGCTTACTATGGTTATTAATCTCTGTCAGAAATGTGGGAATAAACTTTGGCTTGGGTTTGAGTAATGATTAATCTAATGCTTTATACACACATGCTTGTTTAAAGGTCACTGAGATAGTGCAAGGAAATCTCATCATGAGAACGGGAAAAACCAACACAAGGATTAAGGAAGCAGCTCGGACAATTGTAAACAAGTCTGTACTATATCTAATTATTGTAACCCATCAGGGGGTCGTGCTTGCTATGTTTACCATGTACTAAAATCTCAATAAAAGGGAGCGCTGGATTTTGCTCTGGGCTCTCATCCCGAGAACACTTGCTTGTGTCTTATCCTTTCCATGAGAAACCACCACAAGTGGTGACCCCGACGTGTTCCACTGCAGGTGGTACGTGTCCGGACCTCCGTGTTTCCTAGCCTGGAATATATAAAGTACGTACTTAACTATTGCTGGACAATAGGATTTTTCAGGGAACATGGGGGGAAAACTTTCTCAGCCACAGGAACGTCATGTTAGTGAGCTGCTAGTGAACCAGTTAGTCAGGACAAATTTCCTTATCTTTAAACCCTCTGCAGGGGAGCATATAGTTCTTTCAAAAGGTAATGTGAAAAGGCTGCTGCAAGAGATCTGGTACTCAGAGAGGGGCTCTTTAAAGTTAGACACATGGAAGAAAATTGGAACTATCCTTCATGAGGAACCACAGGCAACAGCTGAAATTTTGATATATTGGAAGGTTGTTATGACTGCTTTAGAGACCCAGCAACAACCTCTTTTAAAACCTTTAGTGGAACCTCCTCCTTATAAAGGAGTTATGTTGCACCCTCCAACTCCAAAACTGGAGTATGTTTTCTCACCCCCAACAGCGCCTATGCCTGTGGAGGGGAAACCCCAGCCACAAATGGGAAACATTCAAGCAATGACGCATCAGGCTTTCAATGAGGGGAAGTTAGAGCCTGATGAGATTCCCCAGATAAATTTGTTTCCAGTTAATAGGCAAGTGGATGCTCAAAGCAACCTGCAAGCGGAGTGGGTTCTGATTCCGTTGACAGTACTTAGGGAAATCAAGAAAGCCGTTAAAGATTACGGTATTCAAAATCCTTTTACAAAAGGTCTCCTGACAAGTTTGGCTACCTCATGCATGATTCCTAATGACTGGAAAGATTTAATGAGAATGATATTGAGCTCTACTCAGTATGTGGTTTTTGATTCAGAGTACCAAAGGGAAGCTATCACTAGGGGACGGAATTCGGGGGGGGCTGTATATGCCAGACCAAATCTATGGGGCAAGCTTGTTTGAATCCACTGCTGAACAAGCTATTAATTTGCCTGATCACGTATTTCCCATGGTTATGGCGGCTGTCCTTGGGGCGCTGTCCTGCATCCAGGATGTGGGAACCAAGGCACGGTCTTTTTCTCAAATTAAGCAAACAGCATCTGAGCCCTATAACGATTTTGTGGAAAGGCTATAGTTGGCTATTACCCAGCAAATCTCTAATGCGGAAGCAGCAAAAGAACTTTTGCTGAAATTAGCAGTTGAAAATGCAAATGCTGACTGCAAGCATATCTTACAGCCTTTGGTGGCTAGAGGTGAGGTTACTCTAGCTGATCTGTTAAAGGCATGTGCAGTGGTGGGTTTTCAGGCTTACAACATGGAGACTTTGGCTATGGCGTTACAAAAAGGGATGAAACCTATGGGGAATTGTTTTAATTGTGGGAAGCCTGGCCATTTTAAAGCCCAGTGCTGAGCCCCTGGGGGGGGGGAATGGCATTTAACATAAACAAAAATAAGGACATCCGCCCGAAGTCAGTCTGTCCGAAATGCAAAAAAGGGTTTCATTGGGCAAATCAACGTCGCTCTGATCAGAACCAAAATCCGGGAAACTAAATTTGGGGCATGCAGCTAGCCCTGCTCCCAAGGCTGTCACAAAAGCATCGCCTGCAACTACCAGGAGTGCAGGTTTGGGTTTAAAAATGTTGAACTCAATTGATGTGACCTTTCCTAATCAAGTGTACATTGAGGACACTCATTTGCATGGGCCACTGCCAGAAAAAACAGTGGGATTGGTACTTCCCAAGTCTTCTGCATCAAAAAAAGGGTTCTTTGTTATTCCAGGGGTTATTGATCAAGATTATAAAGGGGTTATTAAGGTACAATTGCACACTGATACTCCTGCATCATTAATGGCTGGTGACTCTATTGTCCAGTTATTATTACTTCCATACATGCCTATGAATCCTTTAATTGGGATCCCACAAACTGGCGGTTTTGGATCCACTGAAATGGCCAGTTCTCCAGTTGCTGCAGAATTGCTAGCACTGACAAAAAAAATTGACCACAGACCAACCTAAAATGACAATTGAAATTCAGGGAAAATCATTTTCTGGTCTTATAGATTCCGGAGCAGATGTCTCTGTGATACGCCAGAAGGAATGGCCAAATGAATGGGCGCTTGAGGATTCTCTGGCTGTTCGTGGAGTAGGTGGTATGCAGTTTGCAAGAAGTAGTGTACATTGGTTGACGGCATTGCATAGAGCAACTGGCGAGACCGCAAAGATTCAGCCTCTTGTGTTGCCCCTGCATATAAACTTGTGGGGTAGAGATTTACTGTCACAGTTCCGCACAAAAATTGTTATTGGATAATGGAAAAATTACAGTTGTTAACCTCTCAGCCAGTTTGGATTGACCAATGGCCACTTCCACAGGAAAAGCTTATAGCTTTATATTAATTGGTAGCTGAGCAGCTTCAATTAGGACACATTGAGCCAACTTCTAGTCTGTATAACACTCCGGTGTTTGTTATCAAAAAGAAAAGTGGAGAATGCAGATTTTTACATGATTTGAGATCTGTCAATGCCATCCTTCAACCAATGGGAGCATTACAATGTGGTTTGCCTAACCCGAACCTAATCCCGCGCAATTGGGATCTAGTTGTAGTAGATTTGCAGGATTGCTTCTTTTCTATCCCTTTGCATGCAGATGACAAGCAATTATTTGCCTTTACCGTACCTGAGTTAAATAACAATGCACCTACCTTTCGTTATCAAGGGAAGGTTTTGCCACAAGGAATGCTAAACAATCCAACGATGTTCCAGTCATATGTTCGAATGCCTCTGGTTCCGTTCAGAACCTCACATCCTGGGTGGAAGGTTTACCATTACATGGATGATATTTTAATTGCAGCTCCCGGCCCACCAGGAACGGTTAAGGCAGCGCTACCTCACCTTAAAGAGGTATTATTGCAATTTGGACTTTATATTGTCCCAGAAAAAATTCAAAGTCAAACGCGATATGCCTACCTAGGGCATAAGGTCCTTGCAACCTATGCTCATCCGGTCATTCCGGAAATCAAAATTGAGGAAAATATTTCTCTAGTAAAATTACAACAAATACTAGGAACAATTAACTGGGTTAGACCCTACCTGGGGTTAACTACAGCGGTACTCCAGCCCTTGTTCTTGGCCCTAAAGGGCTCCATGAGACCGGATTCTGCTATAACCTTATCAGCAGAACAAAGGGAGGTACTGACACACATAAATGCGGCTTTAACGCAGCGTTGGGTTGATCGATGCATTCCCAATACCCCATTTGCTTTGGCAATTTTACAAACTCCAGCCTTGCCTATGGCAGCTTTATTTCAATTACATGAGGTGCAGGTTTATATCATTGAATGGTTGCATTTGCAGAATACTCCCAGAAAAACAGTTTCTACTATGGCTATGCTTTATAGTGAGTTAATCATCAAAGGCCAGAATCGCAGTATGCATTTATATGGCATAGATCTAGTTCAGTTATTTTTACCTATCTCCCTCACTTTGTGGGAAACTTGGTATAGTCAATCCATTGAATTGTAAATTGCTCTTGAAAATTGTCCAGGGAAGATTTCTTGCCATACCCCCAGTGATCCCTGTTTCCAGTTGCTTCGAAACGTATCTGTAAATTTTAATTCAATTATTGCTAAGCAGCCAGTTGAGGGCGTGACCATTTATGCGGATGGTGGTAAGACCTACAGTGCTTGTGCATGGAGACAGGAAGGGGTATGGAAAATAAAAATTACCCCTCCTCAGCAATCAGCACAAAGGGCTGAATTAGCTGCTGCTATTTTGGCCTTACAGGAATTTGCGCAAGAACCGCTAAACCTAATTGTGGATTCTCTTTACGTTTATCAATTGATATTTAACATTGAATTTACTTATCTTTCCCCATCTGTTGATGCTAATCTTATGAGTTTGTTTTTAGCCCTGCAAAGCTGTCTTCATTCTCGCACACATTCTTTGCATGTCGCACATATTGGCAGCCACCAGCCACTTCCCGGGGAGCTGCAGGAAGGGAATGACATGGCTGACGCAGCTGCATCGGCCATGTCCTGTCTCTCACTTTCTCCTGTTACACCATGGGACTCACATAGCTATTTTCATCAAAATGCCAAAGCTTCTTGTAAACAATTTGGGCTCACTGCTGCAGAAGCAGCAGCTATTATCCAGCAATGTCCTAGTTGAAGTGCCCAATCCAGTGCTCTTCCTCGAGGAGTAAATCCTTGGGGGACATCTGCTTGTCAGCTATGGCAGATTGATGTCACACAGCACCCTCCTTTCAAACCATGGCACCATCTGCATGTCACCGTTGATACCTATTCAGGATTTATTATGGCAACACCTCAACGAGAAGAGGCTACAAAACATGTAGTCAACCATTTTCTCCGTACCTTCACACATGTGGGGCCACCAATGGAGATAAAAACTGATAATGGCCCAGCTTACGTTAGCACCGCCTTTGAAGAATTTTGTCATCGATGGTCAATTATACATAAATTTTGCATTCCCTATAATTCCACTGGTCAGGCCATTGTGGAACGAGCTCATCAGACACTAAAACAAGCACTCCTTCACACAAAAACAAAAATGGGAGAAGTGGATGGATATGGCTTACCTTACATACAAAACATTCTTAATATTACCTTATATACTTTAAATTTTCTAAACATGACAGGATCTCCTGCTGCTATGGCAACCAATAAGCATTTTGCTTCCTCCCCTTCTGCAGGAGCACCAAGACCGAAAGTTTGGTATAGGAGACTGCCAGATCCAACGTGGAGAGGACCTGTCCCACTGATAACTTGGGGCTGAGGATACGCTGCCCTTGAAGATGAGGGGACAGTTGTTTGGGTTCCTGGTCGCTGTGTGTGACCTTATCATCAGCCAAATGGGCAAGGGGCTGGATTTGGGGGAATGGAAAAGAAACACATTGATCCAGGACATGGGGGAGATAGCAAACCTTCTTAACAAAACTGATTGTTGTGTATGTATGCACATGCCAACTCACAAAACATCAGGGCTTCCAATGGTTGCAGTACCTCTGGCCAAAGGCGATTGGTATAAGGGACAATGCTATAGTTGTTCGGGGATGTGGTCTAACATTTGGACTCCAAGTAACACCTTGGAAGCTGGATCCAACAGATGGCGGGTATCTGTTGGACCCACAATGAGATGGTAGAGAATATGACTTACTTGGGAGCATATCCGTTTTGCAACAAAACAATTGTTATTGGCAATGGAAGTCAGGTTTATCCGGATGACATGAAAACTAAAAATCTTACTTCCTTTGTACATAACATTTCTCGATTTGATATCACATCTTTGATCAATGAAAATGGGTGTCCATATTTTCCTGCCATAAGAAACTGTCAGGAAATCACATCATGATTTCAGTGAGTTTGTTAATGTTTCAGCCATCCAATCCATGGATCTTTGGCAAGCAGCCCATCAAGAGGGAAGTTGGAGACAGCTGGCAAGCTCAACCTACTGATCCTTGTTATGGGGTAATACAGTTGCCAAGCACTGAAAATCAAGGAGAAAAAGCTTTGAGTTTTAGGACAACTCCATAAAGAACAAGTCTAAGAATCATCATTCCCTTTGACCAGAATTAACTTTCCAAGGATAAAGAGCACAAAGCTGAGAACTATTCTTTGGTCTCCATTACGTATCAAATCCCTAGCAGAAGATAAGTGCTGGTACAAAGTTTTAGTTTAACAAGTGGCTCATGTCTAATATTACTCCACAAATGGTTGTAGTTGCTGAAGTCATATTTCCTGCAATCAAGTTTGGTGCGATTAACCTTGAGTTTGTATCTATTTTGTGCTCTTGTATAGTTTTGGTTGAACCTGAAGTATTCATTGATAGGTAGGACATTGCAATATATAATTTTATGTACTATACTTAGATCAAACCAAAGGCCATGTAGTTCTAAGTTTTCTAAGTCTAGAATTTCAAGTCTGGTGGCATAAGGTATTCTGCAATGAGTAGAGGAGTGGAAGACTCTTCTTGTGAAATATTTCTGGACTTTCTCAACTGTGTTAATATCAGTGTTAATGTGGGTTCCACATTGATGAGCTGTATTCGAATATTGGTCTAGCAAATGTTTTGTATACTCAAGTTATTAGTGTAATATTACCAGAGAAAAGCTACGTAAGATTAGGTTAACAATTCTTAATGCCTTTTCGGCTTTGTAATTACAGTGGGCTCTAGCACTTAGGTCATTTGAGATGAGTACTCCAAGATTCTTGACAGAGTTTGGATCATCAACAAGGTCTTGACTATTCAGCCTGTATTTTATTTTCTGACTTTTTTTGCCAATATGTAGAACAGAGCATTTATTTGTTGAGATTTGAAGCTGCCATTTGTTTGACCATTCTGATACATAGTCCAGGTCTTTTTGAGATTGTTTATAAGATCATAGTTTCCTTTTTTGAAGTTATAATTGGGGATTCCATCATTGTGATGATTTTTGTGTGGACGTATGTTGAGACAAAAGTCAATCATTGTGGTCACTGTTTGAAAAGGGTTCTTTAATTTATATTCCGTAAATTGAATTCAAACTATTGTAGAAGATGAGATCGAGGCAGTTGTTAAGTCTACTATTGTTAGTTACTAGTTGTTCTAGTCCCAGATTTGTTACTGCATTGTAGAAGGTTGCATGTGTGGGTTCAGTTGTACATTCGTTAAGGGTCCAGTTAATATGAGGTAGATTGAAGTCACCAAGAAAGATAAAAGCATGTGGGCAGGATGCTGCCCATGTTAGTAGTGTATTTAGCTTGTTTGCATGTTTGATTTCATAATCAGGGGTTCTGTAACATAGTAAGAACCGAAATGTGATATTTAAGGACAGTTCACAGACAATGGTCTCAGGAATAGCAAGCTCCTGGGTAACTTGGATGTTTTTTAGATGTAATGATTTTTTATAGAAGATAGCAACACCACCTCCTCTACGGATTTCACAGTCTGATCAGTAAACATGATAGTCTCTTATTGAGGTAATGGAGTCAGGAGGAGATGTGTTGAGCCATGTTTCACAGACAAATATAATGTCGAATTTAGCCATATTTAGTAAGAGGAGAAATTCAGGTATTTTATTTACAAAGCTTCTTGCATTGAGTAGTTTGCATTTAAGACTAGTTGTGGTTGGAATAGAGATAGTTCGGGGCATGCATGCCTAGTTTTGAGTGATGTTGGATTGGATGGGGTGGGGTTGTTAAATATATTTATTAAAAACTATTGAATTGAGTTGAAAGTAAAAACATTGTCATTGGAGAGCATGTGGTTTTCAGATGGGATCAATACATTCTTAACCACAATTTAATTTTCCATAATTTAGATGATAAATATTTTTTTAAATTCAGAAGCTCCATTTCAAACCTTCATTGATTTTAAATCATTATCAAGAGAAAAGCTTTCACAAATAGTGAAATAGTCAGATGTTCCCCCGGAGAAATCTCTCTGGAGTTGTCATGCTCAGGCACAATGCAAGGATGTATTCTAGTTCCTCAACTTTTTAACCTACATAAGGTAAAGTAAAGGTTCCCCTCACATGTACATTCTAGTTGTACATATCAGCCCTCAAATCCAGGGTGTCTCCCTACTTATGTCTCATGTAAAATTGGCAGCGTCTAATCTACTTTCTGTGTTTTAGCAGGTCAAAGATTTCCAGGTTTTTAATATGCAATCAACATGTTGATAGTGCCTGCTCCACAAGTGAGAATGAGAAGGCCCTGAAGGCTTTGGCCTCTTTCAGCTGAAAGACAAAGTTAATTATGTACTATCAGAAAATTGAAATCCTAGTATCTGCTTAAATTCATAATAAACTTCATAATTGGCAAATTAATGAGAATGCTATTTAGCAGGTATACAATTATAAATAATTCTGAGCGCTGTTTCAGTCATTTGTATTCTGGTAAGAACATTTTTTGTATGTGGCATCTGTTGCTATCCAACTATTCTGAGATTCCCCCCCTCAAATTTCCCAGTTCCACATGGTGCTCAAGTGCCTACTATACTTTTAGAAACATTGATATTCTTGAAACTATTCAGCCTATTAGAGCTAGTCCAAAGATGCACTAATACGCTGCACTTCATTTAGAGATGGAACTAGTCTGCACTGATGCGAGGTCTTGGTAACATTGATTTAACTTTTGACTAAAGCTTTCCCCAGCTTTTCTGGTTTTCATAGACCACTTAGTCATCCTGGTTTAAAAAAAAAACGCTATAGACAAGCTTTACTTCTTTGCTCTTTTGTTCTTGATAGCATCAGAAATAAGCTTACACAATGTATTTTGGGAAATTAATTTCCAAATTCACCCAAAACTACTACCTAGACCTGTGGGGCCCTTTCAAAGGGGTATCTACAGACTCCTGTCTCTCATTTACCATAGTCCTGAAAATTTACCAGGGCTTTCCTTTGGCCAATCAGGATGCATTACTTCCTGCTTGTCCACTCCCAAAATATTCCCATTTATCAAACAATCTTTGAGGGTGGCTCAGTGAAATCTCTTGCCTGTTACTCTGTCTACAAGATACCTTGCCTGTTATTCTGTCTACAAGATGACATTATATGTACTATCCTGATTTTTTTCCCTAGTAGATGACTCCTCTTTGACATTTCTCCTATCTGATTGTTATATACCGTATATACTCGAGTATAAGTTGACCCGAATATAAGCCAAGGCACCTAATTTAACCACAAAAAACTGGGAAAACTTATTGACTCGAGTATAAGCCGAGGGTGGGGATTGCAGCAGCTACTGGAAAATTTCAAAAATAAAAATAGATACCAATAAAAACTTTCACTTGAGAATAAGTTTGATATTCACAATTTCCTCTTTGAAAGAGACCAGTAAATAGGGAACAAGAAGATGAAGAAAAATAAGTGTGTTTTTTTACACTTTTCACACTGCAGTGAACAAAAATGGCATCATAGGAACAGGCTTATTCTCAGTCCAAAGGTTGGTTTCTGATTTCTTCCCTGATTTAAGGGAAATTTGGGAAACGATCTCACTATCATGAAAGGTTTAATTGATTCACTAACCCAAAAGATGATGATGATGACAGTGGGAGGCAAGAGTCACTCTCTCCCTTGCAAGAAAAAAGCAAGAGCCGTTCTTATGATCTCTCCCTCTCTCTCTCTCTCTCCCCGTAATACAGTCAAGCCCTTTCCAGCACGCGCGATCTGCCTTCGCCACTTTGCACCTTGCAAATGCAAAATCCTGGGGTTTTTGCATTTGCAAAGTGCAAAGTGGTGGGGGCGGATCGCGCATGCTGGAAAGGGCTTGACTGTATTATGGAGAGAGAGAGAAAGAGGGAGAGATCATAAGAACGGCTCTTGCTTTTTTCTTGCAAGGGAGAGAGTGACTCCTGCCTCCCACTGTCATCGACATCTTCTTTTGGGTTAGTGAATCAATTAATTTGGGAAATGATTTCACTATCAGAAAACAACGTGAGCCGCCACCACCACCTCCTCCTCCCCCTCCTCCCGAGTGGACTGAAAGCAGCTGGAGCTGAGGAAACGAAGTTGAGTGGAGTGACCTCGGCTCACGTTGTTTTCTCAGCCTAGAGCTCAGAAAACAACGCGAGCCGCCACCACCACCTCCTCCCGAGTGGACTGAAAGCAGCTGGAGCTGAGGAAACAAAGCTGAGTGGAGCTGAAACAACCTCGGCTCGCGTTGTTTTCTCAGCCTAGAGAAAGGGGAAGGGGGCTCATCTGGACCAAGGGTGAGTCTCCCCCTCAGTTTCCCCTGAAGGATCTTCCGTCGCTTTTGCCTTCTCCCGACATCTTCCCTCTGTTAAAATCCCCCCACACACACACACACACTTATTTTCGGTCGAATAGATTTCGTGTCTGAGCATTCTCACATGGCAGTGGGTCTTTCCCCCCCCCCTAAAAACAGTTAAAAAAAGAAAAAACAATATATCCTCAAGCAAGAATTTTTCTGCTTCCAATTACCCCCATACTTAAAAGTTGCAAAGGAAACACAGAAGCAGGGAAGCGGCTGCCCAGCTTCGGAGCTCCACATCATTTTTTTTTTTCAGAGGGGAATCTGACTCGAGTATAAGCTGAGGGGTTTTTTTTCAGCACAAAAAATGTGCTGAAAAATTCGGCTTATACTTGAGTATATACGGTACTTAAAATCTTCCCAAGTTGCCCAGTTCTCTATGTACTACCCACTTCTCCCTAGGTATAAACATTTGCACAGTACTAATTTTCTTTCTTTTTAGTTTAATATATTTTCATTTTTACCTGTTTACATTTTTTTCAGATTGCTGGCCTTATGGCCATAATAAAGACTTGGTTGGATTAGATAAGATAGAATTTATTTATTTTATTTATTTGTTTATTTTTGTCAATTGCTTACAAGATAATAGGTATAAGTAAAAATATAGTTATGAATACATGGATACATATAAGAAAAATAATTTTTTTTTAAAAAAATAAACAATAGGATAGGGACGGTAGGCACGTTGGTGCGCTTATGCACACACCCTACAGATTGGATTGGAATTCTTCAAGTGAGCCAGGGACAGAAATGGCTTATAAGACAGTAAACCCTGGATAGAATGAAGAGCAAAATCCTCCAGGCAAAAGTCTAAAGAATTTCTTTTTTCTATAAGGATTTTTTTTAATGCAATCTGAACTCAGAATGCTGATCTTAGTCATATAGCTACAACTGTGGGGAGACGATATGGAATTCATTAGCATGAATTAGCGAGGGCAGTCAAGCTGGGATTCTTGGAGACTTTTTGGCCAGACATGCATTTGTCTATTCAATTTCAACTTAGAGCTTTAAGAACTGAGCCAGATGCTAAAAAGATAGTATCCCTGTTAGATAAATAAGGGCAGGAGAAACAGTCTTTGTCCTTAGAACCTTATATTTCCTATGTATTTGCAAGCACCTCTATTTTTCAGTTCTCTGACTACATATTAGTTTCCTTCCCTGAGAGATTTAATTAAGGTTTGTAAAGATTTCTGACATCTTCAAATAAATATAAAGCCTAAAGGCTGGACTGTCTTCTCTGTTCAAAATCATCCTCCAGCTACAATCATAAACTTGCAAAAAGTATTAAATATTCTGATTAAATCAGGAGTGCTTAATTTCATGTAAATATGTTTATGAGGTATGAATGCCAGGTCTCTGAACTTTAAATAGCAGACTATGCTATATTTAATTTTTACAGTTTTGGTTTCATGTTTTTATTCTCTCTTTCTTCTGCCATTTTTCTTTCTTTCCTTTGCCCATCATTGTAGATTTTAGTATTCTGTTCCTCACAGTAGAGTTCAGCAAAGGAAGACTTCAGCATGTTTCCTTTAAAAACATGACACACAAAATATATTTCAGGGTATTGTAATGCTCCTTGTGATAATATAACACAATCTAATGGATCATTTTTGTTAAATTAAATATTTTCACTTAAGAGGGTTGCATTCTCTTCAATCTGAGCTTCACTATAGCCCGATTAAATCTTCTCTCTTGGGTTATATATCAAATATGATTTCATTTTGTTAACCATGCCAATCCTGACCTCTGCCAATATATGAGTGACCTTTGAATGCAGTTTCATCATTCAATATACTCAGACGAGCCTCTCTTTGATTCCAATCAGTGCTATAAATTGCTGTAAGGCTATTCCGAAATAGGCATTTCTCCTCGGAACAGACTTACATTTTCTATCATGAGAGCTATAAGCCCAATGATAGTTCTGCTTATTCTGAAAATGCTAATTCCTTGAATCAAGATGCACAACACTGTTTGAATTACTGCTCACCTCAACCTTTGAGAAGCAGACTGCATGCTCAGAAATAATCAAGTGCAAGACAAACGTATAATTTGATATTTAAGTACAATTAATGTGATGTTCTATTAGTAAAATGCATCTAATAAGATTACTCTCTGTATATTAAATCATTTTCCTTTATGTCACTTTAAAAATTGTTATTTGGCAGCAATGTAAAGCTCTTTCAAACCATACACTGTGATGTTGGAAATTTAGAAGCTTTCTAGGCTTTCTCATAACTGCAGAAATATATTCTGATAGGGCACTTTTCTGTTTTTGCTAAACTGCTCCTACTGCACCTTAAGAGGAAAAAACCCCACCACTCTGCACATACCCAAATGTAAGCTTTTTAACTGTACATGTCCCCGTGATGGAGATTGACTTAACACTGATATATTCTAATTTATCTTAATGTTACCTCAAACTAATTTGCAAACATAAAATAATTTTTAAAATTCTACAATTAAATTATACTATTTCCCAAAGAAGTATTAAGATGTAATTCAAAGATCAAATGGAAGTATGATCTGTAATAAAAAGCATAATTCAATTTAATTTACTATTATCTATAGTTAAACAAAAAAGGCCTTTTATATAAAATAAAGATCATACATAAACATCCTTCTTTTTGAAAAGATTGGATTTAAAATATTTATTTAGCACTAATTGGTATTCAGTCCTCCCGAAGGAAGTTGATAGCACAGCATATTTTTAACACTCCATTTTAAAGACATCCAGAAGAAAGACACTGTATTAATATGCAATTATATACTGAAAATTGCATTAATGCCTGAACTTGATAAGTGCACTTTTAACTGTGTAGAGCCATTTGGTCTAGCTTGCAAGCCATGTGTCAATTCTGTCCGTCAAATAATGATCAAATATCTTCAGAAATAATTCTTCACAAACAAGAGAAAATTCTCTGCATCAAGGCATGAAGTAAAGGAAGGAAAGGGCACTTGAAGCAAAAGAAAAGGAAAAAAAACCTGCAGCCTTCATGATAAATATACATATCTTACATATAAATAATTACATATTAATTAATTCTAACTACCTTCCCTCTTCCACTATATTTCCCATTTAAAATAAAGCAAGAGCTCTCTAATCAGAACTGGACTATTCTGCAGGATTGTTATACATCAGTAACTACACTGCATTTCTACTTAAGATAGTTGTAACTCAGCCACCTAGCCACTATTCCTCTGTTTACAATATGTATTATAATAATATGACCATCTAATTGATTTAGGGGCCACTTTGTTCTTCTAATAAGTATTCAGGATAGCCAATAATAATTTTACAAACCACTTTCCTAAAAATATTTTTTTTAAAAGAGAGCTAGACATTTTATAGACTCTATCTTTGTTCTCTGGCTTGTTTTGGGATAGGTCCATTGGACCAAAACTTGTAATTTTGCAATATTGCTAGAACAGCTCATTTATTGGCTCATTCTTCGGCTAAAAATACAGAAAAACAGGAAGAAGTGTTTCTTTCAAAATCAACCAAATAGTCAATGATAATTTGGCTTTTAAAAATACTTTAAATGTGTTTTTTAAAATGAAAAATGAACGTCTAAAGAGACTATCTTCTCCAGGATCAGCAGCATCCTCTTCTTGTAGACAGTCTAGATCTTCTTGTAGATCAGTCAAAATCAAGGCCCTGGGCTGGATCTGGCCTATGGGATTCTTAGATCTTGTCCATAGGGCCAGCCTGGAAGCAACAAAGGACTGGCCTGTGGTGCCTCTGTAAGCAAAAAAGGAACTGGTAGCGGAAATTTTGAGTAGTTTGGAGAACCAGCAAATACCACCTCTGACTGGAGATTTTACAGTATCCTTCCCCTGCCACCCCCACCAGTAGTAAAAAATTTTGAATCCCACCACTAGTCAGACACCATCACAAGTGTCCCAGACATAAGTGACATTGAGATGGCCATGCCCTCTGGCCATACTCTCCCAGCCCCCCGAGGCTAAACACAATGATGAGTTTCCTGGACAGATGGCATTGGGGAACAAAGCTGTTACAGAATCTGTATTCCTGCTAGAAATACTTTGAAACCTCCTCTCAGAGGGGAGCAACAGAAACAGATCATAAAGTGGATGTGTGAGGTCTCTAACAATTATTTGACCTCTAAGCATGTAGCGCTTATAAGCAGTATGTTTAATAACATGCTATAATCTAAACTATAATCTTCTCAGCTGTCCTTACCGCTCTCTGTATGGACTTTCTATCTGAGGCACTGCTGCCACCAAATCAAACAGTGGTGCACTTTGTTAAAATGCTCTCAGGTGCGCCTCTGTAAAAAGTGGCCAGGAGAGAAGGAGAAAAATGTGCTCTCCTCATCTGATGCAGGAAATGCAGACACTGGTTTGCGCTAAGGATGATGTGTGAAGAGACCAATTCAGATTGTTGGTTATCTGCAACCCCAAATATTTAATACTGTTGACCATCTCTACAGCTGCATCCTGTTTTGTTTTTAACAAACTTTATTCAGTTTTCACATTAAAAACAAAAATCTCTTTTTAGTGGACAACATGTTTCCGGGTCATCACCTTTACATACAAATATGACAGCAATTATACATTGATATATGCATACTTAATTCTATTATTACATATTCATGCCAAATTTTCAGTAAGGAGAGAAACAAACACATTAATTCTAGCCTCTTTCATTAATCTCAATTGAAACATCTTTTTGTTTCATTCAATTATTTCAAATATAATCCTTGAATATTTATTTTAAAAATAAAGATAAACAATGTCCTTCATTTATAGGATAGGCTTGGGCCTGGGTCTGATGAGGGGGATTGGCGATGGTGTCCCATGTTGTTTTGGGTCTGGTGTTGGTTTTCGTGGCTGGGACTCATTTGTTGGTGAGGGCTAGTTTCCAGATGTCTGGTAGGTGAGGTATTGTCCCGTCTATTCATGTTATGGGGGTGTTTCTCTATCTCGATGGCTTCCCTGATTATTCTCTTGCTGGAGTGTTCAGTGTTGGATATTAATTTGGTTCCTTCGAAATTAATTTCATGTCCTGTGGCTTTAAAGTGCTGGAAGTGGGAGGAAGTATTTTCTTCTCTTCTGACTGCGTTTTTGTGTTCTGCGATGCATGCATTTATTCTCCTGTTGGTTTGTCCAATGTATGTGGCTGGGCAATTGTTGAATGGTATTTCATAAATGGTCAGAAGAGAAGGAAATACTTCCCCCACCGCCAATCCCCCACATCAGACCCAGGCCCAAGCCCATCCTATAAACGAAAGACAACCACCATCCAGAAAACAGACCATGGCTGCTGCACCAGCTGTCGCACTTCCCGATCCCAAAACCAAACAAGCTGACACATGCCAAGAACACACACCCAGACCCCAAACTCGAAGCCAGACTAAAACCCAGAATGCTACATCACAGCCACCCACTCAGGATATCACATCATAAAACTCAGGAAATTACACCACAAGAACTCAAGAAGTCGCAACACAACAAATAACCCAGGATATCATAGCACAAGACCAAGGATACCACAGCAATAAATCTCACAAGGTCAGCACAAACCCACTACCCAAGCCGTTACTACACAGGAGGCTAATGGAAAAGAGATCAAAACACAAACGACCCAGGAGATTACAACACAGGACCCAGGATACCACAACAAAAGAACTCACAACCCGTTTTTTCCGGTTTTTGCGTGGCTTCGGGGCAGCAGGAATTCACGACCGCTCGCGATTCCTGCTGTGCTAGCCGCCGAGGTACCCCCGATCCAAATGGGTCAGGGGGATATGGCTGCCCTGTAGGGACAGCCGAAGAGAGAGGGGAGCTGGACAGGGGGTTGGGGGTGTCGCAGACCCCCTCCTCATCCTGAAAAACCCCTTTTTCCCAAGGCAGTGGAGCGGCGGTCAACAATGGCCACCACGAAGAAGTCTGCAACCGGGTAAGATCGTGCTGGAGGAAGCAAGAAAAGTGAAAGTGCTGGCTGAACCGGGTCAATCAACATCCTTTAAATTCGCTGGAATTGAGCTGTCTGAATTGCTGGAGGATACATTGTATCCCTAAGAAGATCGAAAGCGGTGGAGAAACTGTTAAAGGGAACTTTTTTTTTTCTTCACTCTCCCACCCCATGAAAAAAGCAGAAGAAGATTTGAAATTTGTTTGGGCACTGAAAGTGAAATATTCTGAAAGTTGCTTGGACATTGGACTTAAAAATTTAAGAAATTGGAAAACCTTTATTAGAGGTATGGATTTTTGATTATTTAAAAATTGATGTTGCAAGTGGGAAGGGAGCGGAAAAATATTGGAGCAGAAGTGGAAAAAAGAGGAGATTGCCAAGAATACTAAAAAAAGAAATATGGTAATTGGACCTCTTTGATTAAACAGTAACCCCAGAAAGAGAAATAGAAGAAGGAAGAAAAGTATTAACTTTTGGAACTTTCTTTTTGAATTACTTTTGACTAAAAATACTTGGGTGGTTGTTTTGGGGAAAGTTTTTCTTTTCAGGATGGCATCACTTGTGGATAAACTAAAGATTGAATATAAAAAATATAAAAAGGAAGAACAAGATGGAAAAGATACTTTGGGCACTTCATTTCAATTTTTAAAAATGGCGTTATGTACTTATGAAAAG
The DNA here is from genome assembly GCA_033807585.1 of Hydrophis major. Classification (NCBI taxonomy): domain Eukaryota; kingdom Metazoa; phylum Chordata; class Lepidosauria; order Squamata; family Elapidae; genus Hydrophis; species Hydrophis major. The sequence continues at coordinate 106,361,921 of CM066343.1, forward strand.
TTGATCACGCAGCAGAATGACTGGGACAAAGAAGAAGAGGAACAAGAAGCCATCTTTAATGAACAATGGGTTTTTTCTGGGGAGGAGGAGAAAGAGGATAAGAAAAAGGGGATTTTATTTTTTTTTGAAACAAATTTTATTAATTTTAAAGACAAACAACACATCATTAACCATTAAGTACATAAAACCTCTTAACATTATAAATTTTTACAAGTCGGATAAAACATTATTTTTATACAACATAATTCTAATTTATCCCATTTCCATATGGACACATAAATATCTTTCAGCAAATTTCTCATTATTTCTCTTTACTCTTATTCAATTTCATTTCTTTTCTATATTTATCCATTTTATAGTCATCATATTCATTTCTTTCTGACTTGTTTACAATTACATTCCTCCAAGGTTTTATTAATTCTTTTTTTTTTTTAAAGATTTTTAACAATTTTACAGAAGACACAATACACAAACATACAAAACACAAAACATAAACAAAACTAAAAAAATTTTTCTGAAGATTGTCTGATCCCGGGTTAAAACTCTTCACACAGACACAAATTCAAATATCATATTCACCCCATATATCCTTCCATATCTTATTATCATTTTCTTTTTTTATATATATATATATAAAAACCATTTTTATAAAAACAATGCACAAAGAATCAAGGCATAACAGCTTATAAATTCTTTTCTAGGAAAAAATAATAGTAAAAAACCAATAGAGCATAACAATTCCAAATTATAGTATCAATACTTTATCTATTTAACTTCATATCTTATCCCTACTTCTCCTTTTCATCCAAATTATTTCTTGTTAATTAAAATTTTATTGCCTTTTATCAATATACAAAATCCCAAAAAAAAAAAACCATAACAAAGCCTTTATATATCCTTCCATATCTTATTACCATTTTCAATAACTTTCTTTGTCTGTTCTATTTCCAACTATCCATTCATCTTTTTTCTTTTACTATACTTCTCCTATACACCAATTGGAGTAACATCTATAACTCATTACCCTAACTTAAGAGTACCTCGTGTAACAATTTTTCTTGGGATTCTGTTTAAAAGATTCTAAAATTACATAATGAATTTTATACTCTAAATACACATATAAAAACACAAACCTATATACCCTCCAGAATCCCTCTCTTATCCTAAATTAAATTCACCCATTGTCTCTAAATAAACTTTTTTTCTTTAGATCTTGCTTCCCCCCACCAAGTCCTCTCCTCCCCCCTTTTCTCTCCTGCTTATTCTTCTCCTTGCCCTTTTTACCCCTTTGTTTTTTCTCCTCTCTTTTTCCACTCCTTTTCCTTTGCTTTCTAACCTTGCCTCCACCTTTTCGCTCATTTTTCTCTCCTTTGGTTGTTTTTACAATTCTTAAAATCCCCTTTTTCTTATCCTTTTTCTCCTCCTCTCCGGAAGGGACCCATTGTTCATCAAAGATGGCTTCTTCTTCCTCTTCTTCCTTGTCCCAGTCCTTCTGCTGCGTAATCAACTTTTCATAAGTACATAACGCCATTTCCAAGAATTGAAACAAAGCGCCCAAAGAATCTTCCTTTTTATATTTTTGATATTCAGTCTTTAGTTCATCCACAAACAATGCCATTATGAAAAGAGAAACTTTTTCCAAAACAACCACAAGTATTTTTAATCAAAAACAATTAAAAAAAAAATTCCAAAAGTTAATACTTTTCTTCCTTCTTCTCTTTCTCTTTCTGGGGTTAATGTTTAGTCAAAGAGGTCCAATTACCATATATCTTTCTTTGGGATTCTAGGTAATCTCCTCCTTTTTCAGCTTCTGCTCCAATTTTTTTTTTCCTCTCCCTTCCCACTTAAAATGTCAATTTTAAATAATCAGAAATCCATACCTCCAACAAGGGTTTCCAATTTCTTCAATTTTTCAATGTCCAAAAATCCTTTTGTTCCTTAGCTTCAACTCTCAAAACAATTCACTTTCGATGCCCAATATATCCAAACATTTCTGCTGTTTCCATGGGGTGGGAGAGTGAAGAAAAAACGAAAGTTCCCTTTAACAGCTTCTCCGCCGCTTTCGCTCTTCTTAGGGATACAATGTATCCTCCAGCAATTCAAACAGCTCAGTTCCAGGCAATTTAAAGGATGTTACTTGACCCGGCTCAGACAAAACTTTCACTCTTCACATTTCCTCCAGCGCAATCTTACCCGGTTGCTGGCTTCTTCGTGGCGGCCATTGCTGACCGCCGCTCCACCGCCTTGGGAAAAAGGGGTTTTTCCGGAGAAGGGGGGGGTCTGCGACACCCCCACCTCCCTGTCCGACTCCCCTCTCTCTTCAGCTGTTCCTACAGGGCAGCCATATCCCCCTGACCCATCTGGGTCGGGGGTACCTCGACGGCTAGCACAGCAGGAATCGCGAGCTGTCGCGAATTCCTGCTGCCCCGAAGCCACGCGAAACCGGAAACCAGAAAAAGGGGATTTTAAGGTTTGAAAAAACAACCAAAAAAAAGAAAAATGAGAGGAAAGGTGGATGCAAGGTTAGAAAGCAAAGAAAAGGGAAGAGGAGAGACAAAGGGGTAAAAAGGGCAAGGAGAAGAATAAGCAAGAGAGAAAGGGGGGAGGAGAAGCCTCAATGGTGGGAAGCAAGATCTAAAGAAAAAAAGCTTATTCAGAGACAATGGGTGAATCTAATTAAGGATAAAAGGGGGATTCTGGAAGGTATATAAGATTGTGTTTTTATATGTGTATTTAGAGTATAAAATTCATTGTGTAAATTTAGAATTTATTAAACAGAATCCCAAGATAAATTAAGTGTTATATGAAGTACTTTTAAGTTAGGGTAAAGGCGTCACTCCAAATAGTGTATAGGAGAAGTATAGTAAAAGAAAAAAGATGAATGGATAGTTGGAAATAGAACAGACAAAGAATGTTATTGAAAATGATTATAAGCTGTTATGCTTTGATTGTTTGTGCACTGTTTTTGTAAAATTAATAAAATTGGTTTATAAAAAAAAAGAAAAGAAAATGATAACAAGATATGGAAGGATATATAAAATGAATATGATGTTTGAATTTGGGTCTGTGTGAAGAGTTTTAACCCGGGATCAGGCAGCCTTCAGAAAAGATGTTTTAGTTTATGTTTTGTGTATTGTGTTTGTAAAATTAATAAAATTTGTTTAAAACAAACAAACAAAAGAACTCACAACCCTATCACACAACCCATTACCCAAGCCATTACTACACAGGAGGCTAATGGAAAAGAGATCAAAACACAAACGACCCAGGAGATTACAACACAGGACCCAAGATACCACAAAAAAAACCTCACAAGCCCATCACACAACCCATTACCCAAGCTGTTAAAACAGAAGAGGCTAATAGAAAAAAGATCACTACAAAACAAACGACCCAGAGATTACAACACAAGATCCATGATATCTCCACAACAAAACTCACAAGGCCATCACACAGCCCATTATACCAACATCAACTCCATCAACCAATCAAGAGGCAGCAGCGCAGCTAACCAGCCCAGCACACCAGCCCCCACCACCAGTAGTTATAGAGAGATGGCAGCTCCAATCACACACTGCTTGCATTGGCACGGAGCCAAAAGCACCAGCCTGAGGATGGCGGGTGGGACCTCACCGAAACGTTGCCAAGATACTCTTAATCTTACATGGGAAAATACCCAAACACACCTAGACCTACATATATATGTGTGTGTGTGTGTGTTTTCCTAAGTTTTCGTGGGTACTTACATGTATGGTATTCAGTTTTGTTTGGGTATTTTCCCACGTCATTATAGTTGTGCTTTTAAAGTTGTAGCAACGTTTTGGCAGAATCTCATCTGCCATCATTAGGCTTCTGTATTGTGTTTGTCTGTGAGTCAGACTTTCACAGCCGTTTCTGTTTTAAATTTGGGGCTAGCCTACTGCTGTGCCAGAATAGTTTTTTCTTCATCCTGATTGGTTGGGAGTCTTGGTCTGTGTTTATTGGTCTTGGAGTTTGCTGTGTTCTGCTTGAATGGTGTTTCTAATGTCTTCTGTCTGTTTTGTAGCTTTTTTTGTCTTGATTGGCTGGCAACATTGTGTTTCCTGTATTGGAGGCTTTTAGTGCGGCTTGGCTCCAAGTAAATGGACAGACATTTATTAGGAAGCTAGGTTTCATCTGAGCGCCTGGTTGGGGTATGTTTGAGCTGAAGGTATCAGGGGGATCTGTTTGTGCCCAGGTGATATTTTTGTTTGTGAGTGCAGGCTTCCAAATAATTCACAGTCTGGTGGAGTCATCTCTTCTATTCATACTTTCAGGTCTTTTTTCAATCTCTATGGCTTCTCTGATAATTCTGTAGCTGGTGTTTTCTATAGTGGCTAGAGTTTTGGTGCCATTGAAGTCGATGCTATGACCTGTTGCTTTCATATGTTGGACAAGTGAAGAAGTGTGTTCCAGCTTTTTTACTGCATTTTTGTGTTCATCCAGGCAGCTACTTATTCTTCTATTGGTCTGTCCAATGTATGTGGCAGGGATGATACACAGAGGACTTCATATATGCCTTGGTTTTCCAGGTCAATTTTATTTTGGGGGTTTCTAAGGATGGCTGCTATTTTTCTGTCTGTTTTCTTTTTTGGTTGTTTTTTCAAACCTTAAAATCCCTTTTTTCTTATCCTCTTTCTCCTCCTCCCCGGAAAAAACCCATGTTCATCAAAGATGGCTTCTTGTTCCTCTTCTTCTTTGTCCCAGTCATTCTGCTGCATAATCAACTTTTCATAGGTACATAACGCCATTTCTAAAAATTGAAATAAAGTGCCCAAAGTATCTTTTCCATCTTGTTCTTCCTTTTTATATTTTTGATATTCAGTCTTTAGTTCATCCACAAGCGATGCCATCCTGAAAAGAGAAACTTTCCCCAAAACAACCAACCAAGTATTTTTAATCAAAAATAATTCAAAAAAAGTTCCAAAAGTTAATACTTTTCTTCCTTCTTCTATTTCTCTTTCTGGGGTTACTGTTTAATCAAAGAGGTCCAATTACCATATTTCTTTTTTTAGTATTCTTGGCAATCTCCTCCTTTTTCCACTTCTGCTCCAATTTTTTCCTTTCCCTTCCCACTTACAACAACAATTTTTAAATGATCAGAAATCCATACCTCTAATAAGGGTTTTCCAATTTCTTAAATTTTTAAGTCCAACGTCCAAGAACTCTTTTGTCCCTTAACTTCAACTTTCAGAATAGTTCACCTTCAGTGCCCAAACAAATTTCAAATCTTCATCTGCTGTTTCCATGGGGTGGGAGAGTGAAGAAAAAAAAGTTCCCTTTAACAGCTTCTCCGCCGCTTTCGATCTTCTTAGGGATACAATGTATCCTCCAGCAATTCAGACAGCTCAGTTCCAGCGAATTTAAAAGATGTTGATTGACCCGGCTCAGCCAGCACTTTCACTTTTCTTGCTTCCTCCAGCACAATCTTACCCAGTTGCAGGCTTTTTCGTGGCGGCCATTGCTGACCGCCGCTCCACCACCTTGGGAAAAAGGGGTTTTTCAGGACGAGGAGGGGGTCTGCGACACCCCCAACCCCCTGTCCGGCTCCCCTCTCTCTTCAGCTGTCCCTACAGGGCAGCCATATCCCCTTGACCCATTTGTATCGGGGGTACCTCGGCGGCAGGCGCAGCAGGAATCATGAACAGTCGCGAATTCCTGCTGCCACCGAAGCCACGCAGAACCGGAAGCCACTATTTTTCTGTCTGTTTTGAAGGAAGTCTTAATATGATGCCTGTGTAGTATTTTACTGATTTTGTCTGTAGTACCTCTTATGTAGGGCAAGACAGCTGTTCCATAGGTCTGTTCATCTTCTAGCTCTCTATTATGTCTCAGTGTTTTTTTGTGGATCAAGCCAGTGATTTTGCTTTTGTGGAAGCCCTTGGCTGCCAGTACTTTAGTCAGGGTGCATAGTTCAGTCTTTATGTGTGTCTTGTCTGCCAGGAGTTTGGTTCTGGCAATTAGTGTTTTGGCCACAGAGTTTATCTGTGCTGAGTGGTGGTGGGATTGGGCAATGAGGTAGCGGTTGTTGTGTGTTTTCTCCTGGTATATGGTGTGTCCTAATGTGCCATCTGTTTTTTTTTTTTTTTTGTAGATTAGTGTGCATATATATATGGATCTTTGGTTATTTGGGTTTTCTCCTGCGTAAAATTGGAAGTATCTAGGTGATGTTTCAATGAAGTCTCATTCATCATCTTCAGGCTTGTGTCTTCGGCTTTGTGCTTCTTGGAGTAATGTGAACTCGCAGCTGCTTCTTCCTTTTAACTGCTAATGTGGGTGTGACTTGATTGGGTGGGGGCTTGGCTGTGTTCTGATTGGGTGGGGGTGTTCTGCTCAGGTGGGGGCTTGGTTGTGCTCAGGTTAGTCTTAGTTGCCGGGGGATTTGAGCTGGTGAACTGTGATCTCCTTGTTTGGCTTCACGTTCATGGTCGTGCCACATCTTCATAGTGGGTGTCAGTTCGCTTCATGTATGGGTCGGAGGGGTTTGAATGGGTAGTGATGCAGCTGCGGTACGACTTCTGGTCCATGGTTGTGTCTCATCTTCTGTGTGGGTGTGAGTCTGCTTTCTATGTGGAAGTGTGGTGGTAGCATCTTGTGTGGCCTCGTGGATATGGGTCTGGTGTCATTCTTTATGTTTGGTACTCGTTTGTTAATGAGGGTGGATTTCCAAATGGCTGGTAGGCGGGAGGTATCATCTCGTTTATTCATGCTGTGTGGGCATTTTTCTATCTCTATGGTTTCTCTGATTATTCTGTTGTTGAAGTGTTCGGTTTTGGCGATAGTTCTGGTATTTTTAAAATCAATCTCATGTCCTGTGGCTTTGAGGTGTTGGACCAGGGAAGAGGTCGGTTCTTCTTTTTTGATTGAGTTCTTGTGTTCTTCAATGCGTGCATTTATTCTTCTGTTAGTTTATCTGATGTAGGTGGTGGGACAGGTGGTGCAAGGGATTTCGTATACTCCTTGGTTTTCTAACTCGATTTTGTCTTTAAGGTTTCTTAGGATGGTGGATATTTTTCTGTTTGTGCAGAATGCTGTTTTAATGTTGTGTTTTTGGAGGATCTTGCTGATTTTGTCTGTAGTGCCTTTTATATATGGGAAGAGGGCTTTGCCATTCTCTTGTTCTCTGTCTTAGATTTTGGTTGGGGTTTCTTTTTGGATTAGGTGGGTAATCTTCTTTCTTTGGAATCCATTGGCTGTTAGTACGTTAGTGAGAGTGTATAGTTCAGTTTTTAGGTGTTGTTTGTTGGCTAAGCATTTTGTTCTGGAGATGAGTGTCTCAGCTACGGAATTAATCTGTGCTGGGTAGTGGTGTGAGAGTATGTTTAAATAGCGGTTTGTATGTGTTTTCTTCTGGTAGATGGTGTGTCACAGGGAGCCATTGGATTTTTTTGTATATTAAGACATCTAGGAAGGGAAGTTGATTGTTAGCTTCTGTTTCCATGGTGAATTGTATTTTGGGGTGTAGGCTGTTGAGGTGTGTGAGGAAGTTGTTCAGTTTTTCTTTCCCGTGTGGCCAGATTATGAAGGTGTCACACCACCACCCAGCACAGATCAATTCCGTAGCCGAGACACTCATCTCCAGAAAAAAATGCTTAGCCGACGAACAACACCTAAAAACCGAACTGCACATTCTCATTAATGTACTAACAGCCAATGGATTCCAAAGAAAGAAGATTACCCACACAATCCAAAAAAGGATATATGAAGCTTTTAAAAACTGTTTAAATAAATCATAAACAGAGTAAGTTACAGTACTGAGAAACAGTATGTGCCACCATGAGTAATTCTTGAAATCTTCATGAATGGGTGCACATTAGATATGGAAATACATCATTTATATCTAGTTGGAAATTAGGACAACAAACCCATCTTTCAGGGAAGTGCAGAATGTTCTTAAAATTGGCTTCTTTTAGCCTACTACTTGTTTTCTACCTTTATATTTATATAATTATTCACAGCAGAAAAGCATTTTTCATAATGTTATTAGATCTCTCTACTTTGTCAATTTTATCTTGTTCAATCACCCATCTTATTGCCTAATATAAAGTTAAAATATAGTGGCTTGTGGTGGTGTTTTTTAATGGAAATGCTTTGTAATAAATGTCCAAGACTGAAAAGGATAACTTAAAACCCAAAATCTAGATTACTTAACAACTGTAAGGATGTCTGGACATGGGGAGCAAAAAGCTGTGTCCCAATTTTTTTTCTACACCCAGAGACAAAGCTTGGCTTGAGAGACACAATAGTATGACTGAGACCAATTGGATCGATTTCAGACTGAGCATGATAAAAAATGCCTCTGCTTTTTGTTTGACTAGTTTCCTTGGCTCTGTGGATTCTTAAGTAAGTGTCACCAGCAGTCAAATGTTTAAACAAAATATGACAAGACAGCCCTCATAACACTTTGAGGTATTTTTAGCATATTTCTGAGTTGTATTAGCTTAACCTGTAATAGAATATAAATGAGCCCATATGGCAGAGATGTAATTATGTTACATGTGAAAAATCCCTTTGGTAGGGTTTTTGTGGGGGGAGGAAGTGGGGAGGGAGAATTCCTTACATGTGCCTTCTGGAAGATGCAATATACACATGATTACTTACTTATTTGCATCAAGAAAAAGAATACAATGCTAACAACACAATAATGAAAAGGGCAAGCAGCATATACAGATCCTTGGGGTTGCTGCTACTTATAACTGATATCCAGTTAAGAACAGAGAAATTTGTCTCCGTAGGGACAAATGATGAAGCAATCTTTGATTATGCAGGCATACTAATCATGAGTCTTAATTATTATTACTGCAAATGAATGAACTACAAATCTCCAGGGAACATGTCTGTCACAGATACTTTTTGGCATAAGCTGAAAAGAAAAAGAAAAAGAAGAAAGAATATTTTTCCAAGGATCATTTTCATTCCAATCTGATAGTTAGCTGAAGTTTCTCTCACTACCAGTCATGAAACATTAAATATAGATTAGAAACAGGGAAATGTTGAAAGTTGAAATTCACCGGAGGTGCACACCCTACATACTTGAGAGAAAACTGCAAATGTTGTAGCAACATGACGGAAACTTTCCAAGCTGAATGCAATCACAACAGAAGAGAAAGTGAATGTTTAGAATTCCAACAGTCTTCTGTTTAGCTTTCTTCCAAGACCCTTAATCATCTGAAAGTTCTAAAGGTTGTTATTGGCAGATGTTAGAAAGTACAAAGAACAAATGATTGTACCTGGCGGGCGGGGAGAGGAACAAGTTTTTCATCTCCCAATAATTTAGACTGTAACGAGACTTCAGATTTAGGTGCAAAAAATAATTTTCTTTCTTTTATACTCTAGAGAATGCAATAGCAGCCCGGTATATTTCAATGTGTTTGTAGCTATACAGACATGTACATTCATACTCTTATGTAAGTGCATATCCATATTCATATTCGTGTTTGTAAGCTGACCATTTCCACCATATTAATAAAGGAGAAAACATTCTACATTGAGAACAAAGGAATGCAGGGGTGGGCTTCAAATAATTTAACAACCAGTTCTCTGCCTGGTTGCTGGGTGGGTGTGGCCATGGTGGGCGTGGCCTAGTTGGCCTCCTGAACCACCCTGGGAATGAAAACAGACCACGGGGTGGCCATATTTGTTTTTCCTAGGCTCCGAAGGCTCTCTGGAGACCGGAAACAGGAGCATTTCTAGCCTTCTGAAACTTTCAGGAGGCCTGTTTTTTGACCTCCCCGGGCCTCTGCATGGGCCCTGCATTTACCTGTGATCTAAAACAGGCCATGTGGGGACTCCTGGGAGGGGAGGGGAGGGGTGGCCAGGGCCAGCCAGGGATGGCATTTGCCAGTTTGCCAAACTGGCCCTAAAATTAACAACCAGTGCGAACCTGTAACAGCCCACCCCTGCTGGAATGCCTTTAGTTAGAATTTATAGGTGCTAAATTTATGTACATATAAAATATAGAATCATTACAGGAAATGTTACACATCCTATCCTACCTCAAGGATCTCCGTATCTGTTAATAGTTAATTATTATTATTTTTGAGTGGGTGGGTCTTTATATTTAAGCTAGAAGATGTCTTTAAAGTAAATAGTCATGTTTTCCCTGACCATCTAAACAGAGGACTATTCTTTACAAAACAGGATACATGACCTATATTTGCATTAAATTCTGCTTAAATTGGCTCACCAAAATGAGCAAATGACCTCCATCAGGTTGGGTCAATTGTTGTTGACACAGTAATTGGGAAGAAGTACAGAATGGCATGGAGATGTCTGGAACCCACATTACATAACTGATATTAATACAATTGAAAAAGTCCAGAAATGTTTTACGAGAAGAGTCTGCCACTACTCTACTCGTAGCAGAATACCTTATGCCACCAGACTTGAAATTTTAGACCTAGACAACCTAGAACTACATGGCCTTTGGTTCGATTTAAGTATAGTACATAAAATTATATATTGCAATGTCCTACCTATCAATGAATACTTCAGGTTCAACCAAAACAATACAAGAGCACAAAATAGATAAAAACTAAAGATAAACCGCACCAAACTTGATTTCAGGATATACGACTTCAGCAACAGAGTGGTCAATGTTTGGAATACTCTTACTGACTCTGGTTTCTTCCCCAAACCCCAAAATCTTCATCATTAGGCTGTCTACTATTGACCTCACCCTTTTCCTAAGAGGTCTGTAGGGGGCATGCATAAGCTCAACAAAAGGTGCCTACCGTCCCTGTCTTATTGTTTCTTTTTTTCTTATTCGTATCCCTTTCATATATTTATAGCCATGTTTATACTTATACCTGTTATCTAATAATTGTTTGACAAAATAAATAAATAAATAAATAAATAAATAAATAAATAAATAAATAAATAAATAAATAAATAAATAAATAAATAAATAAATAAATAAATAAAAAAAAAAATAATGTACAGTTGTTCTAATTGTTCACCCTGTTTCCTATTAAATTCCTTCCTGCAATACCTACTACTGTTATTATGGAGTCCAAATGGCCATCAATAAGACACTTACCATATTTTTTAGATTATAAGATGCATTTCCCCCCTCCCAAAGTGGATGGAAATGTCCATTAGTCTTGTAGAGCAAATATTGTAGTGGGGGAAAGGGTTGGTACAGCGTAGATAAATTATGCTAGGCAGCAGTGGGGAGCCACCTATCGCAACCACCTGTTCACCACCGCCCATTTGCTGGTGATCAGTGGTGAACAGGCCACAGTAAATGGGCCATGGTGAATGGGCTGTGACAGTGGTGAACAGGCTGCAGTGAAAGGGCCACGGCAATGGTGAATGGCCCTTGGTAAATGAGCCACAATGAACAGGCACAGAAAATGGGCTGCAGCCAATGGACCATGGCAAATGGGTGATGGTGAACAGGCAGTGGCGAATGGGCAGCAGTGATCTCCGCTGCCCAGAACAGCTGATTGGCGATATCCCAGGAGCCAATTACCAATCAGCTGCTCAGCAGTCAAGACTCCAGTGTTCCCTGGCAGTGGCAGAAGCTCAGCTCAGTTGACCAGTGGTTGGTGCAACAGAGTGGAGCCCTGACGAGCCACATACTGGGCTGCAATAACATGTTGAAGCTGACCAGACTGTTTGCAGTTTGCTGCAAGGACGCTAGCCAGATAAATACTGAATGGATTCTGGAAAGCAGAGGCAGTTTTTTTCCTTGTTTTTCTCTTCTAAAACTAATGTGTGTCTTATAGTCCAGAGTGTCTTACAGTCTGAAAAATACAGTACCCTAACCCTAGAAGGAGCACTTATCCTAAATAAATCTACTGGATACGGCATACTGAAAAATGCTATGATTTGTGGTGATGTAATGATCTGTGTTTAGTTCTGCCATGATAACCATGTGCCCTAAAATCGGGGTGGGATTCTACGGGTTCTGTCTGGCTCTGTAGAACCGGTATATCTGAAGAGCAGCAGACACAGAACCAGTTCTGTGTCTGCTTCTGTTTTGGCCCACCTGCCTGCCTAGGCTCTTATATATCCTTTATTTCCTGCTTTTTCACCCTTAGCTGCTTTGCGCGGCACAGCTGCAGTTGAAAAAGCAGGAAAAAAGTGTTTTTTCAAACACTGCTCACCCGTGTAGAGCACTGCTCAGCTGTCTGGGTAGCTGAGCAGTTTGTTAATTGCACACACATACAGCGCGTGTCAGGTATGCATGTGCACAAAGCGTGCATTCGTGCAAGACATGTAGCCACTGAACTGGTAGTTATACCAGTCAGATCCCACCCCTGACTAAAAGTCTAGCTATAGAAAAAATAGAGAAAATGCTTTCACTGCACACAGAACACAAAACCAGGAAGAAAGCAAATTTTGAGTGCTTCAAAATAAGGTCTAAATCTTACAAATTGTCAATGTATTTGGATTGCAAAAATTGTCACCCTAGCCACAATTCCCTGCCCTGGTCATTGTTTCAATTATCTTACTCTCTGGAAAATCACTTTCTACAGTGAATTTTCAGTGAATATAAAATATTAACATTAAATGAGGAAAGGTTGTACACCTGTTGACTGAAAAGTTGGAGGTCTCAATCCTTCTTCCTCACAAGTCTTCTTCTCTGCCTTGCTTTCTTTTAGATGCATGTCCAACCTTCTCTTTGACCTTGACAAGTAAGAATTGTAGGGGGCCCATTGTCTAGGCTTAGTGGTGGATGTGGGGCAGGGGGAGGAAAATACATAAATGAAATAAATCCATAGCATCATCTCCTGGTCCTGTGCACTAAGTGAGTAAAATCAGCTCTACCCCTTCTGTGGAGATACAATAGGGTCGTCATCTGACAAGTTATAAATAGAACAGATTTTATAAAAAGAAAGAATGTGAAAAAATTCATTTTGACTTTAAGTAGTCACATGTAAAGCATTCAGTGGTAGAGGAGATAAAATATATAATTGTTCAAATCCCAGAGAGTAAATACCGTGTTTCTCCAACAATACGGCCTCCACCAATAGGAAGGCCCAGCATGTTTTGGGGGCATGAAATCAAATTAAGCCCCTCCCCCCAAATTTAGGCCTAACTTAAAATATGCAAAATAAGGGGGAAGGGCAGGAGACTTGCTATTAGGAGTGCCCAGCGGGCAGGAATTCCTCGCCACCAGTCGCTCCTGACTGGCGATCATGGCGAAGGCCGGAGAGCTCCCTACTCCCACCAAACACCTTTGCTGCAGACACCTTTGGCACCCGCCGCTGTTGCCTTCCCTTCTGCCCATTCCGCTGCCACGTTTGGAGCTGCTGCTTCCGTGTTTGGAGTTCCACTGCCATTTGGAGCTCCAAACGTGGAAGTGGCAGCTCCAAACATGACGGCGGGCGATCTTTTTATTTTGGTCCACGCGAAGTTCAGAGCGAGCGAGAGGGAGACTGCGATGCCTCCATCCGAGATGGCAACCTCACTAGTGGATCACAACGTGGCTGGAAGCCCGAATCGGCGGGATACGATGGCGATCTTTTTGGAGCGAGAGGAAAGGGAGAGAAGAATTGCAAGGCGTAATTTGCAGGAGGAAGTGGGTGTACCCCACGGCAGGGAGCCCAAGGAAGAAGGGCTGGTAGGCAACAGAGAGCATCCCATAGCTCCAGAAGCAGCCTAGAGACGCGCCTGGGAAGAGGCGCAGATGCTGCCTTGTAGTCCCCAAACCAACTGCGTGCACCGCCTTTAGTTATGTGCGCTCCGCTCTTTGGGCATCTCCGTGTGATCGCGACCCTGTCCTTTCCACCTGGCACCCTTGCTGCTTTCTGGCTCTTTAGCAACCGGCTTCGCCTTTGGAGTACTGCCAAATGGCGGCGGAAGCTCCAAATGCGGAATCTCCAAACATGACGGTGGGCAATCTTTTTATTTTGGTCCATGCGAAGTTCAGAGCGAGCATGAGAGGGAGACCGCGATGCCTTGCTAAAGAGCCAGAAGGCAGCAAGGGCGCCAGGAAAGGACAGGGTCACAATCACACGGAGATGCCCAAAGAGTGGAGCGCACATAACTAAAGGCGGCGCACGCAGTTGGTTTGGGGACTACAAGGCAGCATCTGCGCCTCTTCCCGGGCGCGTCTCTAGGCTGCTTCCGGAGCTACGGGACGCTCTCCGTTGCCTACCAGCCCTTCTTCCTTGGGCTCCCTGCCATGGGGCACACCCACTTCCTCCTGCAAATTACGCCTCGCAACTCTTCTCTCCCTTTCCTCTCGCTCCAAAAAGATCGCCATCGTATCCCACCGATTTGGGCTTCCAGCCACGTTGTGATCCACTAGTGAGGTTGCCATCTCGGATGGAGGCACCGCAGTCTCCCTCTCGCTCGCTCTGAACTTCGCATGGACCAAAATAAAAAGATCGCCCGCCGTCATGTTTGGAGCTGCCACCTCCACGTTTGGAGCTCCAAATGGCGGCGGAACTCCAAACACGGAAGCGGCAGCTCCAAACGTGGCAGCGGAATGGGCAGAAGGGAAGGCAACAGCGGCGGGTGCCAAAGGTGTCTGCAGCAAAGGTGGGAGTAGGGAGCTCTCTGTGCTTCACCATGATCACCCGGTAGGAGTGGCTGTTGGCGAGGATGCAAGGGGGGGAATTAAGTCACCCCCCGAAAAGACGGCCTAGCCGTTTTTTGGGGGCTCAAAAAAAAATTAGGCCCAGCCTTATTATGTGAGAAACACGGTATAAGGCTCTGGAGTTATATAGTACTGCCCCAATTTTAGATAAATTGTGTTGTAAAGATATTCCAATTTGTATAACAACAGTTTACTTAGCATGTACTAATAATATAAATTCCAGAAGGCATAATACAAATAATACAGAGATTAAACTAATAATTCTTGGTCAATGTTTCCCTATTTCACTAGAGATTAGTCTAGCCCTGGACCATATGTTATTACTGTATAAATTTATTACTGGAAAACCCCTTTTCCTGAAAATTCCAGTTTAAATTGAAGGCTGAGGAGAGAGAATAAATCCCTTTCTTTCCAGTCTTCCATTCAGCACTTGTGCCTTATTTTTAAAAAAGTCTTTTTATCACTGACAGAAAGACTCTTTGCTACAAGCTGGTCAGGAAACCAGTCGCACCAGGACTATTGTAATGTTACTGTTGTAGAGTGTAATAACAGACTCTTGGAAGCCTGGTGGATATTCTCTCTCCTCCCTTACATCAAGAGAAGGGCAGTCTTGAGTTTCTTCCTCACTTGCCTTCATTTCCAGAGACAAGCTAGCATTTACCAAATCTGTTGTGAATGTATAAAGTTTTAATAAAGTGTGAGCTTGGAGTAAGTGCAGGGTTCTGGCCCTGCACTTCTGATTGGTTGTTAAACGGCCAGATCGGATTGGCCCGCTCCGGGGAATCCTATTGGCCCTTAACAGAGAGTTCCTATTGGTTATGAAAGCTAGCGCTCCTCGTTGGTTATTGGTTAATAGTTACGGGGTTTGCCTATTTAAGGCGGGTTAAAGCTGCTATAGAAGTTAGAAGTCACTAAGTAAATAAAGAGCTGAAGTTCACCGTTCAGAGGCTTGTCTCCATTCTTTCTCACCCATGCTCCAAACATAACACTGGCGACGAGGATGGGATGTGGAGACATCTGAACCAACGAAACTTTGAAGAACACCGAGCACGTGAAAGACGACGCTGCACAACGGAACCATGTCCGACATCGTCGTACCACCCGCTCCGTTCGATCCAGTATAGGAGGACTGGGAGTCCTACATGGATCGCTTCCAAATGTTCTTAGAAACCAACAACTTAAAGGACGCCACACCAGGAAAGAAAAGGGCGGTGTTCTTAACGCATTGCGGTCCAACCGTATTTAAGATGACTAAAGCACTAGCAAAACCCCAAGAAGTGAAGGCGATGGATTGGGACAACCTCGAACCTCTCCTACGAGATCACTATGCACTAACCGTGCCTACGCTCGTGAGATGGCATGAGTTTTATCAGAGGAGCCAGCGAAAGGGAGAAAGCATGGCCGACTTCATAGCAGACCTCCGAAATTTGGGAGGCCTCTGTGGATTCACTGATTTAGAAGAAGCACTAAGAGATCGCATAGTTCTGGGATTAGATGCACCAGGCATTCAAAGCAAGCTGATGGCGAAAGGCGACATCAGCCTTGCCGACGCCATCACCGTGCTACTGCAGCAGAAGCAACCAGGAAGTCAGCTGCACAACTACGCTGAAACCGCGCTCTGGTACCACCACCGACAAGCAACATCTCACCCAGGTCAGAAGGGCAGCTTGCAACGACGCACCACAAGGACCTCTCTTCATCGTCAGACAGCAACGAAGAAGGGGTCCATCGACTGCAGTCCAACCGGGACCACCACCTGAAGCCTTTACGCCCTTGTGCTGGCTGTGGGGCCAACCATGCCAGGTCCGAATGCAAATTCCGTGACGCACTCTGCCATGAGTGCGGGAAGCAAGGCCACATCGGACGGGTCTGCCGAAGCTTACCAGGACCCGGCCAGGCCTCAAAATGGACTAACTATCACCAATCAACAGGAAACCGTCCTGTACGGCGAGAGCCAGTAAACCACTCCTACAGAAATTGAATTTTGCAGAGAGAAGAGGCTCACCATACTATCACTATCGGTCACGCCTCAGCTTTAGACACCAAGAAAATACGAGTCACAGTAGCCATCGAGAACCAGCCTTGCCACATGGAAGTTGACTCGGGATCATCCCTCTCGATGGTGTCCTGGAAGACCCTTAAGCAACTCATCCCCACGATTCAACGCCAAGATCTCCGCTCCCAAGGACACATCCTCAAGGACTACCAAGGGAATCAAATCCCCGTCGTTGGTTCCTGCCGAGTCCGAGTCTCCTTCAAGAAGCACACAGTGCACTTACCACTAACTGTCATCGATAGAGACAGGCCTAGCCTACTAGGCCTCCAATAGTTTGCGCCACTTGGCATTGAAGTGGCCAGCATAAACCGAGTCAGCTGAAGTGACTGGGAGGGAGACCTCATCCATGAGTTCAGGGATGTCTTCACGGACAGCTTAGGCGAGTACAAGGGGACCCCAATTTCGTTCAGTCTAGACCCAAAGATAGCTCCCATCCGACTTAAGCCGCATCGAGTTCCGTTTGCCTTAAAGTCGAAAATCGACGAACAACTCGACAAGCTGATAGCTCAGGGGGTGTTAGAGCCCATCGATCACTTCCCCTGGGAAACACCAATCGTAACACCCATTAAGCCAGATGGGTCAATCTGAATTTGTGGGGATTACCGGGCCACTTTGAACCACACCCTATAGCAGAACGCATATCCGGTGCCGGTGGTGCAGCATCTCCTCCACTCCCTGGGGGGTGGGAAAGTCTTCGCTAAATTAGACTTAGCTCAGGCATATCAGCAACTACCTGTTGATGAAAAGACGGCACTGGCACAAACGATTGTGATGCACCGAGGTGCCTTTAAATGTACCCAGCTTCAATTCAAAGTTAGTGTAGCCCTGGGGATTTTTCAGAGCCTTATGGAGAGGTTATTACAAGGGATAAAGGGCGTGGTCCCCTATTTTGACGATGTATTAATTGCAGCCCCTACAAAAAAAATCTCACAGGACTGGTTAAAATTAGTCCTAAAAAAATTCCAAGAGGCCGGTCTTAAAGTAAAAAAAAAACCAAATGTATATTGTGTACTGACAGTGTTGAGTTTTTAGGGTACCTAATTGATAGCCAGGGTATTCACCCTTCTGAAGGTAAACTAATGGTGATAAAAAATGCTCTCAGGCCATGAAACAAGGCCGATCTCCAGGCGTTCCTAGGCCTCATCAACTTTTATAATGTATTCTTACCGCATAAAGCAACGGTCGCTGAACCGTTACACCAGTTGTTAAATAAGAAAGCAAATTGGTTATGGGGTCACCGAGAAGAACAGGCGTTCCGCAACGTGAAAAAACTGCTCACTTCTGACTCTGTACTCATGCAGTATAACGAGACTTTGCCGTTAAATATAACATGTGATGCTTCTCCTTTTGGAGTGGGCGTCATTTTGAGCCATGTACTGCCTAATGGGAACGAAGCCCCTGTTGCATATTTTTCAAAGACACTTTCAAAAACTGAGAGAAATTATGGACAAATCGATAAAGAATCTCTCGCAATTGTGTCAGCCATTAAAAGATTCCACGAGTACGTGTATGGCCGGGCTTTTACTATCGTGACTGACCACAAACCATTATTGGGGATAATAGCCAGAGATAAGCCGACTCCCTACATATTACCCCCTAGGATGACTCGATGGTCAGAATTCTTAGCTGCTTATAACTATTGGCTGCAATACCACCCAGGGAAAGCCATTCCCCACACCGACGCATTAAGCCGAGCACCGCTTCCAGAGGCTCTCGACAATCCTGCACCAACGGTAACCACGTTGCAAATTGAGGCACTCAACTCGCCGCCATTAACCGCCCGAGATATCGTGAGAGAAACCAAACGTGACCCCACCTTAACACGAGTCCTAAGCTGGGTAGAACGCGGATGGCCATTGGACCAATTATCAGATGACTTCACACCATTCAAGACTCAACAAACCGAGTTGTTCTCTCAAAAAGGCTGTGTCATCTGGGGCGATAGAGTCATTATCCCAGAACGACTCCAGAAAGCACTTCTGAGAACCTTGCACGATGGCCACCCCGGCATTGTGCGATTGAAAGCCCTTGTGCGAAGCTACGCATGGTGGCTGGGCATTGACAAGCAAATCGAACATTGGGTTAAAGCTTATCCAAAATGCCAGGAAGTGAGCAATGCCCCACCTAAAGCCATTCCTACTGAATGGGAGATACCACGTGGACCCTGGTCCCGAATTCACTTGGACTTCGCGGGGCCGACCAAGGGCCACACCTTTCTACTAACCGTCGACGCCTATTCAAATTGGCTCGAGATTCATCGCATGACGACTACAACCTCCAAGGTGGTTATCAAAACCCTGAAAAGACTATTTGCAACCCACGGACTACCAGACGTCCTGGTATCCGATAACGGGCCCCAATTTACAGCACTGTCGTTCGAGCAGTACCTCGCTGACCACGGCATTCGACATGCGCTCACCTCACCTGTGCACCCTGCGACCAATGGCAAAGCAGAACGCATGGTACAATTTGTGAAGAAAACCTTACAGAAGGTAGACTACGACAACATTGACGACAAGATCAATTGAATCCTTTTTTTACAACACATCACACCACATAGCATCACCAACAAAACTCCCACCGAACTGCTAATGGGACGAAAACTCCGCTCCCACCTCGACCAGTTACATCCAGCTTACGAACCAGAAAAACCACTAGGATCCAGTGGCCGCTGTCGTGCCTTCCAGGTAGGAGATTTGGTATATGCTAAAAACCTATTGGGCGACCCATTGTGGGTGGAGGCGACAGTAGTTCGTGTAACCGGCCCAAGATCCTACCTTGTACAATGCCTTGACGATAGACTATGGAAACGCCATATCGATCAATTACGATCGCGACTTCCGGCGGGCAGTCCTGAACTCCCCTATGATGACTGGGGGGGGGAGGTACGGAAGAAGATGAATGCCAAGAAGAAGAAAACCCGTTCGAAGGGAACGACGGTATAATAGAGACTCAGGAAGTGGAACCAGAGAGGGAAACAGTTGAACCTCAGGGAATTACAGAGAACATGGGCAACGACGTGGAAATGAACTCTGAACCAGAAACAGCCTCACTGCCAAACAACGATCTACCTCAGCGTGATTGCAGCCAAATTACACAGTGAAAATCAAAGAGACTAATAAAACAACCGTCCTACCTAAAAGACTATGTAACTGCGCCCTGCAAACAGAAGCCAGGGGGAAGGGGTGTTGTGAATGTATAAAGTTTTAATAAAGCGTGAGCTTGGAGTAAGTGCAGGGTTCTGGCCCCGCACTTCTGATTGGTTGTTAAACGGCTGGATCGGATTGGCCCGCTCCGGGGAATCCGATTGGCCCTTAACAGAGAGTTCCTATTGGTTATGAAAGCTAGCGCTCCTCGTTGGTTATTGGTTAATAGTTACGGGGTTTGCCTATATAAGGCGGGTTAAAGCTGCTTTAGAAGTTAGAAGTCACTAAGTAAATAAAGATCTGAAGTTCACCGTTCAGAGGCTTGTCTCCATTCTTTCTGCTCCAAACATAACAAAATCACTGTTCAAACCATATCCATACTTCTACCCACTGACTTCCTCAAATAAATACTATAACAAAGCTGAGTTTTCCTAAATGAATAATGAGTGGCATTCTGAATTCTCCCATTATTATTACAGTGTCATATTATGAGCTGTTGATCTTCTGCTGAAGTGATCTTGCAACAGGCTGTAGTATTCAGTTGTTGTCTTCCACAACGCATATAACATAGCTTTCCAGGTCAAGCAAGCAATTCTAAAAGCAGTCACTTTAATATCATTTTAATGGATGAGTTAGAGCAGGAATGTCAAACTCAGAGGTGGTGTTCAGCAGGTTCTGACCAGTTCTAGAGAACTGGTAGTGGAGATTTGGAGTAGTTCGGAGAACCGGCAAATACCACCTCTGACTGGCCCCACTCTCATCTATTCTCTGCCTCCTGAGTCCCAGTTGATCAGCCGGGTCTTCTTTTGTTGCCCTGCACAGGAGAACAGAGCTGGAAAGCAGGTTAGTGGGGTGAGGAGGGAATGGAAATTTTGCAGTATCCTTCCCCTTCCATGCCTACCAAGCCACGCCCACAGAACTGGCAGTAAAAAAAATTGAATCCCACCACTGGTCAAACTGGTTTGCTTTGAGGGCCAGATCAGCATTGTAGTTCTCTTCCACTGGCTGGCTGGGGTGGGGGGAAAGAGAGGATGGGTGTCTACTGCAGCACCCTGCTGGCCAAAACGGGGCCGGCCATGTGAGGTCCTTCTGCACCCCATTTTGGCTGCCAAAGGCACCGCAGGCTGGTCCTTTGCTATTTCCAGGCCTGCCCCACAGGCCAGATTTAAGCACTTGATGGGGCAGCTCTGGCCCCGGGCCTTGATTTTGACACCCCTGAGTTAGAGGGATGGTGTCTCCTCTATTAAATCAAGTTCTAAAAAACAATTTCCTTAGAGTGAACAATCAAAACAGCAGGCAGCATGCATATCAGTGAGTCATGCTCTTTAGATCAGCAATCATAAGTACAACCTATAAAACTAGATTCTACATTAGAATCTTAAGTCAATGGGCATTTAATTAATTAGTGCAACTTACATACAGTGCTAATACAAATCTGTTTGGCATGCTCTGATAGAAAATGTCACCCTGAGTATGTTAGTAGTTTTTAGAAGAAGGCCAAGCAATGACCTATA
Source organism: Hydrophis major (assembly GCA_033807585.1). Lineage (NCBI taxonomy): Eukaryota > Metazoa > Chordata > Lepidosauria > Squamata > Elapidae > Hydrophis > Hydrophis major. Next base: position 106,383,206 of record CM066343.1, read on the forward strand.
CTCCGTGTTTATTTTACTTCTAAATCCAAGAAAAAAATTATTTCACACCACATCTTTACAAATGAAACATTTGAACCAGTGATGAATGAAACATAATCTATGGGCCAGAGCTTCATAACGCTCTGCTTTTTATTATAAACAAATAAATAAACAGCATAGGGAAGGTTTGATAGCATAGCGTAGGTTTGATAGATTTAACAACCCGATTTTATTAACTTTTTTTAAAAAAATACAGAAAGGGCTGAAAATTCTGTCTGCAAGCCTAGCAGATTAATGTCCTTATATTCCCTATAAACATCTTGCCTTCCTTGTTGACAAAAATATTGCTTAAAAAGTGTAGCAAATATTAACCAATATTTTCAAGCAAATTACCTGTCCTTAATTTAAACAATGCTGTAGGATAACTTTTATGATAAGGAAATACTCATTAAAAAGTCATCAGGAGTTTACAATCAGAAAAAAAATAACTGGTTCACATAAACCAAGTTTATTCTTGTAAATGAACTGACTGGTATAATAGTAATCATTAGAAAGATGGTAGCCAGAAAGAAGTGAAAATTCCAACCAGGAGAGAGAGAGACAGACAGACAGAGAGAGAGAGAGAGAGTTCATTTATTTATGGAATTCACATTTTTTAGCATTAAAACCACCACCAAAGAAATACACTTCAATGGTACTAATAGAAGAGAATAATTGTAGCTCAGGGTTCAACTGTGAAATCCTTGGTGCACTCTGAGCCTGGTGGTTTTCTTGCAGATTTTGTATTGCCAAACTAGGTAACATCATCAGGAGCACTTCAATGGACTTTGCAAGCATTAGCATCATTTTGTTATAAAGAAAAATGGAATAAATAAATGAATGATTGTTTTATTAGAGTCAGTTACCACTACATGAAGGAAAAAATGGCTATTATTGTAAATATAATTGGTCTTAATCATCGATTTTCCAAATTGGAAAACAAATAATTTGCACTTAAATCAAAAAAATGAAATACCTAAGAGTGTCTTCTCAATCATTTACTATATTTAGAAAAAAAAATCAACACAAAATATATCTGAACTAAAGAGAAAGAGCTACCATAACTGTGGCAATAATTTTGTCCTTATGGCAGAAATTCAGAGCTAAGATATTGAATCTTCTACTTTATAGAGCTCAACTTTGCATTTTTAAAGACAAATCAACATTAGAAGCAACTCAATCCAATTCTTCCAAGTAGTGATGCTTCAAATTCTTTATTGTATGCCAACTTGTCTTCTGCTGGAATTTGGCATTGCTTCTATAGAAGTGTGCTTAATAAACTATTAGCCAAACTACTAGTGAAAGTTCTCCTCCTTAGATGGTTTGTTGATTAGTTATCTTCTTCTTCGAATAATACCACTATGGTGACATAGTAGTATTCAATTTTTGGCAGAGTAAGTGTGATAGTAAGGCATCCAAGAATTAAGTAGCAACTCTTTGATTTGGATTTGCAGAGACATAGGACCAGAACTTTTTATAACTGCAGTAATAAACGTTCTGTGGTAAACTTTTCTCCTTACCTAATTACTTTTATAATATATTTTTGTCCTGCAGTAAATCACATTTCTGTACCTTGCTATCTATGGTCTTGGAGGAAAAGTTCAGGAATATATCACCACAAGGCTGTCTCTGATGTCTTTCTTGGATGGTGTGATCAAGATAGTTGTGTATGTGCTGAAATGCCACCATCCTAATCAAGAGCATTTTGAATTAATTTCTTGATTAGGTAAGGCAGGTAAGGGAAATGTTCTGTTTTTGTTAGCAAACAGGTTCTGGATTACTTCATTGCCAGCAGATTCTGCTGGATTACCACATTTTCTTATGCTAATTGTAACCAAAAAAGTAGATTTAATTTTTGAATTAGTGCTTGATTTGGATTTAGTTTTGGTAACTATCTGATGGCAGATTTATCTCTTTCCAAACTATTTGGTAATTAATTCTATTCCTAACGTCAGTATTTCTTACTCTTTCTATATATTTCATTCTGTTACATTTGATATTTTGATCCTGAACAGTAAATAAAATAGGTTAAACAGAAATAAATATCAGATTTCATTATGTGAAGAAATTTGAACCTTTTGCTTCCATGGATCAACCCAAAGAGACAATATCATTAAAAATGTTGATTTTTTTTAAAAAAGAAAGATGCTAATTATTTATATTTGTCTAAATATTTAAATAACTCATATCATGTTTTGTGCTGTTGGCAGAATAAATATTTTTCAGACTCACCTTGAAAGAATACACAGTTTTCTTATCATTAAAGTAGTTTTTATACAATGGTCAGTTATAGGAACCAAATCTTTCTAGTTTCAAAGGAAAAAATGTTATAGATTTCCTTTCCTTTCTTATCTCAAATAATTCCATAAAGAGTTATTTTATCAGTAATATTTTACAGTATTTTACTGTCAGCAACTGGATAATCTTTATTAGCTTATCATATACTGATTATTATTAATTCAAAATCAGTTACTCATAGGACTGATGTAAATGATTATCTGAAGCAATCAAATGTTTTGATAGAAGGTGGCTTTGTATGTTTGCTTAATATAGCATACTTCTATTTAATCTCTTTTACCAATGTGATGTTCATCAAAGCAACTAGCCACAATTAAATATTTGAGATCTAAACATATAAACATATGTGTTTTGCTGTAGGTTTGAGAGGAAATCAATACCACCTATCTCCACCATCTCCATATCAGATACACTAACAGCAGCCAAGTCTCCTATATCTGACCCCAATCCTTTGGGCCTGTGATGACAGAAAATGATGTCCATGGTCTATTTCACAAACAAAAATCTGGAAAAGCATCAGGGCCAGACAAGATAACTCCTTCTTGCCTGAAAGCCTGTACTCACCAATTGGCCCCAATCTTCACCTGCATCTTTAATAAATCACTAGAGATGTGCTATGTTCCTTCTTGCTTCAAACATTTAACTATCATCCCACTGCCAAAGAAACCTTCCATCAAGGAACTGAATGACACCTGTAGTTATGAAAACCTTTGAAAATCTGGTGCTGGCCCATTTGAAAACCATCATGGATCAGCTGTTAGATCCCTTGCAATTTTCTCACCAAGCAAATAGATCAGCAGATGATTCTGTCAATATGTCTCTGCACCATATTCTACAACATCTTGAATCTCCAAAGACCTATGCAAGGGTCCTTTTTGTAGGCTTCAGCTTGCCATACAATCATTCCAGATATTTCTCTAGCTAAACTAAATCAGTTAGCCATGCCTAACCACATTTGTAAGTGGATCATAAGTTTTCTAACAGACAGGAAGAAGCAGGTGAAGACAGAATCACATCTGATACCTGTACAATTAGCACAGAACCCCTAGAGCTGTATGCTTTCACTTCTCTTTTTTCTCTATACCAATAGTTTGCAGATGATACAACAGTGATTGATCTCATTCAAGATAACAACAAATCTGTATACAGACAGGAGGTTGAAAAACTAGCCTTGTGATGTGGCCGAAACAGTCTTGAACTGAACACACTAAAAGCTATGGAAATGATAGTAGATTTTAGGAGAAGCCCTCCTACACTACCGTTACTCACAGTGCTAGACAATGCAGTAGGAACAGTAGAAACCTTTAAATTTCTAGGCTCTATAATATCTCAAGACGTAAAATGGACATCAAATATGTCATCAAAAAAGCATGATAAAGAATATTCTTCCTGCACCAACTGAGAAAGTTCAGGCTGCCCAAGTATCTACTGATACAATTCTACAGAGGAATTATTGAGTCTGTCATCTGCACCTCTATAAACTTTTCTGGTTTGGCACTGCAACCAATTAAGACAAACTTCAACAGATAATTAGAACTGCAGGAAAAACAACTGCTACCAATGTGCCTTCCGTTGAGCACCTGTATACTGCATGAACCAGAAAGAGGGCTGTGAAAATATCTGCAGATTCCTCACATCCTGGACATAAACTATGTTAGGGATAACATTGTTTACCCTAACTGGTTTAGGTAAATAATAATATGTAATCATAGTTTGTATGTTAAAGTGTCTGCAACTTTAACTGTGGGATAGTAATTAAGGGAGTGGTTGTGAAAGCACTTTAAAAGAAGCAAGGCTGCAGCTTGCTCTCTCTCTGGCTTTGATGATCCCTGATTACTGCAAGGACTCAAGACTGCATTGCTCAAACGGGAGAGAAAACAAAGGACTGACTTGTAAGTGAATTGACATAGGATATTCTAAACGGATTTTGCTAACTGAATATCCCTGAATGGACTGACTAAATGATACATGACTATTGGACTGTTATTTTGACTATGCTATGAACTCATAATGGAATAAACTATATTTTTGATAGCACAAGCGTATCTGTATTTTTACTGTATGTTAATAAACATACAAGCTTAGCTCACTCATTTATCTGTGTGCCTATCTGACTAACGCTGCACATTCTGTTTAGCTTGTCTCCCTAACCCTGGTTGGGGAAACCAGGCTTAACACTGGTTATGGGCCCAGAGGCTGCAAAGTCAGTTTAACTGGGATAAAACAGATTTATGTAAAAGTGAGAGTTTGTGTTGTCATACATTACAGTAAACAGACAGCTGTGTTTTATCAATTATAGTTTTATATCCATATAAGAAAACATGGCACAAGTCAATCTACAAAGTTTGTCCCTTATATCCAAGTTGGATGGAACAAACTATGTATCATGGTCTATGAAATGTAGTCTGCTTCTACAAAGAGAAGGTTTGTGGAACATAATTGAAAATCCACCAAACGTAGAAGAATGGGATCAAGAGGATGATGAAGATAAACTAAAGATAGAAGAATTTATGCATAAAAATCAACAAGCTATTTGCATAATTGGGTTAACCTTAACTGATCAACAGCTTGTTTATATCCACGGAGAGAAAACGGCTGTTGGGTGTTGGCAGAAGCTGAAGAGGATTTATGTTCGAGATAATGTTTGTGCTCACATAAATCTAACACGGAAGCTTTTCAGGATGCATCTCCAAACAAATGGTGATATGCTGAGTCATTTGAAAACTATGCAAAGCATTTTTCAAGAACTGCACGAGAAAGAGCTTATTTTCTCTGAACTACACCAAGTCTACATAATTCTATCTTCCCTTAATGAAAGTTATGACAACTACGTAACTTCCCTTGAAATATTGCCAAAGGAAAGTTTAACTTTAACTGATATAACTGGCAGATTGATTGAAGAGGCCAGAAGAAGGCTTGAAAGAGACGAATTAAGGAGGGAACAACCTCAAAAAGAAGATAATGAATCTCCTACTGCATACGCAATTAAAAAGTGTTTTAATTGTGGAGGAAGAGGACATTTGGCAAGATTTTGTAAAAAAGCAAAGCGCCAGAACGCTGGCCAGAATACAAAAAGTCATCAAAAGATAAATAAAAATTTAGAGTTAGCCATGTATACTAACGGAGCTGTAAAAAATAATTTATGGGTGGTTGACAGTGGAGCATCTCATTGTATAACAAATGATAAGAAAAATTTTATTAAAATGTCCCAGAGTACACAGCAGATATCGTTAGCCAATGGCTGGAAACTGAAAGCTAAAGGTCAAGGTATACCATATTGTTCTTTTATAAAAGAGAATGTAAAAATGTTATATGTACCACAACTTAAGTTTAATTTAATTTCAGTAAGAATTTTGGTTAAACTAGGATATGTAGTTACTTTTAAAGGAGATAACTGCATAATTGAAAAAGAAGATAAAAAAATTACTGCATCTTTAAGAGGTGAATTATATGTGTTAAATGATGATGGTTTAAAGGTGGCTAACACAATTTATGAAAATAAGAAACCTCATGATGAATGTATTCACTTGTTACATCGAAGGCTAGGGCATTTAAATTTTAAAATGCTTAAGAAAACTGTTGAATTATCTAAGGGAATATGTTTGAAACCTTGTAATAAGTATTTGCAATGTAATACTTGCAATCAAAGTAAAGCAAGGGTCATACTGGCTAATAGAGTTGATGGATTTACTACCAAAGAGCCTTTAGAGGTAGTATTTGCAGATTTAATAGGTCCGAAAAAACCAAGTGCAGGAGGAGCTTGTTACATACTAAGCATAATGGACCATTATTCTAGATATGGGTTTTGCTATTTAATGAAGAGAAAAACTGAAACGTATCAAAATCTCTTTAATTGGATAAAATTTGCTGAAAGGAAAACTAAAAAGAAATTAGTAACTCTTATAACAGATAATGGTACGGAATTTACAAATAATAAATTCCAGAACAGACTAAGAATGTTAGGTATTCAACATAAAAAGTCTGCACCATATAGGCCACAACATAATGCCTTTATAGAGAGAAGAGGCCAAACAAGCTAGAAGATAGCACAAGCGTATCTGTTATTTTTACTGTATGTTAATAAACATACAAGCTTAGCTCACTCATTTATCTGTGTGCCTATCTGACTAACGCTGCACATTCTGTTTAGCTTGTCTCCCTAACCCTGGTCAACCCTCAAAATGACATTATAGGACACTGCACATTAGAACAACTAGACACAAGGACAGTTTTTTCCCCCCCATGCTATCACTCTGCTAAATAATTAGTTCGCACAACTCTGTCAAACCATCTGTCAAACTATTACCATCATTATTTTCATCTTATCTTCTTATGACTATAACTTTGTTGCTTGTATCTTACGATTTATATTGTTTATTTAGTATCCTACTATGATTTATGTTGATTGCTTATTTAGTATCTATGACTATCACTAAGTGTTGTATCTAATGTTTTATGATGAATTTTTACAATGACTGTAATAATGATCTATCACTATTGTTATATGTACACTAAGAGTTTATGCACCAGAGACAAATTCCTTGTGTATCTATTCATACTTGGCCAATAATGAATACTATTCTATCCTATAAGGATCAGTAAAATAAGAATTCTCTATGCAATTTGTTTATTTAAATAACTTACAATATATGACTGCCTATCTCATATAATGATCCTAAGTGGTTCACAACAACCAATAAAATGAGCTAAAACTGAACAGCTTTTCCCATCACATCCAATTAATTGTAACTCTAATCTCTTGACTCCAGCCCAATTCTGTCTCAATGTTTGGGGGAAGAGCCAGTTTTTTGTGGCCTTTTGAAAGGTCAAAGGGCAGTGACCACTCAACTCTTTGATGGGAGGCTACTGCAAAGGGTGGGGGCAGCTACAGAGAATGCACACTTCTGAGGCCCTATTAGATGACAACATTTATGGAAAGGATCTTAGATCATGCCCACCCTATGTGACATAGTGGAATGGGTACCGTGTTTTTCACAAAATAAGACCGGGCCTTTTTTTTTTTTGAGCCCTGAAAAAACGGCTAGGACGTCTTTTCAGGAGTGAATTAATTCCCCCCCCCACACACACACAGAAGCATCATCTCCAACAACAGCATTTGAGTCGCTCCCGCTTTCCCCCTGTCCCCATAACAACAGGAAAAAAAAGATTTTGAGATACCTGGAAGTGCCACGCACTGTGTTTTGGTTTAATCCTGAGCAGCTGGGTGGGCGTGAGAAGAGTCTCTGCTGCTGCTACCCTTGGTGCTCCAGTCTCGGGCTCTGCAAGTTTGCAAAAGTCCTGGTGCACAGCTTGTTCCTGCATTCCAAGTGCCCTGGCTGACCTGCAGCTGTCCCTCTCTTGCCAGCACCATCTCCAACAACAGTGGCAACAGCGGTGGGAACTGTGGAAATTACGGAGGCAGCTCCCCCACCCAAGAAGTGGCTGAAATGGTTCCACTGTTCCCGCTGCTGCTTACCGCTGTTGTTGGAGATGGTGCTCACTCGGCTTTTCTCATGCCCACCCAGCCGCTCAGAATTAAACCAAAATGCATCGTGCGGCACTGTCAGGTACCTCAAAATGTTTTTTTCCTGTTGTTATGGGGATGGGGGAAAAGCAGGAGCGACTCAGACACTGTTGTTGGAGATGGCGCTGGTGAGAGAGGTGCCAGCACTGATGAGAACCGTGGAAGCTACAGAGGCCTGAGAAGTGGCTGAAACGCTGCCGGACATCTATGCTGATGCCGCCTGACTGCTGACCCAGTAAGGGAGGTGTAAGGTAGCCCTCTGTGCTCCACTATGATTGGCTGTTAGGAGCGGCTGATGGTGAGGCATAGCTGCGGGGCACTCCTGATGGCAAGTCCCCCTCCCCCAATTTTGTATGTTTTAAACTAGGCCTAAATTTGGGGAGAGGGGCTTAATTTCATTTTATGCCTAGAAAACATGCTGGGTCTTCCTATTGGAGGGAGTGTATTGTTGCAGAAACATGATAGATAGGGACAGACAGTCCTGCAAAATAGTGAGAGGCCTATGCCATGTAGAATTTAAAAGATGACAGACAGAACCTTGAATTACAAAAGCAACTGGAAGCCAGTGCAGTTCAAAAAACATGGTGTCCTTTGGGCAATCCATGGAACACCCAGAACTGCCCATGCTACAACATTTGGGACCATTGCAGCTTCCAGATTATCTTCAAGTGTGCCCATGTAGAGCTCATTGTAGTAATCACTTGTGGTTGTTTTATCAATGTTCTTTCACCAGAGATGAGTTGTATTCACAGGTATAAAACTATTTAAAATCATTAAAAAAAACAATTTTGTATTTTTATCAGCAAGGATATGAGCAGAGCCTCCAGGAGTTAAACTTAGTTCAAGAAAGACTTTGTCTACCTTAATCCACTTGAGTATATTATATTTACATACACAAACATACACTTAGGCACACACACACACACACGTAGAAACACATGATATTTATTAAGGTATGCTGTAGAAAAACTCGAGTTTTCTTGCTTCATAATGCAGAAATGTACATTCAATAAAACTGAGTCTATGTTAAGACCTAACAGAAGGAAGCGTACAGGGGAAACTCGAAAAATTAGAATATCGTGCAAAAGTTCATTTATTTCAGTAATGCAACTTAAAAGGTGAAACTAATATATGAGATAGACTCATTACATGCAAAGCAAGATAGTTCAAGCCGTGATTTGTCATAATTGAGATGATTATGGCTTACAGCTCATGAAAACCCCAAATCCACAATCTCAGAAAATTAGAAAATTACATTCAATCAATAAAGGTGCACAAGCAGCAGGGATGACCGCAGTCTGGAGAGGATTGTCAGGAAAAGGCCATTCAAAAGTGTTGGGGACTTTCACAAGGAGTGGACTGAGGCTGGAGTTTTAGTGCATCAAGAGCCACCACACACAGACAGATCCTGGACATGGGCTTCAAATGTTGTATTCCTCTTGCCAAACAACAAACAATGTCAGAAGCATCTTACCCGGGCTAAAGAAAAACAGAACTGGTCTGTTTTTGGTGGTTTGGTCTGGTTGCTCAGTGGTCCAAAGTCCTCTTTTCTGATGAGAGAAACTTTTGCATCTCATTTGGAAACCAAAGACCCAAAGTCTGGAGGAAGAATGGAGAGGCACACACTGCAAGATGCTTGAAGTCCAGTGTGAAGTTTCCACAGTCTGTGTTGATTTGGGGAGCCATGTCATCTGCGTTGGTCCACAGTGCTTCATTAAGTCCAGGGTCAATGCAGCTGTCTGCCAGGAGATTTTGGAGCACTTCATGCTTCCTTCTGCAGATGAGCTTTGTGGGGATGCTGACTTCATTTTCCAGCAGGACTTGGCACCTGCCCACACTGCCAAAAGCACCAAAACCTGGTTCAGTGTCTGTGGGATTACTGTGCGTGATTGGCAGCAAACTCACCTGACCTGAACCCCATAGCATTGCCAAGAGAAAGATTAGAGACATGAGACTGAACAATGCAGAAGAGCTGAAGGCTATTGAAGCATCCTGGTCTTCCATAACACGTCAGCAGTGCCACAAGCTGATAGCTTCCTTGCCACGCCACATTGAGGCAGTAATTGATGCAAAAGGGGCCCAAACCAAGTATGCATGCTTCTACTTTTCAGAGGTCCAGTATTGTTCTATGTACAATCCTTGTTTTATTGATTGCATGTAATATTCTAATTTTCTGAGATTGTGGATTTGGGGTTTTCATGAGCTGTAAGCCATAATCATCTCAATTATGACAAATCACAGCTTGAACTATCTTACTTTGCATGTAATGAGTCTATCTCATATATTAGTTTCACCTTTTAAGTTGCATTACTGAAATAATTGAACTTTTGCACAATATTTTAATTTTTTGAGTTTCACCTGTATATAATACATAATTAAAGCTTTTATTTCTGAAAAAAATCATTGTGGACATTTGCCTAAAAACAAAAAAACAAGATAGATATGATGAGTTGGTTACCGGTGGCTGTTATGCAGCCACATTCCATCATTAATGTTGCAAGGGTAAGGGAGTAGTTTTCTGGCATTCCACCAGATACTGAGTGGCATGGAAGCTGCTGCACCAGACATCATGAATGATTTCATTCTCCATCCTGCACAATGACATAATTGGTGGTATGCCACCAAAGTATTTAATCAGAGCTTTAGGAAGGGTGCCAAGAACTGCAGTTACATAATTATTTCCCATAACTTTTATGAACTTAAGGAGGTACATTATGAAATCCTAGTTGGTATCAAACTATGTAACCTAGTGCTATCTTTGCTTCATGTTTTGTTGGAGGATTTCCAAAGAATATTTGTCTAGGATACACAGATTGTGGATTCATGATCCTTGGTTCTAATGTGGAAGGTCCCTTTGAATATGCCAGCACTAGTCATCGATGTGACATCTTTATTGTGGACAATTTTTAAAATGTATAGCACCACTTGCAGAAAATTCCTCAAGGGAGATGCTATCCCCTTAGCCTGATACAGGATAGCATTTTAAACATTTGCACGCAAACATTCAACTATTGAAACATACATACCCCCTTTAAAACTATCTTTAACTAGATAGGATTGAACTACTAACGTGTGAATGTGACAATTTGAACTGATAAAACAATGGTTTTTGAGAAACTAGTGTTTTTCCATCTCCTGAAATGGCCTCTCAACTTTAGAATTCTCCACATGGCATAGCCATTGCTGAGAATTCTGGGAGATGAAGTCTTCCCACTTGGAAGCTGCCAACTTTACAAACATGGAACAAGCCAAACCAACTGTCAATCCCATACACAGTGCTGTGTTTAGCCAGCCTACTGGAATGTCTGGGAAATTGAATGGAATGATGCTTTCCTCCACTGATTGAATTTACAAAAATATGTAACTCTGTCTGTTAATCAACTGCAGTCACTCCAAAAGAGGCTGTGAAATCAGAGTTACAAGCAAACTACACAATTGGTTAATCAAGATTCTGCCAGATTGCTTCCAAGATTTCTTAGCTGTTGGGGGTAGTGGGGGCCCCTAGAAATTGGATGGATTTAAAATCCATTTTTTTCTTTTGCTTTCTCACAAATATTTTTTTGTGCATGATTGGAAAACATGAATAGGGAGAATCTGAGAATTGCGAATAATACAAAGGAATGAAGGTATACAATTCTGCAGGCAAGACAAAGCAATTCCATTAAAAAGCTTGTCTGGAAGTACTTTCATCATGCCCTTTTATAAAATAGGTGAGCACCCCTAAATTTTGCAATTTAAAACCAATTGCACTTAAGAACATCGGTATATGAATTACTTCTTTTCCCCATACTATTGAGGGGAGGTCAGCGTTTCTACATCCATTCATAAATTTCTTTTTTTTCAAACAACAAATTACTTTGCACCCACTATCACTTTAATGTAAGTACTAATCTATTTTTGAAAGAATGAGGAAGATTGCTATTTTAATTGCAATGAAATATGGAAATGTGCAAAATCCAGGTTGATTGCTTAGGATGGTAGGAAAGACTTCTGGCAGTTTTCTTTTTTCATAAAAACCAAAGACTTAAACATCATGTAGGAGGAGGCTGTGTTCACTTGACTGAAATGAATGGGATTTGCAATAGGCAGTGGTGTGAGATTTATATATTCTTTGCTATAAAATTGTTGCATTGTGATATAATTCTGTTATGCATCCACTCAAGAATAATTCCACTGAATTCAATTAAATTTACCCCAGGATGAAACTGCAGCCACAAGCAATGTTACAAATGAATCTTATGTTTGATTTCTCAGGAAGACTAGTAAGGTATTAAATGTTCTCTTCCTAGTGAATGCAATCTCACTGAAGATTGTAAAATTATTATTCATTTTTTTATATCCCTTTATTATTTTTACAAATAAGGAAGTAAAAAATCCAAAACACCTTCCTCTTCTTATTTTCCTACAACAACCCTATGAGATGAGTTGGGTTGAGAGAGAGAGTGGCTAGTCCAAGTCATCCAGTTGCCTTTCATGACTAAGTTAGGACTTGAACTCATGTTCTTTTGCTTTCTAGCCTAGTGCCTTTTCACGAGACCAATCTGGCTAAAAATATATAAGATAAAGCTAAAAATAGTTTTTATCTTTAACAGTACTACTGTGGTGGGATGAAAAATTAATTGTTTTCTCCTTACTCTAAAAATCTAACAAAAAATAAACTATCCTTGTATTTCACGTCAAACAAATTGTTAAAGAATAAAAGTTCTCATTCTTTAAGTCTAAATAATTCCTATTGCTTATTTTTAAGATGAGGAAACAAAATGGATAACTCTCTGTCCCCGCATAGACACGATAGAATTTTTCTGAACACTTGTCATCTCTCTTGTAATTTTTAAATCAGTAGTGAAATAATGATTTTTAGGGGGGAAAAGTTGTCTTCAAGATGAACTTAGCTTTTGATGTCTTCAAAAACACAGAATATATCTTCATACTAAATAAGGCACTTGAAATATGTGTATATAAAAATAACTGTACTAAAAAGTGTTATAATGTGAGAATAAGTGTGAGAATAAGATTTTAAAATTCTGACATATCAAGTCATTATTCTGAAATCGCATTTCCTAAGAGTAAAAATCAGCTGGTGTTTTTCTTCTCTGTCTATATGCATATGTTTAGCTTTAAATAAAAAACATTAAATATATGCTATTCAGTTAAAACTGTAAAATTCACCTGAACAGAGTGACATATCCAATAAATTTAAAATCACTTCATTTTTAAAAAAATATATTTTGAAACTAAAATTTACAGAGCTACAGTCAAATATATTTTGCCGTTTTAGAATCATGAATTCAGGATATAGTAAAAGAAAATTAATCTAGCTAGGCATATCTCTCTTTTTAATTATGCTATCTCTTTTTAATGTCTATTAGTTTTTGTGTCATGTTACTGCATATATGGTTATGGTTTTGTACAACACTCAGATAAGAGTTATCAAATAGCTGGATTATTTTCTACATTTACTGTACGGAAGCAGCATAGGAGAAAAAGCTCCTTTCAATCAGTCTTTTTAAAGAAACAACCTACTATAAGCTTTTTACCTTCTACAATCAGCTATACCATCTGCTATACTGCTTTCATTTCCTATCTACTACTTACCGTAATCTAGGGCATCTACACTGACCAACACAATTAAGACAAAAATACTATATAATGTGGGCATTTTTTTAAAAAAGATTCCTTAAATTCTAGTATTAAAGAGGTGCAAATGGTACTAATGAAATGTCTGTAAATAATTTTAAAAGAACAAAATCATTATGTACAAAACAATTTATTTAAAAAATTAAAATAGGTATTCTTATATATTTATATAAACTTCCATTGTTCTATAAATATAAATGATTTTGAGATAGTGAACAGAAATAAATGTGTACCAAATTGACACATTTAGGATACGATTAGTCAGAGATTATATTTTTGGCAGGAATGTAAATAAAAAGTTTTAAATGATACATCATTAGAGTAGCAAGTCTGTTGTGTCACAGAAATGATTAAATATGAAAATGAGTTTGCCACTGAAAACTGACACATCTTGTATAAACCTATTACAGAAGTATGAGCTGTAGTAGTTTATAGAGAGTCTATGAACCAATCATAGACAGTTTTTGCAGATTTACATATAAATGACTACACTGAAACATCAGGCTGTTGATTCTTTCAGGTTTCAAACATTTTTTTTCCTCCTGGTAGCATAAATCGTCGTTCTTTCTGGTCATCTATTAACACAAAGGAATGAAACCCAACAGTTATAAAGATTTGCAGAAATAAAAATGTCAATATCAGACATATTCAAAAAATGCAAATAATCTAACTTGTGGAGTTTTTTGCTGTTTATTTCCCCAAACTTTTATTCATGACCACACTGAACTGATTTGCAATAGTACAGCCTTTTCAGTATTTCTTTTTTTAGCAAATTCATTAAGAAGGGGGGAAAATCTACCAAGGAAACATTGTTCAGAACAATGCTAAAAAATGGAATGTTGAATTACAATTTTAAAAAAAGGGGGAACAGCCTTCTTGCTCACTGCAGTGTTAATAACAGCCAAAAGACTTATTTCTACAGAAGATACAAAGCAAATTGCAAATATATTACAAAGTTAGGAGAAAAGTAACAGTTCCTTAAACTCTATCAAATATATATGGGAGATGGTAAAAATACTTGACTCCCAGCTACTCTGTTCTGCACCTTCATAGGTCACAATTTTAAACACAGCTTAGAAAGAATCCTTTTGCTGGCTAAGTGTTTTCTTCTACAAGGACATGTAGTTAGGTAGGACAGGAGCTCTTCTGCAAGCTCCTCCCACAATGTTACTATAACAGGTAGAACATTTGTTTTCTTTCCTCTTCAGGTTACACTTAGGAAAGATTGGTCCACTCTTTGTCTGCAGCTGGTGTGCAACACAAACCCCATTAACTGTGCCAACAACCTAGTAGGCAGATTCCCTGAAATGAAACTGCTCCTGATTGTAAATGGCTCTAACATTAGGGTCAATTAAAATCGGTTAGTCCTAATCTTGGACTTACCAAGAAAAAGGTCTAACTTCTGATTTTTCAATGCTGCACTGAACATAAAACAGGATGTTTGTTTTCCTGTGTTTCAAAACAGAAAAGTCTGAAAAAAAGAGTTTAAAAATATTTTAAATATGTATGAAAAAGCTTTGCAACTTAAATACAAATATACTTACAAAATCTTACAGAGACTATTTACAACAATCTCAAAATCACATTTCCAACTTTCAGGGCAAATTTAATCCAGATGAAGACAAGGGAAATAGTATGTGCTCTGTTCTTAGGATCTGGGCTGGGTGAGAAAAATTTCTGACCCAGATTTCAGGGTGTGTACATTTCTCTCTATTCCTGCTCTTCCAATCTCTGATCAGGCTGCGGAGAAACAACAAAGTTGATGTGTGAACAACAAGCTGATGTTGAACTTCACACTGTAGTTTCTCCCTGTTTGCTGTTGGTAAGTCTGGTATAGAATTTCCTCCAGGAATTGAGTGTTTTTCCAGACCAGATCCAGAAGCCTGAAGTAATTCCCACAATTAGGGTCATGAGGTATTTGATCATGAAGACTGTGAAGTCTGGGTTCATTGGGGGGTGATGGTAGTTATTGGGGCAAGGAATGGCATAGCTCTTGCAGCTTTGAGCAAACCAACTCCTTTCCCACTGTTCCCTAAATGCTTGCTCATAAAAATAACAAGCAATCACTATCGTGGCCGGCACTGTATACAGAACACTAAAGATCCCAATCCTCACCATTAGCTTCTCCAGCTTTTCTGTTTTGGTGCCATCGTGCTTCATAATAGTTCTAATTCTGAAAAGAGACACAAATCCAGCCAGGAGAAAAGAAGTACCAATGAATAAGTACACAAACAAGGGTGCCAGCACAAAGCCACGCAAAGCATCTACATTGTTGATGCCTACAAAACAGACACCACTCAGCACATCACCATCAACCTGTCCCAAGGCCAGGATAGTGATGGTTTTGATGGCTGGCACAGCCCAAGCAGCCAAATGGAAATATTGTGAGTTAGCCTCAATGGCCTCGTGGCCCCACTTCATGCCTGCAGCCAAGAACCAGGTAAGAGACAGGATGACCCACCAGATGGAGCTGGCCATGCCAAAGAAATACAGCATCATAAACAGGATGGTGCATCCTTCTCGCTTGGTGCCTTGGGCTACAGTTCGGGAACCATCATCAGAAAAGCGCTCATTACACACCACTTTCTCTTCCAGCAGAAACCCTGCAATGTAGGCCACTGCCACAGCAGTGTAGCACCCTGAGAGGAAGATGATGGGCCTCTCAGGGTAACTGAACCGCTTCATATCCACCAGGTAGGTGAGAACTGTGAAGAGGGTGGAGGCGCAGCACAGCACAGACCAGATACCAATCCAGGTCCGCGAGAAGCGCAGCTCCTCCTGCCCAAAATACATGAGCCCGTGGGGGCGTCCAGGGTCACAGGGAGCTCCGCAATCTTTCTCGCCCAGGAAGCGGTAATTCAGGTAAGAGGGTACCTTAAGCACCCGGGGGCAACTGAACCTGCCCGCCCGGTCCGCCAGATGGCTCCCTCCGCCTCCACCGCTGGGCCTGAGTTGAGGATTGCTGGTCCAAAACTCGGGTCCCAGAGAGGGAGTGGGCGTACCGCGGTCGGAGGTGTTCTGGCCCACGCAGAGCTCTCCGGCGCCGTGCACGGGGAATTTTTCGCAGCGCAGCGTGTCCGGCCACTGGAAGCCGAACTTGTTCATGAGCGCTTCGCAGCCCAGGCGCGCGCGCTCGCAAAGGGAGCGGCAGGGAGGCAACGCCTGTTCCAAAACGGTGCAGACGGGCGCGTACATAGAGCAGAGAAAGAACTTGAGCTCCGCCGAGCACTGCACTTTGACCAGCGGGTAGAACTGGTGCACCTCCAGACCCGCGTCCTCCTGGTTCGTGTGGCCCAGCAAGTTGGGCATGATGGTCTGGTTGTAGGCGATATCCGTGCACAGCGGGATGGTAATGGGCTGGCAATAGCCGTGATCCGGCACGGAGATGCCGCGCTCGCCGTTGTACTGCGGCTGAGGTGGCGCCTGGCCCCGAGCGGAGAGCATCGGAGCCTCCGTCCACACCAGCAGCACCGCCAGCAGCAGGAGAAGCCAGGGAGAGCGCCCTAGGGCCTGGCTACCCCCTGCTGAAGACGAGGCTGCTTTGGCTCCGCTGCAAACTTGCCGACTCCACTTCTCGGCCATACTTCGCTGGCTCCTCTCTCGCCTTCGCTGCCTCGATCGACGACGTTTCCCGGGCTACTGCTGCTGCCGCTGCTGCGCTTCAGATCTCCTACCAGCGCAAACTTGAGACTCATGAAGGAAAGGCAGGAGGGAGCCAGCTCAGCAGTAGCTGCCGCCGCCGCCGCGCACTCGTCAACTGCGCCACCAACCCTCCTTCCTCCGCCGGGCAGAGCGCACAGGATCCAGCTGCTGCTGCTGCGGCCGCCGCCGCTTCTTCTGCCGCCACCGCTGCCGCCTGACCATTTGTGGCAATCTCTCAAGCCCTCTCTCCCTCGAACCGGTTTCCAGGCACCCCGCAGTCTGCTTTTCACCAAAAGGGAGGAGCCTTGAAACCGACGCCTAAGTTTGCCTGCGTTAGGCACCGTCGCCCAATATGTCTTCGCGCTTCCGAATGCAGTCGAAGTGGAGGTGACTCCTGAGAGTAATTTATTATTTTTCTTCTTCTTCACTTCCCTTCGTGATCCCGTCCAACTTCTGCGAGACACGAAAAGCAGGAACGGGCGGTTGTGAAAGGAGATCAGGGCTGTTGGAGTTTGCCTTAGAAAGAAGAAATAATATGAAAACCTTGGAAAGTTAGCCCCATGTCTTGAAAGCAGCTAATAAATAGAAAGGGTGCGAGAAGCTGGCCGGAGAGGCAAACTTTTCTTTTTTGCCTGAAAAATTTGCACGAATATGTACATTTTAAAAGGAGGAGATAAGAGGTAAGGCAGGATTATAGGTAACTGTTATGAGAAAAAGTTGAAGAGTTTGCAATCGGAAAAGTTTCTGGTCCTATTGTTTCTTTTTATTTTTCTTATAAAGTATCCATCTCATGTATTCAAAACTATGTTTATTCTTATACCTGTATCTTGTAAGTGACTGACAAATCAAATAAATAAATAAATACTGAATGAAATGAAAACCCTATGCTTTAATTTAAAGTGACTGAGGCTGCTTCCTGCTTGTCTTTCTTCAAGGAATTAAAAATGAAACAAATACCTTTTTAAAAAAGTTAAGAAACTATGGCATGGCTTCTTCCAAGAAATTTAAATTTAAATGGCAAATTCTCCGCCTGATTAGAAAATGTATCAGAAATTCCACTGATGAGGATTGAAAGATTCACTTGAATAGGTAACTCAGAACTAAAGATCAAGCCCTCCCTAAAATATAGGAATAAATTTTAATATAAAATAGAATCCTATTGTGTATTGTATGATGTACAGAATCATGGACTAAGTCATGCAGAGTTTAATCAAGTGTCTTTAAAATCCAGCATGCTTGCATAGTTTCCCATAAAAATTCAGGAACTTGCATTAAATGAGCCATTGTTAGTAAACAGTATCTAAGCATTTACATAGAAACTCAGCTGTTGGGTCTGTCACTAGCATCAGATATATCTGAATGCTTTCAAATGTAATAATTTATTAAATTGATATGTCACTGCACAATGAAACAACTCTGGAATGTAGGAGCTAAGATAGCAAAATGCAACATTGAATAGATTTAGATTACCATTAAAACATATACCAAGTGTTTTAATCTTTGAGTTCATATAATACACAAACTAGATTAGAGTTTTGAATTGTTAGCAAACCCATCCTCTATGATTAGTTCAATGTATCAAGTGATTTCAGATATTTCATTAACTAAGTAAATATGGGGAAATTAACCATAGGTAAGAATTTGTACAAACACAGCCTCTGTTTCAAGCATACCCATAACTTAGGTATTGTATAATCAAAGCCAGATTTCTCCAACTTGGGAACCTCCAGGTCTATTGAGACTGTAGGCCAGCTAATCCATTCTTGCCAGTGTCAAAGGATGAATGAGTGATCAGGCCATCCCAATTCTGGGATTTGGCCGAAACCAAGCACATTGCTAAAGATGCTTCATAAGAAGTGGTTATAATAGAATAATATTCTTTAAGAGCTTTGGTCACGCAGTGGTTAGAGTGTTACTTCTGCTGACTATTGGCTCTTTGCAATTTGGCAGATCAAATCCCACCAGACTCAAGGTTGACTCAGCCTTCTATCCTTCTGAGATGGGTAAAATGAGAACCCAGATTGTTGGGGGCAATATGCTGACTCTTTAAATTGCTTACAATGGGCTGTAAAGTAGTATAAAATGATATATAAGTCTTAAGTGTTATTGCTATTGCTATTGCAGAAGGTTCCTCAAACAGATGTTATGCAAGCAACTTCAAAAATGTCTTCCATTTCAAAGTATCATCATAAGATATAGTAGAAACAGTGTTATTAAAATAGGTTTAATTTCAATATTATATTTTTTTATAAAGGATTCTTGACAAATGATCATCTAGCCTCCAGTGAAGGGGATTTCCTTTTGTTTCTTTAAAAAAAGGAAGCTTTCATAGCTTCCATAAACAGAGATGGAGAGATGGTCCATTTGGTGTTCCATGCTTTGAAAACTCTGAATGCTGAGATAGACTATTGCAGAGAAAGATGATTGGTGTGTAGTCAGAAATGGCAGAAGTCGTCATGGGCCTTGATGCTAGAATGGGTGGGAATGATCAAAACTATCAGCCAGAGTCAGCTCCTGTTTTCAATCACTTTTGTTCATTGAACTGACATACAGAGAGGATTCAGTTCATTACGCAGAGGTCCCATCAGAGAGAAAATTTCAGGTGACATAAATTGGCTCAAATGTCTATAGTGTGCTTCTCAGAGAAAACTGTTAGCAAATAACCAATATGTTAGCAAATAACATAAAGCTTTTGCTTTATGTTTATGCATTATTTTCTCCAAATCCCCACATTCCCGTTTGTGATATTTGGAAAAAAAACTGACAAGGGGCTGAGATAGAGCTTAGTAGGATCCCCAAAAACCCATCCACAGAGGTGGCAATAAAACAAGCCTGAAATTACATTGCTGTACACAGGAAAGCCAGAATTGGTTGAGATTCTGTTTTTCTTTTGGGGCAATTGCCCACAATCCGATAAATTTCCCAATCCTTTTTTTTTTTTTGCTTATCTAATTTTTATCACCTAATTTTCCCCAGCACTGCATTTTTCCAAGAGTGCTACTTTTTTACAAACAACAATAATAAATTCTGAATAAGAGTGTGCATTTCAATAAAACATAGGACTGCATTAATTGTGTACAGCAATTGAGACTTTTCCATCTTACTTTGACCAAAGATTTGAGTCTTGTGCAACAAAACACATACATTCTCTGAAGTGTGGTCCAATTTGGTTCAAATAACTTTCTCCTCAGGTAAGCTGATTCTCACACGGAAATAATCTAAATGGTATACTATAAAATCTGTTAGCTTGATATATGCCTTACATCCTGTGTTTTTATTTTGAAAGAATCAGTAACTATTTTTGCTTATGTTATTTAGAGATAAATAATATAAATATCAATTCCAGCAATGTTGCCCTACATTCAGAGAACATCTAGTTATATTTAAAAAAGGATAAAGAATGCTTTGTCGCTGTTACATATCTGACTTTTTGTTTGTTTATTACAAAATTAAATGGGGTGACCCATAACCTGTTCAAAATTAACTATGTAACACATTCAATACTGAGAAAGTTATCTATGTTTATAGCTGATTTAGATCTAGTGAGAGTTTTACATTTAGACCTGGCTCAAAAACAGTAACTGTGAGAGAGACCTTGGAGTCCTGGAGGATGAACTTTTAACCATGAGCCAGTCATGTGCAGCAGCAGCCAAAAAAGCTAATACAATCCTGGATTGTATAAACAGAGGCACAGAATCAAGATCACGTGAAGTATTACTACCACTTTATAAAACCCTAGTCAGACCACACCTGGAATACTGCAACCAATTTTGGTCATCATATACAGTTCAACTAAGATGATCAAAGGCCTGGAGACTAAACCACATGAAGAACTGCTGCAGGTTTTGAGTTTGCCTAGTATAAAGAAAAGAAGAATTAGGGGTGATACGTTAACAATATTCTAATATTTGAGGGGCTGCCACAAAGAAAAGCAGGTCAAATTAAGAAACAATGGTTGGAAACTAATCAAAGAGAGAAGCAATCTGGAATTAAGCAATTAAGTAATCTGGAATTAAGGAGTAATTTCCTAGCAGAGAGGACAATTAACCAATAGAACAGCTTGCCTTCAGAAATCGTGGGCACTTCATCACAGTTGTTTCCTAGACAGTCACTTATCTGAAATTGTGTAGGTGCTCCTGCTTGAGCAGGGGGGCTGGACTAGAAGACCTCCAAGGTCCCTTCCAGCTCTATTCTATTTTACTGAAATGGGAGACTTCCAGATACTACCCTGGCAATTTGAAAATTACAATAAAGTGGTAGCAAGCCATTCCATTTTGCTGCCAAGGAAACTATATGGACATGCCCTTATGGTGATGAAGATTTTATTTCTATTGTAGGCGTATAGATATGTATCTTTAATAAAGTTTGCACAAGCATGTCATTGCTGGATTCCTTTCTTCTTTCAAAATTATCACATGCATAAAAATATTAATCCAGTTCTTTTTCTTTTCACCTTTTTGTATGTATTATGCATTGTAATCATACATGTTTCCTTAGAAAAGTTTTTTTTTTAGTTTTTCATGCTTAATGGAGCTTACTTCCCTGTAAATGCTACAGTGTTAAGCTCAATCCCATACAGAACACTTTATGGTAGACCTGGTATTACCTTTCCTTTTTTTGTTTTTACATTGGTACTTTATTTGTGAAAAAGGACTATACACAGAGGTGCACAGGGTTTCTTAAGCACTTTTTCTCAGCTGTCTCTGCCATCCCCACAGAAGAATGATTACCTTTTTTTGCAGCAGTGTCACACTATTTCTCCATAGTGTGAGTTTCAACTAGCTAGGATGACTTTCTGGAGGGACTTCAGACAGGAGAAGCCTACACAAGGATCTTCCTTTGATCAATGTATAACTTTGTAAATGAATGAGGGAAGATATTGCTGCATGTAGTAAAAGTCATCCCTTTTTTGTATATTTGTACATTTTTTGTATATTTTGCACAGAGAATGTGGGACTCTAGGAAACTACAGATTGGTGTTTCTGATTATCTCTTTTTTAATTCAGCATGTTGTTTTCAAATAAGTTCACAAAAAGAACTGGCTTCTCAAATTAACTGCTTGATAACAAGCTCTGCATTGTGCTCTATAAGCAAGTGTCATGTTCATGATGTCAAAGCCTGTCATTTATAGACCTGCTGGTAATTCAAAACTCTCTTATGATTAATTACAAAGCTACACTGGAATGATCTGGACCACACAGGGTAGCTTATGGCTCAAAGTTTGAATGGAACATGGAAGTGCAAGGAGTGGAATCCAAGTTGTGGTTTAAAAAAAGGTCAAGTTGGACTTGCACATTAAAAAACAACAATAGAGCTTCAACCACATCTTACTGTAGAACTGCCCCCTTCTTCCATAAATACGCATTATGGATATGCATTCAGAGCTAAATGATATTTTAAGAAACTTATTACTAATAAACATAGAAAAGGATAACAGGTTATAGCTAGAGTCAAGGAGTGTTGTTTGGATACAGAAATCATAGGATCCAAAATGTCTGGTTAGAAGTTGGCCTTGCTGTCATGGAAACCAGATTGGGGGGAGAGGAAGATTAGAATAATGAACCAAGGAGACCTTGAGTCAGAACCTCTCTCATCCAAAAAATTCTGTGTTCATTATTCTTCCATAGGATTATTCTGCATGAGGGAAGTGCAATGTGAATTACAGTGAATTCATTGGAGTAAGATGAAATCGAAATGTTAACTGAGATTTTGTCTTCAAGATGTTTACCTATATTATAAATTGGGAATGCCACTGAATAGTCTCAGAATAGGCAACAGGTTTTGCATGTATGCGTTGGGCCTGTTTCTCTTGCTGATTGATTTTGGGGGATTTGAATGAGCTATATATTTCATTTGAAATTATTAAGTAATTAAAAAAAATGAGCAAAAAGCAACTTAATCCCATTTGCATTTTCTTTAAATATAAATTTCAGAGAATTCAGAAACACTGACTTCTTATCATGTGGGCATGTATTTGATGGCTATGGCATGCTTTGCCTACTCTTTCATTCTTGTGAAAGGCCCATGAGAAATAAATTATGCCAAGACTAAAGTTTGCTACCTCCTCAACCACAGCCTTAGTCAAAGGTCAACAGTTGATCTTCAGAATGGGTGCTCAGTTGATTCCAGCTGTATTAAAGCTAAGTCTTAATGCACAGTCATTGTGTCTGGCATAAATAGAAATGCCTAGGAACCCTTCTTAGAAAGAACCCAGAAAGATCAGCAGGATGTTTGACGTAGGAAGAAACCTGGGGGGCAATTAAATACAAAATGCATTCTATGCATTAGCAAATAGAACTAAGTCGTGTACCCAGTATGGTATTTTGGGCATCTAGGTTAATACTCTGAAATCAGCAAGCTATTACTGTACCATGCCAAAAGAAATCCCAGAGTGTTTACCCTGGTTTGTTTTGATGTCTTCACATAGCTGTGTTGGAAGAGAGATAATAAGAATTCCACACATTGAATTCTACTGCCCAAATAATACAGATTGTGTAGAAAAAACAGGACAATTTTATTCCAATTATTCTAGAGGAGCATGCCATTCTTCACCTGGCTCCTTTTTAACAAGGACAGATATATATTATATTAATTATTTATTAGAGATTACAATATCTTTAAATGTTATTAAATTTAATTTGGTAGCATACAAAGTTGCCAGAAGATTATTGTCAAATTATTAAAAATTTGCCATCATGTTTAAATGGTGTATTTTTGTACCGGCATAGTGTGGTATTTAAATGTTTTCCGCTTTTATTTTTCCTTGATATTTGTAATAAAGAGCTGTTTGTTCACAGATAAACTTAGTTTATGGCAATTTGATTTAGTTCAGGAATAGCAGAGTTAGATCACCAGCAAAATAAGCTCCGGCATCTCTAAGTTTGTGTGACTTGCTAAAATCAGAAATACCATACAGAGATGAATATATAACTTAATTGCTTAAAATAATGAATTACAATAGTCAAAGTTTTTAAAAGCTGAAAAATGGCTGTAGAATATTGCTAAATAATTCAGAATTTGAACTAGAAATTTGATTTGTAATTAAAAAGAAGAATTATGAAGATCACTTTCAAATTATTTATCTGTGTGAGACTTGGGTACGTTCCAACTAACGATAAAAACTCAAACTCTTTGGAAAATGTAACCTACATATGTATTTCAGAGAAAAAATTGGTTAATGCATATCCAATAAATTTAGTGAAATAAGGCGACAAAAAGCGGATGGTTTTCCAATTGCAATTTTTCTTTAAAACTCAGAGGGGCTCATTCCTTTTTCATATTTTACTGTGAGTGCTTATTAATAGCATTAGCAAAAAAACTCTGCCAATTTTTCCTAACATGAACATTTGTACAATTGTTAAATAAAGAAGGAAGATGCATCCCACTGAATGTCTCTCAATCAGTAAGTCTGCATTTAGCAGGTCAAGCCTAAGTAGCCATTGGTTGAGCCTCAACTACAGGCCTCAACTACAGGCAGTCCTTGACTTACAATCACAATTGAGCCCAAAATTTCTGTTGCTAAGTGAGACATTTGCTAAGTCAAGTTTTGCCC
The DNA here is from genome assembly GCA_033807585.1 of Hydrophis major. Classification (NCBI taxonomy): domain Eukaryota; kingdom Metazoa; phylum Chordata; class Lepidosauria; order Squamata; family Elapidae; genus Hydrophis; species Hydrophis major. Next base: position 106,407,877 of record CM066343.1, read on the forward strand.
CATTTTATGACCTTTCTTGCTACAATTCTTAAGTGAATCACAGCAAATGTTAAATTAGCAACCCAGTTGTTAAGTGTATCTGGTTTCCTCATTTACTTTGTTATCAGATTATTATCTGATTACATGATCCTGGGACATTGCAATGGTCATAAATATGAGTCAGTTGCCAAACTTCTGAATGTTAATCATGTGATTATGAGATGCTGCAACAGCCATAAGTGTGAAAAATGGTTCATAAGTCACCTTTTTGAGATCTGCTATAATTTTGATGGTCACTAAATAAACTATTGTAAGTTAAGGATTATCTGTAGTACTTGTCATAAATGGAAACAGATCTACTTCATAATAAGCCAGAGATTGTATTGTGCAATCTTATACCTTGATGTCACTTTGCAAAAGTCAATCAAACCCAAATTCATTTAATCTTGACTTTCTATTAGAAATCGATTCCTGTATAGCTATAAGAAAAATGATGGTCTATAATAAGAGGTAAAACTATGCTGAAAGACAAGAATTACTGCAGCTGAGCTTTTGATAAGAAAAGCAAGGAAGCGGAATTTTAAAAATTAGAAAGATTTTTGTAGAAACCAATCTTCCATACATTTTATTTTCTTATACTATTATTCATGATGTTCTAAAAATATGCTTCTTGTGGGTTTTTCTTATATTATGGAACAAAGTAAAGCAACAGAATCACATGTATCAAATAAGGTAATAACTTTATTAATAATTAAATTATTAAGTAATACCTATTGGAGAAAAGGTTCTCATTAGCACAAAGTCAATTCCTGAATTGAAAGTCAGTCTCTAAGACAGTAAGACTAAATTACTGAGAGATAGAAAGAAGAAATTAGGCGAAATGTCTCTGATTTTTTGGTTTATATTAAGTAGAAATGGTGTGGAAAAGTACTGAGCAGTGAGTGGGTTGGTGACCTTGTTCTCTGGATATTTGTTGTCACCAAAAAAATATCTGCTAGCTCTCAGTGGGATTTCTGATAGTATATTTATAAATAAGGCATATACTGTGGTAATTTTGTTCTATTTTCTTTTTTTTTAATCCCATTTTTATTACTTGGACTTCTCATTTCTCGCTTTCCATTAAGAAATGAGTGTATATGTTTTTAATCCAGTGCAATATATTTTAATTACCACTATTTGCTTCTCTAAGCATTTTTGTTTGAAGATGTAAAAAGGGAATTGTTTTCCTTTTTGTTTTCTAGTGAGTCCTGCACTCCCTCAAGACCATGGAGACAATGTTAGACATTGAAGCTATGATGGATGAACCCAAAGCTGACAGGAGGTAAACAATATTCTTTTTCTTTTCTTTTTCTCATTTCTTCAGAAGAAGTCAAAACTAACTTTAGTTGTCAAATGATTCTCAGATAGAAAACAAAGCAAAGCTGAGGTCACACTCAGGTCTTAATGAATTAGCATTCCCAGAGCACTCCATGTTCTTTGGCTCTTTTACCCTAAAACTGAAATTCCTCTTAAGTCATGTTTGATCCCTACTGAGTGCATTTGTGCAGTTTTCTTATCAGAGTTACAAAAAACAAAAGTTCTTGTTTTTTAGTTGATGATGATGATTTATTTCCTAATCTACCCAACAATGCTGGCATTCACAGTATTTTCTCCTCCAAGTGCTGGAGATTTCAGGAAAGCTTAAGTTCTTCCTAAAGTGCAAATGGTTGTTCTGAAGTAATCCATTTTCCATTTTGCATAATAGAAAACACAGCTATTTGAGATTTTCTTGATTAGAAAAATAATATGAAGCAAGTGAAATTGCTATTTATTATAAATGAGTGGAGAGAAGAGCCCAGCATTGAAAATAATCTGGGCAAGAGAAATGAGAATGCATTCAACATTCTGAATTATGAATCTGGAAGGTGATTGAGTTTTTTTTTCTCAAAACAATATAGGTTCACAAGTCATTTGGAATCTGAGAACAATAAAGTGATTTAAAAATGTTCTGCATTTCTAAGCCTTAAAAATACTACTGCAATAACAAAAAGCAACTTTTATTCACATGTTCAAAAATAAGCCACCTTATTTGCCAAAAGCAAATTGTCAACTATAATATAATAGACTGACAATGAAGCAGAGCAGGGGAGCGAATTGAAGCAATTAGAGTGAATTGGGGCAATTATCTGTTTGGCCCTGCAGAACAAATAACTGGCAGAACAAGTACAACAGATTCTGTGAGCCTCTGGGCAGTCTTTCACAGAAAGGGTTTTAATCTGAAGACAACTCATACCTTACTACTCAGGTTATACTGAATTCCACAAAATATTTATAACAGTAGCACATATATTCATGTGAGAACAATAGTAGAAGGAATCAAAATTAAGGGCACTACTCCATTTCATAGAGATAAAATCCTGTTGCATCTGAAGAGCTACCGTATTAGTGATGAGCAGTGGATCTCTCTATCCATTGCCTAAACTAAGCATTTGCAAGTACATCTCAAAGGTCAAGGAGAGAGTCCAATTTCTGTTGGAAAGAGACTGGCAGAGCCGGGGTGGGTGGGAGTGGAGTCAAGCAGGGAATTAGTCTGAAGTTATTAAGTAGACACCAGGGGGCACAATTTGACCCTTCTTGAATGCCACATCTAGGTGCAAACTGCCAATTTGGGAAGATTGCTGTGAAATAGTCATAAGCCAGGGATGTCAAACTCAAGGCCCGCGGGTTAGGGTTAGAGTCTGGCCCACAGGGTGCTTAAATCTCGCCCATGGGCCAGCCTGGAAATAGTAAAGGACTGCCCCATGGTGCCTCTGGCAGCCAAAATGGGACTTGGGGGACGATGCACAGCCCCCCCCACACCCTATTTTCAGTCTGTGCGGTCTCATGCTGGTCAAAATGGGGTGCAGGGAGGGGCATGCAGGGTGCTGCAGGAGGCTTCCGTCCCATCTCCCTCACCCTGCAGCCGGCCCACAAAGGAGAAGTACAAAGCTGATCTGGCCCTCAAAGAAATCCACCTATGGTGACACCTATGGTATAAGCAATAAAGTGGCTATTTGAACTTTTCATGTGCAGGTCTGGTTATTCATGCCTGACAATTTCACACAATATTCCAGAGACTAGCTATGATGGACCACTGAAGTAAATTTAAAACGGGGGACTAACTGTTATTGCCATTATGTTGCCCAAAATGTGGGATCCAGTTATTAATCTGTAATGCAAGGCTCAGGCACTTTCTCTGGAGAATCAGATACTAGCATTGAGCATAGTTGTTTATGTGGGGTACTAATCTTAAAAGACCTGTGATTTTTCCCTGTGTGGTCCCAAACATATATTGTTTAACTACAGGAGGGACCAACATGTCCTTCTGATCTGAGAGCCACATTCAACTTTTGATGGCATACTCAGGAGGACAATTTGTGAAAACTCCTAATTTAGTTTCATTTAATTTATATTTAAATTCTGTAGAATTACACATCATGGTTATTACTTTGTGGTCATGTATTTAATTGTTTCCCTCTTCTGATACAGAAAACACAACATTTAGTGATAATAGGGGCCATGCCATGATTTTGGGGAGCCAGATTTAATCCACACCATGGTTTTGTCTCCCTTGCTGAAGATAAAGCTCCCAGAACCAACAACTTTGCTAAAGGAATTTTCCACAATCAAGGAAGCATTTTGGAATTAGGCTGGGATTTTAAAAAAGAAGAAGAACCACGCGAGGGGAAAAGGAATTGGATTGGACTTGATCTGGATCTCCTGATAGTTTTCATTTTGTTTCCTTTGTTTTGTTAGTACAGTCAGTCTTGGAACTTTCAGCATACTTACTTGACATGTTTAAGCCTCTAAACCTTTCTAAGGCTGCAAACAAGCTGATGGGAGATGCATTTCAGCTAGTTCTACTGATTCCCCCTCCCCTTTTGCTTCAATTCTACTTGATCCAGGAAAAACAAACAAAATCCCATAAGGAAGAGCAGGAACTTTTGAGACTTGCTACACAGTTATTGTTACTAGGGAAACAGCTTCCTTAACATTCATGCATGCTGCATCCCTGTCTGCCTCGTGTGTCTGCAGCTCAGCCAGCTGCTTGAAGGAGAGGGGCAGGAAGGGAAAGGCATAAACATCTGCTGCAGTTTTTTCCATGCATGTCAGCCTCAAAAATTTTAATTTTGGGGATGTCCAAAACTTTTAGGGTATTCAATTGTGCTAATAAAATGAAGTTTGTTTGAAGGGCTGTTCCTTTATGTTTTAGTTTCATGATGTTTGCCACTGTTGTTGGAAAAAAATAATTATTTTTTCTTTCCTTCTAATTGAATTGAAAGATAGCTATCTTTATTTTTCCAGCTCTTGGAATTGTTAACCTCGGTTTCTAGGCTAGCATTTGCTATTGCTACTTGGCTTTGATTTTGCTCTGTTCTCCCAGTTGATTAACCTTAGTGTAGCATTTAGACTAATTTCTTAAGTTTCCCAATTTTGATAACTTTAAAATATGTAGAATTCCCCAGCTAGCAGGTAAGAATGAAGTTCGCACATCTTAAAGTTGTTGATGTTGGAAAATACTGTTCTAAACATCAATTATTTGCATTTTAGGCCATTCATCTATTTCAGCAGTTCCGGAAAAATTGATTGGGTCCTTGACTAGAATGATAGACTGAGTCCTGAGCCTTGGCTCAGCTGACTGAACAGGATTCCAGATACAAACTGATGTTACTTTATGCGTTTATATCACTTCTCTACCACCAAAAAACTATAGCTGTGTAAACAGTATGTAATTTGTTAAAACTTATCATAATGAACAAGACTGTATAAAAGCATTTTAAAGATGGAAACTCTTGATTTTACTCTGTTCTCCTAGTTGATTAACCTTAGTGTAGCATTTAGACTAATTTCTTAAGTTTCCCAATTTTGATAACTTTAATAAAATATGTAGACTTCAACTCCAGAATTCCCCAGCTAGCATGTAAGAATGAAGTTCGCACATCTTAAAGTTGTTGATGATGGATTGATTTTGTTGGCTGGACAGTTGGTTGATTTTTAATTGGCATAGAAGAACTCATAAGATCCAAGTGGAGAAGACAGTCCAAAGCAGAGGTAGTATTCAGAGGTTCTGACCAGTTCTGGAGAACCGGTAGCGGAAATTTTGAGTAGTTCGGAGAACTGGCAAATCCCACCTCTGACTGGAGATTTTACAGTATCCTTCCGCTGCAACACCCACCAAGCCACACCCACAGAACTGGTAGTAAAAAAATTTGAATCCCACCACTGGCGAAAACCTTGTAATCAAAGCATTTTGTCTTTAGTACACATACATAAAAATATGCATGCTCAAATGTTGTGGCATTTCCAAAAGTAGGAAGTTGCTTTAAGGCAATGGCCCATTTATCTCAGTATTGTCAAAAATGACTGACAGGAGTTTTAGAGGGTTGCAGGCAAACATCTTTCACTCCCATTGCTCGCAATGTAGAATAAACTCAAAGAATAAAGCCCTGTGGTGGCTAATTAATAATTAGCAGCTGATAAAATATGGTAAGACAATCTCTGGAACAAGCAAAAATAACAAGCTTTGGATTTTTGAATTCATGAATCAGGGGACCAGTTATACAATAGAGGATACTACAAAGGGGCACCTGCCCAGAGTTGTCTGAAAGATCAGCAGCTAAATAAATGTTTTAAATAGAATCAATAAATAAATCTGCAATCCTCAGCTTTAGAAAGAGTGGGATTTTCAAAGTAATCATTGCTACCAACTGTGATGAGATGAGATATACTTGTTTTCTTCTGAGAAATGTGTGTATGTGGGAGGACCACATACATGGAAGATAAATAGGTTTGAGGTTTAAGTGTTTATATTAGCACAGTGAATGTGAAAGGAGGAATATAAATAATTTGTGCCTATTTATTTGCTGTATATAGGAATTTAATTCTATATTCCAATCTACGTTGGTTGGGGAATTCAGAGAATTGAAAGCCACAGGTCTTTATGTATGGCTCAGTGTTCTTCAATTTATCAAATTTGCTCTTCTCATATGACAGCTAAGAAGTAGCAAACATATAATGGCCTTAAGATGGCCAGACTTTGAACTATTCTCCAGCAAACAGATATGTTCAGATCCAGGAATATCTACAATAGGAAAAAAAACAACAACACCCCTGCTTCCAGTAATAATTCATAGCACTAGCCCTTCAAAACAAGAAGTATCAAGGCAAATAATCAGGATTTATACAATACTGATTTGAAAAGTTATTATTCCAAGAAAGATAAACACTGAGACCCATTATCACCAATGAGGAAGAAATTCTCAAACTTTCTGGTAAGATGAACCATGATAATTTCAATCAGATTGACTTTTCCTATCACCTGTGTATTACAGATTCTGGATTCTGCACTACATAATAAGGTTGTCAATTGAAACCCTTGAGAAATGCAGTGATTTTGCAATGTGAGGCTGACAGGGAAAGAAAACCTTCTATATAAAGAATTCCCTTTGAACTCAGTGGCATTTCTTGATAATAAAAGGTTAGAAAAATTGGCCCTAGTTGCTTTACTCATAGAACTGAAAACAGAAGGAGAAGTAACTTTGTAAGTGTAGGTGTTGAAAGCATGAGTGCTTAGAGACAATTCTTTTACTTATTGAACCCTCATTTTTAAAATGATCAGAGGCTTTTCTAGTTAAGAGGTATTAGCTACAATTCTATAATTATTTATGGTTTCTACTGAACTTCTACTGAATAATTCCAGAACTAAAATAAGAGGAGACAATGGGCATATCAGTCTTGTTCCTTTTTGTATTTCATAGAATTTTGTTAAATTTCCATTAACAATTACATGTGCTTTCTATGAAGTGTTAATCGATCCTATTCGTTTTATAAAATTCTTTCCAAAATGCATATCTTCCAAAATCTTGAACAAGAACATCCAGTTCAAATTGTCAAAGGCCTTATCTGCATCTAAGAAAATCAGTGTGGCTTTCAAGAAGTCACATTTCAAAAATAAAAGGTGAATAGAATAATTGGATAGAGTTTATCATGGTCACAGATCAGGATTCAAAATAAAAGAATAAAAATATAAAACAAGATAAGAATATTACAACCAGAATATATCCGATTTTACAGTATAACAGAATTTGACTATGTTCAAGGAAATTAAATCATATTGGTTGGATAAGAACTATACATTAAAAGGTGTTGTACTAGGTAAGAAGTTTATTTATTTATTTATTTATTTATATTTTGTCAAAAGCTTACAATATAACAGAAACAAGAATGAACATAAGTTTAAATACAAGAAATAGGAACTAATAATTGGGGACAATAGGACAGAGAAGATAGCCACGATTGTGCGCTTATGCACGTCCCTTAGTTTTATGGCAAGTCAATTAATTTCAATAGCCCTTATGCACAGGTGTAGAGTGTCAATGCATAGAGTATCTTTCTTTATATTAGCATTCCCAAACTTTTGCGGGAAAGAACTGTGAAGACTGTTAAAGTTATTCAGTTTGGGCATATATGATATAAATATGTTGTGGCTTGAAAAAGGATGACTGTTCAGAAAAGCATTTGTGGGTAAAGCATATTGGAACAGTTCCTTAAATGTGGGTGATTGCGGTATCTGCCATCCCGCATCTGATGGGCAGCTCATGATAGGGAGCGAAGGGAAGAGAAACGACAGGAAGCGAGGTTTCCTCTTGATGAGCGCGCCCCGAATGTCTTGGCACACGCTCTTTTATTGTGCTTTTTTACAAGAAAATGATTTAATCAAAGCTCAAGTCAAACATGATAATCTCATCAGGATGTGCATGTTTATAAAGCTGCATACCGGACAGATTATTTACAATGTGGATAAGCTTATTAACAACCGTCTAGCTCCTTGTCCCTTGTACGTGCCTTGCAAAGGTCACTGAAGAGACAGAAGTTAATGATTACACGTGAATGATACAATGTTGCAAACACATGAATGATACATAGTTGCAATGATACATAGTTGCAAACACATGAATGATACATAGTTACAACATCTCCTCTGTTTTTATTATTTATGACGAGTCTTCTTCCTCGTCCGAGAAGACAGGAACCATTTTTATGAAATGTTCGCCGTCCCCGTCATCTAGGCAAGAGTGCGACCCGTCAGCGTCAGGGTTGTCCAAGGAGCGGTAACTCAGCAATGACATTTTTTTGTCCGGTGTTGAGGATATAACATGAGCTTGCAATAGCACATTAACATCAGCAGTTATGGAGGATAATTAATTTTTCAAAATTTGCAATATTCTATAAAAACAACAAGGTCCTATAATACATATCAATATAATGATTATTAATGATCCTGCCAATGCAGTTAAAAAGGTTGTAAACCATGGCGAAATAGAAAACAACCCCCCCCCCCGTTATCAGCATAAAGACAACATTCTTCTTTAAGCATAGCACACAATCCCCCTTGTTTTAAAAAAATAACGATCTAAATCTTTACGATTTTGCAAGAGGGGGTATTCCATGGGTAGCTGTAGGGATATAAAATCATCAGAGTTATACACACAAGCCATACTTGAATGCAAAATGATTTGGATTTAACAATTTCATCCCCGTGGACACATGCCGTGAGACCGGTGTAACAAGTCCAAACAAAATTATTGCCAGGGATAAAATACATTCCTTTCAGGCGTGATGTTAAAGTTCCTCCTGAAGTGGTGTAGATTGCAGAATATCCCCTGGTTGTGTGGGTGCGTCTGCCAAATCGAATTGAAGTGGTGGGTAGAAGTCTTCTATGCGAGAAAAATTGGTTGTATAACTTAAACGAACACCTTGAAAGTCAATAATAGTCCAAGCAATATTATATCTTCTATGAGGCTTCTGCGGATCGTCATGGACAGTTCTTTTGAAGCGTCGTTTGTTGACAGGATCAGAGTTCGGGTATATAAAAACATCACAAGCAGGAGAGAGGGCTATGGGCAAGTTAGTTGTAGAACATTTACGAGATGAGGAGGGAATGCAATTAGTAGAAAAAGGATAATAATTACAATAATGACAATAAAGATTAATTTGGTCATTCATCAAGGAAGTTAGTTGGGGTGGGGAAACCCATAATACAATAGAAGGACATCTAGGTCCCCCTATGTTTTAGATTGAATAAAGGAAAAGATTTTAAGGTTCCTTTCCATAGGAAGAGTAAAGAAGGAACAAAAGAGTGAGTGGTAGAGTGTTCTTTAAAATAAAACAGAAGTGACAGAGTGAAAACTACGGGTAGCATTTTCATGACGTACCCACATGGAACAAGTATAATAGCCTTCTGTTAATGAAATGGTTTTAACACGAATAGTCTTTTGACAGGAAGCATAGGTTTTGTTGAAGTAAGGTAGAAATTGCAAAGAAGATATAGGTAAGAATATCAGAAAGAGTTTTAAGATACAGATGTAGCAGAGGAATTCCCATGATAGGGTCTAACCGCCCTACCAGGGATCCAGCAAGTGGTTTTGTCTGGCAGTAAGATCGCAGCATAGCCTTGTCCCCAAGTGAGAAGCTCAGCGGGACCCTGCCAGGCAGGATCTGGCAATCTGTGATAATATACCAGAGGTCTGTTAGGCGGGGGTGAGGGGGAGGAAAAATGACGTGAAGCAGCAGAAGTGGGAGGAATGCCAGTCAGATTGAGAAAGTTTAAAGTGTAAAGACAAATGTTAAGAGAATTTTGCAATGCTGAGAGGTTCGGGGGGTTTTCCCGCAACGAATATCGATCAAGAGCACGTTTCAGAGATAAGTTCGCTCGTTCCACAATAGCCTGCCCCTGGCTGTTGTAGGGAATCCCAAACTTGTGGGTTACATCCCATCTGTTACAGAAGTCCTGGAAAGCAGAACTTGTATAGGCAGGTCCATTGTCAGTTTTGATTTCTTTTGGACGTCCCAGTGAGGCAAAGGTACGAATTGAATGATTGATGACATGTTTTACAGTTTCTCCCCTTTGAGGGGTGGCCAGAATAAACCCTGAATATGTATCTATGGAAACGTGCAAATATTTCCAAGGGGCAAAAGGTGGATACTGAGTTACATCCATTTGCCAAATTTCACAAGCTTTTAATCCTCTAGGATTTACTCCTATGGGAATGGAATGTCCTTGCTTACTACACGTGGGGCATTGTTGAATAATGGCAGCAGCTTCTGCCTGAGTTAAAGAAAATTGAAAAGTTATCATAACTTGGCGGGGGAGATTCAAACACACTCCCTGCTTCTATTTTATAATGGACTTTTAAAGCCTCCATAATTTTCCTCCAAGTGACCAAAATGCCAATAGGTGCACGAGGAGGACTATGGAGATGTTCACCAATTTTTTGCCAAGTGGAAATTTTTAAGGACCCTTCCTCTGAATAATTGGGACAATGTTGCCACACATAAACCAATAATGTAGCAATAGGTTTCTTTTTTACAGGAGAGCCCTTTAAATTAGCAGAATATTTAGAAGAAGCAACTAACTCCCTCAATTCCTTCAGATGCTGCGTCTGTTGTTGAGAAAAGTTTCCACCCATACTTACGAAAGTCGAGACCGTGTTTCAGATCCGATGACGTGCAATTCGCTTCAGGCCTGGCGATGCACAGCTCCCATCGAGCTGATAAGATATGGGCGCGTCGCAACGTATCCCCCTTAGGGAATCACGTCGGGGTTACCAGAATGCGGTATCTGCCATCCCGCATCTGATGGGCGGCTCATGATAGGGAGCGAAGGGAAGAGAAACGACAGGAAGCAAGGTTTCCTCTTGATGAGCGCGCCCCGAATGTCTTGGCACACACTCTTTTATTGTGCTTTTTTACAAGAAAATGATTTAATCAAAGCTCAAGTCAAACATGGTAATCTCATCAGGATGTGCATGTTTACAAAGCTGCATACCGGACAGATTAGTTACAATGTGGATAAGCTTATTAACGACCGTCTAGCTCCTTGTCCCTTGTACGTGCCTTGCAAAGGTCACTGAAGAGACAGAAGTTAATGATTACACGTGAATGATACAATGTTGCAAACACATGAATGATACATAGTTGCAATGATACATAGTTGCAAACACATGAATGATACATAGTTACAACAGGTGATCAACTCTGATGATGTGCCACCATACAATGAGTAATATAATAAGTTTTATAGTTTTGATAACCACCACCTAGGCAAAAACCTCAGCCCTTGTATCTCCTTTCTAACACTACAGTACAAAGACCATCAAATCAAACCACAGAGAATCACTTTTTATATTTTTGGATTGTAGTTTGCTTAAGTACCTATCAAGGAGGTGAACAAGCTGAGTAGGACCATATCCTTGGGAAGGGATGACAGATCTATTTGGAAAACAAATATATTTAATTTGCTTTTCCATGCTTAAAAATGAATGTACAGAGTTGGGATATTTTAAAATGCAAGGAGCTTTAATTTTTTTATCCAGTGCTCTGGACCATCATCACAGAATTCAAGATGTCAGAACTACAAAGCCAAAGAACATTTTGATCCAAAACATGAAGATGTGTAACCAAGCATTGGACTCAATCCCACTATGCCAATCACATGAAGAAGTTTTGAGGCATAACATTGAAATATGTTCCTGAGAAATTTGGTCTAAATAAAATATAGTGTAGTATAAAAGAGTTACATGGTCTTGACTGGGCACTAAATAACATATCTAATTTGATCTCAGTATATTTGGAGTGTGGTAAAGCTCCTTTTGCTATGTAAATTTGGTGGCTGTGCTGTTTAATTGTCTGGGCATTTTGTATCTTACACTCTCTGTACATTCTGTGTGGGGCCCTGGCATTAAAAAATATGCATGGTATTTAAGCAATTTAAGCATCCCTACTCAATTCGATGATATAAAAGTTGACTGACTAATGCTTACAGAGTATCTAACTGCATAATCCATCCACATATACAGGTAGTCGTCAACTTAAAAGAGTTCATTTAGTGACCATTCAAAGTTACAACGGCATTGAAAAAAAGAGACCTATGAACATTTTTCATACTTATGAACTTGCAGCATCCCCATGATCACATAATCAAAATTCAGGCACTTGGCAACCGTCTCATATTTATGATGATTGCAGTGTCTTGTGGTCATGTGGTCATCTTTTGTAACTTTCTGACAAGCAAAATCAATAGGAAAGCCAGATTCACTTAACAACTCTCTTGCTAACTTAAAAACTGCAGTGACCGCACTTAAAACTGTGGCAAGAAAGGTTGCAAAATGGGTCAAATCTCACTTCACAAATGTCTCATTTAGCCACATAAATTTTTGGCTCAATCATGATTGTAAGTCAAGAACTACCTGCAATAGGATTGAGATGTTTGCTAATTTTACTGGTTGATGAGAAAAGTAACATCATAGAACAATGCATTAATATAGTAGACAATAAATCAATAATACAGCTTTCTCTATAATACAGCTGTCTTCTCTATTAATGGGGATCTTGATGGCATAGTATCCTGGGCAGCGACAACTTTTATTGTGGTGCCTTGTATTTGATGACGAAGGAAAAAGTATGAAGGTTAGATTTGTGGTATCAAAGAATGTATCCATTCCATTGCATTATCTGACATATTACCACAAATTGTTAGTTTCCAATGCAGAGGTGGTATTCAGCAGGTTCTGACCAGCTCTGGAGAACTGGTAGCAGAAATTTTGTGTAGTTCGGAGAACCAGCAAATACCACATCTGATGGAGATTTTACAGTATCCTTCCCCTGCCATGCCTACCAACCCACAGAACCGGTAATAAAAATATTTGAATCCCACCATTGCTCCAATGTGAGTAAATATCAATAAATACAGAATAAATCTGATCACAGCACCATTGTATGAGTTGATATTTGGAGTCCAGTTGTAACAGTTTCTTACTGGAAAGCTTGTGAGATTATTAATTACTCGAGAAAGTACAGTGGGCCCCTTCTCTCATTTTCTCTCCTCTCTTTATCCCTTTTGCATAGCATTATCATATTTTTGAATGCATAAATCTTATATAGTCATTTTGGTCTATTTTGCTACATTGTCTTACTAGTATAGTGTTGTACTCTTTTATCCTTTTTTATTTTCCTGGGCTACAATACTGACCATCTTTCTTTTGCAGCTGCCCAATTCTCTCAGATACCTCTCTTTAACCTAACTTTCTCTTTCTCCAAGTTGCCATTATTTCCATCCTATCATCTTTTTTTCAAACATTAAATCTTTTTCACTGCCTCTGCTCTTCTAATTCTTCAGATGTTCTGAGCAGGAAAAGGCGGTCAAGAGGCAATTCCCAAATGCCCAAATGGGCACAAACCAACAGCTTACTTGCGGCTTTTAAAAAGCACAGCTTGTTTGCATACCATTGGTGGAAATTGGGGGACTGGATTCTGACGACTAATACGTATCTCTGTATTTCCTTTGTGATGACCCTTATTCTGGAAACACTGGCTTGATTGTTCAGTTAGTTTCTGCACAGTGTTTCCTGCCTTTGGGCAAGAGAAAGCTCTTTGCCCTGCATACCAGAATGACTTGTTCTGTTAGAAATTCTTTAGTGCAAAACCTTTTTGTTTGTGTGCAAATTTACAGGAAGGACAAATAGTGAAGATATATGCTTAAAAAGTTGGTTAACTCTCTTTTTGCCTTGTTCCATTGTATCATTCCCTGACCTACTTCTCAGAACATAATTTCACCAGTTAGCACAGCAAACAGGGGAAAACATAACAAAAACTAAAGTATAGATTTCTGGAAAAGTTAAGACAAGCCTGAGAGTGAATGACAAGCCTAGAATTATCCTTCCTGACTCAGTCAGGAACTGAACCTTGGTTATTCCTGGTCCTTGTGTAACACACAAAAGCCAATTTAAGAATACATTAATTGGTTTCTCTTAGCCAATAAATACACGTAGCTTAGAATTTAATAGTTTACTTGCAAAAATGTATTATTATATATGCACTTTCAGGTATCTTAAGCACTTCATACTTGCAGGTCTTATCATGGCTTTATAACATAGATAACACTATAGACCCACTGCAGGCTGGTCACATTCATACTATATACACTTCACTTCATAATGTATAGAATTCATCTATTTCTGTCTTTCCACAAAATACTGCACAATAAAGTAATTGGGCTGAGTTCAGTTTAGAAAAATGAAGGAAATATTGTCACACATAATCTAATAATAATGTCAACAGAGGTAGAATTTCTGATTTTCTACCCAAAGTTATTGGCAATAAGTGCATGCACTTAAAAGATAGGGTTAAACTGGATACTTCTCTACAATGCAGTCCATTCAAGTGCATTATGTTTGGCCTGAAATTCCATGCAACTCCTATCTTGCACCTGTGCACCTGTTTTTTTATACTTACATAAAGAACCTGATTTTTCATGCTTTCTATTCATTTTGTTGAATAAGCTCCAATGTTCAAGTCTATTAAGATCTATTTGATTTTTAGCTTCTCTTTTGAACTGTTAGTAGCCCTCTCTTCCAGCTTTGCATAATTTGTAAATTTGATGAGTGTTTTCCTCCACGTCTAAGACACTTATAAAAATGTTGAAGAACTCTGGTCCTGAGACAATGATATGTCCCTTTGCACACCTCCCTCCATATAACATATTAAACAAGTACTGCCAGATATATTTGGAGAGCTCCTTGATTTAGTTTTCCAGAATCTTGAGTGTAAGGAAGGCTGTGTCACTGGTAGAAGAAAACAACATAATTATGCAAGGAACAAGATGGTTGTTTTCTCACTTCTGCACTTACAACTTTACTACTCTTTACTACTACTGACTTGCATTTTAAGCTGCAGCATCAGGACCACTGGTGCACCAGAAAATAAATGTGAATTAGAGATCCTTCATCTTAGTTGATTATGAAACTGAGCAAAAAAGGCACATGATGAATGTTTTCTGTCTGTGTTCTCTATATGAAGACTTTATAGAAATAGGAATTAAGAGACACTAGTAATTCGGTTATTATCATAGTATCAGCTTTTGGAAAACACCACAAGGATGAATTAACATCTTAACATTCACCTACTAAATAATTCACCATGACTAAGGATTCTTGGCATACAGTCTTAGGGGTGTCAAACTCAAGGCCTGGGGGCCCAATCTGGGTCACAGGATGCTTAGAGCTGATCCATGGGGCCCTCCCAAGCTCCAATTTAACCTGCAACAGCCTTTTGCAGCCTTCTGCCAGCAAACATAGAGCTCAGGGGGCTGTTTTCATTGGCAGAAGGCTGCAAGAGGCTGTTCCGGCCAAAAATGGAGCTCATGAGGGCTGTGCACAGTCCCCCAGGAACAGATTCACAACTTCGGATCCTTCTGGACTCACGGGTTCTACTGGGTCAGCAAGTAGAGGCTCTGGCCAGAGTGGTTCAAAGGGTATGGTCTTCCTAGAACAGAAGAACCTTAAGTCATGCCCATATCACCTTCCAGTTAGATTACTGACATGTACAGCCACTTGGGTTGCTTTTAAAGATATTGAGAAACTACAGTTGATCAAAAATACAGCAGCCCCATCCTTTCAGTGTCCTTGCATTTGAAGTACGTCACACCGATTTAGCAGATTCTGCATGTTAGAAGGTATCTCCAGGAACACTACCTATTGTGAACATCTATCTGACCAACTAGATCTCCCAGGGAGGAACTTCTGCAAATCCTGAGTTCGGAAGGAAGGGGTTGAAGTGAGGTGATACAGCTTTTCTTGTGGAAGAGCCTTATTTTGGATATGATTATGGTGATTGAAATTGAAATTTATTACATTTATATGCTGCTGATTCCCAGTGCCTCTGGATGAGGAAGATCAGGATGCTTATCTCTTTGCTGATCATTTGGAAGATATTGAAAACAAATTGTTTTAAAAACTTTTCCTCAATATGTACGTTGCCATCTCTCATTTGTTTCATATTGTATAGCTTTTGTATATTTTAATTTATATGTAAGGTTCCAAGAATCTTTTTTTATTATGGTAGCATAAGGACATTTTCATAAAAAGAAAAACTCAGAATTATGTTTTAAAAAATCACATGGAGCCTTACAATCCTGATACACTTTATTAAATATCATATTAAATGAAAACAATTGACACTTGACAAACCATACATTATTCATAGTAAGAACAAATTACACATTGAATACAGTGTAACATTTACTCAACCATACTGCTAACTAAGCTGGCATTAAAGCATGTAGCTATATTATGTATACATACTTAATATTGTTTGATTACCAAACTCCTGTTAAAAAGAGCACCATTTTGTGCCTCGTATAAAGAATCCCAACTAGGGAAAATTTTGTAGGTAGCACTGCAGAAGTGAATGTTCTGAGGCCACGTTCAGGGAATATCTTAATGCAATCTTTCAATTTTTGCTTTAAAAAATATTGCAAGGCAATAATACAGATAAGTGCCTCTATAACTTTCGGTCAAAAAAAATTGTATCATGATTTGGTGAAGAATGGAATGTAATTCTATTTATATGGTCTCCATATTCCACATTAATCTGTACAGTCCAAATGTCATTTATTCTATTAGGTTACAAAAACAATAATATATTTTTGGGAAATACATACTCTAAATGCACCATACATTTATGTGCATGGATGTCCATGCATTCAAAATATCACATTGCCTTCACTGTTGAGACGAGCAACATTCCTCCTTAATTAATCAGAAAAATTGGAAATATCTATTCAAAGGTCATTCACACATTGAAAGCAAGACTGGTCCAAAGCCTCCCAACTATTGTTATATATTTCCTGTGCTTGTTTAATCTTATTCCTAAGAGGCAAAGTACACATTATTCGCCATGATGCAGATGCTCTGCATTTTTGAGCTATTCAAATGGGAATCATATTGAACAATTTTCCAATGTAACATTGGTAACGAAAACCCTGTAGACCAATTTTCTATCACTATTTCTACATTCTTTATATAATGGAGTTCCTCTTATCTTTCATTATAAGGTGATCTTCTTATATTTCAAAAGTATTCTTTATCTTCTCATTGAGAAGCTTTCTAAAATAAGGAGGAGTTTAATTAAAAGAACTGGATGTAATTGGAAAGCATTTTTTCTTCCAATACCAACCACAGAAGTCCAATCCATGCATGATTGTTTTTTCCATGACTGCCATATTCCTGGCCATTCCAATAGCACTTCAAACAAACTATTAGGTGGAATGGTTAGATTGCATAGCTAGTATTTACAAATGGGTGAAGACTCCATCCAATTAATCATTGAAGTCTTATTAGAAAAATAGGGAACCCAATTATGGGAAAACAGCAGATAGTGTTATTTCAGTAACATATATACCAAGTCACAATTAACATATACATGGAAAATTAAAATATGTAATGTTGAATTCAAAGTACCTGTAAAGTGGATAGAAACTGCATTAGGTTTTGGTTCTTATTGAAATTCTGAAAGGCTCAGAATTGTCATAAGCATTACATAATCAGGGGAAACAGGAAGTACAAATGACATGGTAGAATCTTTTAGAGTTAGAATTCAGTCCTGTTGTAGTCAAAAGCACAGGTGTTAGATGCAAAATCCATGCAGAATCACAGTGGAAGTAGCTGCAAAATATAAAATCCCTTGTTACGCATTGTTCAGAATAATTCAGAATTTCGTTTTTATCGCCAACATAAAAGTTACATAGTTCTGCCTAAACTGATCTGCAAAGCAATAAGAGTGATGAAATGGCTATGTAGGGCAGGATAAAATACCATATTTTGACCATAACACGGAAGGAACTGTAGGGTAAAACTTGTGCAGGTTTCCATTATGCACTAAAAGAGAACAGAGATGAAAATAAAATTGTATAATTACTATTTGCCAAATCATAGATTTGAAGAGATTCCTTCCTCCCACCCACCCTGCAGCAGCTGTATGATTGCACTGCACAATGTTGGAGATCGCACTATAGCTACATATTTCTATTTACATTCCAGTGATAATTTCTCACCATTATCACTAAAATTAGAACTATAATAAAACCTAGCTAACTTATCCACTTCAAGTAATTGATCTTCTATCATAATTTTAGTGCCTTAAGGAAAACCATACAGAAACTTTAAGAAACAAAATAGAGATTCTATACCAGTGCACTATTTTCTTTATTGTATAAATGTGAACTAATACCAAAGACTGGATTCAAATGGATTCTATAGAAAAGAACTAGGGGCAAATATATTGAAATATATTGAAAAATATATGGATTTTAAATTTAAATGTGTTTTATACATATCATCTTCCATGTACAATTACATCTTCCAAGTTCCAAGCCCTTGCCTTCTGCTGAGTTTTGAAAAATCACCTCAAATAAATCATGATTTATTTTCTGCAGATTGCTTTAGTTGTGCTAACTTCTAAGGGTTGTCATTGTGCTTTGGAGAAGGTTGTAAAAGGAGCATCAATGATTCCCCTTTTTGTTTTTCATGAAGTTTCTTGGTTGGATATCAAGGCCCATTCCAAAATTCAGAGATCTGTAGCTTAAACAGCTACTCCCACCAAAACAATTAAGAGGAGAAAATTGAATTATTAATCAATACACTCTAAGAGATGGATTTCCAGCCTCCAAATTCTAACTCCCCCTTCATCCTTTTAAATCAAGAACTTATATTAAAAGTGAAATTCATTAATTATTTTCAAATTGTAAGAGCTGGCCAATAATATTCAATGGCATCAGGAACAATTTTTGAAAGAATCTCATAAAATCTAAGCATACATCCTAAACATTTGATTTACTGTGAATAATAAGGTGCTAGGCATTTAACCCATTGAAGGAAATAACTCAGTGAGTTACTTTCTACATGAAACCATCGTGCATTTAATATGGAGAGAAATGGTTTCATCTCTCTTTAAATTATTACAGAAATTTACAGAAATCGATCTTCCTTTGATAGTTTTGTTAATTCTCAAATTTTCTTTCCCCATTTTTTTACAGCGCTGAAAATTTTTTAGATAGATAACCTTAAAATAGCCAACTGAATATATGATCTAATTTGAAAAATACTACACAGAAAACAAAGATTAATACATTTTTGTTAAGTCCAAAATGTTTCATTGGATTTTTGATGACTTGTTTCCATGGATATAAAGTTTTAAAGAAAGGTGGCAAAGCTTGTTCAGGCAGGACAAAAACATTTATTTTAATTTATATATAATTGTTGGGAATTGTGTAATAATAAAATCATATTGACAAAGGTTCCCTTGTATTAAAAATTAGTCTTTTGCAAAATCATGTATTCGCCAGATCCAAGTAATAAGATGTTTTCAGTTTACAAAGCAAAGGCAAACTATAAAACGTATCCCTGTTTTCCAGCTTTTATTTATAAAAGCATTAAGATTCCATAATTGAATTCATATATATGAATGAATGAATGAATGAATGAATGAATTTCTTAGAAATTTGTTATACTATGGAAAATGTAATTCTCTTTTATTTCAGGAAAATTTATTCTTCCCCATCTACAATAACATTCTACTAGTCATGTTAGAGGTGGTATGTAGAAGACAAATCCAACTACTGCCTCCACTAATTCCATTTCCTTTTCACCTTTTAAGAAAGGAAGAATAGTAATTCCTTATTGATTAACAATGTAAAAATTAAACAGGAAAATCAGCTGTATGAAAATGCATAATATAGTGCTTTTGTCCCTACCCTCTTAATATCTTAAAAAAATAACTGGAAGAGTCCTTTGGTTAGAAAAAGAAAGTATTTTGAATTTGGATGATTATTCAAGGCTAATATTTCTAATGGCTCATTCAGCAACTAATCATAGTGTTATTCAGCACTGTCATAGTGCTTTTCCAAATGTAAACTCATTTTTTTCTTCATCTTCTCGTTTCCTTCTTAGAAAATATTGTTGAAGCAAGACATATGAACAAGTTGAAATATAATCACAAAAACAGTATAACATTAAGTTCCTTTTCTCAAAAGGGCATAAAGTATATATATTTGCCCATTTATGTCACTTTATTCAACATAGGCAGAGTACCCAAATTCTAACTAAGATGCATTTATTGCCATGGTCAAATTAAAAATACTACATTTACTAGCAGTAAAAAAAAAATGAGCAGAATTATAAGACACTGACTGTCACAACATATCTGTAGCCTATTTCAGCTTAGAAATTTGATGAATCTGAAATGAGTGGGACTTCCCAATGAATAAATACACTATTCCATGCCATGACTGCCTTTTAGCTACAGATAATATAAAGAAAGTTGTGAACACCAAAGGTGTTGCCTTACTATATTTAAGACATTGCTGGTGAAACTTAAACATTTTCACAAAAGTATTTATACTGCAGTCAAGTAAAAGTAATAAAATCAAACACAAAAGACTGAGGAAAAAAAGCCAATTATGCCACACATCAATAAATTTTCACAAACACCTGTCAAATCACAATGTATCAAAATACGTGCAGTACTTTAAATAAACTGAGAAGGAGTGGGGAATCAGATCTTGTCAGCATAATTTTTCTTGTGATTGAAATCCAAGAAAGGAAGCAGATAATGGTGCCTTTATAATGTTGACTATATCTTGTTTGTTTGTTTTTTCTCTTCTCTAGTCTGGTGATCTTAATTCCTATAATGAAACAACAGAAATTAGAGTAAACATTATGATGAGAGGTTGTTTAATAATGATAAAACAATGGTATCTTGTTCTTTTAATGTTAACCAAAATGAACATTAAAAAAATTTAGGATAAGACTCAGATTTGCAAGCCTCTCTTCAAAGCCAAATGCCCAATTCCATAGACTTATAGAAATATTTTATTTATTAACTATAGTTGATCTGTTTCTTGATTCAATAAGCCGCAGAGTAATTTGCCCCAGAAATCATTTCCATCCACACAATGTTAAAATAAAAGCCAGCCAATCATAAATAAAATCAAAGCAACAACTCTTCACTAAAGAAAGTTATAATATTCAATCTGTATTAGAATGGTTATTAGACTTTCTGGAAAAGCCATGTTTTAATGACTTAATGGAAAAAAATATGGTGGGAACCAATCTAATCATACAAAGAACAATGTTTCAAAAAAACTAAACAAAACAGGCATTCCTTCATGGAAGAGATCTCAAGGAACTCCATTTCCAATTCTATTGGGCAGGAAAAAATAATTGGGAGAACATTCCCTAAATATCTAGGTCTTCTGAAGGTTTGGTTTTAAAAGTAAAAAAAGTATGTTAAAAGTAATAAAAAACCCTGCATGTTAAACTCATCCAAACTGGTAACCAGTGTAGTTCTAGCAGTAGAGTCATGATATACAGGTGAAACTTGAAAAATTAGAATCTCGTGCAAAAATTCATTTATTTCAGTAATGCAACTTAAAAGGTGAAACTAATATATGAGATAGACTCATTACATACAAAGCAAGATAGTTCAAGTTATGATGTGTCATAATTGAGATGATTATGGCTTATAGCTCATGAAAACCCCAAATGCACAATCCCAGAAAATCAGAATATTGTAAAAAGGTTCAATATTCTAGGCTCAAAGTGTCCCACTCTAATCAGATAATTAAGCCATAACACCTGCAAATGGTTCCTGAGCCTTTAAATGGTCTCTCAGTCTGGTTCAGTAGGAAGCACAATCATGGGAAAGACTGCTGACCTGACAGGTGTGCAGAAAACCATCACTGACATCCTCCATAAGGAGGGAAAGCTGCAAAAAGTAATTGCAAAGGAAGTTGGATGTTCCCAAAGTGCTGTATCAAAGAACATTAATGGAAAGTTATGTGGTAGGGAAAAGTGTAGAAGAAAAAGGTGCACAAGCAGCAGGGATGACCGCAGCCTGGAGAGGATTGTCAGGAAAAGGCCATTCAAAAGTGTTGGGGACTTTCACAAGGAGTGGACAGAGAGTGGAGTCAGTGCATCAAGAACCACCACACACAGACGGATCCTGGACATGGGCTTCAAATGTCATATTCCTCTTGTCAAACTGCTCTTGAAAAAAAAAACACGTCAGAAGCGTCTTACCTGGGCTAAAGAAAAACAGACCTGGTCTGTTGCTCAGTGGTCTTCTTTTCTGATGCAACTTTTGCATCTCATTTGGAAACCAAGGACCCAGAGTCTGGAGGAAGAATGGAGGGGCACACACTGCAAGATGCTTGAAATCCAATGTGAAGTTTCCACAGTCTGTGTTGATTTGGGGAGCCATGTCATCTGCGTTGGTCCACAGTGCTTCATTAAGTCCAGGGTCAATGCAGCCGTCTACCAGGAGATTTTGGAGCACTTCATGCTTCCTTCTGCAGATGAGCTTTATGGGGATGCTGATTTCATTTTCCAGCAGGACTTGGCACCCGCCCACACTGCCAAAAGCACCAAAACCTGGTTCAGTGACCGTGGGATTACTGTGCTTGATTGGCCAGCAAACACACCTGACCTGAACCCTATAGAGAATCTATGGGGCATTGCCAAGAGAAAGATGAGAGAGATGAGACCAAACAATGCAGAAGAGCTGCAGGCCACTATTGAAGCATCCTGGTCTTCCATAACACCTCAGCAGTGCCACAGGCTGATAGCGTCCTTGCCACGCCACATTGAGGTAGTAATTGCTGCAAAAGGGGCCCAAACCAAGTACTGAGTACATATGCATGCTTCTACTTTTTAGAGGTCCAGTATTGTTCTATGTACAATCCTTGTTTTATTAATTGCATGTAATATTCTAATTTTCTGAGATTGTGGATTTGGGGTTTTCATGAGCTGTAAGCCATAACCATCTCAATTATGACACATCACGGTTTGAACTATCTTACTTTGCATGTAATGAGTCTATCTCACATATTGGTTTCACCTTTTAAGTTGCATTACTGAAATAAATAAACTTTTGCACGATATTCTAATTTTTTCGAGTTTCACCTGTAGTATAAGCAAGTTCTTGGTACTATATGAGCCACTGCATTCTGAATACTTGATTCTCTGAGGTGGCTTTTAATGTCAGACTCATTATCTGCTTTGCCCAAAAAGTAAAAAAATTCCCAAGTCCTTGAAGAAAGGTTTTTTTTCTTGATCTAGTTCTTTCTTGATCTAGATCTTTTTGCCTCTGAAGTTTATTTCCTCTTGTGCTTAGTTTAACCATTGTAATATGTATGTAGGTGTGTAAATATACATATACATATACATCTATCTATCTATCTATCTATCTATCTATCTATCTATCTATCTATCTATCTATCTATCTTAGTTTTTTTTACTGTTTTGTCACAATGTATAATTTATTTTGTCTGCTTAATAACATTATAACATTTCACTTACTAGTGGTTGGTGTGACAATTTATAAAACCATCAAATCATATACATATATTTTATAGCACAAAACAATTTGTCTCACAAATTAAACAAATATTTTCTTACTCATATAGTTAAATACTGCTGTGCAAAATGGAAAGGATTTGATTTTAAATATTAATATTAATTCAAGCAATAAGAAGGGAAAGGGACATTAATTTTGGAATGTTTGCCATCAGTTTAAAAATGTTTTAGAATTAGAGTTTACTAGCTCTTTTTTCACACTACTAAACAGAATTTATCTGGATATTCCCCCCCACCCTTGAAGAGTTGAATGGGGCAAGGCTGTCCCAGTGGCTTAGCGTGCAAAACACACACAATACTTTCACAATACGACCACTGCTGCATCTTGCAATTACATTTTATTGTTTTTTTAAAAAGCAACTGATAACAAATACATGCCACATTTCTCCTGTATTTAGTATGCTACCCAATTAGATTCTGTTAGGCACACTGTAAATGCCACTATGCCTGATATGCTCAATAGTAATTTTATTTTGCTGATAGTTTACTAAAGTCATTTTCAATGCTATTGAAAATCATTTTATTTTTAACTCCATGCAAGTTTTTGGCAATACATATTAATGAATTAGATCACCAATTCCCAAAACACAACTTCTTTCTGACCCACATTGTCCTGTGAACCATTTTTTAAAAAAATTAATTTCTTAAAACCAACTGTCAGCATCATGTGATGGAAGAGATGAAAAATGAAAATGAGTAATCCTGCTGTTCAGGTGAGTGACCTATGGGAGACAGCTCTGCCTGGTAGGATTTTTATATGTACCATCAGACACAGACCAATTGATTAGATCATCTTATTCTAGCCACCAACCAGGCTCCAGAGACTAATTAGAGAGAGTACTGCCTGCGCAGACAACCCATTGACACCTAATTTGCTCAGCAAAGGCCTTTGGGGGGAATTTATTATCTCTTCAGCTGTACTTCATGCATTTCTGATTTGAGACAGAGGCAAGAAGCACTTACTTCATCATGCTTCTGAACAAACTGAATGTAAGAAACTTAAATTG
This sequence comes from Hydrophis major, assembly GCA_033807585.1. Taxonomy (NCBI): domain Eukaryota; kingdom Metazoa; phylum Chordata; class Lepidosauria; order Squamata; family Elapidae; genus Hydrophis; species Hydrophis major. The sequence goes on from CM066343.1 coordinate 106,432,130, forward strand.
CTTAAATACAAGCAAGCACAAATTAAACCTGGCTAGCCTTCACAGTGCCTTATATATTCTCTACAAATAGATTGCCCAACTTTTCCTCCAGACATTTTTATTTAGTTATATATTATTTAATACTAAATGTTTTATGTAATATTTAGTTATTACAATTGTCTGTTTTATGAATTTAATAATAGTGGAGAAGCAAGGCCATTATGCTGCTCTTATACTACTACAATAAAATAACCATATTAGCGCTGATGCTTTAGGCATCTGCTACACAATTCATTACCCAGAAATCTGTTATAAACTAGGGAGCTCTGAGACAAAAATCTGATCAAGTTTATTTATTCCACTGTGATTTAGATCTTTCCAATAATCTAGACTAGGTCCCTAGTGGCTATGAAGTCCTGAGCTACAATGGTGCAGAAAAAGCAGGTGGAATTCCCCTCAGAACCAACAATTAGAAATTCCACTAACAACCTGGCCATGGAGTTGAGGAACTCAGGCAGGGAAGACACTATGCCAGTGAGGTGGGTAAGCTACCGGTAATTTCATTTGATCCTGTTAGGTCAACTTCACAAATGGTCTCTGATCTGTATGAGTTCTCTCTAAGGACACCTCCACTTTTGCTCCAGAGCTAATGCACAACTTGAAACTCAAAAGGGTATATTTCATCGATGGGACCCATTATTACTTCCACTATCACTCCTAATGCCAAACCATATTTTAATATCAATACAAGGTTGACCTTCTCCTCCATAATTAAATCATGGATAACATGAAATTTACTATAAGCTGATAGTGCATTAAATAGCAACAACCAGAGATTTAAGAAGATGTATGATGACTTTGATAACTTTATGATGGGTATGAAGTCACTTGTCTCTTCCCCCAATGATTATATCTGATTAACTCCAATGATTATACATGATTAACAGGGAGAACTATCCTGTTCTATCAGTGAACGTAGTTTCTGTTAACAGATAATTTTTAATTGATGCATTTAACTGCATTTATTCTTTTCAATGCAGGTTGAAATAAAGTTGCATATAACTCAAACAAAGACTTACCATATTATAGTAGTAGTACTAATAAAGTAGTAGTTGCACCTGGAAATCAGTCATATTGACTTGCTATGGCAATAATATTTAAATGACTCTATGTACTAAACTATTAATTCAAGTTTTTAAATTAAATATACATTATCCAAACACTGGTAAAGATGAGTATTTCATTTGTACAAATTATATAAATATTTTGCCAACAATGAATAAAGAATATGAATCATGACTTCTTACTTCTGGCTCCCTCTCTTATCAGTAATAATGTTATTTTGAGCAGAGGCGTTCATTACTTACTTTTCAACAAGCTAAAACATGCTAAAAGCTTATGCTTCATAGCTTTTATAGCATAGAGTACATGAAACCATACTGATTTTTATTATGTAATAACTTAGGTTATTACCTTTAATAGAATAAAACTTTGCTTTTAAAAAACTGATTCACAGATACTGTATTTAGCAATTTTGGTGTAAGACAAAGAGGCTGTTTAATGAACTTTCCTATATCAAGTCACTATTAACTTTTCGTTAAAAATAGTTAAATAAAATTTACATTTAAAATCTAATAAAAAAACTGGATACGAATATGCATTAAGCTATTCTGGTTATATGAAAATATTATACCTACATCCGAATTTTTAAAAATAAATTATCTTCATGAGATATATCTGAAGCGACACCTTTGAAAGTTATAAAATAAATCTAATAGAATGATAATCTCTAATCCCTCTTTAGAATTCAGTGTTTTACTTCTAACTGTTCAATGCTCAAATTCACATACATATTTGTAGATAAAATGCAAAATAAGACCAAAAAGCCCTTTTCACTATTCTGTACCAATATCTTCACATCAGAATATGTAGAATTCTCTTATTATTTTAAGCCTCTACTTGTCTTTAAGTCTTGCACTAATAATTCACCCAGGTGAATTTTGCAAAAGACAATTGAATATGGTGTAGAAGTCTGTAGTTTGGGATATTTCAGAATTGGTGTGCAATTAGAAATATCGTCCCCTGAGGAAAGTCATAATCAGATACAAGGTACTTAAAAGATTTTGCTGTAAATAAAAAAGATATTAAAACTTTCTTCTATAATGATTACTGCATAGAATTTTTGAAAACTGATTATCTTCTTTTGAGAAGTCAATGTCATAGATTTTCTTTTCAAGAGACAGGAAGAAATTTTGGGGGGGAGGGACTTCCTTTCTCAGAATAGAAGTCTTGGCTTTGTTATTTCAGTGACCAAGAATTTGAACCACTTGCAAAATTTGTTATCAGACTACAGTATAAACCTCTAAAGATTAACAAGTATTTGGAAATAAAAATGTATAATTTCTTATCACTTTTTTATTGCAGTATAGCAAACATTTTCCCTAAATTTCACATACCGAGAAAGATGATTAGGTCATTATAATATGAAGCAGACAACGAATGTTGCAGAACGGTATGGCATAAAGGTCTAGGCCCAAGAATATTAGCTTATCTCTTGAGTCAGGCGAAGCCTGCTATATGCAAGATATGCAATCATAATGGGTTAAAAACATTGTGTAAACATTCTAAGACAAGAGATAGATTAAAAAGCTACCTGAAGAGTTTGCATGGGGAGTGCAAAACTGACACATGCTGTTACAATTATATCCAGCAGTTATTTCCTGTGATAAGCAAGGCAACCTAATTTATTAAGATACAGGTCAAGAACTATCTATTAAAGGATTTAACAATAAATGTTTTAAAAAATAATGATGTAATGATTCAATTTACTGACCAAGACAAACTTTTTAGGACTACTTTTAGAAATGTGCTAAGTTATTCTGCTAACAGTAATTGGATGTGTGTGTGTGCGTGCGTGCGTGCGTGTAATTCATGTCAGTGTGAATTAGAGAATGAGAAAAAAGGTGGTGGATCTAATTCTGTGAATCTATTTTATAAATATTTAATTTGCTGAAATAATTTCAAAAATATTTAAATTTGTACCAGTTGTACCAAACTGACTTAAAAAGAAGCAAATGATCAGTTGTTTTAAAAATGTATCAGGAAGAGCCTATAGTTCTTTTAGAATATATTTATTTGCCCCACTTTGGATAGAGTCTGAATGTCTGCTTATCATTGCCACAAACTGTTACAGAATTTATGTTATATTTGTCTGCTATAGAGTTCTTATAAGGCATTTGAAATAGGACTCAAATGACCACAGATGAAACAAACCTTCTAAATAGAAATAATTCTTTTTAGCAGGCCTGATGTCTGATTCAAGATGGCCATAAATTTCAAATTCATATTTGTACAAAGAATTAAAAACATCTGGTGCTGCCATAGAGCAACAACAGCAACAACAATCTAACGGAGAGTCCAGGCTAAATATTTTTATCTATTCCTATAAGAAATGTAAGATACTTTCTCTCTGCAAAACTTTCTCAGGATTCCTTGAAAAATAAAACTTGAAACAAAAGCCAGAGAGAATAATGTTAGTCTTTCTTTTTCAGTGTAATTCCTTCCTTTCTTCCTTCGCTTTGCCTTTCCCCTTTGCTGGGGGAAAAAAATTATATCTGTTGCGTTGTGGGAAAAGAGACTCGAGACCCAGTTGACTTTTTCCTTTTTATTTTCTTTCTAGTAATCGCATGTGGAGAAACCGCGGCAGTCTTTTTTATAGCTGGCTGCTCGCAGCTCGTGCCCAATGATGGCTCTTCAAATCTCCTGCCACCACAGACCAATCTATCATAGGTAAGTATGCAAATATATAACACCCCTCCCCATGTGGTCCAGTCTAACCAATCTGGGCCTCACCTATCTTATGTATGTAGGTGGGGCTCTTATGATTCCGACTGAACCTGTGCAATTCAGTCGTGAGTTCGCCTCTGGACTGTTCGGAGGGGGTTGCTGTTTTTCCCGTTCTTTTCTGTGGAGCCTCCTGGAAGGTAGAGTCAGCCATGCTGCTCCCGCCAGGCCTTTCCTGGCTGGTTGAGTCGGCTTGGCTGCTCCCACCAGGAGTGGCTTCCTGATGGTTCTTCGAAGTCTGCTCCAGCATCCCCAAGTTATTTTCTTCTTCTATAGTTTCAGGTACGTGTTTGTGATTTCCAATGGGACTAATGTTAGTATTGGTTGTTGTGTCGTTGTTAGGGTTTGTTTTGTCACTTCTTTTACTTGTGGAGGGTCTCCCCCTCCCCTTTTGTTTGTGTTTGAGGGGTCTCCCCCCTCTCTGGTTTGGCTATTTTTGTTTAATGTTTGTGGCAATTCCTTTATTTGTGTAGGTTTCCCCCCCTCCTCATCCTGATTGTTAGTGTTTCTCAGTGTGGTCCTCGATCTGATTTGGTCTATGTGTCTCCTCCAACTCTTTCCGTCTTCCTGTATGACTGGGGTCCTGTTATTTGGGTTATTGTTGCCGGTATCCACAATGGTTCCCCTGTGAGGTTTTTTGCATAGACTAGGTCCCCTGTTTTGAATGTGCGGCACTTACTGGAGGAATCTGCTGGCTTTTCTGGGCTATATATGGGGTGTAGCCTGTCTAGGTTTGATCTTAGTTTCCTTCCCATTAATAATTCTGCTGGGCTTTTATTTGTTGTGGTGTTTGGTGTAATGTGTTGTATACTTAGTAGTTTGTCTATTTTTTCCTGTATATCTCCTGGTCCCAATTTGTGTAGTGCTTCCTTAGTGGAATGGACCATGCGTTCCGCCCGTCCTTTAGTAGCCGGATGTCCCGGCGCTGTTAGTGCATGCCTTATTCCTTGTTCTGCCAGGAACCTTTCAAATGTTATTGCCGTGAATTGTAGTCCGTTGTCGGATACAACTAAATCTGGCAATCCATGTGTCGTAAAAAGTTTCCTTAGTTGTCTAACAACAGTTTCTGTTGTGGATGAGTGCATGATGCTTATCTCTAGCCAATTTGAGTAAGCGTCTACCACTATTAAGAATGCGTGTCCTTTAGTTGGTCCTGCGAAATCAATGTGTATTCTAGACCATGGTCCTCTAGGTGTTTCCCATTCGTGTACAGGTGCAGAAGGGGGTGTAGGTCTAGATTCCTGGCATCGTTTGCAAGTTGCTACCCATTCTCCTATGTCTTTATCCATCCCTGGCCACCATAAATAACTCCGAGCCAGGGACTTCATTCTGACAATACCCGAGTGACCTTCATGCAATAATTCAAGTATTCGTTTTCTTAATATGTTCAGAATGACCACCCTATCCCCCCACAGTATACATCCCTTTAAGATTGATAGTTCCGTTTGTCTATTCCGAAATGGCTTAACGTTCTCGTCATTTGCAGTCTCTGGCCACCCTTTACCTACCTAATTTAAAATCCACGCCAAGTTTCTGTCTCTTGTGGTTTCCATAGCAATGTCTGTTGCTGTTATGGGTAGGTTTGCCAATGTCTCGATTTGAAGGGTTGATGTGGTTGGTGCAGGATCATCGTCTAAATCAGGTAGGGGAGAACGGCTCAGGGCGTCAGCATATGTTATATTCTTTCCTGGTCAGTAGATCAAGTTGTAGTTATAGGTAACTAGGAATTCAGACCACCTCATCATCCACGGTGACAGTATGTTAGGTCTAGCTTTGTTTCCTGCGAGGATTCCTAGGAGAAGTTTATGATCTGTGACAAGTGAAAAAGGTCTGCCATAGATATATTCGTGGAAACGTTTTATTCCTGTTATTGCGGCCAATGCCTCCCTATATATTTGGCTGTAATTCCGCTCCGGTTTAGATAGAGTTTTTGAATAGAATGCGATAGCTGCTTCTCTTCCATCAGGTAATATGTGGCTGAGTATGGCACTTATGCCGAATGGTGATGCATCGCATGTTAATGTTTTTGGAAGGGTCTCGCTATACTGCATTAGCACACAGTCTGATGTAAGTAAGTTTTTTATTTCCTGGAATACTGTTTCTTCTCATTGCCCCCAGGTCCAGGTAGCTTTCTTATCAACCAACCTGTATAGTGGTTCCGCTATTGCTGCTTCTGTGGTAAGAATACACTGTAAAAATTAATAAGTCCCAAGAAGGCTTGCAAGTCTGTTTTATTTTTGGGTCTGGGATCTTCCTTTGATGCTCTGATTTTGTTTTCAGTGGGGTGGAACCCTTCTTTGTCTATGAGGTATCCCAGGAATTCTTTTTTTACTTTAAGTCCCGCCTCTTTAAATTTTTTAAAGACCTCTCTTAGACGGTCTTTCAGTTGTTCTTTGTCCTTGGCTGATACTAATGCATTGTCAAAGTATGGTACCACCCCCTTTTTCCTTGCAATAGGCGTTCCATTAAACTCTGGAATACCCCTGGGGCCATGCTAACTCCAAATTGCAGTCTGTTGCATTTGAATGCCCCCATGTGTCACAATTGTTTGTGCTTCCGCTGTTTCTGGGTCAACTGGTAATTGTTGGTAGGCTTGTGCAAGGTCCAATTTCGCAAAGATTTCACCTCCCCCAAAAGAATGTAATAGGTGCTGTACCACCGGAACTGGGTATGCGCTTTGCTGTAGTGCGTGGTTAAGGGTTGCTTTGTAGTCCCCGCAGATATGTATGGACCCATCTGGTTTAATAGGGGTAACAATTGGGGTTTCCCACCTTGTGTGGTCTATTGGTTCTAATATCCCCTGTGCAATAAGTTTATCTAATTGTTCATCAATTTTTGGTTTTAATGCGAAAGGAACTCGCCTCACCTTTAGTCTTATAGGGGCTATATTTGGATTTAAATTAAATGAGATAGGGGACCCTTGGTACTTGCCCAGTTCTCCGTTGAAGACGTCCTGGAATTCTTTCATCAGGTTCTCTTCCCAGTCTGTTTCAGTAATGCTGTTTATTCTGGTTACTCGATTCCTAATGGTGCAAATCATTTGAGTCCCAGTAGGCTGGGTCAATCCCAGTCAACTATTGTTAATGGAAGGACTTTAGTGTGTTTTTTGAATTCAACTTTGAAATGTCCGGTACCTACTACAGGAATTCTGTTTCCCTGGTAGTCCTTTAGTGTGAGTTTTTCAATTTCGAGCTCTCCCTTGTTTATATTAGGTATTAGTCTTTTTAGGGTATTCCACGATACCATTGATAAATACGAACCCAAGTCAACCTCCATCTCGCATGGCTGGCCTTCTATGGTGACTTGCACATGTACCTTTTTTGAATTGATTGAGTTTGAGTGCCCAATGGTTATTGTTTGATGTGTTTCCTCTTTTTTGTTTGCTTCCATCTCTTGTTTCTGTTTTCTTGACTCCAACGGCTCCCTATTTGCTTTTCCCTCCCTCTGGGGGGGGGGTATTCCATCTTTGTTTAGGGCCATAGTTATTTCTAGTTCAGCATGCCCTCGCTATGTGTCCTCCCCATTCACAATTTCTGCAAATAACATCGAAGAAATGGTATTCAGAACATGGACAGTTTCCTCCGCAACCAAAACAATGGAATTCTGACTTTCTTTCATTCCGCTCCCATCTATCCTTTTCTGACCAGAGTTGATTTACATCTTCTTCCTCTTTGTCTTCTGATAGGGATTCAATGTCCTTGTGGTGTGTTGTGGTGGTGGGTTTTTTTGTTTCATCTAGTGTCTTATTGCATGTTTGATTAGTGTCTTCTTGGGTTTCTTTTGGTAATTTATTCATTTGTCGCATGGTGGCTACCAATTTTTGTGTGGCTTCCACTGCGGTTGCCTCCTTCAATGTTATCTTAGGTCTTGTTAATAGTTGACCCTGTAGTGTAAGGTCCTTTAATTCGAGGACCACGCGTTCCCTCATGGCCTCATCCATGTTTAGAAATTCACATGCTCCGCCAATGTCTCTTAGTGCTGCAACAAAATATCCGATGCTCTCGTCTTCCTTTTGGTCACGCCGATAAAATTCGTGTCTTTTGATGAGGCATGAAATGGTTGGTGCATAGTGGGCTCACAGTAATTTCTCTAGGTCCGTCCACGCCATTGTCTTTACATCGTTGGGTGCTGCCAATGCCTTTGCCATTTTGAATACTGTGGGACCGCAGTGGGTGAGGAAGATGGCTGCTCGCAGCCAATGATGACTCTTCAAATCTCCCTCCACCACGGACCAACCTATCATAGGTAAGTATGCAACTATATAACAATATCCATGAGAGTCAGTGGCTTATCTGGCTTATCTGAAATTCTATCTTTCCCTTGTGACGGATTGTGTCTGAGATGAGGAAAAGTATATTCTGTATCTGAAGTTAAAGTATGCACCAGTTACAATCACAATAGCTTCATTACACAATCAAGGCTAATATATAAATCTTATAAACGCTGGCTTTCCTCACCATAATATTCACTATACAAAAGCAGCTCATGCTTAATTTATGAAGATTTCAATAATAAGTAATTGATTCATGTCAATTCGGAAAGGATCACAAATCTCTTTTAAATCTGGACACCATCAATAAATCTATAATCAGTGATAAAATGTGAAATACAAAATGATTTGGCATACAGCAGTGAATTTTTTCAAGAGTGACTCTCCTATCTTGGAAATCATCCAGGAAGTCATGAAAACTGATATTATTTGTGCCTTCACATGAATCTGTTAACATTAAATGGTTAAAAAATATACAAAAATTCAGAAAATCAAGAAGGCAGGGTGATAGTTCATCCCAGAAATACATGTGACAATAACCACAGCATAAGCAAATTTCAGATAAATTCATATGCAGGGCTATATTTATTAGCAATTTGTCTAAAATACCTCTATTGTCTAAATTATTAAATGAACTATATCATTTATTGAAAATCTAGTTATTATGTCTTCAGTTGTATCCATACCAAGTCCTGCTTTTCAAATATTTATGTATCAAGTAGTATTGAAGTTAGGCCTTGTGTATTTATCTAACAAGCAGGACAGAAATGTTAAGAGTGTGAGGTTGCTTCTACACATGGAAGGCAGCTGTCAGAACTACTGTGAAGGGTTATAGGTCAGCAGAGTAACTCTGTTAAAGCTGAAGGTTCCATCAACATTGAAGAATTTCTGTCGAGTGAGAGCTGGAAGACTACATTTTGTGCATGTCAAAATGGCATCACAGAATATACCATGTTTAACTGTGATCTAAAGAGAAGTTACGGAGTATAGTTTAAGATTAAATTCCATAATGCCCCCTGTGGGAATAAACTTTGGCCTGAACTTGAGCAATGATTAATATAATGCCTTATACATTCATGCCTGTCTAAAGGTCACTAAGATAGTACAAAGAAAAGAGAACAATAAGAACAAATACAAACAAAGAGGCAGCTTAGACAACTGCAAACAAGCCTGTACTATATCTAATTATTAATCCACAATGTAATTGCTTACTATGCACAAAAATCTCAATAAAAGGAAACACTGGAATTTTATTCTGGGCTCCCATCCCAAGTACACCAGCCTGTGTCTCATTCTTTCCATGGGAGACCACCACAAGTGGTGACTCCGACGTGATCCACTGCAGGTGGTACGTGTCTGGACCTCCGTGTTTCCTCGCCTGGAATAGGTAAAGTATGTACTTAACTATTGCTGGACAATAGGATTATTCAGGGAACACGGGGGGAAAACTCTCTCAGCCACAGGAACGTCATGTTAGTGAGCTGCTGAAGTTAGTCAGGACAAACTTCTTTATCTTTAAACCCTCCGGGGGAGAGCAAATAGTTCTTTCAAAAGATAATGTGAGAGAGCTGCTGCTAGAGATCTGGTGGCAATGTCCCTGGTATCCAGAGAAAGGCTCTTTAAAGTTAGACACATGGAGGAGAATTGGAATTATCCTTCATGAAGAGCCACGGGCTACAGCTGAAATTTTGATATATTGGAAGGTTGTTATGACTGCTTTAGAGACCCAGCAACAACCTCTTTTAAAACATTTAGTAGAACCTCCTCCTTATAAAGGAATTGTATTGCACCCGCCTTCCTCAAAACTGGAGTGTGCTTTATCATTTCCACAGCCTATGCCTGTGAATGATAAAATCCAACCAAAAATGGGAAAAGTTCAAACAATAATGTATCAGGCTTTCAATGAGGGGAAATTAGAGCCTGAAGAGATTCCCTAGATGAATTTGTTTCCAGTCAATAGGCAAGTGGATGCTCAAGGAAATCTGCAGACTGAATGGGTTCCGATTCCTTTAGCAGTTCTTAGGGAAATTAAAAAAGCAGTAAAAGATTATGGTATTCAAAGTCCTTTCACAAAGGGACTTCTGACAAGTTTGGCTACCTCACGCATGATTCCTAGTGACTGGAAAGATTTAATGAGAATGATATTGAGCTCTACTCAGTATGTGGTCTTTGACTCAGAATACCAAAGGGAGGCTGTCACTAGGGGAAGGAATTCAGGGGAGCTGTATACACCAGACCAAATCTATGGGGCAGGCTTGTTTGAATCCACTGCTGATCAAGCTGCTAATTTGCCTGATCATGTATTTCCAGTGGTTATGGCAGCTGTCCTTGGGGCATTGTCCCGCATCCAGGATGTGGGAACCCCAGCACGGTCTTTTTCTCAAATTAAGCAAACAGCATCCGAGTCTTATAATGATTTTGTGGAAAGGCTACAATTGGCTATTACCAGGCAGATTTCTAATGAGGAAGCTGCAAAAGAACTTTTGCTGAAATTGGCAGTTGAAAATGCAAACGCTGACTGAAAGCGTATCTTACAGCCTTTGGTGGCTAGAGGTGAGGTTACTCTGGCTGATCTGTTAAAGTGGTGGGTTCTCAGGCTTACAACATGGAGACTTTGGCTATGGCATTACAAAAAGGGATGAAACCTACAGGGAATTGTTTTAATTGTGGAAAGCCTGGCCATTTTAAAGCCCAGTGCCGTGCCCCTGGGGAGGGGGGCATGGCATTTAACAAAAACAAAATTAAGGACGTCCATCCAAAATCGGTCTGTCCAAAATGCAAAAAAGGGTTTCACTGGGCAAATCAACATCGCTCTGATCAGAACCAAAATTCGGGAAACTAAATTTGGGACGTGCAGCTAGCCCCGCTCCCAAGACTGTCACAAAAGCATCGCCTGCAATTACTGGGAGTGCAGGTTTGGGTTTAAAAATGTTGAACTCAATTAATGTGACCTTTCCTAATCAAGTGTACATTGAGGACACTCATTTGCATGGGCCACTGCCAGAAAAAACAGTGGGATTAGTACTTCCCATGCCTTCTGCATCAGAAAAAGGGTTTTTTGTTATTCCAGGAGTTATTGATCAAGATTATAAAGGGGTTATTAAGATACAATTGTACACTGATACTCCTGCATCATTAATGGCCGGTGACTCTATTGCCCAGTTATTATTGCTTCCATACATCCTTATAAATCCTTTAATTGGGATCCCACGAACTGGTGGTTTTGGGTCCACTGAAATGGCCAGTTCTCCAGTTGCTGCAGAATTGCTAGCGCTGACAAAAATTTGACTACAGACCAACCAAAAATGACAATTGAAATTCAGGGAAAATCATTTTCTGGTCTTATAGATTCTGGAGCAGATGTCTCTGTGATACGCCAGAAGGAATGGCCAAATGAATGGGCGCTTGAGGATTCTCTGGCTGTTCGTGGAGTAGGTGGTATGCAGTTTGCAAGAAGTAGTGTACATTGGTTGACGGCACTGCATAGAGCAACTGGCGAGACCGCAAAGATTCAGCCTCTTGTGTTGCCCCTGCATATAAACTTGTGGGTAGAGATTTGCTATCACAATTTCGCACAAAAACTGTTGTTGGATAATGGAAAAATTACAATTGTTAACCTCTCAGCCAGTCTGGATTGACCAATGGCCACTTCCAAAAGAAAAGCTTACAGCTTTATATCAACTGGTAGCTGAGCAGCTACAATTAGGACACATTGAGCCAACTTCTAGTCCATATAACACTCTGGTATTTGTTATAAAAAAGAAAAATGGAAAATGGAGATTTTTGCATGATCTGAGAACCATTAACTCCATCCTTCAACCAATGGGAGCGTTACAATGTGGTTTGCCTAACCCTAACCTGATCCCACGTAATTGGGATCTAGTTGTAGTAGATTTACGGGATTGCTTCTTTTCTATCCCTTTGCATGCAGATGACAAGAAATTATTTGCCTTTACCGTACCTGAATTGAATAACAATGCACCTACCTTTCGTTACCAATGGAAGGTTTTGCCACAAAGAATGCTAAACAGTCCAACGATGTGCCAGTCATATGTTCGAATGGCTCTGGCTCCATTCAGAACCTCTCATCCTGGGTGGAAGGTTTACCACTACATGGATGATATTTTAATTGCAGCTCCCGGACCACCGGGAACAGTTAAGGCAGTGTTACCTTGCCTTAAAGAGGTATTATTGCAATTTGGACTTTCCTAGCATCTTTTACTTTTCCAATGAATTTGCATGCATAACATGGGCAAATAAATCAGACGTAGTCTTGTGATTTTAGCATTTAGCTGGATTATGCTAAATAATTATTCTAATTGGAAGAGAAACTAGAGAAAAGAAACTGAGGGAGTAGAAAAAAGGTACTGAAATACTGTGTGGATTCAGTGAATCTTTGATTAAGCATTCCTATTTAACAGAATTTGATGAAATAGACCAAATTTCCTCTGGATGATATCGGAAATAGCAGATATTCTATTCCACATGAAGTAGTCCAAATATGCAGTTAACATTATATTAAATTTACAGTAATTATTATGACTGATTGAGCCATGGTGGCACAGTGGTTTGAGCACAGTACTGCAGGCTACTTCTGTTGACTGCCGCTGACTGCAATTTGGCAGTTCAAATCCCACCAGGCTCAAGATTGACTCAGTCTTCCATCCTTCCGAGGTGGATAAAATGAGGACCCCAACTGTTAGGGCAATATGTTGACTGTGTAAACCACTTAGAGAGGGCTGTAAAGCACTGTAAAGTGGTATATAAATCTAAGGACTATTGCTATTATGCAAATTACATTCTGTTTACATTCTTTTATCTATTTTAAGTGTCAGTGGTATTATTGAAATGTGCCAGTCTGATACTGCTGAGTTCAGTATCATCAATGTGCTAATGATACCCAATTAGATCTTTCAATCCCAGATGGACCAAGTAGGCTATTGAGGTGCCTAAGCTGTGGAGATATAGATTAATGGAGGAGATCAGGAGTGAGGAGGAACTGATGTTCAATCCTACGAAGACGGAATGGCTGTGGATATTAGGACCCTTTGGGTCCAAGGGTTCTCCAGCCATACTCTTGGATGAAGAATCACTTCCCTCCTTCAAGAGTGATGTGTCTGGAGATCATCTTAGACTCACAACTTCTGCTTGAAAAAGAGATGGCAGCTAAGCCCAAGGGGTATCAGTTCCTTCGAAAGGATACACAAAATGTTTAAATCAAATTGTTTTAAATTCTAAACACCATTTTAAGTGTAAAATTTCCCACTTCAAATGCAAAAGAGATATTTTGAGTGTGAAATTTGGATTCTGGAACTGCTTCAAGCTCAAAGTATGTTTGTATTTGGAATAGAGTTGTTTCAACCTTGAAATATTTCTCCAAATACTCAAAAAGAATCTCTTTCTCATTCAAAACATGTCTTTTAGTTCAAAACTATTTAAGTCAAAAATGTTTTGCTCATATATACATCCAACTTTAGGGACACTCAATCTGCCTTCTGTTTAAATTCAAATATTGATTTTTCAAAGAAGATGTATATGTAATGAATACCTCATTCCTTGACTTAGTAATTTGCATTCTCAAAGATACTATGCCTTTCCAAAACACTTTAACACCTTTAACATTAAAATTAATTGCTATCTTGTGTACCTGAATTGTTATATCTGTCCCTTATCAACTCAGCACATAAATATATTTGTCTATTCTAATTATCAAAATCTAAATTTTAATAAGAATTGGATTCTTAACTATGGCAAATTATAAAATTACTAATTATAAAACTGTATAATATAGCCTCTTTAATATTTTATAAGCAAAAGGCTATTATGAAAAAAGTCATTTTTAATTAGTCATCCAGAACTTTACCATACATATATCAACAGTCAGAAAATACAACAGCAATTCAAAAAGGATGCCCTAATTCTTCAAAGTAAATTTAAAAAAATAAAAAAAGCAAAATAGTAATGTCTTTATAAAGAGACTTTCAGCAATTATATCTCCACAGCTACAGTATAAGTGAAAACTTTGACGTGGCTTTGATTACTGAACCATGGCTGAACTAATTTGGCTTTCGCTAAGAAAATAAGCACATTCATTCTCACCACAATGAAGAGAGGCAATTTTAATTAAACCTTATCAAAGTCTGAATAAAGAATAAGCTCAATAACCATTTTACAAGACCCTATTTTCATCTGTTTAGTTGAAACTTGCCATGTTTCTGCAATAATTAACCACAGTTGAAGGAATGCTAGAATTGTGTTAATGTTGGTAAAGATTTAATTAGTTCAATTATCTGGAGAGTATTCAAGGCTCAGCTCAGCACTCATTTCTTCCAGCTTTATACATACCTCAGATCAAAATTTATTAAATTGAAATATAAATAACAAAAGAATCTCAACTAATGAATTGCAGCATTTTCAATCATTTTATTGTGCAATTTTAACAAAATATTAAAACCCAATGTTTAGAAGCAATCTGTTATCTCGGGCATGGGAAAATATTTTTTGATTTGTTATCAGCACCAAAATATGGGAAAAATGTAAGAAAGACTATACTCTTTTACTATTCCTTCTCTTGTTGCCCATTTGTTTTTCTTTTTTCATGGAAAGTGAACCATTTAAGGAACACTGAAAACAGACTGACACAGAAGACTGTTTCAATTTGTCAAATAGCATGGACAGACAGTAGGGATCATTTCAGAAAATAGAATGGCCCCCAGCGATTTTACCTTCCTAGTGGGAAAGAGAACAGAGTAGTGCGCTTGATAAGTTCAGTAACAAAGAAATATATTTAGTGCTGGTCCCCTTCTACATGCTTCTTGCAATAAAAATACAAGTAGTAATGATGCAATTCATTCTATCTAGAAAGAAACAAATGATTATCACTGATTAAAGGTTTCTTCAAAGACCATCCTACCTAATATTCAATGTTTCTAAGAAATGTCTAGATCAGACATCGGGTAATAGTTGAATATTGTCTTGGTAGTAATTTTTTTTCCTTATGATTGGAACTAAATCACATATAGTCCTAGAATCCATAACTTTTTCATATTACATATTAATTTTGCTTTTTCTCATGGATAAACAAACACACACATATATAAACTATAGTTATACCCAGTTTCTTAATATGCAATTTACTTAGAATCCAGAGTATATATTTGAAAATACATTTGTGTTTATTGCTATTTCAAAATTGATATTCTCACTGTTAAATTCAGGCCAGTAGCAGGAACTCACATTGTAGTTTTAATTTTTTTAAAACTTAAACTTTCAGATTATGAAATCTTCAAGTGCTGAAGAGTCAACTGAAAAGTTGCATTAGATTTTGTGCCTTTTTGTTAAAATATTGCTAGACTCTGGTTTTGTTGTTGAAAGTCGTCTTATCTCTGGGGTCTGACTAGAAATGCCCCATAGCGCAAACAGTTCATGTCAAAATCCTGCCTGAGTTTTAGGACAGCTTTTTCTTTTCCAGTCAGCATCTTTAATAGTGAAAGGCTGCCTGCTGGAGAAATTTGCCCCCCTAAGTCCCTCCAAGAGGCAGTTCTCTTTGCTCCATCCATTTAACAATGCAGGAAATCACTTAACAATTGCAACCAGGTGCACCAGAATTGCAGTTATTGAGTCATGTGGCTGACTGCAAAAACCCCATGCTGCATCCATCCTGAAAAAATGAGGACTTCAGAGACAAATTCCTTGTATATCTAATTACACCTGGTCAAATAAAGCATTCACTTCAAATCCAATTCAATTCCAATACAAGCTGGATTGTAGCATGAGTGCTTGAGGCATGAAATGTTTGCTTTGACTCTTGCTTTGACTCTTGCTTTGACATGTTTTCTCGTTGCATGGGTTACCAGACTGCATGGTATCAGATTGGGAGGTACAATTTACGGCACGCTTCTGGCAGACCCTACTCACGAAACTGCAGGTTCAGGCATGTCTGTCTTCTGCTCATCACCCCAAAACTGATGGGGGGACAGAGAGAGTGAATGCTATTTTGGAGCAGTACCTCCGCTGTTTCAGCAATACTCAACAAGACAATTGGGTGGAAGTGCTGCTGATGGCGGAGTTCGCTTATAACAATGCTCAACATGCATCCACCCATGTGTCCCCTTTCTTTGCTAACTATGGGTTTCATCCACGACTTTTCCCTTTAGCCCCATCTGATTCCCCAGTTCCGGCAGTGGATACGTTTTTGCAGGAGTTAAAAGCCGTGCATCACATGGTCTGCAATCAACTAGAGAGAGCCAAGGAAGATTATAAATGGTTTGCAGACTGACATCATTGCGATGTTCCAGCTTTAGCGGTTGGTGATTGAGTTTGGCTCTCTTCTCGATATTAACAATGTGACCATTGAAAAAGCTCGATGACCATTACCTGGGACCTTTTCCAATCAAGGTGGTGATCAATCCTGTGGCTTATCGTCTCTTCCTGCCATGGACCATGCGTATCCATCCTGTTTTTCATCATTCCCCGTTAGTCCCTGCCTCACCCGACAGTCCACACACACCGGCTCCATCACAGCCGGCCCCAGTAGCCCCTCTGGGAGAGAAGGAATATGAAATGGATAGCATCCAAGATTCACGCCATTTGCGGGGCCGATTTCAGTATTTGGTGGCATGGAAAGGTTATGGACCAGAAGACTTCACCTGAGTTGATGCCACTGATGTTCATGCTCCTCGTTTGGTCCAGGACTTTCACGCTCGGTTTCCTCAACGTCCTCATCCGCCTTGTCCTGGGGGAGGGGGCCCTGCGGGGGGGATAGTGTCATGCCCCTGGTGGAAACTGACTCTGAAGAAGAGGAAGAACAGCCAACAGGGAATGGGAGTGTGGCTCCAGAAGTGGTGGAGGAGGCTGGGGAAGGGCAGAGGCCGGCTGAGCAATCAGAGGAGGATCCAGGCCCATCCCCTATCCATCCTAGGTCACGCAGGGAGAAGAGGATCAGGGAAAAGCGAGGTCTACTCAAGAGGAGATTACCATGATCCTCCTCGTGGCTTGCAGGTGGGAGCTATGTATATAAGTTTGCAACTGCCCAGTTAGAATTGCTGAAGTCAATTAGTGTTTACCTTGAAAGAGGTTTATCTTTGTTGGCATTCTTCCCATGGACTTTTCTCAGTTATTTCCTGGAGATTATAATTATTTATCTTGGCTTGCTTTGGAACTCTAATCAATGCAGTTTGTTTTGGTTTTCTGTTTGCCTCATTATTTACTTTTGTGACTTTAAACTGTGCCTAATAAAACAGTGAAGTTAAGTTGAAGGCTTTACCAGACTTTAATATATGTTTTGGGTTATTTTGAGAGACTACGGTTCATCACAATTCTAGGTATTGAATCATTTGTATTGAATATTTGGAATCATGGTAGTTGTTTGGAGAAATTTCAGAACAAATTAATGGAGGTATTTTCATTTGCAATAAATTTTGTTTTTTTTGGAAACAAAGAATGTTTATCTGATAAATATTATGATTTTTTTTTAGAGATGGCAAGAACTTAAAACAAACTATCCCACACACCCCATACCATATATTCTCCAGCTAATTTCAGCTTTAGGGAATGATAGTAGGTTAATGACTGTAAATATATTTGTAACTTAGAAAACTTAAATATAAAAAAATATATTTTATAATATAAAAATATATTGTTTTTATACTGTGAAGCAGACAGATTGATTAGCATTATTCGAAAAACAGATGTTTTTTGAATAATGCTAATCAATCTGTCTGCTTCACAGTATAAAAACAATTTATATAAGGGATCATAAACAATATCCTATGTTTTGAGTAAATTTTTTGCTCCTTTGCCTTTTGTCTTCTTTCTGTAAAAATTAATAAGGGAGAATCCAACAAAAAATAAAAAGAAAGGACATTTAAAAATGCTGTACAAAGGGGAAAAAAGTGGATTTATGTTCACTCATTTGTTATTTCTCCACTTTAGAAAATATTCAGGCAATAATTAATTAGGACTAGCTGATTTCCTTTTAAAGTCCATGGCAGGGCTCAAGACCAACTTTTATTACTATGAAACACTGAAATGGGAGGTTGGTTTCCCTGTCAACCAGCAGTTTGGTCTCATGAAGAAGACAGTGAAAAGCTATCTGGTTCAAAGTAGCCTCAAACAAGGGAAACTTGCATTACATTTGCATACTTTCCTGGAAAAGGGTTTAATCTGAAGAAAAGAGGCAATTTCTTTATTGTCAGTCAAGGCTTTGTTCAGGATGAAGAGTAGAAGGAAATCTGATCAAGGGAGTCTTTCTAAAAACTTTACTCTCAGCCTTAAGGTTGTCCTAGCAAAGTTTTACATTTGCAGACTGTTTACATACTATTGTCTGCTTTAAGATCTTCTACATTCAAAAGATTCCAAGTATTCCCTTCTGATTGCACAAAAATAGAGTGTGTTTGTGTGATAAAAATGACTTGCACTCCAAAGCTGAAACAAGTTCCTTTTTACTACATATGCAAAATACTCTTTCTCATCAGACTAACTCAGACAGCAGCAAATATTTACAATATTTGAGAAAAGGAAACCCAAACCATATGTTTTATAAGAGCTTTGTATTTTTTTGTTTTTAACTATATTTTATATTTTGTTTTTTCTCAGAAAATGTAAAATTACTCTCCGATGGAAGAAAGGCATATTTTTAAAAACATTTTCATTATTCAAGATTTAAATTTTAACCAAATTAAAGTAGCAAGTCTGATTTTTGAACTTTTCTCAAATATATTACTTATTGTATATATTATAAGCTATATCAGTATAAATCTGGACCATATCTTGCTGTAAATCTGGACAAAAAATTATTTCAGATTCTAATTAAATGATGTTATAAGCATTTTCTTTTATTTTCCAAAATGGATTTGCTTATTTAAATTTTATAAATAAAACAAGGTAGTGAAAACAATTATAGTTCAAAGAAAAGGCTTTGGGATCAAAATCAAGAATCTTGTTACCACTGAACATAGATACAATTTTATTTCTTAGGTTTTTGGGAGGAAAACCCACTTTCCGAAAGGCCAAAAAAAATTATTTGTGGGAGTTTATGGTTTTAAACAACTATAAAGAATGTGAAATTCTAAACCAAATATTATCTAACAAAACTACATTTTAAACTCTTTCCCCATCTCTTCCTCTCTCCCTCCCTCCCTCTTTCTCTCCTTTTTCCTCTTTAACTCATATAATTTATTTTAATTGCCATCGTTAATGTATACTTTATGTTTTTATCTGTGTTTGTGTATGTGAATTTCTAAATATGTGTACACACATATACACAAATGCACAGATGTTGCTTAAATTTGTAATAAAGCTTTAGCAATGTATTCTGTTACAGAATATCTTAGAAAGTCTATAATATATAAAAAGTATGTGTATACAAAGCAGTTGTAGCTTTTGCATATCAGAGGCCTGCAAGGGAGGGGAAGACTTTTTGAAATTTATAATATACTTGTACATGGTATTTAAACAGTATCTGGATTATAAGGGAACATGCCCAATGAGTTTCCCCTGGCCTCCAAATAGGATGCTGTGCATCACTTTTTTGGGTTGCCTTAATATTGCCGTGACATACAATCCCATGATGTATTGCTAGAAGAAGAAAATAAAAACATAGTTCATTTCAGTTAGTTGATAGGTTTCTCTGCTCTTTGCATATTGTAAAAACCTCTAACTGCCTTGACAGCAGTTTATAGCCATATTGTAAAGGAAAACTCTTTAGATCAGGGGTGTCAAGCTGGATTTCTTCAAAGGCCAAATCAGCATTGTAGTTCTTCACAGGCCAATGTGTTGGGGGAGGGAACAGGACAAACACCTCCTGCAGCATCCTGCCAGCCAAAATGGGGCACGGCTACACACAGCCCCCATTTTCGGGCACCGTGTTTTTGGCTTGGACAGCCTCCTGCAGCATTGTGCTGGCCAAAATGGGACACTCCATTTTCACTAGTAGAGGAACCGCGGGCCAGTCCTTTGCTATTTCCAGAGTGGCTCCACGGGCCAGATTAAGCACTCCATTGGCCGAATCCAGCCTGTGGGCCTTGAGTTTGATACCCCTGCTTTACATATTCTCATAACCTCAAATTTGCATTATATATTTGTGTTGTGTTGTGTTGTGTTGTATTGTTTTGTATTTGTATTTGTTATTGTATTGTATTGTATTGTATTGTATTGTATTGTATTGTATTGTATTGTATTTATTGTAATCACTTCTGTATGCTATATGCATATTACTTTCCTTAGGATAAATATAAATAATTAAAACCACTCAGCATACATTGAAATTACAGTGCCACTGAAATGAAGAGACTTATGACCCATGCCCAAAAGTTGTGGGCATTGTAATGCCTTCTCAGTCGTATGATTGCAGTCTGGGTGCTTGGCAACCTGTTTGCTCTTATAACAGATTGCCAAGACCCCACAATCATGAGTAATCTTTCATGAGGACTTATCCCGAAAATCAGTGGGTAAGCTGGCAGGAATTTCCACAAACTGCTGTGCCTTTGAAAGAACTCCCTCTAGTTTCTAGAGCTGGCTAAAAAAAGGTCTGTCCCAAAGTATAAGAAGAATTTTAGCAGAGTGTTTTCAGTCAGGTGCAATGAGAGAGAGTTGAACATATAAACAAGCTAAATTCACTACTAACATGGGCAACATTCTGCCCACACGCTTTTATCTTTCTTGGTGACTTCAATCTACCTCATATTAACTGGACCCTAAACGAATGTACAACTGAACCCATACACGCAACCTTCTACAATGCTGTTACAAATCTGGGACTGGAACAACTAGTAACCAACAATACTAGACTTAACAACTGCCTCGATTTCATCTTCTGCAATATTTTGAATTTAATTTATGGAATACAAACTAAAGAACCCTTTTCCAACAGTGACCACATGATTGACTTTTGTCTCAACATATGCCCACACAAAAATCATCAGAACGATGTAATCCCCAATTATAACTTTAAAAAAAAGCAATTATGATCTTATGGACAACGATCTCTCATCCCTTGATTGGCAATCTCTATTTACTGGATGCAATACTGTTGAAGACCATTACAACACATTTTTATTTGGGGCCAAAAGAGTCATCAAACTATATGTACCAACAACTCCCAAAACAACAAAAAAAAAACAGATTACCCATAACAATAAGGAAACTTCAATCCAAAAAGAAATCACTCTGGCGGAAAAACAAATCTGGTTGCCAATTTCAAAAGCTGATACAAAAATTTATGCCACCAGATAAAGATTAAATGCACCAATTATCACATTAAACAAGAGGAAAACCTTCTACGCACCAATTCCACCCACAATTTTATAATTTTGTAAACAATAAACTAAAAGATTCAAGGTCCATCCCACCCCTGATACAAACTAATGGTAAAGACTGCAACGACGACACCATTAAAGTCAACATCTTTAACACATTTTTTGGCTCAGTATTTGTAAATAGCAATGGATCATGCCTAGTATTTCCTAGCTGAACCACAGAAAACTACAGATCAATTTTACAGAAGACAATATTGAAAAAGCACTACACAATCTAAAACCATCTCTATCTATTGGACCGGATGGAATATGTGCCTACTTCTTAAAAAAGCTATCCACTGCCATAGCAGAACCTCTAAGCATAATCTTTGAAAAATCTTTCAGGACCAGCTCCTTGCCTAACCTATGGTCACAAGCCACAGTCATCCCCATCTTCAAAAAGGGAGACCCCAGTCTAGTTGAAAATTACAAACCAATGTCCTTATGCTGCATCATCTGTAAAGTCATGGAATCAATTATTAACCAATCCATTATCGTCCACTTAGAGACAAACAACCTACTCTCCAATAAACAATTTGGTTTCAGAAAAAAAACTATCCTTCAATCTGCAACTCTTACACTGCAAAAACATATGGACCACACAACTCGATCAGGGCAAAGCAATAGATGCAATCTACATAAACTTCTGTAAAGCCTTTGATTCAATGGTACATGACAAACTACTCCTAAAACTAAAATCTTATGGTATCTCTGGACAACTGCATAACTGGATAGAAGCATTCCTGTCAAACAGACAACAAATGGTCAAAATTGGGAGTGTCCTATCAAATTCTGTACCTGTCAATAGTGGTGTCTCCCAAGGCAGTGTTCTAGGATCAACTCTCTTCATGCTTTACATAAATGACTTCTGTGATCATATTAAGAGCAACTGCATTCTCTTTGCTGATGATGTAAAGTTGTTCAATACCACAGACAATACTGCTACCCTTCAAAAAGATCTTGACTAT
Organism: Hydrophis major; assembly: GCA_033807585.1. NCBI lineage: Eukaryota > Metazoa > Chordata > Lepidosauria > Squamata > Elapidae > Hydrophis > Hydrophis major. The sequence continues at coordinate 106,454,485 of CM066343.1, forward strand.
GTATCAGAATCGTCAAACAAATGGAAACTTCAAATCTCAACTAAATGCTCTTACATATTGGCAAAAAATATCAGAAAATAAAATACAAGCTGAATAGTCAAGACCTTGTTGATGATCCACGCTCTAAAGGACCTCATCTCTAATTATCTAAGTGCTAGAGCCCACTATAACTACATAGCCAAAAAGGCATTAAGAGCTGTTAACTTAATCTTATGTAGCTTTTTCTCTGGTAATATCACACTACTAACTAGAGCATACAAAACATTTGCTAGATCAATACTCGAATACAGCTCATCTGTCTGGAACCCACATTACATATCTGATATTAGCAGAGTTGAGAAAGTCCAGAAATATTTCACAAGAAGAGTTCTCCTCTCCTCTCCTCGTTGTAGAATACCTTATGCCACCAGACTTGAAATTCTAGACCTAGAAAACCTTGAATTACGCCGTCTTCGGTCTGATCTAAGTATGGTATATGAAATCATACATTGCAATGACTTACCTGTCAATGAATACTTCAGCTTCAATCATAATAATACAAGAGCACACAATAGATACAAACTCAAGGTTAACTGCACCAAACTTGATTGCAGGAAATACAACTTCAGGAACAGAGTGATCAATGTCTGGAATACTCTACCTGACTCTGTGGTTTCTTCCCCAAAGTCCAAAAACTTTAACCTTAGATTGTTGACCTCACCCCTTTCCTAAGAAGTCTGAAGGGGGCGTGCATAAGCACACCAATATGCCTACCATCCCTGTCCTCTTGTTTCTTTTATTTTCTTATGGACCCATTTCATGTATTCATAACTATGTATATACTTATACCTATTGTCTTATAAGCGATTGACAAATAAAATAAATGAAATAAAATAAATAAAAATAAAATACATGATTCCAGAAATAAAGCTATCATTTTCCAATATGCATATCTGAACATGTACGTTTATTTCTGTATAAACATAATGAATATGTAACATATCAGTAATCTTATCTACGAAATCATAGACAACATACTTTAAAACATATTTTCTAGAAAGAAACAGTAAAAGATCACTTGTAGACACTGTGATAAATCATATAAGGTTAAATAAATAAATAGAAGTTATTTGTTTATTTAGATTGGATATTTTTCCAATAATAAGATTTATTCTGTTGTTACTCAGCTATTTCTTCCCAATTTATTAGACATTCTATTATGCATAAGTATTAAAAAACACTAGCTCACTACAGGTTGTCCTAGATTTAAACTAATACAGACCATTTGAAGTTATAACTGCCCCCCTCCCAAAAAAAGATTTACAACTGATCCTTATAACTGTTGTAGCATCTCCATAATCCTGTGATCAAAATTTAGGCACTTGGCATCCAGCATGGATTTATGATAGTTGTAGCAACCCAGGGTCATGTGATCGCCATTTGCAACTTTCCAGCCAACTTCCAAGCAAGCAAAGACAATGGAGGAAGCTGGATTTGTTTAATGACCACATGATTAACGTAACAACTCTGACAAAAATGATTCTAAAATCAGGCACAATCCATTTAAAAACCACCTTGCTAAGCAACAGCAGTTATAGTTCCAGTTGTGCTCATAAGTCAAGGAGTAACTGCATCACATATAGCAATTGTCTGCATGAACAATCAATAATCTTCTGAACAATTAATGATCATTGATCAATCAATGATAAATTAATGAGTGATCAATGAGCGATTCGAGGCAACTTACGGAATAAAACCATATTTAAAATAAAAAACAATAAAAACTAACAAAAAGAATCAAATAAATGAATAAAGTACAAGTAGAATAAAATCTGGAAAAAAATAAATTAAAAATCATCAACTCCCACCCCCCACCCCAATGATAGCAGATCACACAAGCCATTTGATGGGCATCATCCCTCTCTAGGTTCCCCAGGCCCACTGGCAGAAGCAGGTCTTCAGTGCCTTCCGGAAGAGTATTAGAGAGGGGGCCATTCTAATCTCTGGAAGAATGATGTTCCAGAGAGAGGCACGGAGAAGGCTCTTCTTTTGGGTCCCACCAGGTGTATCCCCTCAGAGATGGGACATGCAGCATTCCCTGCCTCCTCACTCTAATCGGTTGGGTAGATGTGACCAGCAAGAGACGTTCCCTCAGATAACCTGGTCCCAAGCCATGAAGGGCTTTAAAGATGACAACCAGCACCATTAATTGCACCCAGAAGCAAAGCGGCAACCAATGCAGCTCCTGCAGGAGGTGAAACATGTGCATACCAGGGTCTGCACAAAATCATGCGGGCTGCTGCATTTTGCACCAACTGGAGCTTCCAGATGTTCTTCAAGGGCAGCCCCATGTAGAGCGCATTGCAATAATCAAAACAGGAAATGACTAGGGCATGGGTGACTGTGAGTAGTGACTGTATTGGTCCAGGAAAGGGCATAAGTGGTGCACAACCTGCAGTTGTGAAAAGGCCCTCCTAGCCACCATTTTAGATCTGCCATGGCACAAAAAACATGGATCCCAAACAAAGCCATTATCCAGACTAACAAATCTTATCTCACATTTCATAAATACAAAATTGAACTGGCATTTGTGAGTGATGGGACGGAGGATAAAATGTATTTTACAAAAAACATAATTCATCAGTGCTACCAGAATTGCACTGTGTGTTCCCTGGGTTGGCTGTGGTGCAAGGGGGGACAGAGAGGAGAAGATGGGATGGTTTTGTGGGAGTGGTAGGCACGTGTGCGAGCACCCGTTGCTCACATGAGTGGGGATGAGAGCACCCAGAATTCTTGTGTGACTGTGGCCACCAGCACCCATGCACTTGCCCAGCTCCAAGTGCTTGCTATGCTCATGTGAGTGAGGCCCGAGTGCCTGCAATGCTTGCACTAATGGGGAAATGAGCCCCACGATGTTTGCATGAGTGGGCTAGGTGCATGCATACACCAGCCAGCCACTCAAGTGAGGCCATGGACCACAGGTTGGGGACTTCTGGTCTAGCATGTGTAGATTTCCCTCACATTGCATGCCAAGTATTAAATAAAATAAAACAACCAATGACAGAACCATAATTTCTAACAGTGCTAATATCACTTTCAAATAATTATATTTTCCACTTTCACTGGGTTTATTAAAATGTCATAATAGTTGTAACATAATAGTTGTAAGACTCATGTGATTGATTCAATTTTTTAAAACATTTTTTGCAGCAGTAAACCAAACACAGAGATTGTTAAGTGAATCAATGGTTCACTTTGGGTACTGTTTTGCTGAAAAGAAGTCTTGGTTTTCCCTTCACATTACTGCAGCTTGCTGCAAATGGCCATATATACATCTGGGTTGCTAAGTGGTCAAAGTGCAGTCATGTGACCATGCATGGGATCCAATCATCAGAACTTCTAATATGATCATAACACCCCTTTTTTGAGTTGCTTATAACTTCAAATGGTTGCTAAGTGATTTGTTGTAAATCAAGAACTATGTGTGCAATTAGAAAAATACTAAAGACCGGACAGTTCAGAACCATTCTTAAGGTCCCTGTTTTATTAGAATCCAGTTTCAATTAACTGGCCTCATCTATCCTATCAATATATCTACACACTGGTTCAGAAAATGCACAGACTCTTGTGATACAGTAATTATGGATTAAAGATCTGAACATCATCAGCATACTGATGGTACTCAGCTCAAAATCTGATGACTACCCCAGGAAAATTATATTATTAATAAAAAGCAATGGGCACAAAATGGAGTTTTGTGACATTCCACAACATAATTGTGAAATCCAACGGCCCAAATATATCATACCTGAAATAAGAACAATGATAATAAAATGTCCCCAGTTCAAGATATAGTTACTAAGGTGATAAAAGAGAATATATTTACGGTAGCCGAGGGTTGAACTATGGAGATTTTGGTGTTCTCTGAAATTGGTTAGTTTGCTGGCTTGTAGACATTTTGTTACCTAACTAGATAACATCTGTAATATTCTTAGTGCATTGAAGATGTTACCTACTTGGCTAATAAAATATCTGCAAGCAAGACAATCAAGCTCAAAGAGTACTAAGGACTCTACAATTTCCAATATATTTGACTCAATCTCATTGTCTCTTCTGCATGTCACTTATTAAAACAACCCAGGGATATCTCTGTCTTTAATCCAGGCTGGAACGTAGTGGCTGAGCTAAACATAAAGGTCCTTTCAATGGGCATACTGTAATTTAGTAACCTATTCTCTTTCATTTTTAATATTACATCAACCACTTTATTATAGAATCTCCGTTGTGCCAAGATTTGAACAAAATAACTTTTTCCAATAAGGGTATTTAAAACCCTATTTTATCTAACCCTATTTTATCCACCACTGCTTACCTTTTGGGCTCCCTTGCCGATAATTGTGTGCGCGCTTGTCTGCTCATGCTCACATGCCATCACCCAGAAGTCAATGTGCATGCCCCCTATGCCTCCTGCGCATGTGTACGCAACCCATGCTGTGCGCTTTGGTGCATGCATGTGCAACCTCCCCCATATGCGTGCATGTTTCTGTGCATGTGCAACTGTCTCTTGTGCGCTGCTGCACCACTGTGCATGTATGCCAGATACCCAACAATCAGCTGTCTGGTGGGCAGCGTGCATGCATGTGCAGTAGACCTTTTCTGGGAGACAGCAGTAATGGCTCTGCATGCCACTTCTGGCACGCATGCCATAGGTTCGCCTTTTAATTTCATAAAATGGCAATATAATTTTAATAAATTTTACCAGTGTTTGTAGATATCATTGAAAACAAGTAAGATGTTGCCCACTGTAGAATACTGTAATACAATGAATGAAGTTTGTGTTTGATTCATATAGAAGAAAGGAATCTCTACAAACTCTAACCCAAGGGTGTCAAATTCAAGGCCCACAGGCTGGATCTGGCCCACGAGGTGCTTAAATCTGGTCCATGGGGCCAGCCTGGAAATAGCAAAGGTCATGCCTGGCAGCCAAAATGGGTGGGTGGGATGTGCATGAGGCTCCCCCATGCCCTGTTTTGCCCAGCAAGGTGCTGCAGGAGGTGGCTGTCCCATCTCCCACGCGGACAGCCCGCAGAGAAGAACTATAATGTTGATCCAGCCCTCAAAGAAATCCAGTTTGACACCCTTTCCCTAACAGTCTAACCTAATTATCTAAGCCATGATTATCGCTAGAAATATCTCCCTATATAGCTCCCCAAGTGCATTCTCCATGCAATATTTGTTCTCTTATACACTCAAAAGATGTAATAGGGAAATGCAACCCCTTTTGCTGTTGCAATGATATTGATTTGGCCACAACCAGCAAGTACCCTGCCTCAGTGCACTTAAATGGAGACAGGTTGCCTCACATTTCTTATCCCAAATATATGGATTTGTATTCCACCAAGCGTACATGACTTGCCAACTGAGAAACACTGTTGTAATGCACTCTGCACAAACATACATATCATGATCAAAAGAAGAATGGAGGCAAACAATGACACATATACAATTATAAGATTTCAACTGACAAAGAAAAGGAGGGCAGAACTGCAACTGTAGGAATGAATCAGCAGGTCAGAAGAAAATTACTTTAAACAGAAGGAATCCCAAAGAAGGAAGTGAATGAAAGCAAAGAAAAGCAAATGCCACTTTTTTCTTCTTCTTCCCACTGCATGTCACATGCTAGTCTGCTCATCAAGTTTCTCAAAGATGGTAGACATTTTCCCAAAAGCCATCAGAGAGCCATTGCAAGGAGGAATTGCCAGCAACTTTTTCCTCTCTTCTTAGAAGACAAATAATTTTTTTAAAAAGATGGGAGAACAGTCTTATTTTAAGTTTCAATATATAGAGGCTACAAATGAATTATCCATGTTGATGAAAAAAGCTGCCTATTACAATACAATTTCAGACTTTTAAAAACATTATCTTCATCTACATTTAAGCCTTGACCACAATAATGTGGTTTCTTGACTAATAAACTTTTTATGTGGCTGGCCATATCCTCTGCAGTCAGGTGCATTATTTTCTTCTTGCATTCTTGCATAAATCTTCTGACACAAAAGCAGAAAGCGGTCATCTCCATTGTTGTTCTGCATTACGGGAAATAACCAACACTGTATAACAAAACATCTAGAAGGGACTACAGTTCAATGATGGAGCACATGATTTTATTCAGTCACATTGTCAATCACTGATACTTCCAGTTAAAATCCCTTTCATTCATTCTAAATACAGAGAGAGGGAGGGAGGGAGGGGGAGAAGGAGGGAGAGAGGGGGAGGGGAGGGATGGGGAGGGAGACAAGGAAGGAGGGAGGGAGGGAGGGGGAGAGAGAGAGAGAGAGAGAGAGAAATACTTTCAGTATCGAGGAAATGGAGATAGAAAGCCAACTTATCTGAAATGTAAGCCCATTTGGCAATTCAAGAACAGTGTTTCAGTTTCTGTCTGATATATGATCAGCACTCTATCCACTTTGTTTAGACTAAATTTTATAGTCAATATAAACACATTCAATTTAGATTAGTGCTATTACAACATTGTCTGCAATAGCAATTAATATCCAAATTTAATGCAAACATACTCTTAAAAAACATAAGATGGGAATGACTGACAAGATATTTGGTATTATGTTTGGGAACTGTCATCTTTAATTGTTTTATTCCATCTCTGTCAGTTGTGTTTTTCTTTTTAGCTATGCCAAAATGAGGGGAAATATCAGATGCACAAATCCATACATTTTCCTGCTTTATAATGAATGCAAGACATATATACAAATGTGTGCTGACTTGCCTCACCTGCCAAGATAAACCATTTGAGGGTATGTCAGGTATAATTAATGCAACATGACCCAATCATTTCCAGTTTGCAAGAAATAAACTTGCATTCTTTAAATCCAGAGCTCAACCTAGAGATTATGCTAAATTGTTTCACACAGTCTTCTGCATATGTCAAATGGGCAGCAATTGTACCCTCTAGTGATAAACAAATTATACATGAAATCAATTCCACTTCACAATAATTTTCTCAATCTTTCCTTTTTCTTGCTCCCTCCAGTTAAGCATGCATCCTGTAACTTGCTAATGAGCTGGGGGCTTTCTGTTCCAGGTGGCACCCCCTGCCTCGAAGTCATGACATTTCCCATTTTGAATGCTGCTGGCATTTTTCGACAGCTCTTGCTAACTAGCCTTTTTGACCTGCACTAAGAGGAACTCATCTCATTGAATCCTCTAACCTGCCAATCATTCCAGCAAATGATCTTCACAGTCACTCCCAAGGCAGAGGAAAAAAAAGAAAGAAATAGAAAGAAAAGAAAAGCTACTAAGAGAATGCGGGAATAGGCAAGCAAGTTGCCTTTGCAGCTACCTAATGAGAATATTTTAAGTCTTGGGGCAGCAGAAACATGGAAAAACTGGTGGGAAAATTAGGACAGAATTGAATCGCTATAATTAAGAATTTATTTCCATTTTGAGATCATGTCAAAGAAACATTCCTGAGTTGGTTTTGAAACCAAAATAAATAAATTTGCCACATAAATACAAAATACATCTCTTTCTCTGTCATTATCAATATGCAGTTTTCACAAAGCTGTGTTGTCAAATGGTTAGGTTTTTTTTACAAAATTAAGCTGTGAATTAAGCATGCTGGTATTAATGTTTGAGGCTAAACATTATTATGCAGATTTGCAGGGAAGCTGTGGGTATAGTAGAAAAATCATCTCTCTCTCTCATATACACACACCTGTAAAATGCACAATTTTTTAAAATTAGAAAATACATAAAACGTTAGCTAGACACAGAATCATTATCATCATATATCCTTCCCATTATTATTAAGCAATTTCAATATACTTGGAAAGTCCATAGTAAAAGTGGCAATAAAAATTTAAAAATAAGACAAAATTTTTACAGAAATTACAATAAAAATATGAAGTCTTTACATCACTTGACAGCTGTTTTAAAAGAATGAAATGAATCTACTTGTTCTTTCATCTTACTAAGTATAAGGGTATTATTTTGTTTTGTTTACCAAGTAATATAATAGTAAAAATATACAGAGAAATCAAATGCTGCTCAGAGTTTACAATTGTATCAGAATCACAAAACATAGCTTGTGTATAGACATAGTAATTCTTACTGATATAAAACTTCCATCAGCTAGTGCAAACTGTTTATTAGAATAGATTTTTTCTTCTTCTTTGGCACTACTGTAAAATCAACAACATATTTTGGATGTCTCGAACCAATTCACTATAATGCCTATTACACGCAGGTCCTATGATTCATTATAAAATATCTATAATGGAAAGATAATAAGCATTTTTATTTAAGATTCAGAATTGCATGTGCCTCTTCATAAAATTAGATGGTTACCATTATTTTAATTTCATGAGAGAAATAATTTATTATAATTTGATCTAATAAAATAAATTTCATTGAAATTCTATTTAAATATATCTTCACTGAGAGAAGAGATTCTTCCTGCAGCTAAGAACATTTAATTACCTATTAAACACAGTGACTGTTGCATAGATATCAGATAGCTGAACTGTGTTAGTCTTTATGGAGTTTAATTTTCTTTGTTTCATGAATTGCTTCACTCACTACATACAATGTATCAGCTATAAATACTTTCTAAATTTTTATATACCAAATTTATTTTTGTATATACCACAGTTCCAATTATTTACAGCAAATATTATTTTCTAGAACTCCACCAAAAGTAAAAGCTGCTTAATTTTCAAACTGCTATAAATTATCATCCCATACAATGGTTTTGCTGTCGTCATAGGTTACAGTCTATGTGTCAAAACTAAAACCCATTGCTTTGTTAACTTCAGTTTTCTCCTTCAATGGTTTCACAGCCTCCCTCTTTTGTAGACAAAGACTAGTCATGGGATCATGTAATAAATTAATCCTAAAAGAGAGGTAGCAGTCTGTGGGAGAAATAGAATCATTCAGATTCTTTTTTTACTTCTTCTTTACTATTATTAACACATTGTCCCCAATGTATTTCAGTGCCATTCCAGATTATCAGTACATTTTAATTATAACTGCTTCTGTGCCTAGAAAGATTATTAACTGATCAAAAAAAAAATTTAATGGGAATTTCCTGCTATTCTAGAGTGGATCATAGTAAACAGTAGGAAAATTCACCTTTGATTCTCTAAACTCAAGAGCAGTCATTTAGGATACAGTTTAGAAAAAGAAAAAGAAGCATTCCTTTAAATTCTGCACAAATGTTATTAATACAGTGCTAATATGACCATTAAAAAACCCTTTGGTTTTTAAAAATATTTTCACTTGGTGAAACTTCAAAAAATCAGTACTGATCGAAACAAAGGCAGAACTCAAATCTAGGATTTATAATAAAAACTATCTTGAAAGAGAAGAAAGATACAGAAGTCAATGGTTAGTACAAAAATAGAATTTTGGTTAGTCCAAAACAACACTGTATTTTCAAAATGAGATAAAAAGATTATTATACACAAACAATTATACACACACATATACAAACAGTTCCTTCACATATAAATTATAAAACAGGGGTGTCAAACTCATGTTGTCACAGCGGCATCACGTGATGTATCAGGATTTCCCCCCCCCCTTTCATTAAACCAGGCATGGGCATGACCAGTGCGTGACGCATCTGACCCATGGGCTGGGAGTTTGAGAGCCCTGTTTTAAAAGGAGGGGAATTGTATACTACCTTTCTATGGCAATGAAAACACCTAAACTAGATACTATTATTATGGCTACAGATCAAATAACAGTATCATCAATGCTGTATATTATTTAGCAATGTTAACATAGAAAGAATAAAATTATTTAATGAAACTAGGGAAAGTATTAATGTCAGTAATACTGATTAAAGCATTCATTGACAGAAGTCTTGAGCAAGCATAGTGTTGCTGCTAACCTCTCATATATTCTACAAGTTACATTTGCATTTATTCTTGAATCCTAACAACAAGGGGCATACTAAAGATAAAATATGTGTTTTTAATTGGTTACTGGTAAATTGGTTATCTTTGCTAACAACAAGAACAAAAATAAACAAGAAAAAAAATCAAGGAAACAGTGGGTCCACTAAAGAGAGAAGACGGTAGGTAAGGAAGTAACAGGCAACTGAGAGAAAGCAGAACTGTTTAACTCATTCTTTGCATCGGTCTTCATGCAAAAAGAAACTATAGCTCAACCCACCAAAAACATAACTGTAAAAAACAGACCAGAAATAAAAGTTAAAATAAGCAAAAAATAGCAAGAGAATATCTCTGATCTTGATGAACACAAATCACTGGAGCCTAATGGATTACATCCCAGAGTTTTAAAGGAGCTGGCAGAGGTCATCTCAGAATTACTGTACCATACCTTTCAAAAATCCTGGTGCACCGGGGAACTACCAGAGTACTGGAAAAGAGCATATGTGGTTCCCATCTTCAAAAAAGCAATAAAAAAAACAGATCCAGGAAACTATAGACCAATCAGCCTAACATCAATACCCGGGAAGATACTGGAAAAGATAATAAAAAAACAGATCTGCCAACATCTAGAAACAAGTAAAGTAATAACTAGCAGTCAGGACGGGTTTGTTAAGAATAGATCATGCCAAACAAATCTTATTTCATTCTTCAACATAGTGACTAAATTAGTAGACCAGCAAAATACTGTGGACATAATATATTTAGATTTCAGCAAGGCATTCGACCACAACCTACTTCTTAGACCACCACCTACTTCTTAGTAAGCTAGAAAAAAGTAGAATAGATAGCACCACCACGAGATGGACTCGCAACTGGCTGACAAACTGTACTCAATGAGTAGTCCTTAATGGGTCTAAGTCTACATGGAGGGAAGTAAGCAGTGGGGTGCCACAAGGTTCTGTCTTAGACCTAGTACTCTTCAATATCTTCATTCACAACATAGATGAGGGAATAGAAGGGGAATTTAGCAAATTTGCAGATGATGCTAAGTTGGCAGGAATAAGAAGATAGGCTCAAGAAGATAGGCTCAAGATTCAGATGGATCTTCACAGACTAGAACGCTGGGCCATATCTAACAAAATGAAATTCAATGTAGAGAAAAGTAAAATCCTACACTTAGGCAAGAAAAAACAAAAGTACACAAAAAGACTGGGTGAAACCAGGCTCAATAGCAGTAATTGTGAGAGGGATCTTGTAGTCTTAGGGGACAACCAGCTAAATATGAGCCAGCAGTGTCTTGTAGTCTTAGGGGACAACCAGCTAAATATGAGCCAGCAGCCAAAAAAGCTAATGCAATCCTTAGTTGCATTAACAGAGGGATACAATTGAGATCAAGTGAAGTGCTAATACCACTCTATAAAGACTGGAGACTAAAACATATGAAGAACTGTTACAGGAACTGGGCATGGCTAATCTAGTGAAGAGAATGACCAGGGGAGACATGATAGCAGTCTTCTAATATTTGAGGGGCTGCCACAAGCTATTTTCTAAAGCGCCTGTAGGCCAGACAAGGAATAATGGATGGAAACTGAACAAGGAGAGATTTAACCTAGAAATAAGGAGAAACTTTCTGACAGTGAGAACAATCAACCAATGGAACAGCTTGCCTTCGGAAGTTGTGGGAGCGCCATCACTTGAGACTTTCAAGAGAGTGGACTGCCATTTGTCAGAAATGGTGTAGGGTTTCCCACTTGAGCGGGGGGGTTGGAATAGATGACCTACAAGGTCCCTTCAAACTCTGATTATCTGTTATCTGCTACTTATATTTCACACATTTTTAATATATAAAATATTTATATATTATTTAATTTAAAAAATTGACAGGCAGTCACTTAAAATTAAGGACCACTTATTTTGGATTCTCTATAGAAAATAAAAGGATGTAATGGTCTAGGTTCACAGGGTCAGGTTCTTATATTATAATTATATTATATTATATTATAATGAGTATTTGTTACTTCAACAGCTATGTAGGAACATCAAAACACAGTAATGCTATTTAGAAATTGCAAGCTGATCTAATACCAAGTTGGGTTAAAATAATTCATTAAATTCCCTTAATTAAAAATTCTGGCATGTTTAACTTGAGGGTCTTTGTCTGAAATTCTTTTCCTACCAAGGCTTAATTGTAGCCCAAGGCTAATAATTATTCAGAAAAGCCATAGTGCAGCAATTTGGTTACAATGCTTTTTCTGGAAGTTCTGATAATTGTAAAAAATTGAGAAGTCAGATTTATGAGTGGCTATTTATTTTTAAGCAACAAAGATGTTGATCCAAATGGTAGATACCATTTTGATATCAAATAGAGAACTATGATTCACTTATAAATTTTTTCTATCAAGCCAGTTCTATGAGTCTTCTGTCAAACCGTCTGAAAATTTGAGCCAAGCCATGTGTTTCAGATCTGGGAAATATATTCAATCATTGTCAAGGAAGCCTTCTGGAGCTGATAAAATGAGAGTTAACTTCTGAGTAACTAAGTAAATTGTCTTTAGGAGCTGAATCAGGGGTGGGATGCTACTGCTTCATCCCGGTTCTTGGAAGAGCAGCAGACACAGAACCGGTTGTCCTTTATTTCCTGCTTTTTCAACTTCAGCTGCTTTGTGCAGCACAGCTAAGGTTGAAAAAGTAGGAAATAAGAGGATTTTCAAACGCTGCGTATTCGCACGCAGCGCTTGTCAGCTGTCCAGGCAGCACAGCTGAGGTTTTTAGGGGAGTCTATCTGCCGGAGAACCGGCAAATCAGGCCAGTGGCTGGCCCCGACCATTCACTTCTTACCTGGCATGTGTACCATCAAACTTGCCTGCTAAGTTGCTATTTTTCCATCAGCTGTTCTGCTGTGCCAGGAGATTTAGATTAGGTAGAAAGCAGGAAAACATTGGATTTCTTGCTTTCTAGCTAATCTAAAAGCAGAACTAAGCCTGAAGCTTCTATTATTCAGTGCAGATTCAGGTAGCAGATGGCAGAAACACAGATCTCTAAGTGAATCTATGATTCTATGAACAATTCAATGTGCCTGCCTGCTTTGCTGATTTTAAGTAAAAGTTACTCTTTTTTTTATAAAAAAAAATATCAATATTTACATACATAGTGTGTTGTAAGTTAATTTTGTGAATTTGCTAGCAAACAAATTTTATGTGACAGACTCAGGTAGCCGATTGCAGAAAGTTAGATCTCTGAATGAATCTGTGATTCTGTGAACAACTGCCTGCTTTGCCTGATTTTGGGTAAAAGTTGCTCTTTTTTTATAAAAAAAATCAATATTTACATACATGTTTATAATATTTACATACAAACCATGCCCAGCCAGTTACATGACCACCAAGCCACATCCACAAATTAGGCCACACCCCCAGAACTGGTTGTTCAGAAATTTGAATCCCACTCCTGAGCTGAACACAGGGAAGATCCCTGGCAATTTAATGCTTAAAGGGATAGGATTTTTAAATCATGCTGCCAATGTTGCATATTTTGCTCTCCTGAAGATGTTGCTATATTCTAGGTATTTGTTGCCTTTTTTATTAGCAACTTAATTTTATATTACAAAATAAAATCAAAGCTGATTCAATAGACAATTAAAGTTTGTACATGAGATTTTTGTTGATTTTATAGTTTTAGGTAAGATCTGTAATACAGGTTGTCCTCAAATTATGATAGTGACATTTCAAAGTTATAACATCTCCCTCCCCCAAAAGTACTTACCATCTGTTGCAGCACCATAGCAGTTTTGCCTTTACAACAAGAGACATTGCAACATGCCTCCTGCCTATTTCCCCACCCCACTGGGTTTCCAGAAGCACTGGGCTTGCTTTGCTAACCCATCAAGTTACACATGCTCCTCCCTACCCCAGAGGAGTTGCATTTACAACTATCACAACCTTTCTATAGTAATTAATCAAAACATGGGTGCTTGGCAACCAGCATGTATCTACAATCATTGCAGTATTCTGAGGCCATGTGATCACCATTTGCACCTTTCCATTGGACTTCTAACAAGCAAATCAATGGCGGTAGTGGGATTTCTTTAGCAACAACATGATTCACTTAACAACTGCAGTGATTTGTTTCACAAACATGGAATATTTTTTTTCCTCTGAAGTAAAGCCTGTGGCCATTAGTTTTACAACCAAGAAATTAGTACAGCAATTACTATATTAAGATCCATTGCTACTGATAGATATAAAACCTTAGGTTTACTAAACTAGATAGATTCTAAAATCATTTTGAAAGATTCTATTTGAGTACAGGAACCCAGAGTTTAAGAATACAGAAGCAATGAAAAAATAAAATAATCTCCCAAATATATGTTTCAGACACCAAACACTCTGTCCGACATAAATTCTTTTGTGGTATGTCAGAACCACAAAAGCTGTGAATTTAAAGATTTAAAATTTATTTATAAAAAAAAAAAATGTTTCCAATGGTGAAATTAAACAGATATAAATCAAGACAATGCTTAGAAGAAAAACAAGGATCAACACATCAATGAAGATGTTAATCAGTGAATTGTGAAGACAAATTGATTTTGACATTGTAAAAATGTAATAACTCACTATAAAGAAATCTGTACAATAATTGGAGCAACCTGACATCTGATAATTTCAGTTTTCAATAGCTGAGATATTTCTGTTAGGAATATAAGTCACCTAAGAGCTATTTGGGTTGTACAATATATAAACCAGGATAGACATTTTAATACTGTCCCTTTGAGGGACTGCTAAACTTGTAATTAGGTGTGGTTTCAAAATTTCAAAATGCTCAAACAAACTGTTGAATTGTCAGAGGGAGTAAAATTGAAACCCTGTAGCAAGTATTTAAACTGTAATGCATGTAGCCAAGAGAAAAGTAAGGTTACTCCTGCAAACAGACTAAATGGGTTTAAGACCAAAGAACCTTTAGAGGTTATTTTTGCTGACATAATTGGTCCTAAGAAACCAAGTTTAGGAGGTGCCTGTTATATTTTGAGTATTATGGACCATTACTCATGATATGGTTTCTGCTATCTTATGAAAAACAAAACAGAAACATTCCAACTTTTCTTTATCTGGCTAAGGTTTGTTGAGAGAAAAATGAAAAGTAAAGTAATTACTTTAGTTACTGATAATGGGACTGAGTTTGGATGTAGAAATAGCTTATCTGCATGCACCGCTGCAACACAATATATATTTAAAGAAACCTTTAGGTTTCACAAATAATAATACAACTGATTGCTGGAGATTAAAAAAGAGTCTTTATGGTTTGAAGCAATCAGGATATGAGTGGAACCAATGTATAGTTAAGGAATTAACTAAAATAGGTTTTGTAGCTGGCATGGCTGATCCATGTTTGTTTAAAAGAGAAAGTAATGGTATAATTTCATTGTTGCTATTATTTACTTATGACATAGAATTAATCACCAAAACTGAACAAGAAGCTACTAAAATAATCTGTATGTTAGAGAAGAAATTTAAGCTAAAACAGTTAGGACAAATCAAACAATATCTTGGTTTAAAGATAGACAGAACTAGGGGAGGATACAAGATTGCATAGGCAGATAAAATTAATCAATTACCATGTTTCTCCAACAATACGGCCTCCACCAATAGGAAGCCCCAGCATGATTTATTGGCACAAAATCAAATTAAGCCCCTCTCCCCAAATTAAGGCCCGTATTAAACATGCGAAATGAGGGGGAATGGCGGGGGGGGGGCTTGCCGTTAGGAAGTACTTTGTTGCATGCCCGGATATGGTGCTGCCTGCATTAGTGGAGCACTTCATATCGGGAGACCTTCCGCCACCGTTGCTTTCCCTTCTCCCTTGCTGTGGTGTTACAGCAACGACACGGCGTTTGGCGCAGCCACGTGCAGCCAGTAAGGGCTCCTCCCTGCAACCGGAGCCCTGAGGAGTGCCTCTCCACCAGGCAGGATGAGCGGAGGGCCGGGTGCCTTGGTGACATTTCGGGTGCCTCCGCCGCCTCCTCGCCCATCACAGGCGGTGGTGACGGTGGCAAGCGGCAGCACTTCGCTGAGGGAAAAAGAAGACAGCGTAGCCACCTTGCTTGCTTTCCCACCTGCCCGCCCCAGATAGCCTCAGGAGCGGCGGCAGTGGCAGCAGGCGCGCACACTCCTGCCGGCGAAGGGAGGAGAGGCGAGGAAAGAGAAGGGAGTGCGGCAGCAGAGGCTGTCACAATATCATCTCATAGCGGGGCAAGGCTGGCAAGCTGAGGTGGCCGCACCAGAGAGCGTCACTGCCAACCCCGTCGTGAGGATAAAGGAGCGGGAAAGAGATTCAGTCAGATGTCAGCCTCGGCTAGAGAAAAGAGTCAGTCTCTCGGAGCACGCTGGCGTCTTTCCCTCTCTCTCTCTCTATGTATGAAAGAGCTCGCCTCGCTCGGAATGTTGGCGAAGCACGAGTTTCGCAGTCGGAGAGGGAGGTGGTGGCGAAAAGGACGCAGCAGCAACGGCAGGATGCTGCAAGTCAGGACCTCGCATTGAAGCAGCCCGGGGGGCACGTAGCCACCTCCCTCCAGCCCACCTCCAGTGCAGGTTTTTAAAATAATTCACTTTACCTTCGAAGGCAAAGGGAAGGCGGCGACAGGAGCGCCTGAAGCCAAGTGTCTTCTCAGGGCTCCGGTTGCAGGGAGGAGCCCTGACTGGCCACACGTGGCTGCGCCAAACGCTGCAGCGTTACTGTAACGCCGCAACAGCAAGGGAGAAGGAAAAGCAACGGTGATGGAAGGTCTCCCGAACATCCAAGCTGTCGCTGCCCACCCACCCATCCAAGGATGCAAGGGGGGGGAAATTAAGTCATCCCCAAAAAGACGGCCTAGCCGGTTTTTCAGGGGTCAAAAAAAAATAAGGCCCGGCCTTATTATGTGAGAAACATGGTACTAAAAAGTTTTAAAATGGAACTTTGTAAACCGGCTAAAACACCAATGAGCCAGGAGTTTAGCCATAGTGATGTTCAAAGTCCTGTTTTTGATAAGAACATTTATCAGTTCTTGATTGGTAGTTTATCTTATCTCAATAATTGGTCAAGGCCAGATATTGCATAAAGTGTTAATCAATTAGCGAGATTTAATGCTGAGCCAACTGAAAGGCACTGGCAAACTGCTAAACGTGTGTTAAGATATCTGAAATAAACAATGCACTAGGCATTGTATTTGAAGCCTAAAGATGAACGGAGTTTAACTGCATATGCTGATGCAAGTTTTGCTACAGACATAAATACACGAATGGAAATTAGACAAAAATTAGACAAAAACATCTAAGTTTGTCAACAATGGAGGCTGAATTCTCATATTTGTCTTTATTATGTACAGATTTAGTTTTGTATAAGCAATTATTAATTGATATGGGAATTAATGTAACAGATTCTATTGTTGGTTACGAAGATAACCAATCAGCAATACAGATGGCTTCAAATATTGCTGTTAAGACAAGAACGAAACATACAGATTTAAGATATTTAAATGTGAGACAATGTGTGCAAATTAAGATGATTAAGCTAGAATACTGTATGTCAGAAAACAATATAGCAGATCATTTTACAAAAGCCCAAGGCTCTATAAAGCATAAGGCGTGCTGTGAAGATTATGGACCTAGAATGTAAGGTTGTATATACTGTCCTACCCAAAAGGGGAGAATGTTAGGAATATAAGTCACCTAGCAGCTGTTAGGATTGGACAATATATAAACCAAGATAAACATTTTAATACTGTCTCTTTAAGGGAATGCTAAAGTTGTAATTAGGTGTGGTTTCTCAAACAGCCATAAGATGGAGCCAGAAACCAGAGTTGTTTAGTCTTAGTCTCAGAAGAAGTCTCAATGAATCTCTGTTTTCCTTCCGTTGGAGAATATTTACCGTTCCTTCTAATTGACTGATGTTCCTGGATTTGATGTAAGTCTGATACTGAACTGTTTTTGACACTGGACTTTATTATTGGATTATCCCTGGACTGAAAACTGACTGAACTTACCTGTGAATGAATTTGGACTGTATTTGAACTTTGCTTAAACCTTTATTGAAAGTAAAAAACCTTACATTTACCATACAGTGTATCTGTGTGCTGTGTGTGTATTATTCAAACACTACTCTCAAATACGTCTCCCTGTATGCGCTCATTCTCCAAACGGGGAATTACCTCAACACTTTCCAACAAGCTGTCATCATTACTTTGTAGGCTGCTTTTAAATAATTATCACTGGTTTATAAAGCAAATCAAAATGACTAGGTATAAAATGTTAGCATGCATGATCACTATAACCATAACTTTTTTAAAAAAATGATTTATATATCTGTTACTAAGTCTAACCAATGTAGATTTGCATGGTAAATTACAATACAATTACTTGTTTATTATTAAGGTTATAATTATTATGCATTTTAATGAATTTTTCCAGTGATTATAAAGATAAACACATAGTATTGTTACCTGTCTCTTTACTTAGATACAGTGAACTATTTGAGAAAAAGAGAAGTCCTGCCACTGTAATTTTCTTTTCTAAAAGAAAAGATCCCATGTCTGAATGATTTATTCATTCACCTCTGAAATGGTAAAATGACCAGAAAAAAAATAGTTTTTTCTTTTAATCTAACTCCAGGAAAGCATGCTACTGCTTGTCACCAGTAGTGCCAAAAGCATTTTCTAATTCATGCCTAGCATACTCACTTAGTTTCTTCTATATACAGCATCTCCACTCTGTAAGGACTCATCTGGCTGGAGCATTAACTGTACATTTCCAATGAGAAAGATACATCAGGCTGGACATAAAGAGATTGTATAATCCTCTTAATGTCAGAAAATAAATACATAAGTCAATTCTAAAAGATGATGATAGACTCTGTGTGTGTGTGTGTGTGTGTGTGTGTGTGTGTGTGTGTGTATTAGTGTGTTTGAGAGGGGGCAGAGACATCATGTTGTCTCCTGAAAAAATAATTAAAAATAGGTGGCAAATCCAGAGTCAGAGGGTCCTTGTTTTTTATGAAAAACATTTCCCTAGATCACTCTCAATTAGAGTTTAGATGGGTTGGACACTTGAAACTGTCTTTGTCCTTGTGCAGAATTAGTGTTAGTGGAAAGAAATATTGGTGCATGAATGAACTGTTATATTCCTTGACATAGTATATGATTATATTGGTCAACATATTAAAAGTGACATTTTTAGAAATTACACATGAAAAGTGACAGCGACATATCTTTAGGAGTTTTCAGGGTTAATTTGTTTGGCAAGGAAATTGCAGAGATTATTGAACTAGATAATGTCCTGAATTTAAACTAGGGTTTCCCTCATATGTGGGCAAAAAGTCATAGCATTTTTACTGTATTTTTACCCATTTTTACTGGGTGTGGTTCAATAATTATTTCTCAGATAGTACTTGAAGGGTTGAGATCAGCTTGGCACATATTCACCATTTTAGGCTGGCACAGTCACATCTTTTCTTGTAGGCCATGCTAGAGTCCTCCAGAACCATTTTAATTTAAAATCTAGAAGACAATGTATCTTTTAAACCAGCGATCTTTAACCTTTCTGGCTGTATGGACCAGCAGCCGCAGAGTAAGCAGTGGGAATGGTTTCACACACAAAATCTAGATACCATGTATGTGCAGATGAAGATTTGTGTGCTCACCTGCTGCTTGCATGGCCTGGTTCCCAAAGACTGCAGACCAATACAAATCTGTGGTCCAGGGTTGGGGATCCCTTTTTTAAACTGATCTGTATGTGTATTTCATGTGTTGGAGCTAAGAGATGGTTTTTAAAAGAGAAGAACAGCAATTACATTATAGTTTTTCTCACATGACAAGAAAAACTCTAAGTGAAGTAATCCCAAGATTTAGATTACAGTACTATAAATATACTAACGCCATACCAATTTCTCTCTTTTTAATTTGATGCAAAAAAAAATAGTGAACGTCCTTTACTAGTGCTTGGCCATGATACTGAACTGAAATACCAATAAAATGAATACAGACAAGCTGAGATACTACTAGTGAAAACTGTCCATGTAAGTATCATTTCACCAAAGGTGAAATGGTTCTCAAAATGGTTGAAAATTCATGACTGAACTGGATGGCTGCTTATCCTTTCTCTCTTTCTAATGCCTTTTCTTTTTCTTTTTTCTTAAATTGTCATGATGGAATAGATTATTTTTACAAAAGATCTGAATAGAATGCTTACCAAAGGCCTGTAAAATTAGATAAAGGGCAGTATAAAATTAGGCTTAGGGCTGCGTGTTTACTTCAAAGTTAAGGTTACACAGTTTAGCACTAAAGGACACCAAATCTGTTATTTGGGAATGCTTGGAGATTTATATTTCTCAACATAAACTCCAAGTTTTCTTTTAGCCACTCATTGCATTTTTCCAATCAGCTGTGTACCTTATATACAATATAACCTGGGCAGAAGTAGCTTGGCTGAATTGATCCATGATCTTCCATTTCAATTACTACAATAAGCAGTTGCCAGGACTTGGTAGCTTGGTGGCTTAAATGACGCTGGAGATGGTCTCAGGTCAGACAGTTCAATCCCAAGCACCGCATGGCAGGGTGAGCTCCTATCACTTGCCTCAGCTTCTATTCACCTAACACTTCAAAAGCATGTTCTATGCAAATGGATAGATCGATACCGCTTCAGTGGGGAGATGAGCTGGTGCTCTGTGCAGACAGTCAGATTCTTGCTGAACTTTTCTGGTTGCGGTGCCCATTGTAAGGCAGTTTTGGGGTGGCAGGGGGCCTTGGTGATGCTACAGGTAAAGCCACTAGTCTTTCTTTGTGGTATGAAGCTAGCTTGCCCTCCTGTGGCGCACCTTGAGAAACACACATTTCCTATAACAAGCCTAGTAACTTGGTAAGCCAAACTACTTTTCTGCAATAGCACTGTGGTCTTTTGGCTACTGGAACAATGTCATAAATGAAAAAGATAAAGGTTCCCCATGCACATTAGCTATTGTTGACTGTCTACTCTGCCTTTAATTTTCTATTCCAAATGGGAAAAAAAGAAATGTATTAAAATAGTAATAAAATAAAAAAAACACAAAGTCTTATCTTTTATGCTAAGACATTCAACTAACCTATTCAATAATCTGTCTACTGTATTCCAGTAAAGGAATATAACCCATATCTCCCATCCATCTGAAATTTATTTCCTTAAATAAATTTCAGTTCCAAGCAAATATTTTTCTCCTTTCATACTTTTAAGTTCTCTTTATATTGTTCCTCTGTGTATAAACATCCCATGCTGCTCTTTTAAAAAGTGTCACTCTGCTATTTTATAATGATTTTATGTAATTTTTATTTGTGTTTGTCTTGAAAATCATTCTGATTTTCTATAAAGTAGCTAGTAAATCTTAAAATATATACTACGCTTGAAAAAATGTAGTATGTTTGAAACAGAAAATATTTTAATGGGAATCACATATTCTATATAATAAATGAGAAATAGGTACCATAATATGATAAATCTGGAAAAGAATCAATAACATGAAATTGTCCCTTTGGTTAAGATATTATAATTTAATGCTCAGTCTTTGTAGATGCAAGAAATTGTCCTGAGAATTTTATTCAAACCTTGAAAAATAAATGTTCATGTTTCATATTTTATCTAATCACAATTCAGATGAATACAATGTATTCAAGAACAACTTTTTTCTCAATAGAGCAGTTTACTATTCACAACATTTTCCTGAGGCCCCAAGTTAGGATTGTCATTCTTTAAATTAAAAGACTATTTATATGAGTATTACAGGACTTCCACATGCTTCGTATGTGTATTAGAGGTTTATATTTCCAAAGTATATATTCTCTATCTTTTTATTATACTCACCACTAGAGACAGTACTGTATATGACTGGTTTCATCTATTTCAGATTCATCTGACTTATATAGAAACGCAAGTCTCTATGTATGCTCAAGACATATAAAACAAAACTAGTCATGTATTGTCTCTTCCCAATCCTATAAATTAGAATTTGGTTAAGGGAAAAAATTCTTATATAATCTTGTTTTCTCTTCTGACATTATACATGCAGACTTGAAATAAAATATTTACATTGTATATATGCAATACTAACATTGACTTGGTATAAATATAGAAAATACTAATGATAAAAAGACAGAAAACAATAAAATCATCTATGGGGAATACCTTTAGTAAGCAGAATATATCTGCTCTCAAATCCAAAGAATGGGGAGAATCAATTGTTTTAAAGTACAGTGGTCAATCTTTTCAACCCAATCCGCATCCGTAGATGAACAAAGGACAGTCTTCTTCAAATCCTAAGGACCATGACATATAATTTGTGGGGCTGCCTATGAATGTGCTTAGACATCCATATATAAATACACTGGGTAATTTGGATAAAATCAGGTTCTTACTAAATTTATTCTTTAGGTAATTACAGTGCATAATATTCTTTCCCTGCTGTTATTTGCCACAGAAAGGGCAATTTGAGCAAGACTGCTTGAGGGGGGAGGAAATGATAGGAGAGCTTTGTTCCCATCTCACAATAATCTCATTGCATATCATTAGCCCTGCTGAAAAGCAATCTTTTTCCTCTGCCTATAGGCTGATGGACAAAGACATCCCAGAAGAACAAGTGTGCACACTTGTGCATGCGCACATACATACACACAGATAGATACACAAACAAAGAGAGGGAGGGAGGGAGAGAGACTCTACCATGTCTATAAATTTCTTATAAATTTATGTGTCTTAAAGTTGATTTGATATCTTACTCTTAAAGGATGTTACATATCTTTACTCATATTAACAGTGCACAAATAAAACTCATACTTGTAGAAAAAAGTTCTTATTTGCATATTAAGAAACAAGGTTTTATTTTTTAAAAAAACCATGCATGTCAAGGATAGAAAAAATTACTGAAAACAAATACTTTTTAGTAAGACTTACCTCAATTATTTGTAGGAAATCAAAATTCTCTTCAGTGCTTTACATGTAATTGACCTTTGCCATAAATGTTTTTCCCAAAAGCTTTTGTACTTTCTCCAACTTCCACTTGTAGTCTTACATTCGGTACAGAAAAGATAGATGACACTGTTAAAAAATATTTCAGATTACTAAGATTTAAAAAAGAAAAATAAACTGCTTTCTCAGCCAATTTCTATATAAACAAATTTTAAAAGAAGAAAAGGCATAAAAATACTAGAAACAACTGTATTTTTAGACAAATTTTTCTAGGGCTTCTATATGTAACAAAATAAATGAAGAAGAAGCTGGTACAAACCCAGATGTCCAAAGCAAAGATCACCAGAACTAGTATGCTAATCATTCATGATGACCAGGACTTTTTAAAATTGTTTGGTGTCTTCAAACTTCAAGCCAAGACATTACATTAGCTAAATTTCTTTCTAATCCTAATTTTCCTTAAATGTTTAAAATATGAATTTGATCAAGAATACTGAGCAAAATGTTTTCTTGAGAAAGATCAACCCTAATTGTTCATCATTATTATTTTACATATAATAAAGGTTGTGAATTATATCAGGATTCTAATTAAGAACATGTGATTCCAAATACTGCAATTCCAACCTACTATTATTGCTTGCCTGAAGAAAAACAATATCCAACTGAGAAACTTCAGTAAATAAATTCCCAAAGATTCTGTAAGAATCTGTCATATATCTGATGCTTATTTCTATCAATATAGCATCATCCCTCATTCTTAATTGTGTCCCTATAGCTGATTTCTTAAGCCTCCTAACTTTTTTTCAAAGTTCCTCTGAAATGTCTTATCAAGATACAAGTTATAATTCATTATCTTTTGCTTTCTCTGTCTCTCCAGCTATTTGCTCCAGTAAAACTAAAACTGTCTTCTTCAAAATCTTCACAATCTTCCATGGAAATCATTTTGAATTGTGGTATTGGATTTCTATATTAAATACTGGCAGTTCCATTCCCATTATTTTTCACTTTGGAACTTTATTCTGTCTGATAGTGGGGTCCATTTATTTCTATATTCCAACATACAGTATCTCTGTATTAACGCTATATATTATATGTCTTATTCCTTCCATAAATGCTCATTTCAGGTGAGACTTTGATTCATATCACTTTAGATAATTCAAAATAACTGTTTATAATTCCTTTTGTAATGGACTAAGCCAACACAGCAATACAACCCTCAACTGCTTCGTCTTACAGCAGGCTTGTAATCCTGCACTTCTCATTGGCCCGTAGATAGCGAGTCGTGATTGGTCGGGTTTGGCCAGTCTGATTGGCTGTTAACAGGACTCCCTGATTGGACGCTTGTGAAAGCGATAGACTCAGTTCATTGGTTGTTTTGATGGCAGCAAGCTCTATAAAAGAGATACTGCTGCCCAGATATTTTGCTCAGTTCTTTCTTGTTAATAAAGAGTTGAAGTCACCATATCCGATGTCTCGTCTCCATTTCTTGTGCCCATGCCAAGGACTTAACACTGGCGACGAGGATGGGATACAGAGACGATAGAGTTGACTAGAACACATCGAACAAGACAGAGCACGTGGTGAAAGAGCGCATGCAACAGATGGCAAGATGACCAGCGGCGCCATACCACCCACTCCATTCGACCCAGCAACCGATGACTGGGACTCGTATATAGATCGCTTCCAGATGTTCCTGGAGACCAACAATTTAAAAGATGCTACGCCTGGCAAGAAACGAGTGGTGTTCCTGACTTATTGCGGCCCCGCCGTTTTCAAAATGGCTAAAGCATTAGCGAAACCGGCGGAAGTGAAGACTATGGATTGGGACACCCTCGCTCCAATCCTCCGGGCCCATTACGCACCCGCAGTACCTACACTGATACAAAGACACAAATTTTACCAGAGGGACCAATGGAAGGACGAGAGCATTGGGAATTTCGTAGTCAACCTCCGGAACCTTGGAGGCCTTTGTGATTTTGCAAACTTAGAGGAAGCCCTAAGAGACCGTATAGTTCTGGGTTTAAATGTACCACACGTGAAGAGTAAGCTGATGGTGAAAGGCGACATCAGCCTTACAGATGTCATCACTGACGCTACTGCCGCAGAAGCAACCAGGAAGTCAGCCACTCAAATGCGCTGAGCGAACGCACCGCTTCGCCAATGAGATCCCACTCGCCACTGAGAAGCACGCTACCACTACCCACCATGAAGATCTCGAGTCATCCTCAAACAGTGATGAAGAGGGGGTCAACCGGCTCCGCTCAGAATGAGAGCAAAGGAACCAGAGACGTCCGTGCCAATGTGCGAGTTGCGGGACAAACCACCCGCGATCGGACTGCAAATTCCTCGACGCACTCTGCCATAACTGTGGAAAAAAAGGCCACATCACGAAGGTCTGCAGAAACAGACGAGAGTCCAGTCCCAACTGAAAGGAGAACAACCTCCGTCGGGAGATAGGCTAACCTCCTGAGAACCAGGACCGTCTGAACCACCAATGGAACAACCACTACTACTATAGAAACCAAGCACCTGCCTCTTCAACGAGACGAGAAGAGGCCCACCAAACCATTATCATCGGCCACGCTTCATCGTTCGATGCAAGAAAGATCCACGTAAGGGTTACTATTGAGAATCGACCGTGCGTGATGGAAGTTGATTCGGGATCGTCCCTATCGATGGTATCCTGGAAAACCCTCAAACAGCTGATCCCTGCCATTTCCCGCCAGGACTTCAGCACGCAGCGAATCATCCTGAAAGACTACCAGGGAAACAGAATCCCAGTTGTCGGTTCCAGCAATGTCCAAGTATCCTTTAAGGACTGCACAGCAACGCTTCCTCTGACTGTCGTCGATCGTGACCGACCTAGCTTGTTAGGGTTACAGTGGTTCGCCCCACTCGGAATTGAACTAGCCAGCATACACCATACCAGAAACGACGACTGGGAAGAGACTCTCAACCAGGAATTCCAGGACGTGTTCACAGGAAGGCAAGTACAAGGGGACCCCTGTATCATTTAATCTCAGCCCCGATGTAGCTCCCATTCGGCTTAAGCCCCATTAAGTACCTTTTGCCTTAAAACCGAAGATCGACAAGCAGCTAGCTAAACTGATAGCCCAGGGCTTATTGGAACCGATTGACCACGCCCGCTGGGAAACCCCGATAGTAACGCCCATGAAGCCAGATGGTTCGTTAAGAATTTGCGGGGACTATCAGGCCACCCTAAATCATGCTCTTCAACAGAGCGCTTATCCAGTACCGGTGGTTCAACACCTTCTTCATTCCCTGGGTGGCGGAAAAATATTTGCGAAATTGGACTTAGCTCAGGCTTACCAGCAACTCCCTGTAGACGCAGCAACTGCAGAAGCCCAGACAATAGTTACACATAGAGGCGCTTTTAAGTGCAATAGACTCCAATTCAGAGTAAGCGTGGCGCTGGGCATTTTCCAAAGTTTAATGGAGAGACTATTACAAGGCATAAAAGGCGTCGTGCCTTATTTTGATGACATCCTAATAGCTGCCCCCACTAAAGAATTATTAGTACAACGACTCAGAAAAGTCCTCCAGAAATTCAAGGACGCGGATCTTAAGGTAAAACGAGACAAATGCCAACTTTGTAATGAGAGAGTGGAGTTCTTGGGATACCTTCTCGACAGACAGGGAATCCACCCCATCAAAAAAAAACTAACCGCAATCAAAAAAGCCTCGAGACCTAGGAATAAGACAGACTTCCAAGCCTTCCTGGGACTCATTAACTTTTATAACATTTTCTTGCCCCAGAAGGCAACCGTAGCCGAGTCCCTACATAGACTTCTCGATAAAAAGGCTTCTTGGGTTTGGGGACGGCGTGAAGAGAAAGTGTTCAAAGAAATAAAAGACCTTTTAACCTCCGATGCTGTATTAATGCAATACAACGAGTCTCCCTTTGGCGGTTAACTGTGATGCCTCACCATTTGGAGTAGGAGCCATCTTAAGCCATGTCCTACCAAATGGAAATGAGGCACCCATTTTCGAGAACTTTGTCTAAAACCGAAAGGAACTATAGTCAACTTGATAAAGAGGCCCTCGCTATTGTATCCGCAATTAAACGCTTCCATGAATTTGTATATGGGAGACCCTTTACCATAATTACAGACCACAAGCCGCTACTTGGGATTTTGGCGGGAAACAAACCAACTCCCCATATCTTATCACCAAGAATGACAAGTTGGTCAGAATTTTTAGCCACCTACGATTACCGATTGCAACATTGCCTGGGGAAAACCATTCCCCACACTGACGCTTTGAGCCGCTCTCCACTACCAGACATTATAAAGGATCCTGCTCCAACTGTAACCGTATTACAAATCGAAACCCTCAAATCGCTGCCACTAACCGCTCGAGACATAGCCTTAGAGACAAAAAAGGACCCTCTTTTGGCATGAGTCCTCAGCTGGGTAGAACGGGGTTGGCCAGTCAGTGCAACCGATGACATGTTCAAGCCATTTAGGAATCGTCAAACAGAACTATTCTCCCAGAAAGGTTGCATAGTGTGGGGAGACAGAGTCATAGTCCCGGAGAAATTGCAATATAGGGTATTGAAAATGCTGTACGATGGACATCCAGGCATCGTGCGGATGAAGGCACTAGCCAAGAGTTACGCATGGTGGCCTGGTTTAGATAAACAGATAGAGACTTGGGTAGCAAAATGCAGTAAATGCCAGGAGACTCGCTCCGCTCCTCCAAAGACTCCCCCAATTCAGTGGGAAACGCCTCGAGGTCCTTGGTCCCGTATCCACATCGATTTTGTGGGACCCACAAGAGGACACACTTTCCTCCTCACAGTGGATGCCTATTCAAACTGGCTTGAAGTCCACAAAATGAAAAGCACCACCACAGATGCAGTCACTAAAAAACTGAATAAACTATTCGCTACCCACGGACTTCCCAATGTCCTCGTCTCAGATAATGGCCCCTAATTCACTGCCCTGTCATTCGAACAATATCTGGCAGATCAGGGCATCTGCCATGCTTTAACATCGCCAGCTCACCCTGTGGCCAATGGTAGGGCTGAGCGAATGGTTCAATTTGTAAAACAGACCCTGCACACGGCGACACGGGAAGTCCACGGCGACATTGATGACAAAATAAACCGAATGCTTCTTCTCCAACACAGAACCCCAAACAGCACCACGAACAAAACTCCAGCTGAACTCCTGATGGGCCAGAAACTTCGCTCGCATCTCGATCGCCTCCACCCAAACTACACGCCAGAACAACTCCCGGGATCTAGCAGCAAGTGTCGGGCATTCCAGGAAGGGGAACTTGTGTTTGCAAATAACTTGGGCGACCCATTGTGGGTCCCCACGACAATAATGCAACTTACAGGACCCCGATCCTATCGCCTACAAACGGCAGACGGTAAGATGTGGAAATGCCACATGGACCAACTCCGTTCCAGATTAGCGCCAGAACCTCTAGCTGGGGGGGGAAGGAACATTGAGGAGGACGAAGAAGAAATCAAAACCCAACAGCCCAGGGGATACTCACCATCCGAGGGAGAACTGAGCCAGGGAGCAGCCTCGCCACATGACAGCACCGCGATGGAAGCGGATCCAGGGAACCCGGAAGACAGCGCTGATGAAAGCAGCCCGGGACTACAATCTTCACCATCCAACCCAGTTAGCAGCCCACCAGAACCAGAACTGGGACAGAACCCGGTGGAACAGCGCAGGTCGAGCAGACAGGTGAAGCGGCCTGCCTACTTGCGAGAATACGTCACCCCACCACTCAGACGGAACCAAGGGGGGAGGGGTGTTATGGACTAAGTCAACGCAGCGATACAACCCTCAACAGCTTCGTCTTACAGCAGGCTTGTAATCCTGCACTTCTCATTGGCCCGTAGATAGCGAGTCGTGATTTGTTGGGTTTGGCCAGTCTGATTGGCTGTTAACGGGACCCCCTGATTGGACACTTGTGAAAGCGCCCATGCCCACGACTTAACACCTTTGTCCTTTTATTCCTGCTTTGTCTTCTCTATCTTCAATATCTGATTTTAAAATCTCTCTGTCTCTTTCCCTTCCCCCTCCTTATTTTGGCCAGTCAATTGATATTAACTTCACCAATGGCTACTTATCTGTAATTTATATGCAGAAATCTATCAGTATCAAGTGACATTATTCTACAAATATCCTATACTCCCAGTGCATTAATTTTCTTCCAAAAATTCTCCTTAATCTCCAAACACATTAACTTGCTCCCAAGTAAGTACTTTTGAAAGATAGTATTCCCAAGAGACACATGAAAATTTATATTTTCATATACTGTATTTAACAGAGCCAAAGGTCTACCTGAAAGGAAAAAAGTACTAAGCAATCCAATGAGCTAGTTAGGCACAATGTGCCTTCTAATAATAAAAAGGAAGCTTCCATATTATAATTTAAAAGAAAAAATGTTGATTAGCTGTATTGAAAGTTTAGAATGCTGTCTGGTGACCATTACCCTTGCCTAACATAAAACTCTACACATCTCTACATTTTTAACAAAAACTTCCATTTTTTCCTTCTCTACTTATTTCTACCATTCATATATATAAATATAGCCAAACACTGTAAACCTTCCAATAGAGATTAGTCCAGTTAATATAATTCAGATTATTATTCTGCTAGCACTTTCATGAGGGTAATGATTAAAATAATAATTTCTTGCATAATTTAATATAGAAACATTTTTTTTTTGAAACAAATTTTTATTAATTTTAAAGATAAAACAACACATCATTAACCATTAAATACATAAACACATAAAACCTCTTAACATTGTAAATCCTTACAAGTCAAACAAAACATTATTTTTATACAGCATAATTCCAATTTATCCCATCTCCATATGGACACACAAATATCTTTCAGCAAATTTCTCATTATTTCTCTTTACTCCTATTCAATTTCATTTCTCTTCCATATTTATCCATTTTATAGTCATCATATTCTTTTCTTTCTGGCTTGTTTAAATTATTCTCATCTAACATTCCTCCAAGGTTTTATTGATTCGTTTTTCCTTTTTTTTTTTATAAAAAACAAATTTTGTTAGTTTTACCATAAACACAATACACAAACATACAAACACTAAACATAAACAAAACTAAAAGATCTTTTCTGAAGGTTGTCTGTTCCCGGGTTAAAACTCTTTACACAGACACAAATTCAAACATCATATTCAACCCATATCTCCTTCCATATCTTATTATCATTTTCTTTTATATATATATATATATAAACCATTTTTATCAGTTTTATAAAAACAATGCACAAAGAATCAAGGCATAGCAGCTTATAAATTCTTTTCTAAGAAAAAATAATAATAAAAGACCAATAAGGCATAACATTTCCAGATTATAATATCAATATTTCATATAATATTAACTTCATATCTTGTCCCTACTTCTCTTTTCCATCCAAATTATTTATTAATTAAAATTTTATTGCCTTTTATCAATATACAAAATCCAAAAAAAAAAAAAGCATATATATCCTTCCATATCTTATTACCATTTTCAACAACATTCTTTGTCTGTTCTATTTCCAATTATCCATTCATCTTTTTTTTCTTTTACTATACTTCTCCTGTACACCAATTGGAGTAACATCTATAACTCATTACCCTAACTTAGAAATACTACATATAGCAATCTTTCTTGGGATTCTGTTTAAAAGATTCTAAAATTACATAATAAATTTTATATTCTAAATATACATATAAAAACACACTCTTATATACCCTCCAGAATCCCTCTTTTAATCTAAATTAAATTCACCCATTATCTCTAAATAAACTTTTTTTCTTTAGGTCTTGCTTCCCCCCATTAAGGCTTCTCCTCCCCCCCTTTCTCTCTTGCTTATTATTCTCCTTGCCCTTTCTACCCCTTTGCTTTTTCTCTTCGCTTTTCTTGCTCCTTTTCCTTTGCTTTCTAACCTTGCCTCCATCTTTTCGCTCCTTTTTCTCTCTTTTGGTTGTTTTTATAATTCTTAAAATCCCCTTTTTCTTATCCTTTTTCTCCTCCTCTCCGGAAGGGACCCATTGTTCATCAAAGATGGCTTCTTCTTCCTCTTCTTCCTTGTCCCAGTCCTTCTGCTGCGTAATCAACTTTTCAAAAGAACATAACGCCATTTCTAAGAATTGGAACAAAGCGCCCAAAGTATCTTCTTTTTTATATTTTTGATATTCAATCTCTAGTTCATCCACAGACAATGCCATTATGAAAAGGGAAACTTTTTCCAAAACAACCACAAGTATTTTTAATCAAAGACAATCAAAAGCAATTAAAAAAAAAGAAAAAAAGTTCCAAAAGTTAATACTTTTCTTCCTTCTTCTCTTTCTCTTTCTGAATTAATTTTTAATCAAAGAGGTCCAATTACCATATATCTTCTTTTGGGATCCACAAAGACATTCTAGACAATCTCCTCCTTTTTCATCTTCTGCTCCAATTTTTTTTTCTCCCTTCCCACTTGCAATGACAATTTTAAATAATCAAAAATCCATACCTCCAACAGAGATTTTCCAATTTCTTAAATTTTTCAATGTCCAAAAATCCCTTTGTCTCTTAGCTTCAGCTTTCAAGGCAATCCACTTTCAATGTCTAATATATCCAAATATTTCTGCTTTTTCCGTGGGGTGGGAGAATAAAAAAAAAAAAAAATTCCCTTTAACAGCTTCTCCGCCGCTTTTCGCTCTTCTTAGGGATACAATGTATCCTCCAGCAATTCAAGCAGCTCAATTCCAGGCAATTTAAAAAGTGTTACTTGACCCGGCTCAGACAGAACTTTCACTCTTCACACTTCCTCCAGCACAGTTCTTACCCGGTTGCTGGCTTCTTCGTGGCGGCCATTGCTGACCGCCGCTCCACCGCCTTGGGAAAAAGGGGTTTTCCCGGAGAAGGGGGGGGTCTGCGATACCCCCACCTCCCTATCTGACTCCCCTCTCTCTTCAGCTGTCCCTACAGGGCAGCCATATCCCCCTGACCCATCTGGATCGGGGGTACCTCGACGGCTAGCACAGCAGGAATCGCGAGCTGTCGCGAATTCCTGCTGCCCCGAAGCCACGCAAACCGGAAGTGAATATAGAAACATTTTAATAAACAAATGTTATATTAGTACTGAAAGTAAGAATTGCCCACTTGTAATGGTTTCATAATACCTGCGTGTGAAAGAAAGAGAGAAGAAAAGAAGGCAGAGAAATTATGAGAGAGAAAAAAGTATAAATTTATTCTTTAGAAACGTGAAATCATCCATAGAAAGGTGAATATTTGAAAAATACATCTATGTCACTAATTGGTAATCAAGATTAGTAACTCCTAACTTGAGTTATATGCTTATATTTTAATTATTAAGGTATGGTAATTACCTTAGATTTGTTGCATATGATTTACTACATAAATATCTACTGATACAAATTTTAAATTAATACACAATTTAAATAGGAAAGTTACAGATACATAGAAAGAGCATCAGTTTGAGTTATATTAATCATATCAATAGTTTCTATAATCATATGAATTGTGTTCAATACATGTTTGCAATATCAATGCATGCATAATAAATATAAACAATTATAATACTCCATATAGGGATTATCCTTTCTTGCATCTTGATTTATGCTTTATAATGATTATCTACTATAGACAGAAACAGTATTTCTAAACTCAGAAATTTACTGGAGGCATTTAGCAGAACCTTGCCTAAAAATATAATGATTTTTTCATCTTTATTCTCTCCCTTCAAAAGGTTTCACTGCTCCTGATGTTTAATGTTATGCAAAGACATGTTTCGGCCAGTGAATATCGCCTTATGGTTATGCTTCTGCAAATAACCTGCTGTGAGCTGATAAAAGGATTAATGCAACCAAAATTCTTAATCTGTGAAATTACAAATTAAATTCTCATATTAAAAATACCACCCTGAGGTATTTTTTGTGGTTTTAATTCCCCTCTGGTGTTCTGCATACATTGCACTTGATAATGACTAAGTGAAGATTGTCTCTGTTGGCAGCCTGCTTGTACAGTGATAATGTGTCGGTATTTAGTGCCTGAAAGGACTGGACTTAACCACCAATTGATAAACTAAGTGGCAAGTTGGTAATAAAGCCATATTAACTGGGAAAAAATCACTATATGATCCATAAACGACTGAAATCCTAATATAATAATAAGTACCAGCATTCACATTTCAGACGTTAAGCTATATTTAGTTTTTTACCCTAGCTAAATGGAAAAATAAATAAATGATTTTTTTTCCAAATGACACATTAAGTGTTTGACACCCGTGCACTATGGTTACAACAAAACTCTCTTCTTCTTTTTTTAACCTATTCTTTCGAATAAATCATAAATTTGTTTTTTCTGCAAAAGTCTACTGGGGTTTCATACAAAACATACTAAGATGTTTCTAGTCAGCAATTAACATAGATATTGTCTTTGCTCTGATTAAAAATAAATTTACCACCTCAGAAATTTCCATCATTTTCACCAAGTGTTGTGCGTAATGCCAAGTCTTTCCATTTATGTACATACAATAATCTTGCTGACATTATCATATCCAAAAAAGTTAATGACTTTTCCCCAACTAATTAAATCCTGAAAGAAAAGACTGATTTCATTGAATATTAAACTTTAACATCCTCTGAAAGTGTGTGTATTTGAATTTGTATTTTCTAGCTTTTTTATTTGTCTAACTCAAAACAAATCTCTCAAATAGTAAAAATTATTCCTCGTTATGGCCCTGCATGTAGCCTATGATCTATTCTTCCAAAGCAGGGAGTGAGTCATCTTCAAAAACTGCTACTGAGCAGATATTGGCAGATACAATAATGGGAAAAAAATTGTGGTTTTGTTCAATAGTGGGATTCAAATTTTTTACGACCAGTTATGTGGGTGTGACTTGGTGGGCGTGGCAGTGGAAGGATACTGTAAATTTCCCAGTCAGAGGTTGTACTTGCTGGTTCTCCAAACTACTCAAAATTTCTGCTACCGGTTCTCCAGAACTGGTCAGAACCTGCTGAATATAATATCTCTGGTTTTGTTGCCCCTTTTAAAACCATGATTTAAGTCCTTACATGGATTCTTACGTATCTCAATTAGATTCTCTTAATCTAAAGAAGAGTCAAGGAACAGTTTCATCTTGTATTTTACCTCATAGGGTTCACTTCAGAAAACAAAACATTCCAGCTCTGTATAAGAGGGACAATATGGGACAATATGGTCTACATTTTCTACCATTCTCTTATTCCAATTGCAAATGCCTCAGGTAGAATTGCTATCTAGATCTTCAAAGAAAATCACAAGTT
The DNA here is from genome assembly GCA_033807585.1 of Hydrophis major. NCBI lineage: Eukaryota > Metazoa > Chordata > Lepidosauria > Squamata > Elapidae > Hydrophis > Hydrophis major. The sequence continues at coordinate 106,488,656 of CM066343.1, forward strand.
CTGTCTGAAACCCAGTCATGTTTTTCAGGCACGTGAGGCAAAGTGATCTAACAGTTGTCTCATCCCTACTCAGCCAAAAAGCAACTAGTGAGTAATCTAATAACAGATTAATAACAATATCGTAGAGATCAGACACAACTGCTCTGAGTCAAAAACCTGATCTAATGCGCAGCCCCCAATTTATGTTCAGTTTATTATGACTTGGAACAGATGTGTAGTTGCCACAAATTCCTGAGCTGCTCTGATTTCTGTCAACATCATCAGGTTGGCAAATTGTAAATCCTGATTACCATCAGTCTCAAGGTTTCTATTGCCAGTCCAGCAATGGAATCCAACAGGTCAGGCTAGGATGATGCTACGCAGCAGGAGGGCAATCTACCAACAGTAATCTCAATTATTCCTCACAGCTTAACTTCAACCAAAAAAATCCCCAAATGGTCTATAGAGAAAGCTTCTGAAAACCACCAATAACTTATGGATGACAACTGTCACCCCAAAATCCATTTGCAAGAGAAAAACACTGTTGGTAAATCCATCTAGCTCCAAAACACATTGCAGCCCAAGATTACCTGCCCAACCCCACATCAAACTTTTTTAGCTTTTCTTCGAGTACCATCTCAGACCTTCTTCCTCCAGACAAACCAATCCCACAGAATCAAAGCACAAATTGTCCTGGCCCACATCAAATATTCCACATTAGTCCTGGGGTGGCAGGTAGGCAACACTAAGTCAATATCATGGCATATCAGTAAATAAGTGAATAATCTTAGATATTAACCTGATTTCTGCTTTGCAGATCTTAGCTATTCTGGAAAGCATTATTCCAGAATTACAAATGGAAGTAGTGTTTGAGAATCCAACTTTACAGTATTGTCTTAGATATTGAAGCTGCTTAAAAAGTACTGCATGTTATAAAGTAAAAAAAAGCACTAAATATGTAAATTTAAATTCTCCTCTTTTCTCTTTATGGCATCCCATATAATTTTCTTAATCACATGCATAATTAAATATAATTATTTATAGGCTCAATAACAGAAAAGGAAGAGAAAAACCATTTTTTTCCTTATTTGTCTCTCTTTCTTCCTCTTTTTCATACAAAAAAACTCTTTTTCTATGTAGAAGTTTTTGTATACTCACTATCAGTTAGATCCCATAGCCGTGGAGGAAGATCACTGAAATACTCATGGCTTAAAGCTGCCTGTGCTGACAATCTGTTTTTGGGGAAACACTGGAGTAATTTGGAAGCCAGATCTTCTGCATGATCCACGTAGCTTAATCTATAATAAAGGCAAATTCAAATTAGCCAATGCATACCTAATACATATTCACAATTATACTCTGTAATATAATATAGCACTGAGACCAACCAAACAGAAACATTAACAAAAGTCAATATATTTGACCATATTTTACTATTTAATTACAAAATAAAATGAAATAAATTAAAAATGTACATTTCAAGATGCTTTGAAAATATTTCAGACAGAACTCTGGGAGGCTTTGGGAAACATGACCACTAATAATAAAACATTATTAGAACTATAATACAAAATTCCTAAAAATGATTATAAACAAGTTTATAATCCATATTAAGTTAGATGAATTTCATTTTACTGAAAACATTGAGACTAAACAATGATATTGTTAGAATGGAATATAGAAAAATTTACAGCACAATTCTAAAAATAATTTCTCAAAAATAAATTTCACTGAATTCAATGAAACTTTTTTAGATAATTAAGTATAGGATCACAACCTTACATAAAAAGAATTCTTTGCTTGCTCAGATAATCAAACCACCAAGACTGATCTCTGGGAACTAGCAACACACGAAATAGGATATCTGAATCTATCATGCACCAGATTTTTAGTTACTCTAGCTGCTATAAAGCAATCTGAGAAACTGTCATTGTTTCTCCATTTGCCCACTGGCTAGAATTTTTTAAAAATTATGGTTGTGTGATGGGCAACAAGGGAGGTCTTGCTATCCCCTTTTCATTTCTATGTGATTTTTTTCCAAGCGAGGAAGGTGAAATAAGTCACATTTACTCTATTGCTTATAGACATCACAATCTCAGCAGCGAAGAGAAAAAACGAACTCCAGGAAATAGTTTCTGCGGCATGTGAAAATCAGAGCCATATCTGGACCAGAGGTATTTGGATTGATTTTAATTCTCATGAGGATTCATTTATGCAGCTTATATAGTTTGTACAGTATGCTTATTTCTTCTCTCAGCGCCTGGTTAAGCATACTGCACAAGCAGGGTCTTTGAATCCAACATAACCATTGAAAAGAACACGTCTACATTTTTCCTCTATTTCCTACTGAATTTTCTGTTCACAATGCAGACTCAAGTCAAAGTGTGCTTTCTGGAGCTCATTTTTGCAAGAAGAGGTATTGCATCTATTCAAGAAATAGGAATTGTTACATTGAGTGTTCCCTGACATTTACAAGAAAGCACTTCAGAGTGAAGGGCACAAGTAAAATGTCAGTACATAAAATTCTCACAAAAGCACAGTTGGTAGGCTCTGGGAGGAAAAAAATATTCAAATGTCTATGTATAGTATCTCATAAAATAATGATGATCTAATCTAAAGTAACTTGCAAAATCTGTATGATTAGGTAAGTCAAATTCAGTGGAATGTGGGTGCGTGACTTTAAGCATCAAGACTTTCCAAATAATAATAATAATCTACTATAATTTACTATAAAAATGTAAATAATAATTTATTATGAAAAAATAATTACTTAAAATTAAGCATTATATTAATCATTTCCAATAACAATGAAAACAAAGAATATAATTCAGATGCAACCAAAACTGAAATAGAAAAATCTTTGTTATTTGACCAGCTACATGATATCAAACTACAGGTATTTGACAACTGATGTCTGGAAGCTTAATAACTGCTCCAAGCGTATGATGGATCTTCCTGAAGCTTCTTATCACATGGTTTCAAAGTTCTGATGGCTGCCCTCCACAGATTTATGGTTGTATTTTGGCACTTGGCAACCTGCATTTTATAGCTGTTTATAGCATCCTATGATGATATGACTACAATTTTTGGCATTTTTGCCAAAAACAAACTTGTTATAAATAGCCAAGTGCCTCGATTTCATTGAGGACCGCATCAGGGTTGTGTTTGACCTGAGGGTGCATGCCAGCAGGGCGTGGCCAGCTTGACATCACTCATGTGAGGACATCTGTGGTGACCCAAGTGCTCTGCCAGCAAAAACGGGTTTCTGTTTTCAGCTGCAACAGCCTCCTGCAACTCTATGCCAGTGAAAACGGAGGCTGTGAGGGCTGTGGCCCTCCTGAGTTCCGTTTTCACTGGCAGAGGCATCGCGAGCCTGTACTTCCCTGTTTTCAGGGCAGCCCTACAGGCCAGAACTAAGCATCCCATGGGCCTGATCGAGCCCGCAGGCTTTTAGTTTAACACCCCTGGTTTAGATTGTAATGATTACAGGGGTATTGAGATGACTGGAACTTCAAGGACCAGTTGTAACCAGCATTAATTCAGCACAATTGTAATTTTAAACAAATGAAAATAAACAAAGGAAAGACCGATGTTATCATGCAGAGTGTAGTTCTGAACTCAAGATACATCAATTGTTGAATAGCGAAGAACTCCAAGTTATTTTCAAAATTAAGACCTGACAATTTAAAAACAATATCAACCCACTACTTCTGATTTAAAAATCAAGATATAATCTCTGAAAATAACCCACAATATATTATTTTCTTATTCAGAAAAACAATTCTTTCTTTCCTTTTTTTGCCCAGCAAGTATTGGAGAGATCAAATATCCCTACTATTAATGAATAATCAGGATTCCAAGATAAAATGTTTGACTAAAGTTACCCTGATTTGGTCAGAATATGTAGTGTAAGTAATCCTTGATTAACAGTGACTATTCAAAGCTACAACAGTGCTGAATGAGAGGGACTTATGATGGATCCTCATAATTGAGAGGCACTTGACAATCTGCTTGCAAATATGAGATCATAGTGTCCTGCAATCATGTGATTGCCATTTATGACCGTCACTGCTGACTTCCAACAAGCAAAGTCAATGGAAAGCCATCAAGAGGCCACAAATGGCCATCATGACTATGCACCTAACACAAACGGGGACTGTCAGAACTGCTCTCATAAGTCAGCATTAGCCGTGGGACCATGTCCTTATGACTGCATCCCTAGTGATAGGATTTCCTTTTTCAATTTTTATTGGTAAGTGAAGTAAGAACCAATAATTTATACTTGGTGTGAGCTATCTAATGATGCTGTATTATTTTGAAGTCTCTCCAAGCACAAATAAATACATACATGTATATTATGAGGGGTTTGTTCTGTGTCTTCAGAATTGGAGGTAGAATGTTTTGAATGCCTCTGAGAACTAGTTTAGACAACATTTCTATGCATTTAATTGACAACTATGGAAAACAGGATTCTGGACTGAATAAGCTTTTGGTCTGATTCAGCAAATAATTTCAGGATTCCTTCAAAATATCTGAATATAAGTATAAAATATTTAGGTCTCGGCCACACAAAATTCACAAGGACAGATTCATTTTTTTTAATTGGTTAGGGTCAGACACATATTTGCAGAGAAGGAAATTCCTTATTTATTCCTGGTTATTGTGACTAACATTATTGCTGTCATTATTCTAGGTAAGCCTGAACTAAGAGGCTATACATACATTTCTTGCTGTCCTTGTCTCCCAATTTGAAATGCTGCTGTATGCTGCCAAATATAAGCGCTTGATAGCTTAATAAGTACTTCAAGAAAATGAAAACTGATACTAGTGAACACTGTGCTGCCAACGTGCCAATGTTGTGCTCTTAGTAAATTTAAGAGCAGGATCTCTTTTAAATATATATTTAATTTTTTTAGTAAACTCTTTGTCCCTAATCCCAGACAGGAAAAAAATTACTTTAAAAAACACTGCTTACAGACTCTCTTCTATGTACCCGGGACTGAACAGTGTGCTGCTGTCCAGTCCAATCTTTTTCACTTACAGCTCATTCATCTTCACTTTCTTTGTCTTTTTAATCCATAACCTTTATTATTTCTTTTCTCTCCCAAATCCTTTAGCATTTGTATTTTCCTTCCTGTTCATCTCCATCTTCCCATCTCTACCATGCTGTTTGTCTGTTCTCTTACTTATCTTTCTGCATTTCTTTTTAGTCCAAAGCCATATTATTTTTTCTCTATACATGAACTGTTTTTCATTCTCAACCTTTCTCATTCTCTCCCCTCTACCAGCCTATTTTTCCATTAACTATTTAAGGGTTCAAATATGGCCAAGGTAGGATCAGTAGGGACAACCAAAATCAGAAGTAGAGATTGCTGCTCACCATGTCTCCCTGAATTCTCACAGCCTGGAAAGCTTTAGTTTGACAAGATTCTTTCCATTAGTGTCAACAAAAAAGAAATAGACTTGATTAAATGTTTTCTTTGAGTTAGAGCCTACACAAATGAAGGCAAATATATGTGTCCCAGGATAATGTTACAATCTGGGTTGGTCACAGAATCAAAAGTTTAGTCTTTTGATCTTTTGGACTCATGCTGGAAGCCATTCTCAGGAAACCTCTCTCTCACCAGAACGTGTGTTTTGGGCTATTCTACGCATAGTATTTATATGATGTCTTGTTGAATGTGGTTTTTAAATTGTTGCTGGGATGTTTAATGGCTGGCCAATAAGTTGTTAGCTATTGTTTCTTTGTGCTACCAAGTCCTTGGCTCCTGAGTACTTGATAAGCCGGTGGTAATCAGCATGCAACTGGATATTGTACACCCAAAGTGAGCTATCAGATGAGGAGATCCAAATTCATTGATAATCTCACATTGCAAAGAACAAGGACATACATTCAATTTCAAACTACTAAGATTGTTGGATAAGCAGGTACAAAAATAGCCAGACAAATAATTGAAGCCTGGGAAATGGGTCTCTTGTCAGTTACCACTAGCCTATCACATACTCAGGTGTAAAGGACTTGGCAGTACAAGGAAACAACTGCTAATGACTTACTGGCTGGCCATCAATAGGCACCATGTAAAACTATGCATAGAATAGCCCAAAGTACACATTCTGATGAAACCGAAGTTCTCTGAGGATGAGATCCAGCAGAAGTTTGAAAATTAAGACTAAACTCTGGTCCTGGTGACCAATCCAGATTAGATCCTGCATTTGGAATCTAAATCAACATTTATTATTTATTAACTTTCTTCAGCATATAAGTTTTTTTGTGTTTTCCAGATTTCCAAATATGTGTATGGATACATAAAAAAATAAAACAAAAGTAAAAGCCATGTTGACTTTTCTGGATCAATGAAGTCTGATACAGTATTACTGCTACAATAACTAGTTGCATAATGTTAATGATTAGTAGACAAAACAATACATATAGAAACCCTCTTAGCCTTGTATGCATGTTTTGCTTCATTTTTTTTACTGAAGGAAGAAAATGTCAAGAACTTTGAAGCAACAAGCCAGACTTGAAATAACCAAGGAAAAAAGTCTTAATTTTAAAAAATGTTTAGAGTGGTAGCACAACACTCCTAATCAATACCTTCATTTTCTAATGTGCAGTGTATATATTTCATTTAAAGTAGTTAATCTGTATTTACTTTCTCCTGAACTCCTTGTGGAGGTTGAATGCAAACTGTTGCGTCTGGGAACTAAGTCGGCTTATATCTTAGGCAATATTTACACAACACCAGCCTTCTCACCTTCATCAGAATTCAATCTCATGAAAGCCTGGCATGGCAGAAGTCAACTTTATAAACATGAATGAAAACAAAAATAATGAATTGGGCCGAGGAAAAATATTTTTATTAAAAGCAATATAAATTAATATTGTATCCTCTAGATATTTACTAATATCTGTCCTATTAACTTATATTAAAATTACAATTCAGCTGAAAATTTGGGAGGGGATTTGTGGTGTTCTATTAGTAGTTTCTTCATTTTTGCCACTTTTCATCCGGATGTATTTTATGAATATTCTGTATTGTTCCAATTGTGACTGATGGAATTTGTAAAAACAAATTATAAAAAAAAAACCTTATCTCACAGAGTTGTGCTGAGAAAGAAGAATATTATTATGAATATTTGCCACCTTGAGTTCATCATAATTCATTATAAAGTAATGAAGGTGTGTGGGGGAGAGGAATCAAATAATAAACAAATAAAATATTGAGGCATAATTTACATCTAACAATTTTATTCATGGGGACTATCTTATTTTAAATCTTATTCAGATAAAGGGAAATATGCTTTTCTAGATATTTTAATTATAGTGTTTTGCATTTCACCAGTTGGCATTTATAAATTTCGGTTTGTATATTAATCTCTAAATGTATTCAATATTATTCATTGCTACATATAATAGTATAACTGAAAATTCAGTTAGAATTTTCAAAATGAGAATGTTCAGGATTTAAAGCATATATGTAGTCATCCTTGAATATTGTTTAATAGACACTACAACTTTATGGTTGGTTTTAATTAGATGTTTTTGATTCTTTGAGGTTATATTTTTAACCAGGACAGCACTTGAAAACATCCTTCTTTTCCATTTCAGCAAACTGATAAGAACATCTTTAGCAAATAAACAGAAGTAAACCTAATGTTTTAGGTTTTTTAAATAAATCGTTCATTGAGAATTTAAATGTAAGGTCTTAATGCAATAAAGGCAGAGGTGGTATTCAGCAAGTTCTGACCAGTTCTGGAGAACTGGCAGAAATTTTGAATAGTTTGGAGAACTGGCAAATATCACCTCTGACTGGAGATTTTACAGTATCCTTCCCCTGCCACGCCCACCAAGCCATACCCACAGAACCGGTAGTAAAAATATGTGAATCCCACCACAGAACAAAGACCCTAAAAGTACCGGTAGTCCTGTAGATAAGACCTTTCATTTAATTATGTTGGTAGATACAAACAGTCTCAGAAAAACTGAAAATTATAAGCTTCAGACTACCTTCTCAATGTATCACCTGATCACAAATGAGGGACTTGACAACCAGCTCACATTAAGCACACAGTTGCAATTCTTGTAGTCCAGGGATGTCAAACTCAAGGATCACGGGCTGGATTAGTTCCACGATGTGGTGAGATCCAGCCTCAAGGCTGTCCTAGTCTACCCATATGGAAAGAAAAGATCGGGCCTGTCTGGCTTCATCTGGTCTACCCAATAAGAAGAGGAAACATGCCAACAGTTTGGGGAGTGGCATCAAACTAGCCATGTCCATCCAGTTGGCCATACCCTGATGCGGTCCTCAATGAAATTGAATTTTATACCCCTGTTATAGTCAAATTAATGTGGTTTGTGACCTTCCCAGCCAGCTTCTGACAAGCAAAGTCAACTGGAGATTCACTTAGGCTGAAAATGATTCATGTAATCTGTTTAACTGTAATATTAACTTCACTTAATATTACAATAAATAACATCATAAAATTGGCACTTGTTTAAAGACTTCACTTAGCAATCAAAATTTTGGTCCTCTATCGGATTTTTTTATCTGTGCTTCTTATAGGCTTAAATCAAAATGTGTGTGTGTGTGGGGGGGATTTAATGCCATTCTTTTTGCTGTGTTCAAAGTCTAGCAGCAGTCCTCCCTCCGGTCCACCGCCAACGCGGGAGCGCCGATCGCTCCCATTGGTTGATGCCGTTTGACAGCTGGCTATAAAAGGGAGCTGTCAAACGGCATCAGCTGTCGCTGCCAGCTGGCTATCAGATAGCCTCGGCAGCCACGGCGACCCTTTATTCGCAAGAATAAAGTTGTTAGCCTTTAGCCTGGCTCCGTCTCCCTTTGTAACCGCCGCTCCACAACACTGGCGACGAGGGCGGGATACAGCTAAGACGACCAGGCAAGAAATCGAGCCGAAGTCACAACAAGAAAGAGCCGAAGCCGCTACGAGCTGATCGAGTCACCGCCACTGACGCTCTCCAAAGAGCGCGAAATTTAAAAGCCCTCTCAGCTGAGGAGCTGAACGCCACTGACAGGCGCAGCCAGAAATGCTTTTCTAAAAGCGAAAACTCTATTTTTTCTCAGCTGAGGAAACCAACGCTGCCACTCTAATGGCCTCTAATCCGACATTCCCACACTTCCAACTGGGGGCAGAAACATGGGAATCATATATGAATAGGTTTGAATGCTTTTTAAATGCCATTGATCTAACTGAAGCCACGGATCTAAGGAAAAGCGCCTATTTTTTAAGTTTCTGTGGGGCCACAGTTTTTGACACAGCCTCTGCGCTAGTGTCCCCACGTTCTATAAAGGCTATTCCCTGGGATGAGTTGAGAGAAATCTTGTCAAATCACTACTCCCCCAGACCCTCTAAGATAGCCAGGAGACTGGCTTTTAGAAGAAGAACTCAGGCTGAAGGGGAGACTGTGAGTCAGTACATGGCAGCATTGAGATCTGCTGCCATACACTGCAGTTTTAGGGACTACCTTGAAGACATGCTGCTCAGTCAAATTGTGGGAGGAGTAAGGGATCTAAAGCTGCAAAGGTGGTTACTGGCTAAAAAAGACTTAACCCTAGCCTCAGCTATTGAGGAAGCTCAGGCTGCTGAATTGTCAGAATTATCAGCAGCTGAAATTCAGGGGAACACCCCTAAGTAAGGGCAGGCTACAGTCCACTATGATGAGGTCTCCCAAGAAGTGGAAGAAGAACCTCTGGAGGTAAACCGCCTCACGCGTCCAAGACCCCCCCCCCCAGGGCCACCAAGGAAATACAACAATCAGACAGCCAAACAGCAAACCCCTTGTATAAGCTGCGGGGGCAACCACCATAGATCAACCTGCAGGTTCAGAAACGTTATCTGTCTGAACTGCCAGAAGAGAGGGCACATAGCCAGGGTTTGCCAAGCTGAGCAGGCCTCCATACAAAGACCTCAAGTTTCTGCCTCCTACCAAAGGCAAGTGGAACAGTCCTAATAGAGGTTACACTTGTTACCACGCAAACAACACCACCTCTAGGCCTAACAAATTAAGCATTTCTCTTTTCATAGAAGGTAAGCCCTGCCGAATGGAAGTAGACACCGGGTCAACCCTCTCCATCATTTCGTGGGCCTCCCTGAAGAAGTTGTTGCCTTCGCTCTCAAAAAAGGAGTTGACCAACTGCCACCTGACTCTTCGGGACTACCAGGGGAAGACCATTCCAGTCCTGGGTAAGGGAAAATTCCTCATTCAATTCCAAAACTTTAGGGGTCACTTGCCACTGGTGGTTGTAGATGGTGCCCTTCCTAGCTTGCTAGGATTAGATTGGTTTCCTGCCCTAGGCCTCAATGTTACAGGAATTCACTCTGTGGAAAATTCTGATGTAGATGCCCTTTTTAGGGACTATTCTGATGTTTTCAGCAGTGAACTAGGCTGTTATTCAGGCACCCCCATATCTTTTGATGTGAGTCCATAAGCCACCCCAATTCGTTTGAAACCTCGGAGGGTACCTTTCGCCATTAGGCCTAAGTTAGATGCTGAATTAGATAAACTTATCAAACAGGGGGTGCTAGAACAGGTAGACTTCGCCAAGTGGGAAACCCCCATAGTCACCCCTTTAAAAAAAGATGGCAGCGTGAGAATTTGTGCTGACTATAAGACATCCCTCAACCGTTTCCTACAAATTAGCGCATACCCAGTACCTGTAATCCAACACCTGCTCCACTCTTTTGAGCCAGACATAATTTTTGCAAAGTTAGACATGTCCCAGGCATACCAGCAATTTCCCGTTGACCAACACACTGCTGACCTACAAACTATAGTTACTCACAGGGGCGCATTTAGGTGTAAACGTTTGCAATTTGGAGTTAGCGTAGCCCCTGGCATTTTCCAATCACTTAGGGAAAGAATCCTCCAGGGCCTACCTGGGGTGGTTCCATACTTCGATGACATTTTAATTTCTGCCACCAACAAAATACAACTTTTACTCAGAGTGAGATCTGTCCTTGACAGGTTCAGGCTAAATGGGCTTAAATTGAAAAAAGACAAATGCACCATTGCCACCAAACAGGTAGACATCCTGGGTTATCGAATTGATGCATCTGGAATTCACCCCATAGAGAGTAAAGTTAGGGCTATTCACGAGGCACCCACTCCCTCTAACAAAACTGAATTGCAGGCCTTTTTGGGACTCCTTAATTTTTATGCTTCCTTTTTGCCTCACAAAGCCTCCGTAGCTGAACCCCTACATAGGCTCCTAGATAAGAAAGCCCCATGGCAATGGGGACAAAGGGAAGCCCACACCTTCCAAGCAGCGCAGTCTCTCTTAACTTCAAACTCTGTGTTAGTTCAGTTTAACCCAAACCTGCCCCTAGTGTTAGCCTCTGATGCCTCACCCTTTGGTATAGGAGCAGTATTGAGCCATAGGCTCTCAAATGGATCAGAGGCACCCATTGCCTATTTTTCAAGAACTTTCTCCGCTGCAGAGAGAAACTATAAGATCGATAAGGAGGCCTTGGCAGCTGTAGCCACTGTAAAAAAATTCCATGAGTGGCCATAGTTTTGAACTTGTAACAGATCACAAACCTCTATTAGGACTGCTAGCTGGGGATAAGCAAACCCCACAGGTGTTATCCCCAAGAATGACCAGATGGACTCTATTTCTGGCCGCCTACTCTTACACACTGGTACATCGCCTGGGGAAGACCCTGTGCCATGCTGATGCCCTCAGCAGATGCCCCCTGCCATCACCAGTCGAGGACCCAGCTCCCATCCACGCAATCTTTGACTGCAATGAACTTAACCTACCAGTCTCAGCTGGGGATATTGCTGCACACTCCAAGAGGGACCGTGTTATTTCCCAAGTCCTGGACTGGGTAGGGAGGGGGTGGCCTGACATTCAGTTCGCCCCTGAATTCATGCCATTTAAGACCCGCAGGCAGGAGCTTTCTTCACTACAGGGCTGTCTGTTATGGGGGACAAGGGTGGTCATACCACCCACCTTGCAAGAACTAGTTTTAAGGGCACTGCACGAGGGTCACCCTGGCGTCGTACGGATGAAGGCCTTGGCCCGCAGCTACGTCTGGTGGCCAGGATTAGATGCCCGGATTGCCAACTGGGTTAACACGTGCCAGCCCTGCCAGGCAACAAGAGCAGCCCCTTCAGCAGCTGCCCCAACCAAATGGGAAGATTCGGGGGCTCCTTGGGCCAGGCTGCATGTAGACCTGGCTGGTCCCATACAAGGGAGGACATTCCTGGTGGTTGTAGAGTCATTCTCCAAATGGACTGAAGTAGCCTTGTTACCCTCTACCACAACGCTGGCTGTCACAAGGGCCTTGACCAGACTGTTTGCTACTCATGGACTTCCTGACACATTACTTTCAGATAATGGCCCCCAATTCAGTTCTAACGAGTTTGCCATCTTCACAGCTAATCTGGGCATCAGACACGCTCTCACAGCCCCCTTTCACCCAGCAAGTAATGGAAAGGCAGAAAGGGCTGTCAGGTCTGCCAAAGAAGTTCTGGCCAAGCTGGGCCAGGCAGACTGGCACGCCAAACTGTCAACTTACCTACTCACACAACATGCCACCCTGTGCCCTTCCACCAACAAGTCCCCTGCTGAACTGTTAATGGGCAGGTGCCTTAGGACCACCCTGGACAGGTTGCACCCCCACTACGCTCCCAGCACGCCACTAACCTCTGACAGCCATGCCAGGGAATTCACCCTGCAAGACCAGGTGTACGCCAGGAACTATGCAGAGCACCCCTTATGGCTGCCAGGGCAGATAGTCTTTGTTGCAGGACCCAGATCATATAGAGTCCTTCTGGAAGATGGCCGGATTTGGAGAAGGCACGTAGACCAGCTGAGGAGGCGCTGGAACAAGACTGCCACTGAAATCCCGGTCTACCCGCCACTGGACGACCCGGTCTACTCACCACCAGCCAACCCGCCGAAGGACCCAGTCTACCTGCCGCCCGACAATGCAACCAGCTGACCACCGCGGGAAGACTCATCCGAGCAGTCGTCAGACAGCAGTCCAGGGATGGCCAGCGACTGTCTGTAGGTTCCAGTCACCACCCAGGAGGAACAAGATGCACCAGCCGCCAACAAGCCTCAGGAACTTCGGAGATCAGGCTGCAAGCGAAAGCGGCCATCATGGCTACAGGACTACGCATGCTCGTGGCCAGGGGGAAGGAGTGCTGTGTTCAAAGACTAGCAGCAGTCCTCCCTCCGGTCCGCCGCCAATGCGGGAGCGCCAATCGCTCCCATTGGTTTATGCCGTTTGACAGCCGGCTATAAAAGGGAGCTGTCAAACGGCATCAGCTGTCACCGCCAGCTGGCTGTCAGATAGCCTCGGCAGCCGCGGCGACCCTTTATTCGCAAGAATAAAGTTGTTAGCCTTTAGCCTGGCTCCGTCTCCCTTTGTTACCGCCGCTCCACAACACTTTTATTTTAACGGAAAGGCATTGTAAATTTGTATCATCTTCACTAGCTCTCAGGCACAATTAAAGGTTGACATTTATATACACATACAGAGACAACTACAATAGACTTTTCACAGTGTATTTTTTCACACATGCATTCCCCAGTATTTCCACATGCAGTGAGGAGGCATAAAAAATTATCTCTAAGACTATCAAGATCAACTATAGCATATCATACATATATATGGCATTCAACCTGCTTTTATCTTTCCTCTTTAAAAAAGTCTTCTAAAGAGAATATTCATTCAAATTCATTTGTTCACTCACTCACTCACTCATTCATTCAATTTCTATAATTGCGCAACTCAATCAAGTGATTCTGGGATGCTAACATATTGCTAATATATTTAGGTTTATTACTATTAACTTATTCTAATGAAAAACTATATTATAAGTCCCCAAAGTTTTGACTTTTAAAATCACCTCTAAGTAAAGGAATTTTGCTATTCATAAATCTGATTTCTTGCTTCCAATGTTAATGTTCAGAATTAGAAAAAAAATTAACTGCACCATAATGTAACTAAGGACTCATAACTTCTTCTGTCATTGAAGTCAGTGATCATCCACCACTATTAAATTTAAATATTCCAATAAGGTATTCAAATCTATCATATTTCAGAGCACCCCTTGTTCCCACCACATTAATCTTTTCTAATTCTTTTCTGTCAAATCATATTAATGAGTAAAGTTCATTGATTGGGAAGAATAAAAGAAATGTACATTATTAATATATATTCTGTAATTATTATATCAATATTTGACTTGTAGCATATTCCATCTGAGTTCTATTAACACCTTTTTATAAATATATAAGAGGTTCTACGCATAAGGCTAGATACAAATATGATTATATAAATATCCTGTATTAATCAGGGGCCCATAAATATTAATGTCCAATTGCTGCTTTCTGAACAGTTTTTTTTTTAAGGTAATTAAAATTACCTACTAACTAAAAAAAAAAAAAAAATCCCCTGAGCATACATTTTCTACTATCATGGAATTAAGCAAAAATATTTTGGATATGTGAACTATTTTAATATTTTTTATCAAACCCAGTTCAGTTAGGCAAATACTGCTAATTAGACATCAATATACAGGAGATATAATTGACCTCCCAAAAATATACTTCACTAATGATACTATATTATAGTTTTTGTCCAAGCCTAAATTTGAATGCACTGTGATCAATGATCATAGCTAAACTGACCTTGTGAAAATTAGAATATTTTCTATAAAGACTTGATGAATTTATTGGGATTTTTTTTTAAATGATTCTCTTATGATTATAAAAATGGTATTTTAAAGTCCAATACAACCAGGAATATAACAGCTTACAAATCCAATTTGTAGCCTTAGGATATGAAATTGACTCAGTGCTCCCCCCCAAAAAAAAATCAGTTCCCCTTGGAATCACTCGCCTATCTGCCCTCCAGCAATGACAGGTGCACCAATACTATAGTAAATTGCTTTATTCACATTATACTGTTGAATGAGCAACCTGGTCTATCTAAATGTAGTGGTAAGAGAAGGAGCACTTTTTGGCAAGACACACTAACCAATGTAATTCTTACCAAAAATAAATACTTTTTAAAAAGTACTTTTGGGTTTAATCCACCCATCAAGACTTCTTTTATAAACTGCTTTTGTTGAATGTTTCAAATTATTGAAAGAGGAAATATAAACTATATTCACAGCATCTGATATAAACCTAAATGATGATATATCTTTTGACATTAATATGCAGATGACATATATTACATTATGTAGTTATAGAATTAGTATTATTTAGTTTTATTGGTATCTTTAATACTAACAAAGACAAAATGGCTGAATAGTACATGAACATATTGCAGTGATGATGCTAAAACAGGAGAGATGGTTAAGGATATCACGTATATAAGAAAAAAAAACCCAACAAGAAGAGAATATTAAATAAGATTGGTCACAGAGAAAATTCAGGCTGTTATTTTAATGCAAGATACAAAAAATTAATTTTAGCAATTGGGGTTGAGACCTTGTCTTACCATCTCTGGAACTTCTGGTTTTTTCCTGGCTTTCACCAAAATAGTGTTTCTGCTATTTCTATTCCCAAACTAAGGAATTCTAGTTTAATCTCACTAAAAAACATGATACACCAGATTCATAAAACACTGAGAATATATTTGGCATTTGAATATATTTGGAAGGCTCTTTGGCATTGCCCAAGCTTGGTGGTTGCATTACCCAACTAGGTAACATCATCAATGTGATATTCACTTTCTGTTTATTATATATTGAGAATATAATTCCCCAGTTAGGAGGTAATAAGAAACTGCATTAATGCCAGGCAAGAGTGATATGGTGAAATATAGTGCATAAAGAAGAAAGGAAAATTTATGAAATCAATTCCATATCTCCTAGGAGAAATTCTAAATTGGAGGTAGAAATTGAAAGTTGGAATGTGATTCCTGATCCTTAGAAGGTAAAATTCTGGTTAAACTTCAAATATAGTATATATTATATAATAATAAAATGAAAATAATTTTAGGTATCTGAGATGGCTGTTTTTTTATTACTGAAATGAAAATAGCAATATTGTTAATGATTTCAACTAAGATTATTTTGTCAACTTTACTCAGCTAACACATGTGCTCCCCCAAGTGTCCAAAGTATTATTTTAACTTTGATATAATTTATTTTAATACAAAACGCAAAGATTTATATAAGTGATTATGAGATAATTCATTATTTGACATACTATACTTTAAGAAATTGAAGGAGAGTAATTGAATATGTGACTAAATATATGTGTGTATATTAAAGGAGTTTACACATAACCATTTCATCCTTCCTATTTAGGAAATACATTCTGGTGATTTTCAACAGATTCATGAACCACAGAAGAAATAAAATTTTAAAATTCATAGGTTTACATGCTGTTTTGTTTCTAATAATTGATGAGAAATAATTTTTTTAAGTCTGAACTGCAGCTGTGTGGGATGTCAAATATAAAGGGATTGACTCTGTCCCTGTGATTCAAGAGAGGTAGAAACCTCTGGACATGTCCTTCTTTCCTGCTCTTTTTTTATAGAGACATTCAAACAATTTTTATTTTTTCAATAATTGCTAGACATTCTTTATTCTGGTACCAGTTTATATTCAGTAGTTGCTTAAGATATCACATAGAACAGATAGATAGATTCTACGCAGCAACACTAAAGATTTCCGGAACTTAATGAATAATTCATTATAACCATTTTATATAATTAATGTATCAAATCTTTTAATATTATTTCCCTGCTATATTTTAATACCTAATAACTATGCTTTTGTTTAAGTGCAACTGATAAATAGGTGCAGATTATGATTTTAATATAGATTTGATTGTTATTTTTCATTACTTTATTCTAGAATCTTAATTAGACACTCTGAGTATTTTTAATTGTACTAGTCTTTGATTGGAATAAATATTTTTTAAAGGCCTTGATTATAACAGAACCATACCCAAAGATCAAGATTATTTATGATACATTGAATGTTTTTGCTTGCAAAAGCATATTTCCAAAACTGTGACACCCCAAAAGCTGTTAATGTTCATCTTATTTTTTTTACGTGATCTGTATCTATTATCTTTAAAAAACTCCCAGTAGTGTATATTCATAACAAATAATATAATGAAGCAATTGTAAGCAAAAGAAAAACAAAACTATGCCCTTCCAAATTATGACATGTGAGCCAACCATTAAATCTTGAAGACCTTACAAAACAAATTTAACTGTCTTCATAAAATATAAAAAAAGGAGTCATCTGTATCTCTGAGGAAAGGGTATTTTAAGCAATAGGATAGCTACTGAGAAGTTATATTTCTGAGTCAATCTTCAAAATCTTAAAAGATAATGAAACCAAAGCATTTTCTATTTGATTACCGTATATACTCGAGTATAAGTCGACCCGAATATAAGCCGAGGCACCTAATTTAACCACAAAAAACTGGGAAAACTTATTGACTCGAGTATAAGCCGAGAGTGGGAAATGCAGCAGCTACTGGTAAATTTCAAAAATAAAAATAGATGCCAATAAAAACTTTCACTAGGACAGTTGAGAATAAGTTTGATGTTCACAATTTCCTCTTTGAAAGAGACCAGTAAATAGGGGACAAGAAGATGAAGAAAAAGAAGTGTGTTTTTTCACACTTTTCACACTGAAGTGAACAAAAATGGCATCATAGGAACAGGCTAATTCTCAGCCCAAAGGTTTGTTTCTGATTTCTTCCCTGATTTAAGGGAAATTTGGGAAACGATCTCACTATCATGAAAGGTTTGATTGATTCACTAACCCAAAAGATGATGATGATGACAGTGGTAGGCAGGAGTCACTCTCTCCCTTGCAAGAAAAAAGCAAGAGCCGTTCTTATGATATCTCTCTCTCTCTCTCTCCCCCTCCTCCCGAGTGGACTGAAAGCAGCTGGAGCTGAGGAAATGAAGCTGAGTGGAGCGACCTCAGCTCACATTGCTTTCTCAGCCTAGAGCTCAGAAAAGCCTCCCCCTCCTCCTCCCCCTCCTCCCAAGTGGACTGAAAGCAGCTGGAGCTGAGGAAATGAAACTGAGTGGAGCGACCTAGGCTCGCTTTGCTTTTTCAGCCTAGAGCTCAGAAAAGCCTCCCCCTCCTCCTCCCCCTCCTCCCCCTCCTCCCGAGTGGACTGAAAGCAGCTGGAGCTGAGGAAATGAAACTGAGTGGAGCGACCTAGGCTCCCGTTGCTTTTTCAGCCTAGAGCTCAGAAAAGCCTCCCCCTCCCATGCTTAAAAGTTGCAAAGGAAACACGGAAGCAGGGAAGCGGCTGCCCAGCTTCGGAGCTCCACACCATTTTTTTTTCAGAGGGGAATCTGACTCGAGTATAAGCCGAGGGGTTTTTTTTCAGCACAAAAAATGTGCTGAAAAACTCGGCTTATACTCGAGTATATACGGTAAATATATAGGATGGGTATATTGTATTGGCTAGAGAATGAAGGTATCTGGAACCCAAGCCATTTAAGATTTTTACATTAAAAAAGCACTTTGAAATGTACTACTTTTATATTTGTAGCCTATAGTATGCATGGACCATGCAGTCAGTGTCACAAGACTGTGGCAACTCCCTCATTTTGAACCAATAATAGCTTCATCAAAGGGACAGCATGTACAGTAATAGAGCTGGTGAAAAAGAAAGCCATTGTAACTTATCAGTAAAACTCTCAGCAGAGTTATGGCAGAGTGTTAAATCCATAATTAGAAAGTGTTATATCTTTGATAATTAATGACTAGTTTTTACAGATAAAACCTGTGGAGCGTACACACCACAGGCACACATGATATACAGAAATATTGCATAGTATTCTTAAAATTCATTGGGTAGATAGCTTCAGAATTAATGTGTATGTTTTCTTTTCTCAAATCAATTAGAACTGCTAACAAACAGTACGAGCTCAACATTAAAATAGTTTCTAAAGTCAACTTTATGTTATAAAGAAAAGTATAGCAACAGAATAATAACAGAAACAGAATAATAACAGAAACTTATTTCCTTACAATAAAAGACATCATATAAATATAAAATGATCAAGATAATCAAAGTTATAGTGCATCTCCAAGTTAGTAATTGCAAAAGTTGGGGATAAAAAAAAGTTACATTTATTTTATAGAAAACCAACAAAAGCCCAATATATGCCATAATTTCCTTAGGTGTCCTTCTACATATTCAATTTATTCAATATTCAATAAAAATGTAATTTAAATGTGGAAGTTTTGATAATTACTTATCATCTGAAAGATATTGATTTCCTTGATATTTTAAGGAAATTATTAGGATGCATTTCAGTGTAGTTATGCACATTCTTTCTTCTAATGTTATCTAATATGATAAATGAGAATATTTGGTCTATATATAATTCAACCAATTATAAGATAGCAAAAAATACCTAACACATTTAGAAATCTCAGGTGTGTGGATTGTAAAAATCTTTATCACCCAATGCCAAAAGTGTGTAATAAAGCATGCTCCTTTACTTTGAAAGCAGTTGACATTTCATAGATAAACCGGAATGTTTCACAGTATTCATTAATTAATTTATTTGATTTGTCAATCGCTTACAAGATAACAGGTATAAGTATAAACATAGTTATGAATGCATGAAATGGATACATATAAGAAAAATAAAAAGAAACAATAGGACAGGGACAGTAAGCATGTTGGTGCGCTTATGCACACACACACACACACCCATTTGTAATGATGTCCACCAAACTGGATAATTTTACAAAGGGATAAGACAAATTCAGTGAGGCTGAATAGCAATACATACATAGGTCAGAGACACTATATACTCTATATATGTGTGTGTGTGTGTGTGTGTATCAATTATACCAGAATCAGTCAGAGGATGGTATAGCATATGTTGTGTCTGTAGACCTTCTTATTAACCTCCAATGGTAATCTTTCTGATAGACAAGGGAAGCCTTCATCTTAATTCAATATAGTTTTATATTATTAATCATTTTCTGTCTCTCTCCTGAATGTACACATATCATGCCAAATTTGGGTGAAATAATATTGATCACTTAATAGAAGCAGAATTAGCAAAAGAAAGACACATACAATTATATTGTCTTACACATTTCATAAACACTTACATAAAACTGAAAAATATTTTCCACTTTTCCACTACTGATTATTGTAGTTTTCATGTTGTGATCAGCACATCACAGAAGAAATTGTTCGACAATTTCTAATAATATTTTGATGCTTCTTGTGATAATTTCTGATTTTTAGAAAAGAGATGTGTTGATTTTAATAATCATTATTTTAACAATTTCTGTGGAACTTCTAAAGCAGTTCTAGATTTCAATTATCCAATAATATTGCTTACTTTGGCAGCTAAGCCAATTTATTTCCAGGACAGGCTGTGCAACCCAATTCTTTCTGTTATAAGGAAGCTTTGCAGAGTTTGTGGGCCATGTATACACATCAAATATTAACAACTTGGAACGAAATATTACATATTCTTTTAGGTCAGGGCTATCAAACTCATGGCCAGAGGGCCAGATGATCATGTGCTGGCCACGGCCATGTCCAGTTTAACGAAGGGGGAAAAGTCACGATACATCACGTGACACCACTGTGATGATGTGAATTTGACACCCGTATTTTAGGTGGCTCCTGAGCTGATAACAGCTTGGATAGATGACCAAGTGAATGATGTTTTTTTGCAGCTGCTTATGACGCTGATCTGCTGAATTCTCAGAGGCAGAGAAGTAATAGTACTATCTCAAACTGCTCTGAAGAGATTATGGACTGCAAACAGTACTGTATAGAAGTAATATGTATTTGTTCCTTGAAAACAATAGTGACTCAGTGGAAATAAACTAAGCCTAGTAAATGCATGCTTGTACTTTTAGTTTAAAGCAAAACTCAGATGTGAAAAAAAATTATCTTTAGGTTATAAATGTCAAGCTACTGGTTTATTTTATCATTTTTTAAACCACTGGTTAAGAAACATGGCAGGCCAAATACTTGAATTAAAGCTAAATATTTGAATTTGAGGCAATATTCAGCATTAAAAAAACACACAATGTTATAAAATGAGAAGAACTTCCTAAATAATTAGCAAGAAATCAACAATATGGCTAGAATGATGTAACTGGAAGACTTACTTATTCCAGGCTTGTCTAAGATTTTTAGCACTGTACTGTGTAAAGCGATCTGTAACAAAAAATAAGGACTTTTAATTTTATATCAAATATTTTCCTTTATTATGCTTAGTATTAAAGCCAATGTTTACAAGCTAACAAAAATATGCCAATAGTAAACAACAGCTTCTGAAACAAAATAACAAGAAAAGCAGGAGAGTATCCCATTACTTGTAAAAATAAATTGTCACCTAATTCCTAAAACCTAATAGCATCTCTGTAGATTAGGCAAGTGGAATCACCACTAAAAAAAACCATTTATAACAACAATGGGCCAGAACAAAGTTGTTTATTAAATTTGTATAAGAATAAATTCCTTTACAGGTAACTTGAAAAATTTTAAATTCAAAGTAACTACCATATTTTTTGCTTCGTAAGATGCACTTTTTCCTCAAAAAGTGGGCTGAACTCCGCCTCTTCTGTCTTTGTTATTGCCTGTTTTCCTCCTCTAAACCTAGGCACATCTTATGGTCGGTCAGGTGCGTCTTATAATGTGAAATATACAGTATATGGAAACTACCCAAGCTTCCCCGAAAATAAGACCCTGTCTTATATTTTTTGCCACCAAAAAGGCACTAGGTCTTATTTTCAAGGGATATATCCCTTGACTGACTAACCTCCTTGCACGCGTCACCCCTGGCCTCCTTTTCACTGTCAGAGGCCTTCAGGAACTTCTTCTTCTGCAGCCAGCAAGGTTTTCCTGAAGGCCTCTGCAACCAATAACAGAGCTCCAGGTCAATCTGGGGCTCTGTTGTCAACTACAGAAGCTTTTAGGGAAGTCTTGCCAGCCTTGACGGCTACAGAAGAAATGGGCTGATAAGGCAGGTGTTAGGGTATGCGAGACCTGGCTGCAACTGTCCAAAGGTAAGCAATACCTTTGCTTACCCTAGCTTATTTTTTACCTGTACACCCTGGAGTGGGCTTATTTTGGGGGTATATTGGGTGCACATGTAAAAATAAAGCTAGGACTTACTTTCAGGGTAGGTCGAACTTCTGAAAACAGGGCACTGAATATTTAAAACTATTAATAATAAAATTCAGTAATTTAATTTATGTTAATTTGTAAAGATCCTGCACATGTTAAACAACTTTACAGACACAGAGAGATCCAATAATTTATCTTGTAATGTGTGCTCTGTCAAATCATAAAATATTCCTATGCCTATTTTAGTAGTTGCCATATAAAGGGGGGGGGGAGGGAAGGAAATCTGGAAGAGCAGTGAAGCAGTTTGAAAGCGAAAATACATTCCAACTCTTATCTTTAAAAGATTGTAATGTATTTAATTGGAGAACGTGAATGATGACACCCAGCCTGTGAACATGCTCAATTGGAGAATCTGATTTATGAGACACCCATGGGACAGGCGGAAACAGGGTCACAGGTGACTGTAAATTACATATCCCAGAATTGGCTTCATACAAGGCAGTGCCAGTATGTCGCCTGTAATGAATCCTTTGAAGTTTTTTGAAATTTGCCTTAAGAATCATGATTTAATTAGAGCGATTGTTAGAATCCTGACATGCTCTTTAGCAAAAATACATTAAGAATACCACATGTGCCTGATTCAGTCTACATCAGATTGAAGGCCTTATATTCCAGTTTTTTATTCTTACAGTGACAAATCATAGCACAATTTCCCTTCCTGTACAATTTCAGAGGCATTTCAAACTGGTCCTTTCAACTTATTAAGGGCTGACCCATGGTGGAGGGTAAACCATTAGATCTGGTCTTTGTCTTGAGGCAATGACATTTTGAGGAAATTAACATTGGTCCCTTATTATGGAAAGACCATTCCTTCTTTGTCCTCTTGGTCCTGGAGTTCTCCAAAACTACTCCCCTCCACTGCAGGAAGTTATTCTGTTAATCAGTCTGCCAGACATGATTGGGTTTCACAATGAAGTTGGATTTTCCCCCACCAAAACTGAGCTTGTATCAGACAGCCCTGGATCAGACAGCCCCTATTGAGGATCATATAGTGTCCCTTCAATTCAAGTTTATTGTACACATGTTGTGCACTGACAATAGAGGTTTGAATTTGAACTTATCAAAAGTCCATCTTTAGTTCTTTCTGTGCTAAATAAGTTTCATAGAATTTTCAACCTTCTCCTAGACCTCTCCCCCTTTCTCTTTTAAATCTATATGAAACTGATGGGGTGGGGTGGGGAATAATCCAGCAGCATGATGTGCAGATGTGTAGCTCCTTTCTGACTATCATTGCTGTTCAGATGATGATCCAGTACTTGGAGATAGTGGCTCCAACTCAACATGGCAAGATCAACTGGTGCTGGATTTTTGGCTCCCACTAATCTGGTAAAGTATCATTTCCAATTCTACAATCCCACAGACAGAATTTATGCACAATTTCCTGGACTTGCAGCTTCTGCTTGTTAGTTGCTGAAAGCAACTGTGGCTAGAAGGGCCTTCATACAGATTTACAGTAAAGTCTCCCAGTTAATAAATGACATACAAATTACAGTACATTCAGAAAGTATTCAGACACCCTTCACTTTTGTCAATTTTGTTATGCTGCAGTCTGATTCTACAGTTGTTGAAATTTTTCTCATTGCTTTACACTCAGTACTCCATAAAGACAAAGTGAAAACAGAAGTTTAGAAACGTGACTGTTCTCAGGACATCTCTGAAAGTTGATCCTGTTTCTAATACCTTATTAGTCCTTAACTTACAACAGTTCATTTAGTGACCGTTCAAAAATACAATGGCACTGAAAAAAGTAACATGACTGTTTTCACTCTTATGACCTTGCAGCATCCCCAAGCTCACATATTCAAAATTCAGACTCTTGGCAACTGACTCATTTATGACTATTGTGGTGTTTCAGGATCATGTGATCTCCTTTTGTGACCTTTTGACAAACGAAGTCAATGGAGAAGTCAGATTCACAACTCTATTACTAACTTAATAGCTGTAGTGATTTGCTTAACAACCATGCAAGAAAGATCATAAAATGGGGCAAAACTCACTTAATCATGTCTCAGGTAGCTATGAAAATTTTGGGCTCAGTTGTGATTATAAGTCAAGGACTACCCGTACTACACTATTCTACATTAAGCAACCTATTTCACCACAAAGCATCAAATATTTTCACCGGTAATTTTGATTATGGGTAAGTAGGACTACAGCCAAAATGGGTAAAAAAATACTGTAATTTCTTATTGGAATTAGTTACCCTATTTTTGTCACTTTCTGCTCTTTTCCCCCCAAGTAACATGTTTCAGTTAACATATTTTTGCTAGCAGTTGCATTAGAGAAGTTGCATGGATTGTAAGAGGACTTCTTGGTATAGTTTCTGTGCAGAGCAATTGTATTATGCAATTTATTAGAATGGAAAATGCCCAAGCATCATTTGTACTGAATCATATTGGACAAAATCAAGGTGGCACTTTAGCTGCTGGCCTGTACAGCCTTATTAACAAGTCAAT
The DNA here is from genome assembly GCA_033807585.1 of Hydrophis major. NCBI lineage: Eukaryota > Metazoa > Chordata > Lepidosauria > Squamata > Elapidae > Hydrophis > Hydrophis major. Next base: position 106,513,233 of record CM066343.1, read on the forward strand.
TTAAGAAAAGTAGAAACAGAAGATAGAGAACTGGAATCACCTACAGCAGAATTTTGTCCTGTTAAAAACATTCCAAGGAATTGGGTAGTTTTGAGAAAACATGAAATAGGAATTTTTATTAATCATAATATTTTACTAATTTTTACTAATCATAATATTTACTATTACAGATAGATAGTATTATTTAAATAAAAGAATGGTAACTTTACTGTTTTGTGGTTCAGTGGTTAAGATGCAGGGTTTGTTGGCTGGAAAGCCAACAGCCCAGATTGTTGTCCCAAAGGTCTTGAAATGGAGATTAGCACTACCCATTATAGTTGGCTATCACAGGGAATCCTTTACCTTTTGAACTTTACTTTTCATTAAGCTCTCAATTTGCAAAGATCACTGTTTCAAACTACTGCATAATGGGTCCCACCTAATGCTAAGAGGCATTAGGTCTTATTTTCTGGGAACGTCTACCACTGTCTCACCTTGCAACAGCGGCACAAACAACCCTGCCCAGCGGGAGCTCATGTGGCCACAGCCGGCTCACTTCTTGATAATGAAATGGAGGCCAGGAGCAATGCGTGCAAACTGCAGCAAGCCACTGCAGAAGTGGGCCAGCAAGGTGAAGCAGGTGTCAGGATATTGTGCAACCAGGTGAAAGGAATAGGTGAGATCTTAACTAGGCATATTTTGTGGGTAGAGCTTATATTGGGCGCATGTGTAAAAATCAAGCTAGGGTTTATTTTTGGGATAGGTTTTTTTTCAGGGAAACACAGTCAGTTCAAGTGACAAAGGCAACATATTAAACATTTCATTTTAATTTGATTTTTAAAATTCAATCTTAGGAATGTAAGTCACCTAACAGCTATTAGGATTGGACAATATATAAACCAGGCTAGACATTTTAATACTGTATCTTTAAGAAAATGCAAAACTGTAGTTGGGTGTATTTTCTCAAATGGCCATAAGATGCAGCCAGAAACCTGGGTTGTCTTAGTCTTAGTCTCAGAATAAGTCTTAGTGAGTCTCTGTTTCCTTCTGTTGGAGAATATTGCCGTTTCCTCTTAATTGACCGCCATATCTGGATTTGATGTAAGTCTGACACTGAACTGTTTTTGATACTGGACTTTGTTATTGGATTATCTCTGGACTAAAAACTGACTGATTTAACCTGTGAATGACTTTGGACTGTGTTTGAACTTTGCTTAAACCTTTCTGTAAGTAAAAACCTACATTTACTCTACAGTGTATCTGTGTGCTGTGTGTGTATTATTCAAACACTTCTCTCAATACGTCTCCCTGTATGCGTTCATTCTCCTAACGGGGAATTACCTCAACACTGGTTTTGGGCTGAGGCCATACCAGGCTCAGATAACTGAGAGTTAGTGTGAATGCACAGTACTGTATACAGACAGCTGTTTACTGTTTAATTGTGGGTTACTATCCTGGTAAAGATGGCACTAGACACTTCAACAAGTCTATCACTAATAACCTGGTTGGATGGAACAAACTATGTTTCCTGGTCTATGAAGTGCAGTCTACTTCTGTGTAGAGAAGGTTTATGGACTGTAGTTCAAGACCCACCGGATGTAAACACTTGGGATCCAGCTAATGAGGACAATGCCAAGAAGCTTGCTGACTTTAAACAGAACAACAAACGAGCTCTTTGTATAATTGGACTAACACTGAGTGACCAGCAGCTAGTCCATATTCGTGGAGAAGAGTCTGCTGCTAGGTGTTGGGAGAATTTGAAGAGGATTTATGTTTGTGACAGTGTAGGTGCACACATACATCTTACACGTAAACAGTTTAGAGCACGTCTTCTGAAAGGTGGAGATACGTTAGCTCATTTGAACTTCATGAAAAGAACTTTTCAAGAGCTACATGAAAAGGAACTGATATTTTCAGAGCTGCATCAAGTTTACATCATTCTTTCCTCATTGGATGAAAGTTATGATGATTACGTATCTTCACTGGAAGTCCTGCCCAGAGATAAACTGACATTGACTGACATAACTGGAAGGTTGTTAGAAGAAGCAAGAAGATGGCTGGATAGGGACCAACTGAGGAAGGAACAACCACAAGAAGAGAATTTGACTTCAACTGCCTATACTGTTAGGAAATGTTTTTCTTGTGGGGCTAGGGGACATAAAGCTAGATTCTATAAGAAGGGGAAAAGACAGAATACTGGTAATCACCTGAAGGCTAAGAAGGTTAGTTTAGCTATGTCTAGCAATTCAACTGTAAACCATGATTTGTGGGTTGTTGATAGTGGAGCATCGCAATGGATTACTAAAGATAGAAAAAGGTTTGTAAAGATGTCCACGAATAAACAACATGTATCATTGGCAAATGGATGGAAGATTAAAGCATCAGGTGAAGGTACTACATATTGTTCTTGTATAAACGAACATTTAACTATATGTATCTAAACTGAAATTTAATTTGCTATCAGTAAGGGCTTTAGTTAATCTTGGTTATGTAATAACCTTTAGGGAAGATAAATGTATAATAAAGAAAGGGGGTAAAAGTGTTACTGCTACATTAGAGAATGATTTATATGTGATACATGATGACCAGTTGAAATGGCTAACTCAGTTTATAACAGTGTTAAGCCACATGATGAATGTATATATTTACCGCATAGAAGTCTAGGGAACATTAATTTCAAAATGCTCAAACAAACTGTTGAATTGTCAGAGGGAGTAAAATTGAAACCCTGTAGCAAGTATTTAAGCTGTAATGCTTGTAGCCAAAAGAAAAGTAAGGTTACTCCTGTAAACAGACTAAATGGGTTTAAGACCAAAGAACCTTTAGAGGTTGTTTTTGCTGACATAATTGGTCCTAAGAAACCAAGTTTAGGAGGTGCCTGTTATATTTTGAGTATTATGGACCATTACTCACGATACGGTTTCTGCTATCTTATGAAAAACAAAACAGAAACATTCCAACATTTCTTTATCTGGCTAAGGTTTGTTGAGAGAAAAATGAAAAGTAAAGTAATTACTTTAGTTACTGATAATGGGACTGAGTTTGTTAACAAGAGATTCCAAACTATGTTAAAATTGGCTGGTGTTGAGCATAAACATTCTGCACCTTACAGACCACAACACAACTCATTTATAAAACGAAGAGGGCAAACATTACAAGCCATGGCTCGCACTATATTATCTGATTCAGGTTTGCCTGAAATACTGTGGGGTGAGGCCATAATGTGTAGCAACCATGTGTTGAACAATGTGATTATATACAACAACTGGTGAATTGCCATTCACTCGTTGGTATGGCAGAAAACCAAATTTAAGTTACCTACACACATTTGGAGCTCCAGCATGGGTGCATATTCCCTCACAAGTAAAACTGAAAGGGCAACATAGAACTAGAAAGTTATTTTTTGTGGGTTACGAGGCCAGCCATAGATCATTTAGACTCTGGGATCAAGGCACAGCTCATGTTTATTGTAGTGCTAATGCAAAATTTCTTGAGTACGTTGGGCAGGATAAACTGGAACAGGAATCCAGCAATGATATTATTATTGACACCCAAATAATCCCTAAAGATAAAATAAGTAAACCACAAATAGCCATTAAAAAGGAAGAACAGAAGGAAGTAGGAGAACAGGCACAGGAGGAGGTAGAAGAACAGGAGCAGGTGGCACAAGTGAGTCCACCAGTAAGCCCTGTATTACCAAGATGTTCAACCCGATTAACAAGACCACCTGATAGATATCAGGCTAGTGTTGTATGCCAAGTGAATAGAGTTCCAAGTAACTATAGTGAACTAAAATTGTATCCTGCTAAGGATCAGGCTTCTTGGCAGAAAGCAATGGATAAGGAACTAGAATCTTTAAAAAGACTGGAGATATACGAAAATGTTAAGTTACCACCACGTAAACATGCCATAGGATGAAAATGGATTTATAAACTGAAGACAGGTGTAGATGGAACTGTTACCCATAAACCCAGGGTAGTAGCAAGGGTTCAATCAGACAGCAAATGACTATGACGAGGTGTTTGCACCTAGTCTGAAGGCTGCTACATTAAGGGTGGCATTAGTGTGGGAGGCTAAGGAGAAATATATTGTAAATCATTTGGATGTAGAGACTGCATATCTGCATGCACCATTGCAATACGCTATTTATTTAAAGAAATCTTTAGGTATCAAAAATGATAATACAACTGACTGAAAAAGAATGTTTATGGTTTGAAGCAATCAGGATATGAGTGGAACCAATGTATAATTTAAGAATTAACTAAGACAGGTTTTGTAGCTGGCATGGCTGATCCATGTTTGTTTAAAAAAGAAAATAATGGTGTAGTTTCATTATTGCTATTATTTACTGATGATATAGCATTAATCACCAAAACTGAACAAGAAGCTACTAAAATAATCTGTCTGTTAGAGAAGAAATTTAAGATAAAATAGTTAGGACAAATCAAACAATATATTGGTTTAAAGATAGATAGAACTAGGGGAGGATACAAGATTTCACAGACAGATAAAATTAATCAATTACTAAAAAGTTTTAAAATGGAACTTTGTAAACTAGCTAAAACACCAATGAGCCAGGAGTTTAGCCGTAGTGATGTTCAAATTCCTGTTTTTGATAAGAATATTTATCAGTCTTTGACTGGTAATTTATCTTATCTCAGTAATTGGCCAAGGCCAGATATTGCATACTGTGTTAATCAATTAACGAGATTTAATGCTGAGCCAACTGAAAGGCACTGGCAAGCTGCTAAACATGTGTTAAGATATCTGAAACAAACAATGCATCATGCATTGTATTTGGAGCCAAAAGATGAACTGAGTTTAACTGCATATGCTGATGCAAGTTTTGCTACAGACATAAATACACAAAAATCTACATCGGGCACTATAGTATTATTGGGAAAGGCATTGATTGGATGGAGGTCTATTAGACAGAAACATCTAAGTTTGTCAACAATGGAGGCTGAATTCTCATGTTTGTCTTTACTATGTACAGATTTAGTTTTGTATAAGCAATTATTAATTGATATGGGAATTAATGTAACAGATCCTATTGTTGTTTATGAAGATAACCAATCAGCAATACAGATGGCTTCAAATATTGCTGTTAAGACAAGAATGAAACATACAGATTTAAGATATTTAAATGTGAGACAATGTGTGCAAAGTAAGATGATTAAGCTGGAATACTGTATGTCAGAAAACAATATAGCAGATCATTTTACAAAGGCCCAAGGCTCTATAAAGCATAAGGCTAGCTGTGAAGATTATGGACTTAGAATGTAAGGTTGTATAAATTTTCCTACCCAAAAGGGGAGAATGTTAGGAATATAAGTCACCTAACAGCTATTAGGATTGAACAATATATAAACCAGGCTAGACATTTTAATACTGTATCTTTAAGAAACTGTAGTTGGGTGTGTTTTCTCAAATGGCCATAAGATGCAGCCAGAAACCTGGGTTGTTTTAGTCTTAGTCTCAGAAGAAATCTTAGTAAGTCTCTGTTTACTTCTGTTTCCTCTTGACTGCTGTTTCCTCTTGACTGACTGCTATTCCTGGATTTGATGTACGTCTGATACTGAACTGTTTTTGACACTGATCTTTGTTATTGGATTATCTCTGGATTAAAAACTGACTGATTTAACCTGTGAATGACTTTGGACTGTGTTTGAACTTTGCTTAAACCTTTCTGTAAGTTAAAACCTACATTTACTGTAGAGTGTATCTGTGTGCTGTGTGTATATTAATCAAACACTTCTCTCAATACATCTCTTTGCATGCGCTCATTCTTCTAACGGAGAATTACTCAACACTCTTCAACAAAACAAAGTATATGACTAAAGAGAAACATTAGGTAGTATAGCACCATTAATCAATAACAGATCAGAATTGTTTCCTGACTGACACCTAGCATCAAAACACTTTTCACTTCTTAAATCAAGTTCTCAAGCAGTCTTAGAAAGCTACAGTTTCTTCAAATGAATTTCATATTTTTCCAATTATAATTTTATTTTTAAAAAGTTATTTTAATGTTCTTAGCAATTTAATATTTTATGGGAATAGATGCAAAATCCTATAAACTCAGATTTATATAATTTTAAAAGTCTTTTAAATTTTTATACAACAAGGCAGTTGGAGAGTATGACTTTTTTAAAAAAAATATCAGAAAGTTATAAAAGGTATCATGTTGTATTTTATTTATTTGATTAGGACTATATCCCAGTTTTCTTTCAGGAGATCCAAGCAATATATAACATTTCTTCCTTCATTTTTTCCTGCAGCAAAAAATTTCTTGTTTGGTTGAGAGAAAAGAACTGGCTCAATAAGTATTTTGAAAAATATTTTTAGAAACAAGAAGTGCAAAACCATAGGTCACAATGATTACACTTACAAAATCAAGCCAGATTTCAAACTCTGTACCAAATCATATTCTATGAGTTTTCTGAGATTATAGAAATAATAACCATTAGTATTTCATTAATATTCTTTAACAAAAAAGCAATCCTTAGGACAATGAATTATTAACATTTCAACAGAAACATAAGACATGAGAAGAAACATTAAATTCAGTGACATTTTGAGAAACTATTGTAAAATACTTAATTTCTATAGAATGAAAGAAATAACCAAACATTGCAAGTTTTGTTTGAAATAATTTTTTGCTTATCTGGAGGATTTTTAAAAACTAGTAAATATTTAGTGTACTTTGCCCCTAAAAGTTATTAAAAGCCCCTAAACACTGTTGAAAAGAAGAAAAGTATTACATCAACAAATAATATTTATATGGATAATAGTATAAACAATAATTTTGAACCCTGGTGGCAGTGGTTAGAATGCAATATTGCAAGCAACTCTGCTCATAGACTTGAGTTTGATTCTATTGGGGCTCAGGGTTGACTCAACCTTCCATCATCCCAAGGTCGGTACAATGAGGAGCCAGATTGTTGGTAGAAATATACTGACATTGTAAAGCACTCAGAGAATGCTATAAGTACTATGGAACAGTATATAAGTCTAAGTGTTATTACTGTTACCAGTCTGGCTTATTATGTTCTATGCTTTTCATTCCACATTCCCACTTTGTACATCCTAATTTTGTTGAAGCAATACTGTATTCAAAAACAATGATCAAAAACAATGTTACAACAGTTGATTTTGAAAAATCTGGATATCAGTTTCAGAGATGAATGGGTCCATATTCAATTCACTATTTCAGAAAATACAGTAATTATTTTCTTTAAGAACAACAATATAGGTATAGATTTATTGGTTAAGTACCTTCTTCTTTTAGACCTCTAAATCATTGAGCTTAGATGCTTCAGCTCCCATTACAATTCCTAATGAAGTGTAAAATTGCATGTTGGTTTCTTGATAAAAGAGATGCCAAAATGGGATACGGAAAGATTGTGATGTTTCCAAACACTGTTGAAAGTCTCCCAGGACTAAATGTCTTGAAGAGATAATATAGGAATTGACATAAATAGAAGTAAATAGATGGCACAAAAGCCATGTTCTCCCTAGCTAAAATTAATGTATAGAATATCTATGGGAAGGCCTCATAGATTGTTCATTCAAGCATGTTCCTAATGTATCTTACCAAATACATAATAAAATATATATAAATTTCAAGCCAAGATTGATTCCTGATAAAGAAAAATATCTCCAATCAGATATTAAATTAAATGTTTATATAATTTAACTTTTAGTTTATTAGAAATCATAATTTGCATTTTGAAATGACTTTTTTCTATTAACATACCAAACTTTGAAATTGTGCTTCTGTTCAAAATATATATAAGTAATATATATATAAAACTTTAATAACATGCAAAACCAACCTGGCTTGAAATGTGGTAGACCATCAACTCCAGGCCATGACTCTTCATTTGGAGTTCCCAGAACCTGTAGATAATAATTAATTAAAAAGTTTAACTGAGACATAGAATTAATTTTTAAACTTATATACAATTTATAAATATCAATCCATCAAACTTTATAACTATTTTTGTCACAAATTATTTCTATATTGGAAGACCTATTAATCCTAATTATTATTGTCTAATTAAAAGGAGCTTGAGGCTACTAATTCAAAACTGAGGGGAATACATGCAAAGTGTATTAAAATTACATGATAAATTTTTTAATTCATTTAAACTGAGTACTCTGTGCATACAGACAGATCGCCTTAGAGCAGGTCAAACTCCCAGCCGTGGGCCAAATGCATCACATGCTGGCCACACCCATGCCCAGTTTAACGAAGGGCAGAAAAGTCCTGATACGTCACATGACACTGCTGTGACACCGTGAGTTTGACACCCCTGCCTTAGAGCTTTGTTGAGTTAAATCTACCCTGCAATGTTTAGCATGCCCAGCAGATGGAAGCAGAAATTTAATTTAGAAATTTAATTTATTACTGTATTCTCTCAAAACAACATTAGATTTTTTCCCCTAAATAATTTATTTTCTAAAGTGGAAGGATAATTTTTTTTATTTGTTGAAAATACATAATTAATAGGCAGGGAAATTTCCACTGGAAGCTTGTTCATGCAGGTACATTAAATTCAGGATTGCCTTTCTTAGAAAACAATATGGCTTTAGTAAATTAATATTAAGAAACCTAGCCTGATGAAAAACCAGATCTTATGGCTATATTTTAAAAAGTACTGAGTTTCAACCTTTCATATACAATCACTTATTTCATCAATTTCCTTATATTTTGTAAATTATCTAACACTAGCTCAATTTGCACATTTTTTTTTTGAAGAACCAAGAGTTCTTAATTTTAAAAATATTTTACACAGGTACAAATCCAATTTCAAAGTAGTAACACTTTCAGAATGAACCATGAAGCAATAAACAGACCAAGGGGCAGGGGAGGGGAGGTAAACAGCTATTGCCAGATCTCACTTACACAATTTTTTCAAGTCACTACTTTACTTACTAAAATGATAATTTAAGAATTGGACCCAAAGCAAAAAGCAAAATAACTGCAAAAAAATACCAAGTTGCTTTATTCCATTGATATCTTCTTATACTTATTAAATTATTTACCCAACATATACTGTATTTTTCACTCCATAAGACATATCTGACCATGAGATGCACCTAGGTTCAGAAGAGGAAAAAAATATGAGCCATATATGGAGCAGCAGTGTAGTGAGAGCAGGAGGTGAAACCTGAGAGGATCACAGATAGGTGTCCTCTCATGTGCCAGCTCTGCCTATTGATTCCTGTACTGCAGAAAAGAGACAGAAGAGGCAGGCAATGACAAAGACAGAAGAAAGAGAGTTCAGCATTGTAGAAGAACCACCACCACCACCCCACCATGGCCCAGCTGCTATTCACTAGTATTTGCTTCATAAGATGCACAGACATTTCTATCCACTTTGGGGTGGGGGAAGTGTGTCTGATGAAATGAAAAATACAGTATGTATATTTTTTTCCAACAACTAGACGCAGACCAAATCAATCAATCTTCATTATTAAAGAAAGCAGATGGCTCAAAATACTTTGATTGCCACATAATAGTATCAGTCTAACATACTTCTCTAAATTGATTTTTTTTTTTGAAGAAAATTTTATCATTTTTGTAACTTTCACTAACATGAGCCTTTATTATAGAAGAGATGCCTGAGAGATATTGGTAAAAAGGAACAACTATGATCAAACAAAGATAACTCATAGCAGCAAGGGTTGCAAATCATCAATATCTGTCCTCATTATATCTGTAGAATGTAGTCTAGTAGTTGGGGAATGGTAGGTCAGAAGAAATAATAGCTTCAAGCTTCATAGTTCTTTTGTCTAAAGTCACTCATGTTTATTTGGTGGTAGATACCAGCTGGGAAAAATCTAATGAATTGATATCAATATCAATCAGAATAGAATTGATAGGGACCATGGAGTTTTTCTAGTCCAAACCCTTGCTCGAGCAGGATGCCCTATACCATTTCAGAAAGGTAGCTCTCCAGTCTTCTCTTAAAAACCTCCAGTGATGAAGGGCCTACAATTTCTGAAGGCAAGCTGTTCTACTGGTTAATTGTTCTCACTGTTAGGAAGTTTCTCCTTAACCTTGTTGCTTCTCTCCTTGGTTTGGTTCAATCTATTGTTTCTTGTCTTGCCTTCCGGTACTTTGGAAAATAAGTTGACCGTTCTTCTTTGTGGTAGCCCATCAAATATGGAATACTGCTATCATGTCACCCCTAGTCCTTCTTTCCTCTAATCAAGCCTGTTAAGCCTGTGTTCCCCAACCAGGGTTAAGGAGACAAGCTAAACAGAATGTGCAGCGTTAGTCAGATAGGCACACAGATAAATGAGTGAGATATGTTTGTATGTTTGTTAACATACAGTAAAAATAACAGATACCCTTGTGCTATCAAAAATATAGTTTATTCCATTTAGAGTTTATAGCATAGTCAAAATAACAGTCCATTAGTCATGTATCATTTTAGTCAGTCCATTCAAGGATATTCAGTTAGCAAAGTCCGTGTAGAATATCCAATGTCAGTTCACTTACAATAAATCAACAGTCCTTTCTCTCTCCCGTTCGAGTAAGGAAAAACGCAGTCTTCATCCAGTAATTAGGGATCATCAAGTCAGAGAGAGCAAGCTGACGTTCCTTGCTTCTTTTATGGTGCTTTCACAACCACTTCCTTAATTACATTACTACAGTTAAAGTTGCAGACGCTTTAACTAATAATATGATAACATATTTATTATTTATTATAATAACATGATAACATATTTATTATTTTACCTAAACCAGTTAGGGTAAACAATGTTATCCCTAACATTCTCCCCTTTTAGGTAATAATAATAATATAACTAATAACTATTTACATCTTTAAATCATATTTGTTACAACTCTCTTTAAACTTAATTACACCTTGAGCTTTTGTAAATTGGTGTGCAATGTTTTCTTCTGTCATGCAGTATTCCAATTTAATTAGCTCATTCTTTACAGATTCTCTAACATTTAAGTATCTTAAATCAGTATGCTTTGATCTAGTTTTTACAGCAATATTAGTAGCTAACTTTATGGCTGCTTGGTTGTCCTCGTACACAATAATGGAATCTTTAACAGTTATATCCATGTCTAATAATAACTGTTTGTACAAAATTAAGTCAGTGTATAGTAATGACAGACATGAAAATTCCGCTTCCATCGTGGACAAGCTAATATGCTGTTGTCTGATTGACCTCCACCCTATTAGTGTCTTACCAAATAATATAGCCATCCCAGAGGTTGATTTTCTAGTGTTTATGTCAGTTGCAAAACTTGCATCTGCATAGGCACTAATACTCAAATCACCCTTTGGTTCTATATACAATGCATGGTTCATTGTTCCTTTAAGATATCTTAAAATTCTCTTTAATGATTGCCAATGACATTGATCTGGATCTGAATTAAAACGAGCCAGCTGATTAACACTATAAGCTATATCTGGCCTTGACCAATTGCTGATTGATATATGATAAGCTATATAGACTTATCAAATTTGGGACTTTGAGCAACAGTTTGGCAAACTTCCTGACTCATTGGAGTCTTTGCCGGTTTACAAAGTTCCATTTTATATGTTTTAATTAATTGGCAAATTTTATCTTCTTGAGATATCTTAAATCCATTTTTTGTTTTGTTAATTGTCAATCCTAGATACCTTTTAATTTCACCTAAAGGCTTTAATTTTATCTTTTTGGCTAATAATGATATAATCTCATTAACTTCATTATTAGTCTTAGTTATCAAAGCAATATCATCTGTAAATAATAACAACAATGACACCGTTCCATTATTTTCTCTTTTAAACACACATGGATCTGCTAAACCAGATTTAAAACCTATATTGTTTAACTCTTTCACAATATATTGGTTCCATTGATAGCCAGATTGTTTCAATCCATAAAGACTTTTTTTGAGTTTCGAATAATCATTACTATTTACTTTATTGTCTTTTATAATAATTGGCTTTTTCAAATATATAGTGTGCTGCAATGGTGCATGCAAATAAGCAGTTTCTACATCTAAATGGTTAATGATATAGTTTTTTTTAGCTGCCCACACTAAAGCTGCTCTCAAAGATGTTGCTTTAAGACTTGGTGCAAAAACTTCATCGTAATCAGATGCAGTTTGATTAAATTCTTGAGCTACCAACCTAGCTTTATGTGTAACAGTCCCATCATTTCCAGTTTTTACTTTAAATATCCATTTGCACCCAATGGATTTTTCTCCTGGAGGTAATTTAGCATCTTCATATACTTTCATTACCTTTAATGAATTTAGTTCTTTTTCCATTGCCTTTTGCCAATTCTCCTGATCCTTAGCAGGATACATCCTAAGTTCATATATACTAGTTGGAACTTTAGTTACTTGGCAAACTATACTTGCTTGATACCTATCACGTGGTCTAGTTACAGGTGTAGTACGTCTAGGTATTACAGGACTTACAGGTGGACTTTCCTTTATTAGCTCTTCCTGATCAACTGTTTCCTCTTGTTCTGGTCCTATTTGTTCTTTGTGGACTTCTTCTTTAATTGGACTCTTCTCATAACTAATCTGTTCTTTCTGCCTTTTGTAGGGTTCAATAATTACTTCGTTATTTAAATCTTGCTCTAATCTATTCCATCCTACATGTTCTAGGAATTTAGCACTGGTACTGGTGTAAACTCTAGATGTACCTGGTTCCCAGAATCTATAAGAACTATGATTAGATTCATATCCTACAAAAAATAATCTTTTAGCTCTATGCTGTCCTTTGTGTCTGAGTTGTGAAGGGATATGCACCCATGCTGGTGCTCCAAATGTGTGAATGTAACTTAAATCAGGTTTTGTACCATGCCACAGTGTGAATGGTAATTCACCTGTTGTTGAATTAACAACATTATTTAATATATGATTACCACACATTATTGCTTCTCCCCATAAATTGTCAGGTAATCCTGAATCAGACAACATAGTACGTGCCATTGACTGCAGTGTTTGGCCTCGTCTCTCTATAAAGGCATTATATTGTGGCCTATATGGTGCAGACTTTTTATGTTGAATACCTAACATTCTAAGTCTATTCTGGAATTTATTATTTGTAAATTCTGTACCATTATCTGTTATAAGAGTTAATAATTTCTTTTTAGTTTTCCTTTCTGCAAATTTAATCCAATTAAAGAGATTTAGATACATTTCAGTTTTGCTCTTCATTAAATAGCAAAACCTATATCTAAATAATGGTCCATTATACTTAGTATGTATCGAGTTCCTCCTACACTTGGTTTTTTTGGACCTATTAAATCGGCAAATACTACCTCTAAAGGGTCTTTGGTAGTAAATCCATCAACTCTATTAGCCGGTATGACCCTGCTTTTGCTTTGATTACAAATAGAACATTGCAAATATTACAAGGTTTCAAACTTATTCTTTTAGATAATTGAACAGTTCTCTTAAGCATTTTAAAATTTAAATGCCCTAGCCATCGGTTCAACAAGTGAATCCATTTATCATGAGGTTTCTTATTATCATAAACCGTGTTAGCCACCTCTAAACCATTATCATTTAACACATATAATTCACCTCTTAAAGATGCAGTAATTTTCTTATCTTTTTTCAATTATGCAGTTATCTCCTTTCAAGGTAACTACATATCCTAGTTTAACCAAAATTCTAACTGAAATTAAATTAAATTTAAGTTGTGGTACATATAACATTTTTACATTCTCTTTTATGAAAGAACAATATGCTATACCTTGACCTTTAGCTTTCAGTTTCCAGCCATTGGCTAACGATATCTGCTGTGTACTCTGGGACATTTTAATAAAATTTCTGTTATCATTTGTTATACAGTGGGATGCTCCACTGTCAACCACCCATAAATTATTTTTTACAGCTCCGTTAATATACATGGCTAGCTCTAAATTTTTATTTATCTTTTGATGACTTTTAGTATTCTGGCCAGCGTTCTGGTGCTTTGCTTTTTTACAAAATCTTGCCAAATGCCCTCTTCCTCCACAATTAAAACACTTTTTAATTGCGTATGCAGTAGGAGATTTATTATCTTCTTTTTGAGGTTGCTCCCTCCTTAACTGATCTTTCAAGTCTTCTTCTGGCCTCTTCAATCAATCTGCCAGTTATATCAGTTAAAGTTAAACTTTCCTTTGGCAAAATTTCAAGGGAAGTGACGTAGTTATCATAACTTTCGTTTAGTGATGATAGAATTATGTAGACTTGGTGTAGTTCAGAGAAAATAAGCTCTTTCTCGTGCAGTTCTTGAAAAATGCTTTTTATAGAATTCAAATGACTAAGCATATCACCATTCATCTGGAGATGCATCCTGAAAAGCTTCTGTGTTAGATTTATGTGAGCACCAACGTTATCTCGAACATAAATCCTCTTCAGCTTCTGCCAACACCCAACAGCCGTTTGCTCTCCATAGATATGAACAAGTTGCTGGTCAGACAGTGTTAGTCCTATTATGCAAAAAGCTTGTTCATTCTTCTGCATAAAGTCTTCTATTTTTTGTCTATCTTCCTCAACCTCTGGATCCCATTCCTCTACGTTTGGTGGTTTTCAATTATGTTCCACAGACCTTCTCTTCGTAGAAGTAGACTACATTTCATAGACCATGATACATAGTTTGTTCCATCCAACCTGGATATAAGGGACAAACTTTGTAGATTGACTTGTGCCATGTTTTCTTATATGGATATAAAACTATAATTAATAAAACACAGCTGTCTGTTTACTGTAATGTATAACAACACAAACTCTCACTTTTTACATAAATCTGTTTTATCCTAGTTAAACTGACTTTGCAGCCCCTGGGCCCATAACCAGTGTTAAGCCTGGGTTCCCCAACCAGGGTTAAGGAGACAAGCTAAACAGAATGCGCAGCGTTAGTCAGATAGGCACACAGATAAATGAGTGAGATATGTTTGTATGTTTGTTAACATACAGTAAAAATAACAGATACACTTGTGCTATCAAAAATATAGTTTATTCCATTTAGAGTTTATAGCATAGTCAAAATAACAGTCCATTAGTCATGTATCATTTTAGTCAGTCCATTCAAGGATATTCAGTTAGCAAAGTCCGTGTAGAATATCCAATGTCAGTTCACTTACAATAAATCAACAGTCCTTTCTCTCTCCCGTTCGAGTGAGGAAAAACGCAGTCTTCATCCAGTAATTAGGGATCATCAAGTCAGAGAGAGCAAGCTGACGTTCCTTGTTTCTTTTATGGTGCTTTCACAATCACTCCCTTAATTACATTACTACAGTTAAAGTTGCAGACACTTTAACTAATAAACCATGATAACATATTTATTATTTTACCTAAACCAGTTAGGGTAAACAATGTTATCCTATGAAACTGTTCTTCATATGCTTTTGTTTTCAGGCCTTTAATCATCTTAGTTGCTCTTCTTTGCACTTTTTCCAAATCTTGACATCTTTTTTGTAATGTGGTAACTAAAACTGATGCAGTATTCCAGATGTGGTCTTACTAAGGATTTATAAAACAGTATGAATACTTCATATGATCTTGATTATGTTTATACAATCAAGAATTGTATTAGCTTTTTTGGTTGCTGCTGCACATTGCTGGATCATGTTCAAATGATCATCCACTAAGACCTCCAAGGTCCCTCTTATGGTTACTATTTTTGAGCCAAGTTTCACCTAATCTGTATTTGTACCTTTGGATTTTACACCTGTCTAGGTGTAAAACCTTGTTTTTGTCCACATTAAATTTCCTAATGTTAGATAAGGCCCATTATTCAAATCTGTCAAGATCTTTTTGGATCTTGAGTTTTTGAGGTGTTGGCTTTACCCGCCAGCTTAGTGTCATCTGCAAATTTGATGAGTTCCCTTTCTATTCCCTCATCTAAGTCTTTATGAAGAGCACTGGGCCCAAGATGAAACCTTGTGATATCCCACTGCTTACTTCCCTCCATGTAGATATATTACATTAAGAACAATTTATTGAGTAGGGTTTGCAGTCAGTTACATATCCATCTAGTGGTGATGTTGTCTACCCCACAATTTTTCTAGCTTATCAAGAAGCTGTGGTCTAGGTATGATTCTTTGATTATGTTTCTACTAGGTGAGTCCATGAAAATATGCATATTCTACCAAGAGGTACCAACACATGCAGCAGACATATTGGAACTTCAGGTGACTTCTATTTGTAGCATTAGGTGCAATTGAACATCTTCCAGTTGGAAGCTTTCCTAGACTGTACATTCTGATGTATGGATAGTCCTTCACTTACAACCATTCGTTTAGTGACAGTTCAAAGTTATAACAGAACTGAAAAAAGTGACTTATGACCATTTTTTACACTTATGACCATTGTGGTATCCCCACGGGCCACGTGATCAAAATGTTGGTGCTTGACAACTGGTTTGTATCTAGAGTAGTTGCAATATCCCAGGGTCATGAGATCCCTTTTGTAACCTTCTGACAAGCAAGGTCAATAGGGAAGCCAGATTCATACAACTGTATTACTCACTTAACTGCAATGATTCACTTAATAACTATGGCAAGAATGGTCACAACATGGGGCAAAACTCATTACTTATTGTCTCACTTAGCAACATAATTTTTGGGTCAATTGTGGTTGTAAGTTGAGGACTAGCTATTTCAGCAGGTGAAGTTTAGGAGAATCTTTGCCTGGCTTTCACTAATGTGCCACTTGTGGTCTTTTCAGGAATGGGAGGTTCTAGTGGAGTGGTGGCTAATCTTTTTGGGCTCCTGTGCCAAAAATTGTGCACGTGCTTGCATGCTCACATTCGTGTGCCAGCACCCAAAAGGCAATGCACTCCCAAGGCCCCCTATGGATGCGCGCATAATCCCCACCCGCCCGCCCCTTACCTGCAACTGTGCCTCACAGCTGATTTTCGGCCGCATTGAGGCCTTTTTTGGCATCCCAAAGGCTTGAGGAAGGCTTCTGCAGGCTTTGCAGGCTAAAAACTTTCATCACTTCCAATATTTTCGGAAAAACAAGAAGTGACGAAACGGGGCTAGTTTTCAGCCTACAAAGCCTGCAGAAGCCTTCCTCAAGCCTTTGGGAGGCTGAAAAAGGCCTCAAACCGGCCGAAAATCAGCTGTGAGGCACACGAATGCCCAGTGAGTTAAGTTTGCCTGCAGCTAGTGTGCGGGCACAAATGGCTCTGCGTACCACCTGTGGCATGCATGCCATAGGTTCGCCATCACGGTTCTAGTGATAGTGACTCATGCTTTATCATCCTGAATCTTGATTACTGAATTTAATTTATATGGAATTGTCCTTGAAGATGATTCAGAGATACAGCTAATTCTAAAAACATGTTTTTACCTATTGACTGATTAAAGTTTTTAAAACAGGTAATGGCATTGGTTTCTTGTTTGCTTCTCTACCCAATTAAAGCTCCTAGTAATTACATATTAAACATTTTATGTGTTAAATTTTGAGTATATTCAATAGTGCCTACTAAATCCAATGCAGTCTGCCATCTGTATGCTGAGGTATGATAGTTATGTCACATTAGTTTAAAGCAAGGCTGTCAAACTCCCGGCCTATGGGCCGGATGCATCGCATGCTGGCCAGACCCATACCCGGTTTAATGAAGGGAAAAAAAAAAAGTCCTGATATGTCACATAATGCCGCCTTGATGATGACATGAGTTTGACCCCCTTTGTCTAGAGTAATGTTTCTTAAAGTATGATCTTAGACCCCTGGAGGTTGCCCAATATGTTCTTGGGAGACCATGAAATCATAATTATTTGCCAAATGATTAATAATATAATTATAATATTATTAATAATATAATTCCACAAAGTGGTAGCAGCTGCAAATGAGTGTACTTTTAATTGGGTAAATATTGATCAATATAATTCATATAAACAAAAATTCTTTTGGTAATTTTTAAAAGAAGGAGTGGTCCTAATAGAAAAAAAATTAAGAAAAAATAACTTTATTTTTATAATTGTATCTGAGAAACGTAAGAATTTAAGACACAATTTTGCCTATTTCTATAAATCTGCCATGCTATAAATCTATAAATCTGCCAGGATCTATAACTCATAACTCTGAGGTGCTTGTGAGAGAGTAAAAGCTTCCAACCTTAACAACCTGATTGATTTAAAATATGTTCAGACTTGTAGGATTGCCATCTGAAATATTTGCTCTTTGGCCACAAGAGGGAGTCAAAGAATATAAAAGAGTGGGAAAGCCAGGTTTGATTGAATAAACAAAGTGAATATCAAATTACAAAGGGGGAAACCAACTCAGCTGGATGTCATGAGAAGCATTTTAGAGAAATGTTCAAACAAAATAATTGAAACAGTGGGAATAAAACAATGTAACCATGTAAAGGAACTTCTCAAACCACAGGGGATATTTCACAAACAAATGACAAAACTGACTTTTGAAACACGCATTTCAAAAAGAGTGTATTTTTGAAATGAGTGTTTATGATGTTGATTCAAATAGAATTGTTCTTATAGAACTAAAAGTGGATCCACAGGTACAACTTTAAATCATAACAGAACACGTTCAGGATCTCCATTCCAAATTTGAATTTAAGATTGACACTGGGAATACAATTTGTCATGAACCTATAAGAAAATAAATTTGAAAATGTGATGAATTCATTTTTAGAAATTTTGGAACATGTTGTTGAAATTGAATTTAGAAAATGAATATATTCAATAAAGTATGGTTTTAATCTAAAAGAACATTTTTACAAAATGATATATTAAGTATTTATTAGCATTTCAATTGAAAAGGATAATAAATGTAGAGCTGTAATTACTGTAATTATAAGGATATTAATTTTTAAGAAATGTTTTGATTTTTAGAATGATATAAAACTGGCATTTGAAGTTTTTTGTCTAGATTGTTGGCCATAGACTGGGAAAAGAAACCTAGATCTCTCTCTCTGTCTCTCTCTCTCTCTGTGGTCTCCCTTTTTCTTTCAGAAAAAGAAACATGCTGACAGCATTGTATATGAAAATTAAAATGAAACTTTAAGTTATTGATTTAATTTTGCAACTATATAAATCTCTTGTTATTCAAAATGCAAAACAAAATGAGGCTGTATTTGAATTGTACTGAAAAGAGTTGGAAATCACTACTTTTTACTTCTTTTTCTCCTATTCTCTTTCTCCCTTTTCCTGATTTTTATTTTTATTTTATTTTATACTACAAAAAATGTTGTAATAAAAATTTCTTGAAAACAATGAATAGAATATATAAAACCGAACATTTATATTCCACATGGACAGTGCAAAAGGAAAATGATACAGACATGAACCATCCAATCCCAAAATAATAATGTTCAAAATAAGAACCTCTTGTTTGAATATAAGGAAACTTCTACAGAATCACAGTCTACAAATGAAAAGTTCTTCATTAGAGAAGGAAAAAAGTGTCCTTAGTAATTAATGATTTTATAATTGAAACAGATCATTTTAGTTAATGCACTGTTTTGTTCAAAAATACTAATAATCTAAAACAATTCTCAGTTTTCCATTTTTATATAAGAGCAGGGTGGTAACAAAATTAAAACTCACTAGAAGGGTTAGATGAACTTACCAGAAAAATTCTTTCAAGCTGATCTTGAATATCTTTCATTCCTGGAAAAGCAGCAACTCCTTGAATCATTTCCACAAAAATGCAACCAACTCCCCTAAAAAACAAGAATAAAATAAATTACAGGGCAAAAATCTGCATGAACCCTCGTACACACCCTGCAGATAGTTTTATTGGATTCTTCACTGTATGAGAAACATTACTGTTATTGCCTATGAAAAACTCAGACTTGTTCTTTTTACAAAACAGCTTCAAATAGAGCACTGAAAACTGCTATCCCTTTCTGTTAACAAAATTATAGTGATAGAAGGCTCTAGTATCACAAGAAATAGAATAAAGAAAAACTTCATAACCATTTATTTTATTGTTACTAGATGTGGCTCATATTTTTTTTATTTATTGGTATAAGCATATAGCATCTCAACTGGAACTTTGCAGAAGACCCCCTCCCCACACTCAAGACAAACTTTGCTCAAACCTTGCTATTACTAAGACAACCAGAATAAAAATATAAACAGGTTTTGTATATATTTATCTAAATCATGGAAGTAAAGTGATTATTTAATTTTAATTGCAGACTGTTGCCTTTTCTTCTTTCTAACACAGAGTATTGTGTTTCATGGCATTGACATTGATGATCTTGTACAGAAACCTAGTATTGGAATAAAAAAATGTGAGGGCAATCTGGCAGAGACATCTGTTATCCCATTGATCGCCAGGGTTTGATTAGGCTGATCTGGCTGCTAAGTGGATGTCCCCTTCCTCCTCCATCATTCCATGTGTGTCCTGAAGATGCACCCTTGTTGATGAGGATGGCCATCCCAGATAGAAGTGTACCAATCTTTGGTTAAGGACATAGGAATAAAAAAGTAACTTTAACCATATGTTTGCATACAGTTTCATGGAAGTTATATATACATGTACAGTCATGAAAAAAAATCATAGTTGCTAGCATACGAATAATTTTTAAAAAATTCTTATATTGCAACTACAAATTTAAAAAGCAAATTTGTGAGCCATTCTAAATTTTTAAGATGATAGCACAAATCATTACAAACTTCCATTAGAAACTGCAATGAAATAAAGTGATTCGGTGCTTAAAGAACAAAAAGACGATATCTGTATACCTTCTAGAATGTATACATACTGAATGCTTTCCATACCATCCAGAGGCTTCTTTGAGTTTCGAATGACTATTTATGTAGAATATTCTATTCACAATCCATCAGTAGCTTCAGCAATGCTTTTGTAAAAAATTAAGCTTAATATGAAAGTCATAAAGTCATAATCAATATTTCTATGAAAACTATTTCTGTAAATGCACATTATCAACTTTAATATAATCAAAATAATTTTGCAGTAATTCACCACTATTTGCTATAGGAATGCTGCCCCACCCAATTTGATTTAATATTTAAGGGTTTAGGCTAGAAAACAATAGAATGTGAGTTCCAATCCCACTTTAGTCATGAAAACCAGTGGGATGATTTTGAACACTCTCTCTCAGTTCAATCCACTTCACAGGATTGTTGTGGGGAAAATAGGAAAAGGAAGGATTATTAAGTATGTTTAAACACCTTGAATTATTTCCAAATTAACGAAGTCAGGACACCAATAAATCCTTAATTAAATAATATATATTGATATTTGAGTTACTTATAAAGTAATAAAGGGGAGGGGATGAAAATATAATAAATAAATAAATAAACCTCCTCCTAGTAGTTTTGAATATATAGAATTAAAATTTTGTTTCCAAAGAGGAAAAACACTCTCTGTATATACTTTTTATTCAAAGGCCTGGTAACAAAATAATGGAAAACAGTGCCCTTCTCCTTTAATGTTGGAATCATTAGGAAGATGGATTAATCCTCCTGATTCTTTGGCAGGACCCTAAAATACATTTGGATTTGATTGGGCAAAACTACCTTTAATCACTCCATAGAACATTTCATTTATGACCATCAATTTCATATTAGTATTCAATAAGGAGAGGAGAAAAGAACAAAGAGTACAACCTACTAATATGCAAGTAAAAGGCTCCAATATCCTCAATTCATTCTTTTTGCAATGAACTCTAAAAACCAAAATATTAATACATTAACATTTATTACTTCAGTAAGCTGAATTGACTTCATGAATTTTGTGTGGAATTGTAGGATTGATAGAAAAGGATATTTGTAGTTCAGAATCAATTCCTGGCAAACAGAGAGGGGAGAAATGGACGTAGTGACAGATTTTATTTTCCTGGGTTCCAAGATCTCTGTAGATGGGGACTGCAGCCAAGAAATTAAAAGATGCTTGCTCCTGGGAAGGAAAGCTATGACAAATCTAAACAGCATACTGAAAAGCAGAGACATCACCCTGCCAATAAAAGTACATATAGTCAAGGTTATGGTTTTCCCAGTTGCAATGTATGGCTGTGAAAATTGGACCATAAGAAAGGCTGAATGGCAAAGAATTGAGGCCTTTGAACTATGGTACTGGAGAAGATTCCTGCGTGTCCTTTGGACTGCAAGGCGATCAAACTGGTCAGTCCTAGAGGAGCTCAACCCTGACTGTTCTTTAGAAGGCCAAATCCTAAAGATGAAACTCAAATACTTTGGCCACCTAATGAGAAGGAAGGACTCACTGGAAAAGATGCTGGAAAAATTGAGGGCAATAGAAGAACGAAACAACAGAGAATGAGGTGGCTGGATGGAGTCACTGAAGCAGTAGGCATGAGCTGAAATGGACTCCAGAAGATGGTAGAGGATAGGAAGGCCTAGAGGAACATTGTCCATGGGGTCACAATGGGTCAGACACGACTTCGCAACTAACAGCAACAAAGTTCATATTGAACCATGGGGTCCATGGTGTCAGAAAGCAGCTTGGCTGTTTTCTTGCAGACATTTCATTACCAAACTAAATAATATCATCGGTCCTAGAAGGGAATGGGACTTGCTTTCATTTTTTATACTAGTGGCTTACTCTGTTAATGTTAGTGGAAACGATCTTGGTGTTCCTTAGTTGGGCTTCTCTGACTCTCTCAGTAAACAACAGTCTAATCAAAGAACCACCAACATCACTTCCACAAACATTGACAGGACAACATTAATATTTATTTCTGATTTTGTTTTTCAAAACTATCCTTTAACATTTCCAGTATCAGAATATTTTGCATCATCTGTAACCGTTAGCCAAATTTCAATATGTCTCTTTTGATTGAAATCTAATTCATTTTAAAACTAATTTAAAAACCCTTATCTTACTATTTTTAAAACAAAAGCATTTTCCACAAGAAGGATTCTACCCACCATACCAATTTTGAGAGGTGTCAGAGGCAGTGCAAGAGTACTGTCCTTTCACTTAACTGCCAGAGAGTTTGGAGGCCATGAGCATACCATGTTGTCACATAGCCTCTGGAACCACCAAATACACCATGAGAACACAGTTTCATAAGCTGCACAAGAGAAGGGTATGCTTTGACATGGCCTCTGTACAAACTTGTTGATTACAACTGTGTTCAGTACATGAGGACTACCTAAAAGTGGTGCTATCATCACTCGCAAAGGCTGATGGGACATGTTAATATAGAAAATAATGAGAAGCAACATCACTGCAGAAAGCTACCCATTATTCAAATTTCAAATTAATCATGGTCTCAAATGAACTATAAATACTCTAGAAAGATATATAAAGTGCTGTCTTTCTCTTTAATATCCTACTGATCTTCTACCTCTAAAATATAAAAGGAATGAAAAATCTAAAGTAGGAGGGATGCATCAGTGAGGTATTAAAGTGGACATATGAAAGATATATATCAAGAACCAAATGGGTTCACTGCTTTTCCTTAGATAGCAGAGGACTGTAAAAAAGAAGAAAACATAGTTCAAATCAAATTCCAGGACCTATACAGCTTTGTTAAGTCCGGAGCATGGGTGCGAATGATGGAGACGAGCCGGTAAAAACAGTGAACTTCAAACTCTTTATTTACATATTGTGACAGCTCAAACTGGAGGGCTGCTATAGCCTTCCTTATATAGGCAACTTTATTAGCTATTCAACCAATAGCAAACCTGGAGCGCTAGCTCTGTTAACCAATGGGAATGGCCTGTTAATGGCCAATCAGATGCTCCTGAATGGACCAATCCGATCCTGCCATTAACAGCCAATCAGAAGTGCAGGGCCAGAACCCTGCACTTGACTTCAAGCTCAAGATAACTTTATTAGTATTATTCATTCACAACACCCCTTTCCCCCGGCTTCTGCCCACGGGGTACGGTTACATAGTCCTTAAGGTAGGACAGCTGTTTTGTTAGTCTTTTCGATTTTCGCAAAGTGCCTACTTCTGCTGAGGTAGATCGTTGTTTATCGGTAGGAGTGCCTCTGGTTCCGAGTTCGCGTTCCCGTCGTCACCAATATCACTGGCCACTCCCTGAGGTGAACTCACTCCGGTCCCTGGTTCCTGTTCCTGCGTTTCAGTCCCATTATCAGTTCCTTCAAAAAGATTTCCCTCTAATTGCAATTCGCTTTCCTCTGTATCTCCCCCCCCTCAGTTTGGTCATAAGGGAGTTCGGAAGTGCGTGACAGTAACCGCGATCGTAGTTGATCTATGTGGCGCTTCCAAAGTCTGTCGTCAGGGCACTGAACGAAGTATGATCTTGGGCCGGTTACGCGGATTATGGTCGCTTCTACCCACAGCGGATCACCCGATAAGTTTTTAGCGAATAGTAAATCGCCTACCTGAAAGTGGTTTTTCCGGTTCGTAGGCTGGGTATAACCGATCGAGGTGGGAGCGGAGCTTTCGTCCCATGTGCAGCTCGGCAGGAATTTTGTTGGTGACGCTGTGAGGTGTGATGTGTTGGAGGAAAAGGATCCGGTTGATTTTCTTGTCGATGTTGTCGTAGTCAATCTTTTGGAGAGTCTTTATTACGAATTGTACCATGCGCTCAGCCCTACCGTTGGCAGCAGGGTGTGCAGGTGAAGTGAGAGCATGTCGGATACTGTGGTCAGCCAGGTACTGCTCAAAAGACAGCACGGTAGACTGGGGCCTGTTGTTGGATACCAGAACGTCTGGTAATCCGTGGGTTGCAAACAGTCTTTCCAGTCTTTTGATGACCGCGTCAGTGGTCGTGTTGCTCATTCGGTGAATCTCGAGCCAATTCGAGTAGGCGTCGACGGTTAGTAAAAATGTGTGGCCTTTGGTCGGCCCGGCAAAGTCCAGATGGATGCGGGACCAGGGTCCCGGCGGCATCTCCCATTTGGTGGGGGTTGCCTTTGGTGGAGCATTGCTTACTTCTTGGCATCTCCTGCAAGTTTTAACCCATGATTCGATTTGTCTGTCAATGCCTGGCCACCATGCATAGCTTCGTGCGAGGCCCTTCATGCGCACGATGCCAGGGTGGCCATCGTGCAAGGTTCTTAGCAATGTCTGTTGGAGTCGTTCTGGAATAACGACTCTATCGCCCCAGATGACACAGTCCTTCTGCGAGAACAACTCTGTTTGATGACTTTTGAATGGTGCAAAGTCGTCTGGTACTTGGTCCAATGGCCATCCGCGTTCCACCCATGTGAGGACTCGTGCTAAGATGGGGTCGCATTTTGTTTCCCTTGCGATGTCATGGGCAGTTAATGGCGGCGTGTGGAGTGTCTCGATCTGCAACGCTGTCATCGTTGGTGCAGGACTGTTGATAGTTTCAGGGAGCGATGTATGGCTCAGCGTGTCGGCATGGGGAATGGCTTTACTGGGACAATATTGTAGCCGATAATTGTAGGCAACCAAGAATTCTGACCAGCGGGTCATTCTGGGAGAAAGTATGTAGGGAGTTGGCTTGTCCCCAGCGATGATCCCCAGCAATGGTTTGTGGTCAGTTACAATGGTGAAAACCCGGCCGTAGACGTACTCATGAAATCTTTTAACAGCTGATACAATCGCCAGGGCTTCTTTATCGATCTGACTGTAATTTCGCTCGGTTTTTGAGAGCGTCTTTGAGAAGTAAGCAACAGGGGCTTTGTTACCGTTTGGTAACACATGGCTCAAAATGGCGCCCACTCCAAAATGTGATGCATCACATGTAATGTTTACTGGCAAGGTCTCATTGTACTACATTAGTACGGCGTCCGAAGTCAGTAGTTTTTTCACATTATGGAACATCTGCTCTTCTTTGTGACCCCATACCCAAATCGATTTTTTATCTAATAGCCGATGTAAAGGTTCAGTGACAGCCACCTTGTGCGGCAAGAATACATTATAAAAATTGATGAGGCCTAAGAACGCCTGCTGGTCGATCTTGTTCTGGGGTCTGGAAGTGTTTTTTATTGCTCTTAATTTGCTATCTGTAGGGTGAATACCCTGACTGTCAATTAAGTACCCTAAGAATTCAACACAATTGGTACACAGTTTGCACTTATTTCTTTTGACTTTCAAGCCTGCTTCCTGGAATTTTTGTAATACCAGTCTTAAACGCTCCCGTAAGATTTTTGGAGTGGGGGCGGCAATGAGCACATCTTCAAAATAGGGGACAACGCCCTTGATCCCCTGCAATAGTCTCTCCATTAGGCTCTGAAAGATCCCCAGGGCCACACTGACTCCGAATTGAAGCCGCGTACACTTAAAGGCACCTCGGTGTGTTACGATAGTCTGTGCCTGTGCCGTTTTTTCGTCAACCAGCAGTTGCTGATAAGCCTGAGCTAAGTCTAGTTTAGCGAAGACTTTTCCGCCCCCCAGGGAATGGAGGAGGTGTTGTACCACCGGCACCGGATATGGGTTCTCTTGCAGGGCGTGGTTTAGGATGGCTCGGTAGTCCCCACAAATTCTAATGGAGCCGTCTGGCTTAATTGGTGTCACAATTGGCGTTTCCCATGGGGAGTGGTCATTTGGCTTTAACACTCCCTGGGCAATCAAATTATCAAGCTGCTCATCGATTTTTGGCTTTAGAGCGAACGGAACTCGACGAGGCTTAAGGCGGATGGGACCTATCTTTGGATTAAGGCTAAAGGATATCGGGGTCCCCTTGTACTCGCCTAGCTTTTCCTCGAAGACGTTCCTGAATTTGTGGGCGAGGTCTTTCTCCCAGTCACTGCCGCCGATTCGGTTAATGCCAGCCACTTCAATGCCGAGTGGTGCGAACCACTGCAGGCCTAACAGACTAGGCTGGTCCTTATCGATCACTGTCAGGGGTAAGTACGCCGTGCGGTTCTTGAATGCAACCCGGACTCGACTGGATCCTGCGACTGGAATTTGGTTCCCCTGGTAGTCCTTTAACACGAGCGGTTGGAATTGAAGGTCTTGGCGCCAGATAGTGGGGATGAGTTGCTTGAGGATCGTCCATGAGACCATTAAAAGAGACGATCCTGAGTCAACTTCCATTTGGCAAGGCCGATTTTCAATGTTCATGTTGACCCGAATTTTCCTAGCATCTAGTGAAGAGGCATGGCCAATAGTGAGTGTTTGGTGGGCCTCTTCCCATCTCGCTAGACGATTCACGGGTCGGTTTCTGTAGGAGTGGTTCACTGGTTCTCGCCTTACAGGGCAATTCCCTGTCGACTGGCGGAGATTGGTTCCTTTCGAGGTCTGGCTGGGTCCGAGGAGGCTTCTGCAGACCTGTCCGATGTGGCCTCGTTTCCCGCACTCATGGCAGAGAGCGTCACGGAATTTGCAGTCGGAGCAGTAATGGTTGGCCCCGCAGCACGGTTGCTGGGACTTCGGGTATCATTCCCGATTGGACCGCAGGCGATGGACCTCTTCTTTGTCGCTGTCTGACGACAAAGAGAGGTCCTCATGGTGGGCCATCTGCAGCTGCCCTTCTGCGTTAGGTGAAACTTTGCCGGCCGGTGGGTGTTCTGGAGCGCGATTTCGGCGTAGTTGGGCAGCTGACTTCTTGGTCGCCTCCGCTGCTGTAGCTTCAGCTATGGCATCTTTAAGGGTGATGTTGCCCTTTGCCATTATTTTGCTCTGTACGTTTAGAGCGTCTAGCCCGAGGACTACTCAGTCTCTCAAGGCCTCTTCTAGGTCGGTGAAATCGCAAAGGCCTCCCAAGTTCCAGAGGTCTGCAACGAAATCGGCGACGCTTTCTCCTTTCCGTTGGTTTATTTGATAGAACTCGTGTTGTCTTACGAGCGTTGGAACAGTTGGTGCATAGTGGGCCCTTAGTAGCGGTTCGAGGATGTCCCAATCCATGGCCTTCGCTTCCGCCGGTTTCACTAATGCCTTAGTCATTTTGAATACCGCCGGGCCGCAGTGCGTTAGGAATACCGCCTGTTTCTTCCCGGGTGTGGCATCCTTCAGATTATTCGCTTCCAAAACCATTTGAAAACGATCCATGTAGGACTCCCAGTCCTCTTGAGCTGGATCGAACGGAGCGGGTGGTACTACGCCGCCGGACATGGTTCCGCCATTGTGCGCTTCAGCCACGTGCTTAGTTGTCTTAGTTGGCTCTGATGTCATCCAATCCCATCCTTGTCGCCAGTGTTAAGTCTGGAGCATGGGTGCGAATGATGGAGACGAGCCGGTAAAAACAGTGAACTTCAAACTCTTTGTTTACATATTGTGACAGCTCAAATTGGAGGGCTGCTATAGCCTTCCTTATATAGGCAACTTTATTAACTATTCAACCAATAGCAAACCTGGAGCGCTAGCTCCGTTAACCAATGGGAATGGCCTGTTAATGGCCAATCAGATGCTCCTGAACGGACCAATACGATCCTGCCATTAACAGCCAATCAGAAGTGCAGGGCTAGGAACTTCCGGTTTCGCGTGGCTTCGGGGCAGCAGGAATTCGCGACAGCTCGCGATTCCTGCTGTGCTAGCCGTCGAGGTACCCCCGATCCAGATGGGTCAGGGGGATATGGCTGCCCTGTAGGGACAGCTGAAGAGAGAGGGGAGTCGGATAGGGAGGTGGGGGTATCGCAGACCCCCCCCTTCTCCGGGAAAACCCCTTTTTCCCAAGGCGGTGGAGCGGCGGTCAGCAATGGCCACCACGAAGAAGCCAGCAACCGGGTAAGAACTGTGCTGGAGGAAGTGTGAAGAGTGAAAGTTCTGTCTGAGCCGGGTCAAGTAACACTTTTTAAATTGCCTGGAATTGAGCTGCTTGAATTGCTGGAGGATACATTGTATCCCTAAGAAGAGCGAAAAGCGGCGGAGAAGCTGTTAAAGGGAACTTTTTTTTTTTTTACTCTCCCACCCCACGGAAATAGCAGAAATATTTGGATATATTAGACATTGAAAGTGGATTGCTTTGAAAGTTGAAGCTAAGAGACAAAGGGATTTTTGGACATTGAAAAATTTAAGAAATTGGAAAATCTTTGCTGGAGGTATGGATTTCTGATTATTTAAAATTGTCATTGCAAGTGGGAAGGGAGAAAAAAAATTGGAGCAGAAGCTGAAAAAGGAGGAGATTGTCTAGAACGTCTTTGTGGATCCCAAAGGAAGATATATGGTAATTGGACCTCTTTGATTAAAAATTAATCCAGAAAGAGAAAGAGAAGAAGGAAGAAAAGTATTAACTTTTGGAACTTTTTTTTTTAATTGCTTTTGATTGTCTTTGATTAAAAATACTTGTGGTTGTTTTGGAAAAAGTTTCCCTTTTCATAATGGCATCGTTTGTGGATGAACTAGAGATTGAATATCAAAAATATAAAAAAGAAGATACTTTGGGCGCTTTGTTTCAATTCTTAGAAATGGCGTTATGTTCTGTTGAAAAGTTGATTACGCAGCAGAAGGACTGGGACAAGGAAGAAGAGGAAGAAGAAGCCATCTTTGATGAACAATGGGTCCCTTCCGGAGAGGAGGAGAAAAAGGATAAGAAAAAGGGGATTTTAAGAATTATAAAAACAACCAAAAGAGAGAAAAATGAGCGAAAAGATGGAGGCAAGGTTAGAAAGCAAAGGAAAAGGAGCAAGAAAAGCGAAGAGAAAAAGCAAAGGGGTAGAAAGGGCAAGGAGAAGAATAAGCAAGAGAGAAAGGGGGGGAGGAGAAGCCTTAATGGGGGGAAGCAAGACCTAAAAAGAAAAAGTTTATTTAGAGACAATGGGTGAATTTAATTTAGATTAAAAGAGGGATTCTGGAGGGTATATAAGAGTGTGTTTTTATATGTGTATTTAGAATATAAAATTTATTGTGTAATTTTAGAATCTTTTAAACAGAATCCCAAGAAAGATTGTTATATGTAGTATTTCTAAGTTAGGGTAATGAGTTATAGATATTACTCCAATTGGTGTACAGGAGAAGTATAGTAAAAGAAAAAAAGATGAATGGATAATTGGAAATAGAACAGACAAAGAATGTTGTTGAAAATGGTAATAAGATATGGAAGGATATATATGCTTTTTTTTTTTTTTTGGATTTTGTATATTGATAAAAGGCAATAAAATTTTAATTAATAAATAATTTGGATGGAAAGGAGAAGTAGGGATAAGATATGAAGTTAATATTATATGAAATATTGATATTATAATCTGGAAATGTTATGCCTTATTGGTCTTTTATTATTATTTTTTCTTAGAAAAGAATTTATAAGCTGCTATGCCTTGATTCTTTGTGCATTGTTTTTATAAAACTGATAAAAATGGTTTTTATATATATATATATAAAAGAAAATGATAATAAGATATGGAAGGAGATATGGGTTGAATATGATGTTTGAATTTGTGTCTGTGTGAAGAGTTTTAACCCGGGAACAGACAACCTTCAGAAAAGATCTTTTAGTTTTGTTTATGTTTTGTGTTTGTATGTTTGTGTATTGTGTTTTTGGTAAAACTAACAAAATTTGTTTTTTATAAAAAAAAGGAAAAAAGAATCAATAAAACCTTGGAGGAATGTTAGATGAGAATAATTTAAACAAGCCAGAAAGAAAAGAATATGATGACTATAAAATGGATAAATATGGAAGAGAAATGAAATTGAATAGGAGTAAAGAGAAATAATGAGAAATTTGCTGAAAGATATTTGTGTGTCCATATGGAGATGGGATAAATTGGAATTACGCTGTATAAAAATAATGTTTTGTTTGACTTGTAAGGATTTACAATGTTAAGAGGTTTTATGTGTTTATGTATTTAATGGTTAATGATGTGTTGTTTTATCTTTAAAATTAATAAAAATTTGCTTCAAAAAAAAAAGAAGTGCAGGGCTAGATCCCTGCACTTGACTTCAAGCTCAAGATAACTTTATTGGTATTATTCATTCACAACACCCTTCTAGTTTTATATTCTTCTTTACTTATCAGTGCAAACTAAAAGGGAAAAGCAACAATGAAATTCTAATCATGTCATGTTGCTTAACTTAGCATCTTTCTCCTCTTTTATTTAACCACAGGACAAAAGCTAGGAAAGATAAAATAAATAAAAATAGAAAAAATCATATTTAACTTTCAGGATTACTTTGTTGACATTTTTTAAAAAATTACATGGATTTATACTTGTAATCATATTAAATAAGAATACTAACTATCCTAAAAGAAAGGCACTAAAATAATAAACTGGAGCAGATTTATATTATATAATATTTCTAACATATTACAAATCACTTAGTTACATGGTGAGACTATTACATTATAATATATTCCACAATGATTCCCACTGCTTGTTTTTACTATTACTAATGCCATGGATGGCTTCATTAATATTCTTAAATAGCTAGTGGCTATTTACACAGAAAGCTGGAGAATATTAATATTGAATATGAATCATTAGCTTTTGGTTACTTTCCAATGACATACAGTGACAAATGAAGTGTATAAATAGCTTACAGCCACTGCCACCTGCTTCCCACCATTGTCCTATAGTTAAATTTGTATTTCTTTGCCTTTTTAAAAAAAACCTTAACAACTATAGCAACCAAATACTGTAATTTCCAGATGAAGGACTGATGAATTATGAAAATTAAGGGATAACTTGCACAATTTGCATACATGTATAGATGTGCAAATAGTACCCATGAATATACTTTATTTCTATTAATTTCTCCATTCATATTTCCACACAAATCACATTGTTATACAGCACACATCTCTTCCTCTATTACAGAGGAATCAAAAATAAAATGTAATGTACAAGTAACCACCATTACAAATATTATTTTCTTCTGTATTAATTTCTCAGTAACATTACCCCTGTGTTACTGTTTCTGTTGCTTATCCAGGTATAGGCTTTCTATTGTAATTTAAAATAAATATAGAATTTCTATAATAGAAGATAGTAAACACAGATATAGGCAACCTGAGATAGATTGAATTGCTATCTATATAATTCTAAAGTTATTGTGTCTTTTGTAACCTTCAATTAGGTGAAACGATGGATCATAGGGCAATGTTTGAAACAACATACCTCAAATGGGCCAGAACGCTAGGTTCCAATACTCCTATGGGAATGAAATTTGTTAAAGTTGTGGCCACTTTAGCACTACTATGCTGCCACCAACAGATTGTTTCAATGCTTCCTGAGAGTTTCCCAGAAATACATAGGAAAGCCAGCAGGAAGAATAAACTTGATTGTGATTACTGATGTTCCATACCAACTTCAAACAAATAAAGGGGGCTGATAGGGAGCATAGGCAGGTTGGGGATGGTACATGGGGAAAACATGAGAGATGTCATGTATTTATATGGAGGAGTACATGGGTTGGGGCATAGGTGAATGTTGGGTAAGAATATGCTTCTGAACAATGAGTCATGGATTGTCTAGTTTAATAAATATGTTTTGATAACCTGCAATAAAATAAAAAAAGGAAATGATAAAAAATTAAGAAGAAATCTAAATTGAATTAAATAATTTCAGACAGTCATTCTAAGAAGATGTTTCAGGCATAGGCTTGCGGGATAGGAAAATGCCAAATCAGTTTGGATAGTTGAAGCAGTGATGCTGGTTAAATAAATGTTACAATGCAGAATACATCTAGGTGCAGTGGTTCTAATGCAGTATTTCAGGCAAACTCTGCCCACAGCTTTGAGTTTGATTTTGATTCAGTTTTGCATCCTTCCAAGCTCAGTAAAATGAGGAACCAGATTGTTGGGGGCAATATGCTGACATTATCAACTGCCTAGAAAGTACCATAAAGCACTATGGAACACTATCTAAGTCTAAATGCTATTGCTATATGTCTAGAAATAAACAAGAAAAATGATGAGAATAATAATAATTGATTCTAAGATAAAAGGAAAATTATTCTGGTGGAAGGCTTTAAAATTGTTCTCAAAGGCCAGAATTTTTTGACAATATACTGACAGAAAAAACAGAAAATTCTTATTTGGAGCATTTTTTAGATAACTACAGTAAAAAAAATATAAAATCTAAAATAGACCACCCATAATCAAAATCAAAATATATTGCCTATATCTGTGTTTACTATCTCAGGTTGCCTATATCTGTGTTTACTATTTTGTTCGGTTGAACAAAATAAAACAAACACACAAAAAAAACAGATCAACTCTACCACAAATCATCCAAATCATCTAAATAAATTTGTGTAATAGTTTTTTGAAAAATAATAACATGGGGGGAAATTTCAAGTGAAGTTAGACAACTCCGTAATCTCGGGACTACCTCTAAGATGGCAATAAAATAGCAGAATATAAATTTAATACATATATAAACTGCACTAGATTCATAAATTTGGCAGCCTTTTGAAAAGTCTGCTATAGTCTAATAGTATGGAAATGAATCACTGTGCTAAGGGCTGTATTATATGGTATAATTTTTTTCCATTCAACCATACCTGGTTATTGGAAACTGCCTGGACAGTCCCCACTATTTTGCTATGGTAAAATACAGAAAATAATGCTGCTTCCGCATGACAAAACATATAAGGTGGGCAAAATTATACATGAGCACAGAGTTGGTATTTTAAAATATATTACCATATTTTTTGGAATAGATTCAGATGAAATTCAGTTGAAGACAATGTATAACATTTAAATGCTGTTATCAGATGTACCCAAGAACTGCATATATCTACTTCAACCAGTTTGATATATTTACTCCAGACTGCAGGTTAAAATTGTTCAATATTTTACAGAAAATGAATTATAATTTTGGTGGATTCATATATTTGATAGATGTAATCAGTAATGGATCATTTTTCACCTGGAACAAAAGCATTTTTCCTGAAAGGTCCTTTATGTCTTTTTGACTTTTGAATTAGAAGACCTACATCATGAGACCTCAATATTTCATGATTATTAGTAACAAGATATTGTTTTTGTCTTCCAGCTATGATTAATTTTACCTTGGAAATAGTCATATGTATTACAAGGAAAATAAGGTTTTGATTGGTTTGATAGCCTCCCTCAGAACGAATTTCATTTTAGAAATCTTATACTATTAAAATACCTTTATAAATGTTTCAAACCTAAGAATATATTTCTGTCAAAATTATGATCATTGAATTTATCTGATCAAAAACTGGTAGTCATTTTTAATCAGAATAAATGACAACATTCAATTAATTTATACATACCATTTTCATATCCTTAATGAAAATCAATAATATGAAATTACATTTTCATGACCACAAAAACAGAACAAACAAACATTCCCAGAAGTAATACATCTTAAGGGAAATGTTGTCTGTTGATAGCAGAACCATATTTTTGGACAAAACTTTAGTATAATGCAGGAACTGCAAGAGTCCAAACAAAAACAGAGAACAAATGAATTTAGAAAATTTCCACCCAAGTTAAGCTTATTACCCAAATTTTCCCTTCAGTTATGCCACAATAACAGAAATCTGTTTATCTACAAAGTAAGTATTTAATCACATAGGCAATGTTGGAAGATCCATATGCTTTTTGTTGTTGGTACTCCAGAAACAAATGAAATTTTTACAATTTGCTATAGAAGCTGATTGCAATATCATACGCAGTAATTTTCAAGCACAGATGGTAGAGAGAAATGTGTTTTTTCTAATTAAACGACATGAAAATTGATTTCAGAAAATGAAAATGAAACAGTAACATTCTACTTCCATGCCAATTACTGTATTCCTCACCCTCTCCTTCTCCTCCTACACAAAGAAAGTGCACATGGAAGCAGAATGCAGTCTTTTATTTATGTTTGATAAAAGACATAGTGAAAAAAAAATCCTTTGAAATCTAGCATTCTTAATTTCCTAAAATTTGGTTGGTGAAAAAATGTATAACAACAGCTATTGTCTTAGTAAGTGTACTTACTACCAGGATCCTGGATGCTTGGAACTTAGCAGAAATGCTAACTGTCCCATCTTCAAAAGAATGCTTCTACATTTTAAAAGCTGAAGATAAAACCACCAGTAGTTATATAATTTCTTCCATATATAGACTAAGTAATTGTAAAAATTCTCCAAGGAAACCTAAATTTTAATATTTGATAAATAAAAGTCTTCAAGATATTCCAAAGCAATACAATGAAAATGGGGAAGCTTTTTCTGTAACAAGTATCACTGTCCTACAAAGTTTTCTGGCCTCCTTTCATCTGATCTGGCAAATGAAGTTCAATTACTAAGGCCGCTTATGCCTCAATAGGTGCTGCTTAGAGAATGCTATCCCGGTGTCCTATTATTGTGAGTGATGTTATAAATGTTTATTCCTTAACTTAAAGAAAGAAGAAGCAAAAGTCCCCCAAATGTTAGACCATCTGAATGAAAACTAGGACTGTTTTATCAAATGTTTAGATGGCAGGAAATAAAATTCATAAAAAGCTTGATAGGTTTGAGAAATGGGCTAAAATAACTGAATGAAATTAAACAGTCAGACAATTTGTTCCTTTTCAATCTTCTTTCAATAGAATTTAGAAATGCACTACACAAATAAAGAGCACCATATTGGTTACTGTTCACTGGATTCCTTGTCCCATTAGGTTTCTAGATAGGTATGCACAAACTACAATCATAACTTGTCAAATATACAATTTGACTATACAAGTCAATATGTCCTTAATATATGGATTCTTTAAAAGTGCTGCATTCTTACCACATATCAAGGCAAGTGGAATATTCTGTTGAGCCTAAGAGAACATCTGGAGGTCGATACCAAAGGGTTACCACTTCATTAGAGTATGTGTGACTAGGGACAGATTTAGCTCTTGCAAGACCTGAAGAATAATGCAAATACAACAATAGAAAGATAAGAAAATGTGCCTTTAATAATCTTGCTCATAACACTGCTTGAAAGACAAGTTTGATCACTGTATGTTATTTTAATCAAAGAAAACTAATATTAATTTCCATTACTCAACCATTATAAAACAAAATGAAAACTCATCATCATAACAAAGATTGCAACAAGATTTATCATCATTACCATCTTTTTAAAAGCTCTAGTGTCTATAATTAAACAGAAGAAGAAAATATAATTGATATAATTTAAAAACTACTAAAGATAACTATTAAATATTAACATGCAGACATATCCTTAAGCATCAGCAGCTAAAATAAAGAATATAACCAAAACAACAAGAAATATATTACATCTTTACTTATTTTATACTAGAATTATTTCAAGCTTCAGGCATATGCTATACTGGAGCATGCTAAAGAATGAAAAAATAGTAATTTTCCCTACTATTTTAGCATTTAATTCATATATTACTCTTCGAAGTTCATACAGTAGGTATCTAGAACTATTATAACAGATAAAGATATGTGGAACATCAAAATTTTTAAAAAAATATCACCAAAAGAAATTTCTTTTTCTTAAATCTCATTGCAGGTTGATGCAAATGGGAACATGAATAAATGATTTTAAAAACTGTAGCGAGGTGAGTGTTATGGGAAAAATTGGGATAAGTAGTAGAATTGTTTTTATTGATTTATGCCATTCAACAAATTAAGCCGGCATTATGCTCTGTTATGTAGAAAAATATACTGCCATATGGTAACTATAGTGTCCTTTTTAAAATTTTGTTTTCTAAATAACCAGACTGAATGTCAATATATTATTAAAGTGTGCTTGAATAGTCTTTTTTTTTTAAAAAAAATCACCATAATTAAATGGTAATATGTCATGGTAATTTAGTAAAAAAAAAACCAAAAATAAATAAAGCTACTATGTCTGAATACCTTTGCTAGCATTAGCAATTTGAGAAATAATATATTTCTTTCAAAAATTGCTCACAAAACCAGTATACCCTTAAAGTTACTGCTATTTTCAGAAGATCAACTGAATAAAGGCACAAATGTCAATATTTTTATTGAGGCTGTAGCCTGCGAAAGCTACTGCCTCAGACACAAGATATACTTTGTCATATTCTGAAAGTTCAGAATCAAATCATCAGAGTCTTCCCTTCCTCTCCATTGAAGGTGAAGAAAATATGTTGGATTTGTTTTAGAAGAAGAAACAGAGGAAATTAATACTGCTTGTACAGCCACTGAATTTTCAAGAAGTGGAATAGTCCAAAGAATTGAAGAATAATCTAGGTAATTGGCACTATGAATATCTAGCATTTATATATATTTTATAAAGAGCTTCAATCTTCATTGGACAATCCTAAACTTTATTTTGCTGGTATGTGAAATTAAGGATATAGTATGATAGCTTGCACACACTGTTAAGTCTTTTTTTTTATTAGAATGTTGATCTCTTCAAATTTGTTGGCCAGTGTGTTATGATTGAATGCTATTCTAACTTTAATACCAGAGATTCTTATAAACAAGGAGTATCTTGTAAGAGGGCTGTAAACTGTATCATATTTCAATATCTCATTTAATTTTTGTTTGATTTCTTTGAAATAAAACCTGTTTATTGGTATCCTTTAACATATAACATATAAGTTGAAGCTTGGAATCCCATTTTCAGTTCAGAAATTTTTTTTGAAATATTTTTTTCCCCAGGCTTATTTTTCTATCATCTATGTCTTGACATATGCTATTATAATACTCCTTCTTGTCTCTTCAAACATCTCTCTCTGAAATTCCTTTTTAAGTTCCTTTCTGATATTTGTGTCTTTGGTTTTGGCTTCTTTAATTTCTTTGACAATTTCCACAGTTTGTTCTGTCATCTAATTTTCTTTTGTTTGACGGTCAATGATTGCATTCTACTGGTTAAGGCATTAGCTATAGACCCAGGAAAGTGAATTCTTGTGCTTCTTTAGATATAAAAAAATGGGATTTGGGCTAATCATACACTCAGGCTGAGCTCACAGGGTTTTTTGGTTGTAGAAAAAATAGGAGTAAAGATTATTAGGCATGTTCACCACGTTGAGTTATAAAAATAAAAAGCATCTTTAAAAATTGTTTTTGCTCTTCCCTGCTTAGCAATATAAGGAACACCATTATTTCTTACTTTTTCATGTCCTAAGTAATAAATAGTGTGATTTTTTTTTTACATCTGAAATGTCTAAACCCATGCCCATTCCCAATTTTCTGATGCGTAAGATGTCAATTTCTAAATTTCATTTCATTTATTCTTTCACTGTGTTCAGCTTCCCATGTTCCATGTTCCATGTGTTTTCAGCTTCAGATTTTCTCTTCCTATATGGCAATACCACCAATTAAAAGTTCCAAAAGTTTTAACCGAGCCATATCATTAGTACACTGAAAAATCATCATCTTTTCCTCAGTGGCATGTGGAGTGCCATCTGATCTGAGAGGTTCATGATCTGGTATTATATTGTAAATCATCCCATGTTTTCTTTCCATGTATTTTTTTCTCAATGTAAGTATAAAAATGATTTATCGTTGCGTTTTCCCTCATTCCTCCATATGAATTGATACAAGTCATCTGCTGGGCAGCTGAGAAGACCCTCAAGGGCTTGGTGACTCTGTTGGGGATATACAGTATTCTCTTGGCAAGCAATTCCAAAGTTCTTCATTCATTTTTTTTCTAGGAACTCCCCAACACACCATGAAGAGATAGCCCAGTAGCATTGATGGTGAACCTTTTTGTTGTGTGCCAAAAGTGTGCATGCGTGCGATAGCACCCATATGCATGGGTTGGCACCCACAATGCAACATCCCCCAATGCATGCACATGCAACCCCCCCACTCCTTGCACTGCGCATGCCTCCCAGCTGATTTTTGGCCTATTTGAGGCTGTTTTTACCTCCCGGGTGCTCGAAGGAAGCCTCTGAAACCTCGGGAAGCTGGAAACGGACCTGTTTCAGCACTTCTGGAAGGCCAGTTTTTCTGCCTCCCAAGGCTACAGAGCCTCTGGGAGGCTGAAAACTTCTTCAAATGGGCTGAAAATCAGCTAGGAGTCGCAAACATGCAGTGCAGTTAAGTTTGGCTGGAGCTTGCATGCCCGCACAAATGGCTCTGCATGCCACTTGCGGTACATGTGCCATAGGTTCGCCATCACGGCCCAGTAGGATTGGGAGATGGCAAATATCATGTAATTATTAAATAATAAATTGTAATATTTTCCCATCTAGCAAGGAGACAATGTCATTTGTAGAAGAAAGCAGCATTTAAGTCACTGAATCTTCTTTTCAAATCTTCCTTTTCAGTGGTAAACAATAGCATTGTTGTTTGAATACTTCTATAATTTGTTTTCACAATTTACTTATATTTTATTATCTTAAATTTAAAATAAATATTTTAAATGCAGTTAGTTCTATTTATTTCTCATGAGATTAGTCTAACTTCTAATGACAGGCTCAAGCATTGTATTATCTAACTGCTGGCACCTGTTCTACTTGGATGCATAAGTGAAATTATTACTTTTTTCTTCCCTGTATTTGAAACTTGGCATAAGTTGCCATCCAAATATTGGGAAAGGACACTAGATTATGTGCCCTTATATGGTATCTGTTGCTGGTAGGGTCTACTGTGATTATACTCCAAAGCAAAAGATTAAGTTGGCACTGGTCTTTAATCTGCAATCTACTTATGAGCTCAGCTATTCCACTATTTAAAAATTATTCAGTATCTTCACATCTTTTAATGAGCATATTTAGAAAAAGATAGGACAATTTCATAGTAGCAATTATAATCACTGCACTTGAATAATTTCAATATTAAAATAATATATGCCTTAAAGTTATATCTAATATGAAATTAGATCTAAAGCAATGTGAATTTTTAAATATTAGTGGGTTTTTCCAACTAGTCTTAGTAAAGAAGCCAGTTTGGTGTAGGCTAGAAACCAGGAGACTGTGTGTTTTAGTTCTAGGCATAAAGTCTTTAGTTATAGGCATAAAGCCAGCTGGGTGCCTTTGGGCCAGTTACTCTTCTCTCAGGCCTAGGAAGCAGCCAATCTAAGATCTTTCAAAGAAATCGTCAAAAACTTGTTTAGGTAGTTGCAAGGAGTCAACACTGGCTTAAAGACAAAAAACAAAACAAAACGTCTTAGTAAAAACCTATAACTAGGTACCAGACAACTTTCTGAAGGTACAAATTTTAAGGCACACTGCAATATTTTGTCCTTTTGCTTTAAATGCAATATTTAAATATTTGCTACATTTAACATTGTATTTAAAAACAAAAGTAAATTAGGTGATCAGAAGGAAGAACAAAGTGATGAAATATTCAAGAAACACACAACTACGATTTAACAGGTCTAAATTATTTAAGTAATTACACTTTCTCATGATCAGCAATCTGAGTTATCAAACAATAGTTCAGCATCTTAGAAATAGCTGTATTACTGTCATTATATTATAGCATTACCAAACACCTAAAAGACTACATTTACTTTAAGACTTTCAGGTTACAAATAAATGTTCATTATATCATTGCTGGCTTCTACAATAATGGCAACATATTTCATATTATTTGTGAATCCATACATGAATCTTCATCCAAAATTTATCTAACTGCTTCTTCTTCCAGCTGAGGGAAAACTGTACAACAGGATTAATTAGCACAGCATGTGCAATCACTTTGTTTAAGGATGTCTTGTCTATTTCCATGGTTACACTATAGGAAGCCATGCACTCTCTTTTTAAAATCAGGGTTCCTGATATTGGTAGATATGGGAACTTTTTAAATTTTCAAGTGAGAGTGAAAGCAAAAGCAAAATAATGAACAGACAACGTTTGACAATTTTGGCCTGATTTTAAGTGGATAACTTCATGACAATTCTGTGAAGGGCCTTTCAGACTTTTCTCTTTAATAAATTAATAAAAAGGTCACTATGGAAACATCCTGCTGCTATACCTCAATTCTTTACAGCAACAAGATGAGTAATAGTTAGCATATCATCTAATTGTCAAATTATCCTATGTCCAATAAAAAAAATCTCAAGAAAATAATAGGTGAAGAACATGCGTTATTTACTTTATATCAGTGTCACTACTTATTCCACATATTCAAAGACGTCTAATGCCAATTAAATGACTATTAAAACATTATGAATGCAGTTAAACAATGTTTCTACATTATCGATACAAGTAAATATTATTAATATTTGATCTAGCAATTAAGGCACCAGGCAAGAGACTGTGAGTCCCACCTTATCAGTGAAAATCAGCTGGATAACTTAGGGCTAGCCATTCTCTCTCAGCCCAATCCACCTCACAAGTTTATTATTGTGGAAAAAAATAGGGGGAAGATGTGTTCGATATGCTTACCATCTTGAGTTATTTTGTAAACATAATAAAGGTGGGATACAAATGAATAAATAAAATAAAGATAAATTCACCATACAAAGGGGAGTCAGGAGTGGGATTCAACCAGTGTTACTACCGGTTCGGTGACTACGTTTTGCATGTGCATATAAAAAACCTTCAGCTGTGCCGCCTGGATAGCTGAAAAGTACTGCATGCAGGTGTGCAGCATTTGAAAAACCACTTTTTAACTGCTTTTTCAACTTCAGCTGTGCCGCGGAAAGCAGCTGAGGTTGAAAAAGCAGGAAATAGAGGACAGGTAAGAGCCTGGGCGGGTGGGTGAGCCAAACAGTAGCAAACACAGAACTAGTTCAGTGTCTGCTGCTCTTCAGAGCTACCAGTTCTATAGAACTGGGCAGAACCGGTAGCATCCCACCCGAGGGTAGTTCATTAAACAAAATGAATTTTAAATTAACACTATCCACCTTTGTAAGGTTATTTTTCACAAGAACAGGGAGGGAAAACATTCTGGTTCCCAATAATCATTCTATGATCTTTAAGAAATCACAGAGTCAGTTACTGGCAGAAAAGAACAGAAAATATCTTCAAAAAGATTGGGAAAAGAAGGTTTGGTCTGTTTGATACTGATGAGAAAGACACTGACAAAATGAGGAGTATCAGAGAGCAGTGGCTAGCAGTATTGGGAAGTTTAGCTTGGAGAAGAGAACACTACAGGGAAACATGATAGTTCTCTTCTAGTATCTGAAAGGCTCTAATATAGAAGATGCAGAATTGTTCAGAAGATATAGCAAGAAACAATTGATTTAAATTACAAGGATGTAATTTAATTGGCTAGAAATAAGGAAAATTGACCTAAAATTCTAGTATTAATGAGACCATAATATGCCACAAATAAATGAAAATGTCCTGAAATAACCTATACAGGACCAAATTTGTCCAGTTGTGCAGTAAATAGCATCCTATTAAATTAGTATGAAACTCTGGAATAAGATATTATGCATATATGTACTACAAAGAAATCTTCTGAAAAGAACAAATCTGACTTGGAAAAAATAATTTGTAAAGAAAACACTACACAGTTATCCTCATTTAGTAACTGCCCAAAGAAATATTGTTTGCAAATATGACTGTAATTAAACAGATATTAAAGTCCATTTTCCAACCAATGTGGCATTAAGGGCAACAAACACCTTCCGTGTGAAAATGACTAAGGTGTGATCAGTTTTAGGCAGCAACTGAAAGTAAGATAGAGGGTTCTTATCAATTTATTAGGGTCACATGGTTGAGTTTGTTAACCTTTCGTTAGTGCATTTTAAAGAAATATTTTTTTCGCTGTCTGAAGAAAAAAACAGCTAAGGAAAATATAGCTTGTTCAACTAATCTGCCCCACAAAAGGGGAGGAAAATGGGAAAAACGGGTCAGGCACAAAATACTATATGAGAAAATTTTATCTGAATAAAATGGCAGCAATAAATGATCTTTGCAGTCTCTTTCTCTCTCTCTTTGTAGTCTCTCCCTTACTTAAGTAGCAAAATCAATAAAATTCAATATAAATATATGCGTGCGCTCACACACCGGATATATATATATATTTGCATTTCTTTTGAGTATGATATTA
The DNA here is from genome assembly GCA_033807585.1 of Hydrophis major. Lineage (NCBI taxonomy): Eukaryota > Metazoa > Chordata > Lepidosauria > Squamata > Elapidae > Hydrophis > Hydrophis major. The sequence goes on from CM066343.1 coordinate 106,555,838, forward strand.
CTGATATTATTATGAGTGAGTCTTCTATGTAGCGGAATATTTATGTTTTGAAAACTGTATTTATATCCCTTTTCCCTATCTGAAAAATATTAATGTTTCTCTCTTTTAAAATGTCATTTAAAATCCTGTGATAACTAAAATCTTGCAGCTATGCATTCTATGTTTTCAAATGATCTCTTTAATACTCAAATGGAAGAAAGGGATGATCAGCAACAAGATAAATGGACTCAATATCAGTGGCAAAGGACACACTATTACAAGACCCAAAGGGCGAAGTTGGAGATAGAACAACCTGAAGGAAGTCTATGGGACCACTAACAATACCAACTAGATGGCACACAATCAAATATGAAAGATGAAAGATATTTCATTCTTTTGGTCTTTTGTGGGAACAGGAAGTGGAAGTACTGTATGCTACCTTGAGTTGAAAAAATAAAGGCAAACTAAATCAAAGACATATGAACTTGCTGCATTACCTGTTTCAGTTTCTCTACTGGTGGCCAAAGTCAACTTGTACTGTAACTAAGAAGAGAAGGGCTCAAGCCATCTCTCAACATTGCTTACATCATTATCAAATAATCTTGTAATTAATGGCTTGCCTACCAAAATCTGCCAGTTTCAACTCCCCAGTGTCACTGATCAGAAGATTTTGGGGTTTCAGATCCCTGTGCAAAATGTAACGGTGGTGGATGTACGAAAGTCCTCGCAGCAATTGAAATAAAAATAACTGAAAAAGAGGGGGGAAAACATGTTCATTAATATTTGTATGTAGTGCATTGCCTTCCTACATAAAGATCAGAATGCAATAATGTGCATTATTAATATAGATATTATTTCAAACCAGTATTTTTAACTGAACCTAAAGGAATTAACACACACACATTTCACTATATCCAAGTGCATAACCCTTCTTTCACAATTCTCAATAGTAATTCCATCAAAAAATAAATTGTATCAAATAACAGTTATATTCTATTTATTTGCATAGTTTATAGATTAGATGACAGCCTAAAGACAGGTGTATACACTTGCTAATTATAGAGAATAACAGAACATGGAAAGTAGTGATACACAAGAACACATTCCTTACAAGAAAAAAAATAGGAATGAGAAGGGATTATAATCAAAGATATTTTAGCTGCAGCAAGTCATTCAAATCTTTATTTTGAAAGCTCAAACTATGAATAAAGCTATTTTATTATTTTTCATTCATCTACAGTAGGTTTCAGAACTGACAATGAGATTAGCCATTTTCTCGGTATGTCAACCGCTGTGCATTTTATATATTATTAAAAATTCAGACTTGTTTGAACAATATTTGTCAAAATATTACATCAAAAACTGTCTTGGATGCTGACAAAATATTCCATGCGAACTTTACAGAGGTTTAAGGCAAAAGTAAATCCTTTGAAAAATAATTGTTTTAACATTAATATTAATGATAAAAAGGTAATTTGATAACAGAGTGTGAGCATGCAAGCGCATGCACAATTTTTGGCACAGGAGCCCAAAGGCGTTATCCACCACTACCTTATATGAACATCAAGTGAAAGCTGCACTGAAGGCTATGAATCCCAGTAAAGCTGCAGGTCCAGATGGGGTGCTGGATAGTGGTAAAGACTTGTACCCATCAATTAGCAGGGGTCCTGACAAAGATTTTTAACATCTCCCTGCAAACAGCTGTGTCCATCATGTTTGAAAACAGACTATGTCTCAGTCCCCAAGAAAACAGCAATTAACTGCCTAAATGACTATAGACCTATTGTGTTAACATCAGTAGTGATGGAATGCTTTGAAAGACTAGTTCTCCGACACCTTAGAACATGCCTCCCACCAGACTTTGACAAACATCAGTTTACCTACAGGGGGAACAGGTCGACAGATGACACCATAGCTACTGCCTTACATTCTGTAGCAAGCCATCTGGAGAAACCTGGAAACTATGTCAGGATGCTTGGCCTTCAATACTATCCTGCTGAGCATCCTTATTGAAAAGCTGACAGATTTTTCCCTCTTCCATCTGTGACTGGATCAAATATTTTCTGAGGGACTGACCACAAACAGTGAGGGCTGGGTCTGTCATATCCACCTCCCTGAAGCTTAGCACTGGCTCCTAAAAGGGTGATACACATGATTGTGTATCATCTGAACCATCCATTGTGATCATTAAGTTCATATTGGGTCTCATTACAGATGGAGACGAAACAGCATACAGGGGGGAGGTTCAAAAATTATCATCTTGGTGCCTAGAAAACAACCTGCCTGAACTTAAACATCAGCAAGACAAAGGAGATGGTGTTAGATTTCCAGAAGAAGAGAGAGGAACCCACCCGACTACATCGAGGGGTCTGTGTGGACACTTCCTCCTTTAAATTCCTGGCTATGCTTCTATGTCTCCTACCCAATGGTAGGAGAGTGAAGAAGTGCTGACCGGGATGTGAGTCATCCCTGAGAAGATCTTACATGGAAAACCAACACAACCCAGGTGGCCAGAAAGGCCCAACAGAGACTCCATTTCCTTAGGGTCTTGCAAAAGAATAAAGTGGAACAACGACTGATGACCTCCTTTTACCAGTCCACAATAGAAAGTGTCCTCACATATTGCATTATGGTGTGGTATGCTGGCTTGACAGCTGCAGATAGAAAGACTTTACAGAGGGTGGTGAGCACAGCATAAAACATCGTGGGCTGTTCCCTGATACCACTAGATGATATGATAGCTAGAAGAGTGAGGAAAATTCTCAGGGATGACTGACATCCCATTCAGCACTTCTTCACTCTCCTACTATTGGGTAGGAGACATAGAAGCATAGCCAGACACACCAACAGGCTAAAGAACAGTTTCTACCTGTGGGCTGTCAGTCTTCTGAACAGTCTTCTGAACAGACTTCATGTCAACTAGTATGATAGACTTGCGGGGCCAGGGTGATTTCCAGTGGTATTTCCATTGTGGGCAGAATGAAGACCGCGATCGTGTGCGGCTTTGATCCATGGTCTCCCTGTTAGAGGGCTCTGAGCAGGGCCAGAACCATCCTGTAGGTGTGGGGAAGAAGCGGAAGACCGCCTGTTGAGTTGAGGGGAACCGCATCTCCTCTCTCTGGTTACGTAAACTCCCTCTGAAGATGGGCTGCAGCGGTGGCTAAATATGACCACCCAGAAGATGGAGGGCTATCCGGGACAAAGATCATGCAGGAGTGGTGAAGAAGCAGACAGTGTGGCGACCAGGCGAACCAGGCATAATATTTGAATATAAAGGTACCCTGGATTTAAAGTTTTAAGAGACTTTTAAGAAAGACAGTAAAAGTGGTGACCAAAGAGAGTGGGGAGGGGGGAATTGGACATAAATGAAAGTGGCTTTGAACCTCAAAAAGAGTTAAATTGAAAGAAGAAATCAGAAGAAAATATTTGTTTAAATTGGACAATTATATGATTTTGGCACTAAAGAGGCATACTAAAAGTTGAACTTGAAAATGCCAAAAATAAACAATAATAATTGGACTACTGGATTATTGAAACTTAAACGCCCTAAATAGGGAAAAGAAAGTGAAAAGAAAAGGTGGAACTTGGACATGACAGAGAGTGCCACCTAATGGCAAAGGAAAAATTTCAGTAACTCTTTAAAAAGTGCTTGGTTCTAAGAGGAACTTTGATACAATAATATAGAAACCCTGAAAAGTGAAATTAGAATATTATAAAGGAAGAAGAAACAAACTTGAAACCTAGGAATGCTAGGTGACTTTGAGAAAAATTCAAAACCCAACAAAAGGAATTTAATAATAAAAACTTATGAACATTGGACTATTTTGACCCTAAAAAATTTAAACAGGATTTAACAGAAGTTGATTGTTAAAAGCTGATTTAAATAAACTATTGGATAACTGGACTGGACTTAAATATTGAAGAAAGAGACAAATAAATGCACAAAAATGGCAAAACTTTGTTTGGAAATAAAATCAGACTTAAGAAGCATAAGGGAAATAATGCAAGAAAGAGTTGAACTGTGCAGTATTGCCTTACAAATATTAGACATGGTGACACTGGAGAACAAAGAACAAGGAGAGCCAGAAGGAGAGGAGCTGATTGGCCAGCCCCAATGAACAAACGGAACAACAAACATCAAAACAAGAGAGAAAAAGCATGGAAATTAAAACTTGGAGGTTTGAGGGAACAATTAAGGAGGTAACTGTTTGGAAAGTCAAACGAAGAAAAAGGAAACAGCAGAAAAGGGAATTACAGAAGAAAGCCCAAAAGAGAGAAGGGGATAAAATTCAGAGTCAGAAATGGAGGAGAAAAAGAAAGGGAAAGGGGAGTAAGAGAAAGGACCAGAAAAGAAGGGGATATAGAAAGTAAAAGAAAAGGAAAAAAGAAAAAAAATTGTACGGCTAGAAGATCTAGAGTTAATGGAACTTGCCCTTCACGATCACCGTCTCTACAGGTTTAGGTCCGTTGGGACCGACCAGGGGCGAAAATATCGGCTGCGATCTCAGAGCCCCGAGATTGCAGCTGTATCGCTGAAACAAAGCTCCGCCTTCCCAGGATCCCAGGGATATCGCAAAATCTCTGGTTTGATCCGGGAGAAGCCCTTTTGCTGGCGGCGGAGAGGCAGCCTCCATAGCTGCTGAAGTCGGGACAGCTCTGGAAAGAAAGTGGCTGGAAGTGAAAGCGTGTCGGCTGGGTGAGAAACTTCTTTTTTGTTGTAAATTTGCTGAGATTTGAAAGGGCACCCTGATTACAGAAAAAACCTGTGAGATTTTTTTTTTTTTTTGACAAAAACTGTATGAGCAGCGTTTTTTAAAGTGATGTCAAATTGAGGCTTGGATTTTTTTTTCTTTTTCTTACTTTTTTGGGGGGACTTTAGTGTGACTTTGTAGGTAACCGGATTGAATTTTCTCTTACGTATATTTTTATGCTCCTTTTGATTATTTAATTTTCTTTTAGAATAGGGGTTCCCTTTGGCTATTTTTTTTTTGTATAAATTATCCTTTTTTTCTATCTGGGGGGGGAAAAGAGTATTAAGAAACTTTGTAACACTACCAACTAGAGGCTTGAAAATATTTTATTTGAAGTGGAGAGAACTGTAAGAAGACTCCTTCTCAAGGACATTTTAATGTGATAAGATAGAGGGAGAGCATAGCAAAATATTATTACAGGTGTTCTCCTGGACTCTTATCAATATTTCAACACTTGAGGCTTGGCTTTGAAGCTGGTGAAGAAGAGAGTCATAACAAGAGCCTTGGACAACTAAATAAAGTGCAGTGTGTGTATATATATATATGTATGTATGTATGTATGTATGTATGTATGTATGTATGTATGTATGTATGTATGTATGTATTTATGTATGTATGTATGTCTGGCATTCAGCTTTGTTCGGGTATTTTCCCACGTGGTGCTTTTAAAGTTGTAGCAACGTTTCAGCAGAATGTCATCTGCCATCATCAGGCTTCTGTATGCTGTTTGTCTGTGAGTCAGACTTTTACAGTGGTTTCAGATTTAAATTTGGGGCAGCCTATTGCTGTGTCAGAATGGTTTTTTCTTCCTCCTGATTGGTTGAGAGTCTTGGTCTGTGTTTATTGGTCTTGGAGTTTGCTGTGTTCTGCTACAAATATCTTCTGTCTGGTTTTTTTTGGGGGGGCTCTTTTTGTATCTTGATTGGCTGGCAACATTGTGTTACTTTATTGGAGGCCTTTAGTGCAGCTTGGCTTCGGGTAAATGGACGGCTATCATTCGTTAGGAAGCTGGGTTTCATCTGGGTGCCTGGTTGGGGTGTGTTTGAGCTGGAGGTATCAGGGGGGATCTGTTTGTGCCCAGGTGTTTGCCTGGCTTGTGGTGTGGAGATTTTTTTGTTTGTGAGTGCAGGCTTCCAAATGATTGACAGCCTGGTGGAATCATCTCTTCTGTTCATGCTTTCTGGTCTTTTTTCAATCTCTATGGCTTCTCTGATGATTCTGTGGCTGGGATTTTCTATGGTGGCTAGGGTTTTGGTGCCATTGAAGTTGATGTTATGACCTGTGGCTTCCATGTGTTGGACGAGTGAGGAAGTGTGTTCCAGCTTTTTGACTGCATTTTTGTGTTCATCCAGGCGGGTGCTTATTCTTCTATTGGTCTGTCCAATGTATGTGGCCGGGCATGATGCACAGGGGACTTCATATATGCCTTGGTTTTCCAGGTCAATTTTGTCTTTGGGGTTCCTGAGGATGGCTGCTATTTTTCTGTCTGTTTTGAAGGCAGTCTTGATGTGGTGTCTGTATAGAATCTTACTAATTTTGTCTGTAGTGCCTCTTATGTAGGGCAGGACAGCTGTTCCATGGGTCTGTTCATCTTCGGGGTCTCTATTATGTCTCAGTGTGTTTTTGTGGATCAAGTTGGTGATTTTGCTTTTGTGGAAGCCGTTGGCTGTCAATATTTTAGTCAGGGTGCATAGTTCAGTCTTTATGTGTGTCTTGTCTGCCAGGCATTTGGTTCTAGTAATTAGTGTTTTAGCCACGGAGTTTATCTGTGCTGGGTGGTGGTGGGATTGGGCGTTGAGGTAGCGGTTGGTGTGTGTTTTCTTCTGGTATATGGTGTGTCCTAGTGTGCCATCTGTTTTCTTGTAGATTAGTACATCTAGGAATGGTAGTTGTTTGTTTGTTTCTGTTTCCATAGTGAACTTGATTTTGGGGTGTGCGCTGTTTAGGTGTGTTAGGAAGTTGTTTAGGTTTTCTTGTCCATGGGGCCAAATCACAAATGTGTCATCGATATATCTTAACCATAGTTTGGGTTTGAGTATGGCATTAGCCAGGGCTCTGGATTCGAATTCTTCCATGAACAGGTTTGCAATGACAGTGGTGATCCCATGGGGGCTCCTTCAATTTGTTTGTATCTTTGTCCTTTGTATATGAAATATGTGTTGGTTAAGCAGTGTTCTGTTAGTTCCATGAGGTGTTTAGCTGGTTGGTATTTATTTTTGATGATTTCGAGGGTCTCTTTTATCGGGACTTGAGTGAATAGTGAAACCACGTCAAAACTTACAAGCAGATCTTCTTGCTCCACGTGTAGATCTTTGATCATTTCCAAGAAGTGGTATGAGTTTTGTACATGAGAAGCTGCTGTTTCAGCATGGGGCTGTAGCTCTTTTGCTAGGTGTTTAGCCAGGTTTTGTAGTGGTGCTCCTCTGGAGCTGACTATGGGTCTGAGAGGTATGCCTTCTTTGTGTATTTTTGGGAGGCCGTATAGTTTGGGGCATCTGGAAGATTTCTCTCTGGGTATGATCATGTGTTGGATCTCTTTGCTTATGTGGCTGGTTATAATTTTCTTCTTGGTTAATTTTTCCAGATATGTGGTTGGGTCTGTGTTTATGGGTTTGTATGTGGAGTCTTGGAGTAGGTCTGTCAATTTAGTTTCATAGTCTTTTCTGTCCATTACTACAGTAGCATTCCCTTTATCTGCTGGGAGGATGATTATGCTGCTGTCTCTTTTCAGGGTTTGTAGCGCTTTAATTTCATTTTGCTGTAAGTTGCTTTTGAGTGGTTTGCTTGTGCATAGAATGTTGGTAACTTGGTGTCTTATTTTATCAGCTTCATCTGTATTTAATTTAGTTAGGCTGGATTCTACTGCACATATGATGGATTCTGTGGGGATTTTTTGGGGTGCTATAGCATAATTGAATCCTTTGGTTAGGACTTCTGTTTCTGTTTTGGTGAGTTCTCTGTTGGAAACATTGTACACTAATTGTTTCAGGTGTTGTTGTGAGTTGTTGGGGGTTTTCTTGTCATGTTCTAATTTCTTTAATTTTTTCAAGAGCTTTTCCTGTTTGTAAATGTTTGCAGATTCAGCTCTCCAAGTTGTAAGTTGTTTTATCTTGTCCCAAAGTAGAGGGTGGATTTTGCTGCTTAATTCCAGGTGTAGTGCTAGCAAATCTTTGTTTAACTGATCTAATTGGAATCTCTTACTGTGGAGCTCGTTCCTTAGTAGAGCCATTTCAGTTCTTTTCAGGATACGTTTAGTGGCTGCTGTGCTTTGATGCAATGTTAATTTGAAGCAGGTTGGTGTAGTATTGTTGTCTCTGCAGCTGCGTAGGAATTGGAGGTCACATAGTATTACTGCTCTTTTAATTTCCAGTTTCTCGTAGGTTTTGATCTGGTTGTTTATTCCCTCCCCGTAGAAGTTTGATATTTGTTTTCTTAAGTTTTCGCGGGTACTTACATGTCTGGCATTCAGCTTTGTTCGGGTATTTTCCCACGTGGTGCTTTTAAAGTTGTAGCAACGTTTCAGCAGAATATCTTAAAACTTAAGAAAACATATATATATATAAAACTTGTGATACCCCTACTCACCAGCCGCTTTGTAAATTCCAATTCTAGTAATATTCTTATTTTTGCTTTTTATTTCAAAGGGAAAGCCTCAGAGCTTTTTCTTTATTTTTCTTTTTTTTCTCCTTATTTTTACTGGGATCCTTTTGCTTTTTCTATTCATGTTTTTGGACCACTCTGTTTTTTCTTTTTGATTATTGAGACTTCTCAATATTTTTGTTCTTTTTTTTTTTAATCAATATTATTATTTTGGGTTTTTTTTTCTTTCTATTTTTCATTTTTTATGGTGGACTACTTTGTAATTGGATTAGGGTCTAAAAGAACCTGAAGATTTTTCTTCTTCTTTTTCTCTTTTTTCTTCTTTGGTTTTGGGCCTTTTACTATTGGATTTTTCCATTTTGAATTATAATTGGCTACTCTACCAGTTTGATTAAAAGTTAAAAAGAATTTGAAGCTTTGGAAGCATTAAAATGAGCAGGAAACCAATATCAGCTGGCGTTTCTACTTCTACCTCTGCTTCCCCACCAGCTGGAGAACAACGTTTAATTCAGACAATGTTTAAGCAAGATAAAGAATAAGAAAAAGTAACTTTACAGATGATTATGCAAGGAATCCAAGATCTCAAGACAAAATCAGACACCATTGAACAAAGAATAGAAAACATCGAACAAAGAATAGAGAAGACTGATGAAAAAGTGGAAAATATTAAACAAATGATGGGGAAGTATGAGAAGAGATTCCAAAAAATTGAGGAAGAAGGTAAACAAAGAGAGGAGAAGATTGGAAATATTGACAGTAGATTAACAGTGGTTGAACAAGATAAAAGTGGGATGTTGAGGTGGGAGTTGGAAAGGTCAGAATTTTATCACAGATTTCAAAATATAGAAGAAGAAAAAGGACAAAACTTGGCTGCGATAATGATAGAAATTTTGGCGGATGCTTTGGAAATTACAGAGGAAAAGATGATGGATGGAGTAGATGAGGTATATCGAGTTTATACAAGATATGCGATGAAAAATAAATTACCAAAGGAAGTCCATATTAGATTTACTAAAAAAAAACATTAAAAAAACAAATACTACAAGTGGTAAGAGAGAAGACATTGAAATACAAAGGCAAAGAGATTGTGGTTTTAAAACAAATACCTAGAAGAGTGAGAGAGATGAGAAGAGAATATTGATTTCTGACCAAAATGCTATTGGAAAACGAAGTCAATTATAGATGGCTGATTCCAGAAGGATTAATGTTTATGTGGCAAGAGCAGAGACATAGAATTGACTCAATTGAGAAAGCAGAACTTTTCCATGCAGAATTTTTTGGAAGAAGAGACGAGGAGGCAGAGAAAGAGGTCTCATTAATTGAGTTTCAAGAGGAACAACTGGAGACTGAAAAAGAGAAAGGTGCAGTAGGTGGACAGGTGGATAGTAAAGAATAGCATGAAGTGAGATCCACGAGAGCTGTTAGACCTAAATATAAAGCATAATCATGGAAGAAAAAAAACTGATTATAATGAATATAAATGGACTCAATTCAGCTGTTAAAAGAAGGAAAACCTTTCATAAATTAGAGAAATTAAAATCTGATATAATTTGCCTACAAGAAGTTCATATTAAAAAACAACATAAACAATTGTTAGTACAGCCAAAACTAGGGAAAATATTTACTTCTTTGACTCAATGTAAGAAAAGAGGAGTGGTTCTATACATTAAAGAGGCTATCCCAGCAAAACTGATATACACGGATGAAGACGGAAGAGTATTAATGGTGGAAATAATGGACAATAATATAAAAATACTCTTGATTGCAATTTATGCTCCGAATGATAAACAAGAAGAGTTTTATAAAAAATTACACATGAAAATAATTGGACTGGACTATGTTAATATAATTATGATGGGAGACTTTAATGGAATTGTGGACAATAAACTGGACTACATAGCAACAACAAAAAAGCAAAATAAAAAGACTCTCCCTAAATCCTTTTTTAAAATGACAGACGAATTAACTTTAAAAGATATTTGGAGAGAAAGAAATGTTAAAGCTAAACAATATACTTTTTATTCAAATAGACATTTATCATGGTCCAGATTAGATATGATTTGGATCTCAACAGAAGTAATATCTAATATTCAAGAAACAAATATCGAAACAAGTACTTGGGCAGATCATAGCCCAATGACAATTAAATGGAAGGGACAAAAAAAAGATCGAGATGGACATTAAATAATACTATCTTAAGGGAAAAAGATTTTATACAATGGACGGAGAAGGAACTGGCTTTTTTCTTTAGAGAAAACAAAAAAGAAGATACTTCAATGCAGAATGTTTTGGATACAATGAAGGCATATGCTAGAGGTTTGATAATAGATTATACAAGAAAAAAGAATATTAGGAAAAGGCAAGCTTCTAAGGCCTTGGAAGATGAGTATAAAAGACTTGAAAAAGAATTACAGAAAATGCCACAGAAAAAAGATATTAAATTGAAGCTGGATGTAATTAAACATAAAATGGAATTAATAGAGAAAGAAGAACTGGCACAGAAAATTAGAAATTCTAAACAGAATTACTTTGAAGATGCAAATAAAACAGGCAGATGGCTAGCATATAAATTGAGAAAGGAGAAGGAATCAAGAAAAATATTGAAGCTAATAGATGATCAAGGCCAAGTTTGTTATGGTAATAAGGAGAAAAAGGAAATTATTCGAGAATTTTATAGGCAACTACATAAACAAGAGAATATTGATGAGGAAAAAGTCAAACAGTATCTACAGAATGCTAACTTACCAAAGATACCTAAAGAGACTGAAGAAATGCTAGAAAGCAATATAACAATGATGGAATTAAATGAAGCACTTAAGAAACAAAATAATGGGAAAGCACCAGGTTCAGATGGGCTTCCGGCAGAATTTTATAAAACATTTCAAGAATTATTGAGCATCCCATTGTTAGAAGTTATGAATGAAGTTATAAAAAGATAGAGACATATGGTGAGATGGCTGGTTTGAAAATAAATAAAGATAAAACAAAGATTTTGACAAAGAACATGTTACTGAGACAAAGAGAAGAACTGGCAGACCTCTTGAAAATCCAAGTTACAAATAAGGTTAAGTATCTGGGGAAATATTTGACAGCAAGATGTAGCACATTAAAAGAGAATAATTATATTAAACTTAAACAACAGATAGCTACAGACTTGAAGAAATGGAAAAATTTGCAATTGTCATTAATAGGGAGAATTTCAACAATTAAAATGAATATTTTACCCAGAATTCTCTTTCTGTTTCAAACAATACCAATTAGGCTTGGAAAAGACTATTTTGAAGATTTAAATAAAATCATGTTGAAGTTTATATGGCAAGGTAAAAAAGCGAGAATAAAGCTAAAGCTTTTGCAAGATGCTAGAATTAGAGGAGGTTTTGGCCTGCCTAATTGGGAATTATATTATCAAGCTGCAAGTTTGATGTGGGTCAAAGAATGGATAACATTAAGAAAGGCTAGATTGTTGACACTAGAAGGGCATGATTTGCTGTTGGGCTGGCATGCTTTTTTATGGTATAAGGGAACTAAAACACAGGGTTATTTTAGAAGACATTATATGCGGGAGTCTTTGTGGTTAAACTGGGAGAAGATAAAAAGACAATGTTATTTGAAAATTCCAGTTTGGTTATCGACTATTGAAGCATTTTCCTATCCTATAATTTATAAGAAGGAACAGTTAGATATGGGGAACTATTGGATGAAAAGGGTGAACTTAAATCGATTCAAAACTTAGAGAAACAAGGTATAAGGATGAATTGGTTTTCATATGCGCAAATACATTCAAGGTATGATGAAGATTCTAAAACGGAGGGATTCTATGATAAACAGACTGATTTAGATAAGATCTTGATGGGTACTGATGAGAAGGTGATTAAAAAATTATATGATTATTTACTGGGAATTAAATTAGAGGAAGAACAAGTTAAAGAAACTATGATTGTTTGGGGGAAGAATTTTGGATATGGGATTGATTTAGAGAAATGGCAAAAATTGTGGTCTCAAAATTATAAAATGACAATGTCAACAGCATATAAAGAAAATTTGTATAAGATGTTTTACAGGTGGCACTTTCCCCCGACAAGAATAGCAAGAATGTTTAAGAACAAATCTGAAAAATGCTGGAAATGTCATCAGATACCTGGATCATATTACCATATGTGGTGGACTTGTGGGGACGCCAGAAAATATTGGACTAAAATTCGCATGTGGTTGGAAAAAATGACAAAGAAACACATAGACTTGAAACCAGAGATCTTTTTATTGGGAATCTTACCTGATATATATAGCAAAGATTTGAAATACCTGATTGTAAATGTATTAACAGCGGCTAGGATTGTATTTGCTAAAAACAAGAATGAGAAAATACCATTAGAGGAAGAAATTATTAAGAAAATATTGGAATGTGCTGAGATGAGTAGATTGACATTTGAAATTAGAGAGCAAGAGGATAAACAATTTTATGAAATTTGGGATCTTTTTTATCAATGGCTAGATGATAAAATGCAATAGAATATTTAGAATGTTAGACAGTATACTATATTTATAAAATGTTTTTAGGATTGATTTGGTATGATTATGTGATTTGTTACAGAATAAATTATTTAAAGTATTGTTATCTCATAAAGAATGAATAATTAAAAGTATAGTCAAAAGTTTTGTTTTTTTTTAATAGCAACATTAGGATATATAAGTTTGGATTGACAATATGAGTTGTTATGTAACATAATTGTAATTGAGACTACAAAATGTATGCACAAAACTGATGAACCAACCGACATGCTGGATGTACATATGAGAGTTGATGTTTTAATGTTTTGTTTGTTTGTCTGTAGAAAATCAATAAAATTCTTTAAAAAAAAATATCTAGAGTTAATGGGTAAATATAAGAAAGATAATGTGCAAGATAATGTGTAGCGATATATAAAAAATATAGATTTTAAAAACGGAAAGCTTGGAATTGATGTTTTTTCTTTTTTTCTTTGATTATTTTTAAGAATCATTTTAAAATACATATAGATACAACTGGAATAAATGTTAAAGTGGGAAACTATGATAAGAATGTCAATTAAACTTAATGAAATTAAGAATATAGCTAAAATGAACCATGAGAATTGTACTAAGAAGATTGATATCAATTTTTACAATTAGTTGAAAAGATTAATGTATTTGAAATAATAAAAGATTTAGAATATAAAGGAAACAATACCATGTGGATTCTAGCCTAAAATGTATATGTGATTTGTAGAATTTAGAAGATTATTGCTATTAACCTGGAAAGTGATAATTAAAAAATGATTATATTATGGTAATTTTTAATATGAGTTAAAGGGGAGTAAACTGAGTGATGTATAAGATAAAAGGCTGATACACTCAAATTGGCAATTAAGGGGGAAATATTTGGAACTATTTAAATTAAGATGGAATTTATTGGATAATGAAATAAGAGTATGTGATGAAATTTCAAATATGACAGATAAAAGCATAAAAGTATAATGAACATAGAATAAGAAATAAGAATTTTTAGATATTATATAAAGAAGATGTGAGCACAATTAAAGAAAAATGGAATAAGCTAAGATATGAATTTAAAATGGATAAAATAAGTGTAAAGAACATAAGAATATTTGTGACAACTTACAGAAAATGGAAAATGTCATGATATGATAAGAAGCTGAATATGAAAGATAATTAAGCAATTAAGGTCATGTTTGTATGGAAATGTAAAAATCTGGAATCATATTGCTCACCAAGAGATGTTTGTAAAAGATAAATATAAAAAACTTTTTACAAAAAAAAAAAGATTTGCGGGGCCTGCACGTTGTGCAACAAGGTCACATAGTGTAATAAGATTGGGAGTGGGTTAGGGGCTTCTGTCCTTACTGTGAGTTGTGTTGGGAGGGAGGCTCAGCCAATCTTGTTGTACATATGTTGTACTCATGTTGACAATAAAGATAATAAAAATTCCTGAATGTCTCAGCCAAAGCTTTAACAATTTGGAAAACAATCACTACATAATTTACATGTGAAGAAGTATATTAAAGTTTTAAATTTAAAATTTAAATACACAGAGGCATCATCTTATGATCATGCTATTTAATCCTTATTCTCATTCTGAATAAAGGATGAGTCTTTATTTTAAAACTATCTAAATTATTTTAAAATTTGCATTTAATGATAGTGTAAAAAGAAATAATAATATTTTTTCTGTTTTGTCCTGCCAACTGCACTTTAACTGAGGTATTGCTTTTCAGTAATGAGTTCAGGGACATGTGGGAAGAATGTTGCCATATGAAGGTCAAACCAATTTAGGGGTTTATGGAGTGTGATATCAATGTGTTAGCAATGATTAAAGTGTAAGGGCAAACACATTAAAAACAACAATTTCTCTAATAAAGACACATCAGTTCTTACATCAGAGATAAATTTTTCCAACTCTCATTATAGATTACAGAGTGAAACATATCCTGCTAACAAGAATTATCAACAGTTCTAAAATACAATTCATTGCACTTGAAACTGATATGCTAAGAACAAAAGCATGAGGAAATAATATAGAAAGCTAAAATTTAGCAGTACAAATTTTTAAATTTTTAAAAATTATATTTAAAAATGTTGGAGAAAATATTAGCCTGAAGAAAAATTTTGTGAGCGTCTACTCTAAAGGTTCACGTCTCTAGTAAGAAGTTATTTAATTATGAGGGAAAATATTGCAACTGTGATTGTTCACCTGGTGAGGAACCACTTTCTTATTTTTTTTTCTTTACAGAATTTCAAGACCAGCTGGTAGCCAAGCCAGCTAGTATACTTGAATTTTCTGGTAAAATGTTGTGAAGGGATGATATATGATATATAGGATATAGGATATATGTATATCCAAGCATTTTTTGTTTGTTTTCTAAGTGTATAGGGGAGGAAGGCAAGAAAGAAGTTATCAAAGCAGGATCTTTCCCAACAAGCATCATACCAAGCTTTCAATCTGGTCAGTTCTGCTAATTCTTTTAATAGTTTATCATTTTTTCTATGCATAGTAGATGAATGATAAAACATAGTGTATGAATGAAAAATTAACTCATTTTATTCCCAACAATATGTAGAGAGACATATTCTGCTACAAGACAAAGAACTCTAGAGTTATTTTTGAAAATATGACAGCCTCTGTGCATATTATTAAAGTGACTCTTCATTGTATGTCGAATAAGAGATGTTATCTGCATCCTGAAGGAAGGTAAAAAGAAGAGTTGTGTTATTTGATAATTTATTGCTGAAACAAACATGCTGATTGAACTCAGTGACTTGTGAAGAATGCGATTTGTCAGGAGCATGGATTAGGGATGTGACAGAACAATTTCCAGTGCTTATCAAATTCACAGACAATGATCCCCTCTACTAATCTTTGTAGAAATAAACTGATAATGCCAAGAGCAGCTACATCTGTATCACCTTATAGCATCTAGGCAAGAAGTTCAAGAATATGGGGCTCAGGTGGTATTTGTATCTCTGAGTTGTCTTCTACTTCAGAAGAAATAATTGGTTAAAAAAAGGATTTGGCTGAACCATGACAAGCTTCATTTAGAGGGTTTGAAAGAATCCTGAGGAAGTTGTGAAAAAACCATGAAAACTGCAGACAAAGATTTATGCACCATATAAAAAAATAGAAGTACTTTAATTGCCTTACTGAAACACAGCGGTAAAGACTATAATAAACTTAAACAAAAAGTAAGCAGAAGAAAGAGAAAGTTGTGTGAATGCTGTACACACACACACACAAGGGGAGGGGGAAAGGGAGGGGGAGGAAGGGAGGGAGGGAAAGAGAAGAAGAGAGAGATCTTCAAGAGAATGGATTGTGGATTAACATTCCTACAGAAACATAAAGTAGCAATGATGGGGGAATGGTAAGCACTGAAGTAATCATAGTAGTCTCAATAACATAAACTTAATTTGCAATGTAGAATTGATTTATTAGAATTATTTTATACTTATTTACTACTACTACTACTGATAATTTCCTCTTCATAATTGTAGTGAAATGGTTTTTCTAATGTTCATGATCAGTGGTTCTGTCAAAATTAGCATCATCTTTTTCCATACAGTTCAGGATAATATAGATCCATCAGATGGTTTATTGAGTAACACACAAAAATGAAAAAAATATATGCATTGTGTTATAATATATTTACATTTTGTGTCTGTGTGTGTGTGTGTGTGCATGTGAATGCACATACACAATTTTATGGATGATATTCATGTTTATTGTAATTAATGTCTAAATGACAGAGAAATATACAAAGGAGAACATTGATTATGTATTTAACTATACAACAGCTTATTTAAAATCAATTTTCAATGCCCTCTGAAAAAGGCAGCTTTAATTTAACATATTATCCCATCCTTTTTTGCACCTGCTTATTCTCTGAAGAGTAATGGGAAACAGCTACTTATCATTTACATTAAATGAAAATAATTCTGTTCAGCACATCCACTTTAATTAATGTCAAAATTTAGCCCTGTGACTTAATAATTT
The DNA here is from genome assembly GCA_033807585.1 of Hydrophis major. Lineage (NCBI taxonomy): Eukaryota > Metazoa > Chordata > Lepidosauria > Squamata > Elapidae > Hydrophis > Hydrophis major. The sequence continues at coordinate 106,572,689 of CM066343.1, forward strand.
GATTTCTATCATACTAAAAACTTTTGATGTGTATCCATCTAACTTTTAAAACAGCTTTTATGTACTGACATAGAAATTAAAGATCATTGTATTTGAAAAGTTACAAGTATAAATATTACCAGAGTGGATCCAAAATTTCTTCCAAACAAATTTAGTGTAGAAGAGAAGTTGAGTAGAAGAGAAGCAATTATAGGTATTAACCACCCACATATATTTAAATAATGTTTTAAAATAACTTTTATAGTTTGTAATGCTGAACCACATCTACAAACAAAAATTAAAACTATGTATAGAATTATTTTTATATATTCACTGATTCACTGAAAATTATTATTCAAAGTTTTAAAAAAAGAAAAACAGACTAACTTATTATATTCAGTTTAATAGGCTCAAAATCATGAAACTTCATTAAAATGTTTTATGGCAGAGTTCTAAGAATGGACAAAGAAAAATATGTTAATAAAATCAATAAATATCTTTCAAGTACTTCTCTATGCAAGAAAATTCAGATTTTCCAATGGGTCATAAAATATTAATAGTTTGTTGATTGGAATTAAGTCTTTGTTGCATTCCTTACCTTGCAGAGAAGTACTTGTACATACATAAGAGAAATTTTGGAAATCATTCCTTTTATTTACAATTTAAATATTTATCTTAATAGATATATTATTAGGTAAACAAGCATACAACCACCCACATAAACACTGCCTATTAATACATTATTTTCAGCAATTAGATATTTTGGAAAACAATATTTGGAAATATGCTTTATATGCACTTTTAGATGTTTATATCTTTATTTTTAAAGAGAAAATATGCATCACAAATATTAATTAATTGCATACATGTTCAGAGGACTTTTTAATACCATATTGTTTTGCTGTAATTTCAAACATAATTACTTATACTTTTAAAATATAAATATTTATAAGAAGACAAAGACTTTGATTGTTAATATCTAATTTGGTCATTAAGAGCTACAATTATTCATTTTCAAAAACAGATATTCTTAGGCAATGTAACTGTTAGTTAAGGAAAATGTTGGCAGAAATACATAGCACAAACAAAATTTAGTTGCTACAAAACCTTTTAAAAATATTTTTATAGGTAGCACAAAAATCAAAGTCTGTTTGTTCTGAAGGAAACATTTTACATACTGCTGAAAATTCAAATACATATCAGCTGTTTCCTTTATATCAGGCCATTTATTTTACCTGGTTGGAGCTATTTACAAATTTATATTATTGCTTGTGGCGTGCCATATTGAATGGTATGTAAAAAGATGGAGAGTATGTGTATCTAGAGGCACATGCTACAGCCTGATAGTATTGATTGAATGAACTGCTAGTACAATTCGGTCAAATATTATAGGTAGTTCTCGGTTAACAGCCACTCACTCATTGACCGTTCAGGGTTATGATGGCACTGAAGGAGTAGTGGTTGTGATTAATATTCAAAGTGCCAGTCATCCTAGCACCCCTGCAGTCACATAATGGCAATCTAGACAGTTGGTGTCCAACTATCAATTATGACAGTTGGAGTATTCCCATGGTCACATGACTGCAATGTGTGACTCCCTTGGTTTCACAAAATGAACAAGAAAACTAGCAGGGCAGGTTGCAAGTTGCTTGGACAAATCTCCTGCACCCACTCCCATACACCCACTCATGCTGTGTCTCCTCCGCCACTCATGCATCCTCCCTAGCAACTTGTGCATTCGTCCACTTAGAAATAGCCACACCAAAACCCATAATACAAACTCTATGGTCCCCTGCTACTTGCATGTTCTCTGTCATTGGGTAATAACCTTGCAGTTCTTGTATTATGTCTCTCCAGCGACTCACACATTCTTGCATACACTCTTCCACTTGGTTAGCAGTCACCCCAAGGCCTACCACGCTCATGCCCCTGCAACCTGTATACACTTGTGCTCCCAGTAGTGATTGCAAGCCCTGCCATATTTGTTCATCCAGCCACATGTGCCTTGCACACTCTCTTCCACCTGGTAGCAGACACCACAGGTCCTACCATGCTCACACTTCCCCTGCTACTCACATACACTAGCATGCCTTTTCCAAACCAGTATCAGCCATCTCAAATTCCACTGCCACATCACCCTGCATAGGTCTCTTATTACAAAGATTTGGAAAGATTTCTATATTTTTGAATTGTGATTGAATTTGCCAAGTTCTGTAGTTTTTAAATGGAATATATGACCTTGCAATCATTTATTCAGCTAATATTATATACTCTATTATATTATGTTCTGTATTTGCCATAATAGCAAAATAAATAAACAGCAACAGTTCTATAAACTTTTTCCTCTCCTCCACGGATCATATAAAATACCAGAAGACTACCTAGATACTTTGGCAGGCTTCTTTGTGGTCAAGCCATTTAATTCTTTAAAAAGAAATTTATATTGCAAACTCACATAAAAAACTGCAGCATATGTCAGATCATACATAGTATTCCTGAGACATTTGTTAATAAAAAACATAAAATAATTTTATATTTGTATAAATAGTCTATGTTGATTTTTGAAACATATACTGCTGTACGATTAATTGACTTTCCATTTATGCTAAAATAATTTGGCTGATTTCCATGTAAGTAGATAGGGCAAACCTGTCTATTTACCTGGGAATATTTGACCAAATAAAGAAATTTAAATTTAGGTAAATTTAGGTAGTTGTTATGGTCCCACTTTAAAAAAGCCCTCACTATAATTAAAAACCCAAATGTTTTTTCATTACTGAGGAGGTCTAATGATTAAAAGTTTATAACTACATTGTTCACTGGCATCAAGTAAGCGGCTGCAGGGGATGGTGAATGATCATAGTATCATCATGCAAAAGATGTAAATTACATTTCATATTAATATTATGATATTAATAACTTATAATATATAATTTACATTTGCCATAACATATACAACACCAACTATCCCAATCTTACAACTGCTAATGGTGACTGGTTGTTTTCTGAAGGGTAGAATTAATCTACCGTATATACTCAAGTATAAGTCGACCCAAATATAAGCCAAGGCACCTAATTTTACCACAAAAAACTGGGAAAACTTATTGACTCGAGTATAAGCCTAGGGTGGGAAATGCAGCAGCTACTGGTAAATTTCAAAAATAAAAATAGATACCTCTATGAAAAATAGATACTTCTATGAAATATAACTAAAAAGGCATGTTGCTTTCATTAGTGTCAAGATGGCATGAATTAACATGGCATACTCAACTGCAAGTTAACTTCATTCACTCTTGGCGTTAAAAAATGCTACCGGGAAGGAATTATTATCTAATTAAAACTTTCACTAGGACAGTTGAGAATAAGTTTGATGTTCACAATTTCCTCTTTGAAAGAGACCAGTAAATAGGGAACAAGAAGATGAAGAAAAAAAAGTGTGTTTTTTCACACTTTTCACACTGCAGTGAACAAAAATGGCATCATAGGAACAGGCTTATTCTCAGTCCAAAGGTTTGTTTCTGATTTCTTCCCTGATTTAAGGGAAACTTGGGAAACAATCTCACTATCATGAAAGGTTTAATTGATTCACTAACCCAAAAGAAGAAGATGATGATGACAGTGGGAGGCAGGAGTCACTCTCTCCCTTGCAAGAAAAAAGCAAGAGCCATTCTTATGATCTCTCTCTCTCTCCAGAATACAGTCAAGCCCTTTCCAGCACACACGATCCGCTGCCACCGCTTTGCACCTTGCAAATGCAAAATCCTGGGGTTTTTGCATTTGCAAGGTGCAAAGCGGCAGGGGCGGATCGCGTGTGCTGGAAAGGGCTTGACTGTATTCTGGGGAGAGAGAGAAAGAGAGAGAGCTCATAAGAACAGCTCTTGCTTTTTTCTTGCAAGGGAGAGAGTGACTCCTGCCTCCCACTATCATCATCATCTTCTTCTTTTGGGTTAGTGAATCAATTAATTTGGGAAACGATCTCACTATCATGAAAGAGTGTTCTCTGCCCGTGGGGCGTTTGGAAGAAAACGCCTCACGGCATATCCACGCGCATGTAAGGGGAATCAGAAATCCCCGCGTTCAATGCCTAGCATGGCAGAAGAGAAAACGCAGCTGTGAGCAAATACTGGGAAAACCTGACTGATCAGAAGGAAGGAGGCAAAAGAGGGAGGGGTGGTGGTGGATGGAGGTCCCACTGGTATTTGTAAAACACTTGGTCAGCAGCGCTTAAAGTCAACGTCCTCACTCCCACCCACCCACCCACTCAAAGCCACAAAGTCCCCCAATCGCGCAGCCCAGAATTGCCCTCCCCTCAGGGGGCAGCAACGACGCCCGATGTTTCCCGAGACAAGAAGCTCCGCCGTGCAATGAAAGCGCCCTGGCTCTAGGCTCGCGGGCTCAGAAAAAAACACAAGCCGAGGTGGCTTCGGCTAAACTTGGCTTCGTTTTCTCAGCCCCAGCTGCTTTCAGTCCGCTTGGGAGGAGGGGGAGGAGGTGGTGGCGGCAGCTCGCATTGTTTTCTGAGCTCTAGGCTCTAGGCTCGTGGGCTCAGAAAACAACGCGAGCCACCACCACCTCCTCCCCCTCCTCCCGAGCGGACTGAAAGCATCTGAGGAAACGAAGCCAAACAGAGCCGAAGCCACCTTGGCTCACGTTGTTTTCTGAGCCCGCGAGCCTAGAGCCAGGGCGCTCTCATTGCACAGTGGAGCTTCTTGTCTCAGGAAACGCCGGGCGTTGTTGCTTCCCCCTGAGGCGGGGGAATGATTCTGGGCTGTGCGATTGGGGGACTTCGTGGCTTTGGGAGGTGGGTGAGTGTGAGCAAGGACAGACGGAGTCTGCGAAGTGGGGCTTGCCTGCCCTTGCTGGCTCCCTCTGCTTCCTTAGGGGTGGGGAAGGGGGCTCATCTGGACCAAGGGTGAGTCTCCCCCTCAGTTTCCCCTGAAGGATCTTCCATTGCTTTTGCCTTCTCCCTCTGTTAAAATCCCCCCATACACACATACTTATTTTCGGGTGGATAGATTTCGTGTCTGAGCATTGTCACATGACGGTGGGACTTCCCCCCCCAAAAAACAGTTAAAAAAAGAAAAAACAATATATCCTCATGCAAGAACTTTTCTGCTTCCGATTACCCCCATGCTTACAAGTTGCAAAGGAAACACGGAAGCAGGAAAGCAGCTGCCCAGCTCCAGAGCTCCACACCATTTTTTTTCCAGAGGGGAATCTCACTCGAGTATAAGCCGAAGGGGTTTTTTTCAGCACAAAAAATGTGCTGAAAAACTCGGCTTATACTCGAGTATATACAGTATTTAAATTAACAATATATTATTGCTCACTGTAAGACAGTAACATAATATTTATTTGAAAAGTTGTATCCTACCTTCACATTGTCTGGATGAAGTCCTCCAGGATGTTTATCCATGTACTGACATAAATCTGTGTGCTTGAAAACAGAAAAGAAATAATACTTTTCACTGTATTTTTTAATCAAATCTGTATATTACTGTTTGAAAGTTACTATTATCATATCCCTCTGGATATAACAAATGGAAAATAAGGAAAATGTAAGTATAGTTTAAATTGTGCCCTATTTATATCACCATCAGGCTCTGTAATTTATCTGTAATATAATAACACAAAGACTAGAATCTCAAACAATTTAAGATATAATACAAGATGACTAAATAATAAATAAGAATGTAATAAATAATAATTTCTTATAATATGTATAAATCATGACCAAACAAGTAATAAGCATTTTGAGGAAATTTAAACATGATTGTTTCAAAAGTTCAATGGTACTGAACTTGGGATTGCCACGAAAAAGACGAGGTCAACCAATTCTCCAAAGCACTTGAAGGCAAGATAAGAAGCAATGAATGGAAACTAATCAGGACCCAGAAGGCAATACGCACACACCCCCACATCCCCTGCGCATGCATGTGCAATCCCCACTCCCCCATCCCCTTACCTGTATTGCACCTTACAGCTGATTTTTGGCTGGTTTGAGGCCTTTATTGGTTTCCCAAAGGCTTGAGGAAGGCTTCTGCAGGCTTCTACAAGCTTTTCAGGCCGAAATCTAGCCCCGTTTCATTACTTCCTGTTTTTCCAAAAATACCGGAAGTAATGAAACGGGGCTAGATTTCAGCCTACAAAGCTTGTAGAAGCCTGCAGAAGCCTTCCTAAAGCCTTTGGGAGGCTGAAAAATGCCTCAAACCAGCCGAAAAATGAGCTGCGAGGCATGTACATGTGCAGTGAAGTAAGTTTGCCTGCAGCACATGTGCCAGCACAAATGGCACTGCGTGCCACCTATGGCATGCATGCCATAGGTTCACCACCACAGGGGTTGGACATCCAAGATCCCTTCCAACTCTGTTATTTTGCTATTCTGTTATTATTAGAGATTCTAGAACTGAAGCAGGAGTTAGACAAGCCATGTGATATCATATCTTATAAAATGTTTTAACATTTTTAATATGGCATTAAATAGTTTAATCTGGTAAAATTAAGAACAAGGAAAATATTTCATTTCACGAAACATAATTTTGCTTTACAATATTGTTATGGGTATACAAAGGATAATTCTAACCCACATTCTTAAAAAAAAATCCTCCAGTCACCCTTGCTAAGTACATCGTTTCTTTAATTTTTGTGAAAAACTGAAATGTAGAAACTACCCTTATATAACAAATACATTTATTCCCTTGAATATGTTTTAAGTGTTCTTCTGTTACCAAACAAAACAAATGAACAGTTTAAGTTTACCACTTAAACACTTTAAGAGAAGCAGCAGTGACTGTTACAGGAATAGACATCTAATATTTAGCCACCCAGCTTTACCTTAGCACCAGTTCTTTTTATAACACAAAATTTGTTTGAGGCAGACTTTATTGAGAATGCAGTAGTTGGGATATATTCTCTCATGCAGAATTGACCATTAGAATGCAGTACAGCAGACTACTCCTGCTGCTGCCTGCCTGCAATTTGGCAGTTCAAATCTTACCAGGTTCAAGGTTGACGCAGCCTTTCATCCTTCCGAGGTGGGTAAAATGAGGACCCAGATTGTTGGGGGCAGTATACTGACTCTGCAAACAGTTTGAGAGGGCTGTAAAGCACTGTGAAGCGGTATATAAGTCTAAGTGTTATTGCACTTAGGAACTACAAATAGCTACAAAGGGCCACAAAGTATGAATATGAGTGTCAGCTGTGCTTCTGAATAAGCTGGAAATATATGCAATGTCTGCTTCTATGTTGACAAAAGATTGATGTCATTTCCACAATGGATTCACAAGACTTCAGGCCAAATTACTGAATAAGAATTTGCAGTGTAAACTGGTTGAAACTGCAGCAAAGCGTAAAGGATGAAAGACGAAGAGCTAAATTTATAAGCAATTTTTTTCCATTCTTTTTCAGTCCTGTATAAATACTATTGTACTAGATGTCTACCCTGCAATGCTTTATTAGTTCCTTTTTACAGGAAATTCATTACACTATCATCAAATCATTATTGCCTTGTATGCTTTCCTTTTTCAGAGTACAGAAAACCTGTTCTTTTTTTTTTTTCTAAGTAAGAGCAGGACCATCTCCATAGATTGCCTTAGGATAGTCTTCAATCATGAAAGTCACAGTTCAGATATTTCTTTTAACATTTGAGAGATAGGGGAATTGTGTTTTCATCAAATATTTATGTCCTGCTATTCCCCTCTATTTCTCTTTTGGCAGTTTCATTAGTATCAGATACAGTAATAGTTTTAATTTGCCAATAAAAAATCACACACACACACACACTTGTGCAATGTCACAGAAATGAAAAAAATATATGAGCTTATTTATAAAATGATTTAAAGTTGTTAATAAATTTTTAAAGATTTTCCAATATATAGAATTTTAACACCAAAGTAGTAATATATTTTTGCCTACTCTTTAAAAAAAAAATTAAATAAATAATTTAAAGATTTAAAGATTAACGGCACACCAGTGTACTATATAATGAGTCACATGTATTCCAGTGATCAGGAGTCTGGTAGCACCTTTTCAGACTAACATATTTTATTAAAAGTATAAAATTTCATGAACTGCAGCTTACTTTGAAAGATGCATGGAATGGTTTAAACTGAATCCATGATTCAAACTGGGATGAAGCAAAGGAAAAAAAGATGGGGGAAATGAGGACATGGATACAGTTTACATGCAAGGTAATTGTGAAGATGCAGATAAGATACTTATATTTTATAAATAAACAAACTGAATCTGTAAAAGGTACTGTTGAACTCACTCAAAAGGCCATATCCGAATATCTCAACAAAGATAACTAGTGTTTTAATACATCAAAGTTGTTTGATTGAAACTTGGAAGGTTAACTCTGATATATACCAAGTGGAATTATATACGTGTTCAAACATGTGCTATTTTTTTAATCAGCTGGAATATTAAAATAAGATGCATTATAAAATCAATGTTAACTCTATTTAAAGAGAAAAGGTAGTACACATATTTTGGAATAGGGTAGATGCAGTTGATGAGCAAGTTTAATTTAAAATTTACAGAATGTGCTTCTTAGATTAAAAACTGGAATGCCGAAGTTAAAAACATGAAAAGAGAAAATATAATTGAACTATATGGTTTAGTAAACAAAAAACAACCAACTTCTCACTTTTTGTCACTTCAAAGATTTCTTCATAGCTGACAATGTCTTCAAGCATTCAAAATGATACCTCCATATACAGATATCAAAAAGATCAAGTAGGTATATTGAAATCAAATTGACTGTGGGTGGAGGAGCTCTTCCACCTTTAGCATCAAAGACATAGTCAGATATTGACTGTGGAACAGATCAATGCAAGTTCCAAGTTAAGCAAAAGAAAAAAGCCAGTCAGCTTCCACAATGTGATCTTGAACATACGCCCATCATTTTCTGGAACACCCAAAATCATTTTGAAGTCCTGACCCTCTTTAATAAAGAACCAGGAGAAGTATGACATGAACTTTAGTAATTAACTTTAGTAATTATATGTCTGTATAAACAGATTATGAAGAAAAAGAAAGAAAGAAAGCAAACTGGATATTGGAACCACCATGGAAATTGTCAAGAAGTAAAAAGAAGCCCCAACGGACAAACATTTCAAAAAGGAGTTTCAGGGAGATGTTAGACACAAGAAGCCATAGGAGATTATAACCTTAAAGAACTAAAGGGCACCAATGGACAAATAGTAATAAATTCAAAGGAGATCAAATGAAAACTGAAGGAATATATTGAAGTACTATTCAGTGAGATTTTAAAATATTAAATGATGCACTGACTTCATAACAGAAGGGGTGATGCATGGCTGCTTCTTCATCTCGAAGAAACTGAAAGCTATTATTTACTACCGGACAATACTAAGAATCAGTATAATTTTTCATAATAAAAATAACTACTAGTAAATTGTAGTTGATTATTTTAAGCTGCCCAGACTCACTAGGGACAAGTAGCATATACATTTAATATATAAATTAAATAAGAAAAATAAACATTTTTAATTAAACCCCATCCTATTGCTGAAATGGGATGACTTACAGTGACTGGATTGGTGATCATGGCTGGATTGATGTGACCATATTATTAAATGTTGTACCTTATGATTCTTGACAAATGTATCTTTTCTTTTATGTACACTGAGAGCATTTGCACCAAGACAAATCCTTGTATGTCCAATCACACTTGGCCAATAAAAAATTCTATTCTATTCTACCAGGTTGGTATGAAGAACTAGGTGCACCATAGAAGACTCAGGGCAGCTGACTCGGGATGGGTAGGTGGGCATACCGAATGCACGCAGCCAGGTGGGTATGGCCAGGTGTGCACCACTGGGTAGGCATGGTCAAGTGGATCCAGAACATGCCAACCCAAGCTATTGGGTGTGAGGCCAATTTGGTGCCCCACCAGAATAAAAATCACCTGGAGATGTGCCAGACAATGAGAAGCAACAAAGTGTGCAAAGAAAAGAAAGGAGGAGTGGATTTCCCCCACCCCACTTGTAGAAAAGCTCCACTTTCCATTCTCTAATCCCACTTTCTGAGAAGTTTTCCTGAAAGTCTGCAAAGAAAATAAAGGGGAGAGTGTATTTCCCCATTCCACTTACAGAAACACTCCATTTTTCATTCTCCAGCACCACTTTATAGAGAGAAGTTTTACTGCAAAGTCTGCAAGGAAAGGGGAAAGCGAATTTCCCCATTCCACTTGCAGAAACACTCCATATTTATTTAGAGTTATAAATCCTCACACACAAGTCCTTTTGCAGCAATCTCACTGAATCAACAAAAGGCTTTATCATTCCCTGTTTGGTCAAATCCACAAAAATGAGAAGGAGGAAACAGTGAAGGAGATAAACAAAAGGAGGGAAGGGTGGATAATTTATATTTTCACTGCAATTTTACATAGTTAGTTTTTGCTGTGACTCCCTCCCCCACCCCCCAAAAAACACCCAATCCTAACAATGTGATTTTGGATACCACCTTTCATCTCTAAGTTCTGATATTCTTTTTTGAGTAAGAGGGAAACTAGTTTTACAGTTCTATACTGTGTGTTATGCTTTCTTTGTATTTAGACTCTGGCATTAAATCTGGGTACTATATTTTCAGATTATACTGATGTATAAGTGTAAAGCAATATTTTTTCCTGCTTCCTCTTATTCCAGCCATTTATTTCTCTTGCCCTGCTTCCACTTGTAATGTTGGGAAACCCACCATACCAATTTGTTTTCTTCGGTTTCCTAACTATATTGGTCTATGTCTCCCTTGTGGGTTATGGGTATCTGCTGTCTCCACATCTCATGCATTTTTATAGTCCCATTGTTTGCCATTTTTCTAAACTGAAAGACTCCAAAGTTGTGTCATTTTTAATTAGGTAAGTTGCTTGAGCTTCTTGATCATTTTTGCTGTCTTTTTTAAAAGCTTCAGTATATAGGCAATATTATTTTATCAGTTATGGCCATTAGACCAGTATAAAATCTCAAATTAACAATTATGGGGGGAGGGCTTTGGGGGAGTTATCTCTTTCTTAAGTGTCCTAACATTCAGTACTAGGAATTTTATGGAGGATTGTAATATATGCTTTCAGTGAGAAAGTGATAGCTACCTGTGCCTGGAAATGGGCTATTTACAAGGATGTAGGCCTAATTTGCTGCAGTTGTTAGACTTGCCCTGTATGCATTTTCTCTCTTCAGAAAGTGGGGCTGGAGAATGGAAAATGGAGCATTTCTACAAACGGGGTGGGGAAATCCACACTCCCCTTTCCTTTCCTTTCCTTTCCTTTCCTTTCTTACCTTTCTACTTTTCTACAGGTGATTTTTCTTCTAGTGGGGTTCCATGTCCAGTTGCTAGGTAACTTGTTCACCCACCTAGACGTGTCCCCGAACAGCAGCTACCCAGCCACACTCACATAGCTGTGTGCAGTTGGCCACCCCCATTCAGTCAACCTAAGTCATCTGCACTGAGTTGGCTACACCTAGTTTTCTGCGCTGACTTGGGTGCATTCAGCTGTTTACACTGAGCTATGTCCACCTGGCCACGGTAAGTCTCTTTTGCTGTCATAGATCTTTTCTGATTAACACTCATACATACTCATACAATGCAAGTATCTATATTTATATAGTACCACTTTGAACTTCAGGAACAAATGTTTTAAAATTAACTTATACCTACCTCCTCCTTATTCAGCACTCTTTATCACTAACACATATTTCCAATGAAATATGCTCACTTCTCCTCTTTCCTTAGCTATGATAAATCTGTATGTGACTTAGCTTTCCTATAGTTCTACCTAATTGGTTTCAGCTGTCATATCTGAAATGAAACGGATGGAAAGCCTCGGGCCTAAGAATGAACAGGAAGCATTTGCAACTACATTCCCATCATGTCAAACCAGCAACGTGAAAGAGCTCTCCTGTTAAAACAAAAACAGTACTATTTGGCTTCTGGCAATGACATCATGAGGCAGACAGATTGGATTGTTCCACTGAGGTCGCAAGATTGTTGCACACTATTCTTTTCTGCTAAATAGATTGCACATACATTTATCATGTTCTGGATATTCTATTGACTAAACTACTTCCCTATTGTTATCATTCTTAAGTAGATGCGGCAATGGAAAACAAAGAAAATATGAAAGAGAACTAAATATGAGAACGAAACATATAAACCTGCACACAAAATCCAAAGGCAAGATTTTTTATATATATTTTATTAACAGTTTTGACATAACAAAAAGATAAAAAGATATATATATATAAAGAAAAGAAAGTAAAAGGGAAAAACCATAGAAAATACAATTCAAGAAAGAAAAAAAGATAAAGAAATAACTTCTGTCCTTACAGACTTCTGTCCTTACAGCAGTTACAAACTTGTTGAAGGGAATCCTTGAGATATGACCTTAATGGAGCCTGCCCATAATGGTCAAAAGTTACAAAAGTTAGGAAAGTAACTTAACAACTCCCAAAACCTGCTCTCCCCAATGAATTGTTGAAGGAATATGTGGGTTGCAGAGCAGGGGGTACTTTGGACAACAAATATGATAGTTTTTATACATGCCCTGTTTTGTTGGATTATTGTATGCCACCCCAGAATTACCTTTAATGATATGGGAAGCCATATAAATTTGATTAAAATATGTTTCCATTTTTTTCATGTTCTTTATGTGTGGTAAAATGTTCATATTAACAGAATATTGGCTAGAAGTACTTTCCTTTCTAGAGTGTATATAGCAGCACATCATCTGTTAAAAAAAATTTTTTTTCTCTCAAATTATAACCCAATGTGAATTTCAGCCCCCATATCCATATTGTCTTCCCACTATATTGCAACCCAAATTCCTAGCCCATTTCATCACGCTCTTTAATTTGTTCCTGTTTTTGTTTCAAATCTCAACAAAGGTTTGTACATTCTTTGCAATCAGATGTTTATCATTTTGTACAGAGTTCCTGCCAGTGTCCTATCTTATCCTGACAAGAGCTATAAGATATCTTAACAGAGCCATTCCTTCATTTGAATGTTAGAAAGCAACTATTATACTTTGAAGTTCTATGAAGATTCTTTTTCTGCAGTGGGATAAAGCATTCTAATGGATTCTAATGTACTTTTTTCACATATGAGTATTTTATAGTCAAAAAATTATGATCCACTATAAGTGACCACTATAAAACATGTATACAAAATGGGAGTGTGGCTCGAGGCTCATGATTTAATTGGAGTAACTGCCGGAATCCTGACAATAGGATGAAATCTTATGCCTGAAGGAACCATGACCATGTGGCAACCGTACAAATAGTCTTCCTCAAAGGATTATTGCCAAGATGGCTGCACCTATTAAAATCACCTGTAATCCCTGTCTGGTAAATATGGCTTGAATCTTGTAGATAGTTTGATATAATTTAATCCACTTGGTATTTACAACTGAATCTTTAGATTGGGACAGAGAATGAAAAGCAACTTTGTATCAAGTAGTGGGTTTAAGGCTGCTGTAAAAATAGTTAAGCCATACTTTATAGAAAAATAGAATAATAGAGTTGGAAGGAACCTTGGAGGTCTTCTAGTCCAAGCCCCTGCTTAGGCAGGAAATCCTATACTATTTCAGATGCACGGTTATCCAATCTCTTCTTAAAAATTTCCAGTGTTGGAGCATTTACAACTTCTGAAGGCAAACTGTTCCATGGTTTACTGTTCTCACTATCAGGAAATTCTCCTTAGTTCTAGGTTGCTTATCTTCTTGATTAGTTTCCACCTTTTGCTTCTTGTCCTGTCCGAAGGTACTCTGGAGAATAGCTTGACTCCCTCTTCTTTGTGGCAGCCTCTAAGATATTGGAACACTAGTATCATGTCACTCCAAGTCCTTTTTTAAAATTAAACTAGACATATCCAATTTCAACAACTGTTCTTTATATGTTTTAGCTTCCAGTCCCCTAATCACTTTTGTTGCTCTTCTCTGCACTCTTTCTAGAGTCTCAACATCTTTTTTACATTATGGCAACCAGAACGAGATGCAGTATTCCAAGTGTGGCCTTACCAAAGCATTCTAAAGTGGCATTAACACTTCACATGATCTTGATTCTATCCCTCTGTTTATGAAGCCTAGCCTGTGTTGGCTCATATTTAAATAATTGTCCGCTAGGACTCCAAGATCCTTCTTACAGTTACTACTATTGAGCGAGGTACCACATGTAATTATTGTTGTGGGGAAATATAACAACAGGAAGATCAATTCTGTAAAACACATATATTTATTGGCCTTTCCTAACATCCTCATGATAATTAATGCTTGGAAAGAAAGCCAAGTTTTAACAGTCTTGCATAAGGCCAGAGTGTTAGGGTCATCCAGGTCCCAGGAGGGAGGGTTTTTTCATGGGGTAAGCATAGCTGCCAAAAAGTTAATTCTTCTTCAGACACACAATATGGCACTCTTTGATGTAAGGGACCTGAAACATGCCCACCCTTTCAGATTGGATGGAACAGACAGAAAGTCTCAGAGATAGAAAGTCTCAGAAGCAACCTGGCCATGTAGAGCTTTAAAAATATTAATCGGCATCTTCAATTGTACCTGGAATTATATTAGAAGCCAGCTCAGCTTATGCAGAAATAGAACTACATAAGAAAGCTTTGAAACATACAATGCTGCATCAGTTGCCACATTCTACACTAGCTGAAGTTTACAAATCCTGGCAGAGCCCCTTCTTAACCCTCTCAGTCATTGAAATAGTTAATGTTATGAAAATGTGGTCTTATGTCCACAATAACTTCATACCTTAAAAGTAAATCTGACACTGAATTCAATTCTAACTTGAAACCATTCCTAGATTATAACTTAATGCATGGCTTTGTACCTCATTCACAATTAGTTTCTTTCTTTGTATATATTTAATTTAATGGAATATTCCAATTAGAATAGATTCTCACTATTAATTCAGTTGGTTACTTTCAATTTCAGTCAGTAATTTAATACTCTGTTAGCTATTGTTCCTAATACATACTTTAGTTCAAAGTTTAGTAGTAGTTATTAGTTTTTTAAGTAATGCATTTTAAATGAAAAAAAAGAAAAAAGAGAAGTCACTGTGACATATTAAATTCCTCACTATTTATTGGAATTGTGCTTCTTTTTCCCTTTTCTTATATCTGTTTATACTCTTGGAGGAAGAGATGTCTAATAAAAGAAATAAGAAAACTAATAAAATTCATTTATCTTAAAAGATACTACCAGACTCACATTCTTGGCAATCAGCTAAGACTGCTCTTTTTCTACAATGTTTTAAGAAAGAAAAATAATAATAAATATCCATTTAGTGTTTTCTATCAATATAAGCCAAAATTTGATGAGTCCAATATTTTTTAAAAAATATTTCATGCAATTGCTACAGTAAACAAAAAGCCACGAGTAAATTCATATACCAATAAAAACAATCTCCATTTCCTTGTTAAACCTATCAAGTTTTATAATTTTATTTAAAAATGGGGCAGGTAATCCAGGAAATAGATTAAAGGCTTATAACAGCATGCAGGTTAAGAGACAGAGGAGTGAAAAAAGAAAAAGTGAGGACATTAAAGTCACAAAAGGCTTTGTAACTCTCATTATAGACAATTTGCTCTGCAACCAGCAAGACGGACACAGACTTCAACAGATAATTAGACCTGCAGAAAAAAACAATTGCTACCAACCTGCCTTCTATTGAGGACATGTATACTGCCAAGTCAAAAAGAGGGCTGTGAAAATATCTACAGACCCCTCACATCCTGGACATAAATTGTTTCAACTTCTACCCTCAAATAACGCTATAGGGCACTGCACACCAGAACAACTAGACACAAGGAAAGTTTTTCCCCAAATGCCATCGCTCTGCTAAACAACTAATTCCCATAACATTGTCAAATTATTTACTAAGACTGTATTACTATTATTCTTGTCATCCTTGCTAGTACCTACCTCTTCCCACTTATGATTTTAATCATATTGCTTGTATCTTTACAATTTATATTGTTTTATTTGTTTCCTAGTGTGAATGCTTATTGATTGCTTATTAGTAACCTATGACTATCACCAAGTGTTGTAGCTTATGATTCTTGATGAGTGTATTTTATTTTTCCTTTATTTACACTAAAAGCATATGCACAAAGACAAATTCCGTGTGTCCAATCACACTTGGCCAATAAAGAATTCTATTCTATTCTATTCTATTCTGATACCTGTTTTAATGCAATGAAATCATTATACAGAGTTAGCCTTTTGCAGAAATAGAACTCCAAAGTTTCCAACTCATGAAAATGTTTGGAATTGCAGCATCAAGGGACAATGAATGTTCCACATTGAGAAAGACTGCACTGAAGTTTGAAAATTGTTTTCATAATATCTTGAATAGGAACTGAAAAGATTCATTATGCAATAAAAAGTTATTGGTTGTGAGTTATGGGGTTTTGTTTCCAAAAAAATGAAGTTACAAAAAAGGTCATTAATCAAGTTTCTACACAGTTTAAGTTTTTTCTAGGATATCATCTAGATAGAAAATACCATGCCTTTTATTGAGATGTTATACTGGTGTAAATGTCAAAACATTTTTTCAAGACCTTATTATTAAAGCCTTGGTCTGACGTGTAATAAAAATACCCTTTCCATCCTTCCATATTATATTCAGAACAAACAGATTTAACATGCTTTTAAATTAAGTGATTATGATAAGCAATAGAGGTTTGTTATTAGTTGCAGGAATAGGAAACCGTAAGTTATTTATCATATCTGCATTCCATCATGAAACTCAAAGTTACTTAGATAATTTGTTTCATGATACGTAGATTATTTACTTCTTATGTGGTCCTACATTCAGGCTTTGATGACAGAAAAAATCTGTTTGTTTGGGTTTTTTAATCTTATTGGTATAATTTTGTTTATATACAACATTTCTAAAAAGAAACATTTTTTTTTTCAAATTAATCATGGCTATGATTAGAGAATCAACAATTTTTCATTAATTTTCTATTTAGAAGATAATTTTTGATACATCCAGCATAAGTTGACTCACCCTCAGAAGGATCACTTCTGTTTTTAAAATGTGGAGCTCTTAAAATTGCTTGCCTAATAACATAAATTAAATCTGCACACCTAGGGTATGAAAGATTATTTGTTAATTTTTAAAAATGTTTTCTGGTTTGTATGCTCTAATGAAAGAATTAAAACACTACTACCCAAATAATATCCTATAATAAAGATATATTTCTATTTAAAGATGCTTATATTTCAGGGACCAATATATATGCATCTTGCTATAAACAGCCAGACAACAGAACCAAACTCAGACAAGGAGATCATTCTCTTATCTGAATCTTTGTCATTACATGGACAATAAGAGAATGGCATTCTCATCCATCAAAGAGTGACATTGATAAATGCATGAAAAGCAAGCCATCTGTTTGCATTATATTCCTACCAAATCCTTCAGCTATACATAGCTGTCACATAAAATTGCTTGCTCTAATATAGTTACACAGCAGCATCCAGTATAAAGCAAGTCTTTCTTAAGCTAGTTTTATTATTGTTAACTTACTTCAGTTTCTATGCTGTTCAATTCCTAACCCCTCTAAGCAACTCACAGTAAACCAATATACACTGGATTAAAACAGAAATAGAGGGGAAATCCACAAATTACACAAGCACCCTAAACACTACCATTGGTTAGAATAACTTTTAGTAATACCCAAATGCTAGAGTTATGTAAGGAGGTTGAGAGTCTGAATGTCAAGAGGTCTATATAAATAGGTACCTTACCCCAAAATGACTTATAAAAGTAATTCATTGAAGCTTGCCATGCAGGTCCTACTATAATGCTAAAGTGTGCACATTTCTCAGTAATAGATGTATCCCATATATAATGTGAAAATTATCAATACAATGCCGCTGACTTGTATTACAGCATTTACAGAAGTTCATAAAAGTGGCACACTACAAAATTATGACGTTAATATTTGACTTTTGGAATTTAACATTTCAGACTCAGAGGATAGAAAGAATAGCAGTAGCATTCAAAGGAAGATTAGGCCATTAATTCATACTTCATTCACTTTCCTGCTTTGCTTACAAGACAGAAGGGAAAAATGAATAGACTATCGTTAACCAGTCTCTATATTTGTTATCTCTGGCTGATTAGTACACTTAATGAAGAGATATTAATTCAAAATATATATTTAATTTCAATTACATGAAAATTTAAATGACATATTTACATTCCCTCCCTATTAGAATATAGTTCACATTATACCAAATGAATATTTCTTTCCAGGAAAAGTTTTCAAGAAAAATGCCTTGTTTTAGCACTCAAATTTTAACACCTAAATCTTTTTACATATATTGGTGAAAATATTAATGTTGTACATGCATATTCTACTTGAGTTTAACATTTTTTCTAAGAACCAAAAAGCTCTCTATTCAATTCAATCCCTAATTAATGCAGTGAAACCCAATTTATTGAGCTAATTGTGTATTTTTGTTCTCTTGTTATATCCCAATGATGGGGCATAAAGATGGAATCAGCTTCAGTTTCTTTCTCACATGTTCTTTATTTCCTAAGCTTAAAGTACACCTTTGTTTTTGCAGCAGTTTCTGCATATTTCTTTCTTAGCCCACTTCTATAAATTTCTGTTCATTCTGTAAGATCTGATAGAGCAGATGTACTCCAGGTGCTATCCCTAAAACAGTGCCATCTGAGGGATCTGATAGGGCATTGCCTTCCCTGTTCATGTTACCTGTCTTCTGCAATTACATAGTTCTAGAGGCTGGAGTTGTTCTGAGCTGGAATTGTCCTGACTTTGCCATCATTTAAATTGGCCTTAGACCAGATAGCAGATTAGGAAGTGTGTTCCTTTATTAATGTGTTTGGTGTTTTAATTTCTGGATTATTGCTTTCTGTTTTATGTATTGGATGGCATTGTTTTAATCTTATGTACTGCCCAGAATCACTATGAGTTGGGAAGCTTATACATTTCATTAATAAATACATAAATATTCTAATATATTTCAGCAGAAGCAGCAAAACAGAAAGATAAAAAAAATAAAAAATGGTGAAGGAAAAATGTGGAAGCAACAAAAAAAAAAAACCCCAAGATGGAGATGAGGCATAGGGAATTGGTAATTGGACAATAAATTGCAGAGACAGATATGTTTTAAAAATATTAAATATATCAAATAGCCTTTACAAGAAACACCTAATTTTTAGATTAAACTTCAACAGCATCAATGCCTTACAGAAAAAAAATTCTACAGCTGTTTGTATCATGCGCTCATTTCTGATTTTAGCAATTCATTCCCTATTTAATTACTATGGAAGAGGGATTTTTTTTAAATGGTAAAGCAAGCATTTTCTTCATTGCTGAAGCAAGAGTAAGGTTTTAACTTGTTTTGGAAATCTTTTTTAAAAATATATGTGATCAGATAAATTGTATTTTTTTCATGAAATACAGCAGCAAATATTGCAAACTAGTTTTCAAAAAATATTAAAAATCATAATGGAGAGCCTAGCTGCCTAATTCTTCTCCAGATATTTTTTTTCTTTGTTTGGTGAATTTATTAAACATAACCTGGCTCTTTTTTCATGTTTACTTTTAAGCCAAATTGTTCTCCTGCTTTGTGCAGCTCTTGTATGTGTATTTATATCTCTTTTCAGTCTTGTGATAAAGGAACAACATCATCTGCAAATCTTAAGTGATTTAAATAGGTGCCATTGATTTTTATTTCATCTTTTGTGCAGTTTAGTTCACAAAATTCTTTTTCAAGTCAGGCTGAGAAAAGAATATGTGATATTATATTGCCTTGTCATATATCTATGTTGATTTCCACTTTAATATCATTAAGGCAAATTGTCACCATTGTTTTTTCATATATTGATTGTAATAAGTTTATGTAAGTAGTGTCTATGCCTTAGTTAGGCAATGCCTTAATTATTGCTTGCTGGAATACTGAGTTAAACGCCTTTTTGTAGTCAATGAAAGCCAAGCAGAGAGGCAATGACTTTCAATACCTTTCAATGACTTGCTGAATAAGCTGGATGTGATCCATTGTGCTGTAGCCACTTCTGAACTCTGCCTACTCCTTTCACTGTGGATCTTTTAATGTTCTCAATATTCTTTTTACTATTATTATTGAGATAATAACATTATTTGATTCAATATTGATAATTTATTAGCAAATATTATCTACCATTTAAAAAAATTATTAGCATTTAGAGAATATTCTATTACATATCTTTATTAATTATTAAATGAAGTAGGTATTCTTTGTCCATTTAGGCTGATTCACTCAAGTATAGATTTATTAACTCAATATAGGTTTATTACAATCAATGGATATTATTTTGGTAACTGTTCAAGCAAACTGAGCATTTTATGCACAATTTCAGAAAGGCAAGTTAGCCTAGTGGGTGTCTGAGAAAAGCAAGACACCTAAAAGATATAGTCAACTGGATAGTTTATTTTTTGAAAAAGCATAATCTTTTTCTAGTACAATTCCCTTTGTCCTTTTTGTCTACAGATTAGTGAGTTAAATGAAAAAAGGTATCTCTCCATGTTGCAGACCACACTCTTTTTAAATGTTTCACATCTACAAGTAGGTTATCTCTCCTTCCTTTCTTCAACTGATTGCTTCTGCATGATATGCTAAGCTATTCTGGATAAAATGAAACAAGAAATAGTTTTGTATTATAGATTGCTTGTTAGGTATTATTGCACTGGCATATCTCTTGGGTGATTTCTGGTCAAATACTTTTTTTCTCAATCTTTTTGGAGATAATATGCAGCACTTCCAAAGACGTTCTGATGATCTCCTCAATCCCATTTATGCTTCTTACCCATTATCTTGCTATTTTCCTGAAGTAACTCCTTGCCAAGTATAGTAATTTTTAATAATTCATATCTCATATTCTAAGTATGTGAGCTTCTGCTTGCTGATCATTGCTTTTTATTCTGAGATTGAGTGATCTGTTCCTTTTCTAATCTTTTTCCAGTACTCTTTGTAATTGTATACAGTGCCATAATTCAAAAATCCATTCCTTTTCCCAAAACTTCTCAGCACCCAGCTTTCATAGCTTTATTTTATTACTGAAAAAAATGTTCTAATTATTTTGATATTTGTTTTTATAAAATATTCTTATTGTTTTTATTTATTATCTTATCTTATTGTCAAGTTGCATGTTGATCCCAAGTCCAGATAAATGGGGAGGATTGAGCTAAGGTCTGTAAAAATGTCTGCAAGAAAATATAATGGAAAGGCTTTCAAATGAATCAGGTATGGTATCCAAAGGAAGGACTTCAGGCCAGAAAGTAACTAAGAATCTACTGGGGAAGAGCAAATCTTGCAGTGAGTAATCAAGATATTAATGTTGTATTTGGAATAAATCCAGCAGGAATCCCAGCTCAGGAAACAGCAATTGGTAAAAATAAGAGTCTGTGCAAGGCTTATTGTATAGCAACATGGAATATACAAGGGATGAGCCAGGATAAATTGGATATTATCAAACAGGAGATGGACGGGTTAAATTGACCTTCTTGGAATCAGTGAGTCACACTAGTTAAATTGACCTTCTTGGAATCAGTGAGTCACACTAGTTAGACAATAATTGTATCCAACCTGAGGAATTCATTATCTGTTGCTTGAGACATGACACCAAAAAACCTACAAAAAAACATATGGAATGGCATTTGCCATCAGCCAAGTAATGGAAAGCTTCCTCACAATTAATATTCACATTACGACCATCCAAATCTGTGCCAAACCCATTAAAATCACAGTTGCTCAAGTCTATTCCCCAATAACAGATCTTGAAACAGAAGGTTTCAATATCAGCACAGAAAAAACATTGTTTACACACTGGCTGATTTTAATGCAAATGTTGACAACCAAGCAGAAAAACACATCGCTAGCAGCTTGGGGCTTGAGGAAAGAAAGAAGCAAGCAATTGTTTGATTAAATTTTGCCATGATAATTTATTTTCTAATATTAATAGCAAGCAGCACAAGTGGCCTTGTTATACTTGGCCCTAATCAAATAAACTGCACTGTAATTAGACTATATCCTATGCAGACATCAATGATCCAGTTTGGTCTTCACTGCCAGGACATATCCGAGTGCTGATTAAAGTTCTGATCATGAATTTTTGGTGGTTAAGATCAGAGTCAAACTGTGCAACATAAAAAAGACAGTACCATCAAAGAAGTTTACTAAGTATGCAATTGAGGAAAAAAGTAGGTTTGAACTGCTAAGACGCTTGGTCAACTATGGCAAGAAATTCAATTGATTATTGAATCAGCAGCTACGTGGTATGAATCAATATATAAGAAGCCACAGAAAAACACAAGTGGCTCTCAGATAAAACCATTAGAATAGCCGAGTGAAGAAAAGCCGTCAAAGCAGCAGGTAAATGGGAGGAAGCAAGGAGACTGAATGCAGATTTCCAAAGAGCAGCAAAGAAAGACAATGAAGCATACTGTGAGCAGCATTGCAAACAGCTAGAAGAGCTGCATAAAGGACCATACCAGGAATGAATTTGTACAGGTCAAAAGGATTGAACGTACTGTTCATAAAAGCATAATCAAAAACAAAAAAGAGAAAGAACTGTCTGACTGCCAAAGCATCGAGATCATATAATGAGAATATCTGAAGCGCTGTAGGCCAGCAACAAAAGGTCCAGCTTCCTCATGATGATAAATAGATGCAGAAAATAGAACCAGTCTTCCTTCAGGCTGGGCAATGAGCCAACTGCCAAACAAGGCCCCAGGTGTTGATACCATCCTAGAACTGATGAAACCTGTACCACTCCTAATCATTACAGACTGGTGCCAGAAAATTTAAGAAATGAACACAGCAGGGATAGGATTCACTACCACTGCTACTACCGGTTTGGTGACTATGTTTTGTGCGCGCTGCACATATGTGTAAAAAAACCTTAAGCTGTGCCACTGGAACATCTGAAAAGTTCTGCACGCAGGTGTGCAGTGTTTGAAAAGCCTCTTTTCCCCTGCTTTTACAACCTCAGCTGTGCTGCACAAAGCAGTTGAGGTTGAAAAAGCAGGAAATAAAGGATAGGTAAGAGTTCAGGCAGG
Source organism: Hydrophis major (assembly GCA_033807585.1). Lineage (NCBI taxonomy): Eukaryota > Metazoa > Chordata > Lepidosauria > Squamata > Elapidae > Hydrophis > Hydrophis major. The sequence goes on from CM066343.1 coordinate 106,595,762, forward strand.
CAAGTGGGCCAAACAACAGCAAACACAGAACTGGTTCGGTGTCTGTTGTTCTTCAGAGCCACCAGTTCTTTAGAACCAGGCAGAACTGGTAGCATCCCACCTCTGGAACACAGGACGGGAATTAGTCAGTGTTCATTCCATTAACAAAAAGAGGTGACTCCAAGGATTGCTCACTTACAATACAACTGTTCTCAGCCATTATGCCAGCTAGAGTTTCCTTAATATAATACAACAATGCACCAAACATTGAAAGGGAATGATCAGATATTCAAGCTGGCTTTCAAAGAGGTCATGGCACTCATGAGCATATTGCAAATCCATGCTGGATCATGGAAAAATCTTAAGAATATTAAAATAAGTGGCGTTGGTAAACTTACCAGTGAACGCCCTTTCTAGACATGCTGCGAGGGAGTCCAGCATTGGGTATGACTCCTCCCTCTTATGATGTGAGCTGAGTCTGCCACTATAAAAAGCTCGCCCCCGCTGAGAGCCTCAGCTTTTCTGGCGAAGTATCTTAACAGACTAAGTTTGTCTCTGGAATACAAACAAACAGATTGAGCGTACAAACGCCCCCTCCCCAAGAATATTAGACCAGATAGACAGGGCTGGACTCTCTTGCAGCGTATCTAGAAAGGCAGTTCAATGGTAAATCTACCAACGTCCTTTCTCCATCACGCTGCTCGAGAGTCCAGCATTGGGACATACCGAAGCCTGCATGCCCAATGGGGGAGGGGGAGGGAGAACCGGCTGGTTATCTTAATCCAAATTGGTAACAAACTGCTGGAGTAGTCTCCGTCCAAATGCTGCTTGTGCAGATGCAGATGAGTCTAGATGGTAATGTCAGACAAACGGGGAAGGCAAGGTCCATCTAGCAGCTCTACAAATTTCCTTGATTGGAGCCTTTGTGGCCCAAACTGCTGAAGTCGCTGTGCTCCAGGTAGAGTGTGCAGTCAGTTTCTTGGGAATTGGCAAGCTCAGAGATTCATATGCAGTAGAAATGCATGCCCTGATCCACCTACTTAACATGGGAGAGGAGACTTTACACCTCCAAAGAAACAGGTTGAAACGACACAAACCTTGACTCAGTTTTGCAAAAAGGTGCAGTTTGTTTCATATAAATCCTAAGAGCCCTTTTCATGGCCAATGTGCGCCACTGATCTTCCAACACATATTGGGGTTTGGGACAAAAGTCGGGGAGTACAACGTCTTGAGCTCTGTGAAACCAAGAGTTAATTTTTTCGTACAAATGAAGGGTTCAATGCAAAACCACCTGGTTGTCATGAAATATAGACACCTTCCTAACTGATGTAATAGCTACCAAAAATGATAGTTTGATGGTCAAAAAAACCTGGAGACCCACTATACATAGAGGCTCAAAGGGAGGGCCCAAGAAGGCTTGGAGCACCTTAGACAGATCCCAAGTGGGATACCTATGCACAACGGGTGGCCGCAGATTTGAGGCTCCCCTCGGAAAACTGTGGACTCAGGGGTGGTGGGTAAAGGATGTGGACCTGTCCTATGAAATTACTGAAGCTAAGACTGCACCTGCCTGCGGTTGGTGTTTGGCGCGAGGCCCTTGTCCAGGTCATCGTTGAGAAACTGTAGGACCTCTGGAACAGATCCTGAGGTGGGGTCCTGGACTCTCTCAGAGCACCACTCACAGAATTTCCCCCAAGTGGCATCGTAAAGTTGGGTTGTTGACTGCTTATGTGAAGCCTGTATTGTGTTGATTACACCATCTGAAAGATTGACTTCCTTCACCATTTTCCACTCAACTGCCATGTGGTCAGCTGGAACCACTGGGGTTCCAGATGCAGAAAGACCCCTGACTGAGAGAGATTCTCGAGGTCGGGATTTTCCATGGCCTCTAAACAGACAAGTTCACCAGGTTGGCAAAACGGGGTCTCCTGGGCCAATGAGGGACCAGCAGAACCAGCTCCGCCTTTTCCTCCAACATTTTCCGGATGATCAATATCAGTTTGCTTATAGAGCAAACCGATTTACAGAGGATGCTGTGGCCATCACACTTCATAGAGCGCTGAGTCATCTGGAGAACAAACAGATCTATGTGAGGATGCTTTGTGGATTACAGCTCTGCATTTAACATTATCATCCCAGATATACTAGTAACCAAACTGTATAATCTGTAGGTCCCTACCCCCACATGCTCTTGGATTAAGCACTTTTTGACAAGTTAATTTTCTAATGTCCAATTTTGATTTCACATGTTAACTCTTCCAACATGTCATTATACATTAACCGTAGATATTTATAACGGTATGAGAGCCTTTATATTCTGAATCTCTTAATTTTTCCCAAACTCAGTTCTTATGCTATTTTTTTATTCATTATAGAAGTTTTTCATAGCAATAAATATATTCTGATATAATTTAAACAAAGATCTTGCTGTAGTCAGTAAAGCAAACATATTGATAGTCCTTGACTTATAACCACAATTGGGAGCAGAAGTGTCATCGTTAAATGATGCAGTTATTAAGTGAGTAATGGCCAATTAAATAACTTTTTTTGCTTTGATTATTAAAATGAATCCAGATTCCCCTATTGAATTTGTGGAAAAACTGCAAATAGGACTGCTATTACTGTAAATACATGCCAGTTGCCATGACCCAAATATTGATCATATGACTATGAGAAGGGCATTGATATGGTCATTAGTGCAAAATTGGTCATAAATCATTTTAGTGCTGTTATAATTTTGAACCATCGCTGAACAAATGATCACAAATTGAGGACTATGTAAAAATTTTAAACATTTGTTTAACCCATTTTTTTCATTTTCTCTATACTCCCTTATAACACAAACTACTTGTGAGTTAATGTAATGATGCAGTAATTTGCACACTTTCTTCCATCTCCCTGCTTTGACATCTGTACATAGATTAGTCTTTTACCATCTCTAAGCCATACAATATTTTTTGTATTAACTATGATAGAGATATATTGTCCTTCTGACAATCCAAGTAGTTTATAATAAAGTAGGAGAGCATCCTGCATAAAAATAGCATGTAAAATTAAGTATATACATACATTCATACATACATACATACATACAAATTGGTCATTGAAATATTAACCGTACAGATTTTTTACTATAAAAATAAATCTAGTTAAATCTAGTTGAAATTTCTTATAAATTATATATTATTTTTCCATTGGTAGAAATTTGAGAATTAATTACAATAACTCATTATTCAATACTGCAGCTAAATACTGAAATCATGTTATAAATACTATATGTTAGTCTTGGGAAAATGAAAGATGAATTATTGGGAGTTTAAAACTAAACATATAATGATTCTCTCAGTAAAATTACATCTTTAAATTGTGTACTGTGAAAACTGAAATTTTAATTAATAGCTGAAATGCTATGGAGGGAAAAGAAGCTATGGAGCATAAATTATCCTGACTATAGTTTTCTGATACTAATTATTTAAACAGAATTTCCAGATGCAATAAAAAAACACAGTTTTGAACTCGTGTAAATTCCTTTTCAAGTCTCACAATGTTTTCCTGAATCTATAATCATGGGGTTTTTTTAATCAAAATTACCAGTCCACGTAAAAAGATTTCAATTAGTGCAGTGCCATATAAAAGAGTCCTTGTAAATAAATGAAAAAAAGCTATAACTTGCAAAAAAAAGTTAGCAGCTTGTTAATGGGTGGCTAAAGAAAGGCCAATTCTAAAATTTTCCTTGAAAAATCTTGCATATTTTATGTTAGCTTCATATTAGAGAGATTATCTTTTATTTTTTACTTTCTCCTTTCATGCAAAGTACAAGTTCTTGTTCTTTTACCTCTACCAAGTGAGTGGTTAAAAGCTAAGTTGTGGTTTGTTTAAATTCTTTATTGCACATTATATAGCTCTTAAGGCAGCTTTCAAAATATAATAAATTAAATTTTATGCAGATAATGAATACATATTATAAAAATGAGCATAATTATAGGAATTATACATCTCTAAATAGCAGAATGGGGGACAAGAAAGGAATCAAGATAGTTTGTCTTATGCATCAGAAATTAAGGCAATATCTGATATGATTATCATAGTATTTTAAGTATGGAATGTCCTTTATATTATACTCCAAACAACATCAGCAGCAAGAGACTTATATACAAGTTATCCAGGTTTCTTTGATCCAGTGGCAGCCACTCTGTTTTTAACTGTTTTTAGCTTAGGTGATAGAATGCAAAAAAAAAAAATGTATAAACTTACCACAAACTCAAATACTAGGGTCAGTGTCTCTTTTGTATGAATGATATCATGAAGCAGCACAATATTAGCATGTTTTAGACCTTTCAGGAGAGATGCTGAAAGACAAAAGCAAAACCTATGAAAAAAGTATTCAATGCTTATCTCCAAAAATGTTTTTAACACAGTAACATTTTGTAGATCTTCTAAAAATTGGAATCGTCCAGAGGCAGAATAGTGCAATTTCTCACCTATTATAAGAAAGAGGAGAAACTATGTTCTTCCTAGGTTATATCTTCCAGAAACAATTGTATCAAAAAAATAAATGGAATGAAAAATAAACAGAACGAGTTCGCTACATTAAACTATTTACTCATTATTTTATTACTGCAAATCCAAACTAATAATTTTATGTTAAAATTATTTTAAGGCTATTAAATAGTAACAACAAAATCATAAAAATATGGCAATTTTATTAAAAATGATAGTTGCAAAAATAAAAACTAGGACAAATTAAAACAAGAACAAAAACAAAACAGTAAAGAATATATACTGAATATTTTAAAAAGTTAATTCCCATCTTCATGATAAGCATAAACAATTTTAATAACATATCTATTCCTTTTAAAATACAACAAGTGATCCTTTCTTTCCAAAATATTTTATCTATAAAAAAATCCATAAAGGATCACTGTTTTAGTCCTGATATCATCAAAATTACATTAAGGGTCACAAGAAATATATTTTAACCTTGATCAAATAAATCAACTTTATATTCCTTCCTTTTTATTTCTAACAATTTTAATTTTTAATCAATTAAGAACTTGATTTATTTCCATTTTTGCTTTATCCTCTCTCATAAGATTCTTTAAAAATTTAACAAGATTCTTTTGGAAATTCAATATAGACAAATTACCCTGGTTTATTATTTTATATCCCTTTTAAAACATCACTACTTTCTTCTAAGTTTACAGTATAGTATCTTTTTTGCAGGTCATCCAGTTTCAACCCAATCTTCATCTTATCAAGTAGAATTAGTAGAATGCGGTATCTGCCATCCCGCATCTGATGGGCGGCTCATGAAAGGGAGTGAAGGAGAGAGAAACGACAGGAAGCGAGGTTTCCTCGGGATGAGCGCGCCCCGAATGTCTTGGCACACGCTCTTTTATTGTGCTTTTTTACAAGAAAATGATTTAATCAAAGCTCAAGTCAAACATGATAATCTCATCAGGATGTGTATGTTTACAAAGCTGCATACCAAACAGATCATTTACAATGTGGATAAGCTTATTAACAACCGTCTAGCTCCTTGTCCCTTGTACGTGCCTTGCAAAGGTCACTGAAGAGACAGAAGTTAATGATTACACGTGAATGATACAATGTTGCAAACACATGAATGATACATAGTTGCAATGATACATAGTTACAACATCTCCTCTGTTTTTATTATTTATGACGAGTCTTCTTCCTCGTCCGAGAAGACAGGAACCATTTTTATGGAATGTTCGCCGTCCCCGTCATCTGGGCAAGAGTGCGACCCGTCAGCATCAGGGTTGTCCAAGGAGCGGAAACTCAGCAATGACATTTTTTTCGTCCGGTGTTGAGGATATAACATGAGCTTGCAATAGCACATTAACATCAGCAGTTATGGAGGATAATTAATTTTTTTAAAAAAATTGCAATATTCCATTAAAACAACAAGGTCCTATAATACATATCAATATAATGATTATTAATGATCCTGCCAATGCAGTTAAAAAGGTTGTAAACCATGGCGAAATAGAAAACGAACCCCCCCCTGCCATCAGCATAAAGACAACATTCTTCTTTAAGCATAGCACACAATCCCTCTTGTTTTTTTTGTTTTTTGTTTTAAAATAACAGATCTAAATCTTTACGATTTTGCAAGAGGGGTATTCCATGGGTACCTGTAGGGATATAAAATCATCAGAGTTATACACACAAGCCATACTTGAATGCAAAATGATTTGGATTTAACAATTTCATCCCCGTGGACACATGCCATGAAACCGGTGGAACAAGTCCAAACAAAATTATTGCCAGGGATAATTTACATTCCTTTCAGGCGTGATGTTAAAGTTCCTCCTGAAGTGGTGTAGATTGCAAGATATCCCCTGGTTGTGTGGGTGCGTCTGCCAAATCGAATTGAAGTGGTGGGTAGAAGTCTTCTATGCGAGAAAAATTGGTTGTAGAACTTAAACGAACTGCTTGAAAGTCAGTTATAGTCCAAGCAATATTATATCTTCTATGAGGCTTCTGCGGATCGTCATGGACAGTTCTTTTGAAGCGTCGTTTGTTGACAGGATCGGAGTTCGGGTATATAAAAGCATCACAAGTAGGAGAGAGTACTATGGACAAGTTAGTTGTAGAACATTTGCGAAATGAGGAGGGAATTCAATTAGTAGAAAAGGGATAATAATTACAATAATGACAATAAAGATTAATTTGGTAATTCATCAAGGATGTTAGTTGGGGTGGGGAAACCCATAATACAATAGAAGGACATCTAGGTCCCCCTAAATTTAGATTGAATAGAGGAAAAGATTTTAAGGTTCCTTTCCATAAGAAGAGTAAAGAAGGAACAAAAGAGCGAGTGGTAGAGTGTTCTTTAAACAAAACAGAAGTGACAGAGTGAAAACTATGGGTAGCATTTTCATGACGTACCCACATGGACCAAGTATAATAGCCTTCTGTTAATGAAATGGTTTTAACACGAATAGTCTTTTGACAGGAAGCATAGGTTTTGTTGAAGTAAGGTAGAAATTGCAAAGAAGATATAGGCAAGAATATCAGGAAGAGTTTTAAGATACAGATGTAGCGGAGGAATTCCCATGATAGGGTCTAACCGCACTACCAGGGATCCAGCAAGTGGTTTTGTCTGGCAGTAAGATCGCAGCGTAGCCTCGTCCCCAAGTGAGAAGCTCAGCGGGACCCTGCCAGGCAGGATCTGGCAATCTGCGATAATATACCAGAGGTCTGTTAGGCGAGGGGGAGGAAAAATGACGTGAAGCAGCAGAAGTGGGAGGAATGCCAGTCAGATTAAGAAAGTTTAAAGTGTAAAGACAAATGTTAAGAGAATTTTGCAATGCTGGGAGGTTCGGGAGTTTTTCCCGCAACGAATATCGATCAAGAGCACGTTTCAGAGATAAGTTCGCTCGTTCCACAATAGCCTGCCCCTGGCTGTTGTAGGGAATCCCAAACTTGTGGGTTACATCCCATCTGTTACAGAAGTCCTGGAAAGCAGAACTTGTATAGGCAGGTCCATTGTCAGTTTTGATTTCTTTTGGACGTCCCAGCGAGGCAAAGGTACGAATTGAATGATTGATGACATGTTTTACAGTTTCTCCCCTTTGAGGGGTGGCCAGAATAAACCCTGAATATGTATCGATGGAAACGTGCAAATATTTCCAAGGGGCAAAAGGTGGATACTGAGTTACATCCATTTGCCAAATTTCACAAGCTTTTAATCCTCTAGGATTTACTCCTATGGGAATGGAATGTCCTTGCTTACTACATGTGGGACATTGTTGAATAATGGCAGCAGCTTCTGCCTGAGTTAGAGCAAATTGAAAAGTTATCATAACTTGGCGGGGGAGATTCAAACACACTCGCTGCCTCTATTTTATAATGGACTTTTAAAGCCTCCATAATTTTCCTCCAAGTGACCAAAATGCCAATAGGAGGACTTTGGAGATTTCCTCGGGGATGAGGTTTCCTCGGGATGAGCGCGCCCCGAATGTCTTGGCACACGCTCTTTTATTGTGCTTTTTTACAAGAAAATGATTTAATCAAAGCTCAAGTCAAACATGATAATCTCATCAGGATGTGTATGTTTACAAAGCTGCATACCAAACAGATCATTTACAATGTGGATAAGCACGAGGAGGACTATGGAGGACTATAATGCACGAGGAGGACTATGGAGATGTTCACCAATTTTTTGCCAAGTGGAAATTTTTAAGGACCCTTCCTCTGAATAATTGGGACAATGTTGCCACACATAAGCCAATAATGTAGCAATAGGTTTCATTTTTACAGGCGAGCCCTTTAAATTAGCAGAATATTTAGAAGAAGAAGCGACTAACTCCCTCAATTCCTTCAGATGCTGCGTCTGTTGTTGAGAAAAGTTTCCACCCATACTTACGAAAGTCGAGACCATGTTTCAGATCCGAAGATGTGCAATTCGCTTCAGGCCTGGCGATGCACAGCTCCCATCGAGCTGATAAGATATGGGCGCGTCGCAACGTATCCCCCTTAGGGAATCACGTCGGGGTCACCAGAATGCGGTATCTGCCATCCCGCATCTGATGGGCGGCTCATGAAAGGGAGCGAAGGAGAGAGAAACGACAGGAAGCGAGGTTTCCTCGGGATGAGCGCGCCCCGAATGACTTGGCACACGCTCTTTTATTGTGCTTTTTTACAAGAAAATGATTTAATCAAAGCTCAAGTCAAACATGATAATCTCATCAGGATGTGTATGTTTACAAAGCTGCATACCAAACAGATCATTTACAATGTGGATAAGCTTATTAACAACCGTCTAGCTCCTTGTCCCTTGTACGTGCCTTGCAAAGGTCACTGAAGAGACAGAAGTTAATGATTACACGTGAATGATACAATGTTGCAAACACATGAATGATACATAGTTACAACAGTAGAATTAGTTTTTTTCCATAACATCTTTTAGATATAGTCTTTCAATAGAATGAGATGTCTCTATTCGCACTATTAAAATTAACTTGTGAGTTCATTGTTCAAAAATAATTGTAAGTCCAATGTATGCATACTCCCTTAATTGTAATCCTTAGTTCCATATAGTGTCTAATTATGGTTATTCAAAGCAAAGAATTTTTTCTATGAAAATGACCCTTTATAATTAATTCCAAAATCTTTTGGAGAAGGCTGCAAGCTGATTTAATCTATTTAATATTGCAAGATTTATTAATAAAAATCAAACGTTTTCTTCAATAAAGAAATGAATAATGTTTTTGATTTATATGTTTATTTTTTATATAAACAAATCTTTATTTAGAGGACTTTTGTGGAAAACAGATCGTGCACATATATACATAAGTATTGGAAATTCAAAAAGTTTCACAAACTTAAATCACCATTGTAAATAGTAAAATTATATTACATAAATACATTTGTGCAACTTGGTAGAAAATTAATAAATATGAGGAAAAGGATGCAAAAATGCCATGAAAGTATTTATGTGATGATGGCGATCAAATGGTAATAGTCTGGATGGATTTAGTTGAAATATATGAATATCTGTTGAAAGAAGTATAATGATTATATATAAAATGACCATTTTACATAAATTAGAATTGGGTAAATCAAGAAAAACAAAAAATAAATTTTATGCAACAAGAAGCGGTTACATAGAAAATATATGAGGTCAAACAAGAAGTGAAAGAATCAGCAATGAAATGGGTACCGAATGAATGAGGATTGGATACAAAAATGTATGTTCAGTCCTACAGAGCAAATAAATAAAAAACAAATCAGTAATCAAATATATGAAATATAAGTAAAAGAAGAGAAAGATCCAGAAAGTTATGATGAAACGAATTCAGATTCTCAGAAATCAGAAATTAAAAAACAGACAAGTAAACAAAATATAGTACTTGAATTTATGTAGAGATCTGGTAGAAGCATGATTTTCAAGGAGATACAGATTTGAAAGAATGGTATTGGTAAACTAGATTTACCTAACTTTCCTTTTTCTTAACCTCCTAGTTTTAATTTAATTATGTACTACCAATCACTCTTATTTGTAATGCTGTTTAATTCGAAGATATCAGAATGATAGGAATATAAGTGTAGACAATCTGACAACAATAAAAACATCTAAATAATCTTAAGTGAGTTGTCTGTCAACTAATTAATAGATTGGATAGTTTTAATCCACTTGCTGAAATGAGCTTGAGCCTTTGTCTCTGAACATCGATCTACAATACATAAAATGCATTTTCTAGGTATAAGAACAACTAATATAAAATAAATTATGAAGCAAAACTATTTTTTACTAATGAACAAAAACAACACAACATCCTATGGGTTAAAATAGAAATAAATAACTCTAACTATGCAATTCATTATAGATAATTCTTGCATATCAAGCAATTTGCAATTTTGGAAACCATGGATATCTAAATAGCTCAATAACAATCCTCTGTAATGCTAGTGCCAGACTACTCTTATTTAGACATTCTTCCTACAAATAACAATTTAAGGAATTTAGAGAACGGAGAGCCTAAAAGAATATGCAGAATGAGACGTTTATTTATAGGCAAGAAAGCCATTTGTCTTAAAGAAATAGCCAATTAGGAAATACATGTATAGATCTGTATCTATAAAAGCATTTTAGTAAGAAAATAAACAATTTCTCCCTTTACAAATTTTAAAAAGCTAAGTATTCTTTCATTAATTAGGCCAAAATGTTATTAAAAATTTATTCTGCATATTTTTAAACAGCCATTATAAATAATGATGAATAAAATATGTTCACAAATGGCACTAGAAATCAATACTTTATTTCTGCACAGAAATTTAGCTAAACTATTTGAAATTGCCAATATGCTGAAATTTTAGTTGTATAAATATCATTCTTACTGAGTGCATGTTCCTAACCACACTTAAACATCTCAGAAATTTAATAAGGTAAGGTAAAAATAAACCAGAACATACGATTAGGTTATAAACCAAATAAACATAACCAGCACATCGGTGTTGTTGAAAACCAGCAGTTATGGGTTAATGTGAAATAAGAACTCATACTAAGAATTTTATTAGCAAGCTTATTATGTAAATGCTAATATAACATGGTTTTTTTTTACTTGCAGCAAACATAAAGATAAACAGATGGCTCTGTTTAAATTTAATTCCCCAATGAGTTTTGAGCAAGCACCCTAGCATATGATGCAATAGTCTAAAATTAAAATAAATGCGTTTGCTTATATTCAAGTTTGTTACTTATTCCAATGTCATACTATTTCAACAGTTAAAATCTAATGTTTGAAAAATGGAAATACATATAATTTTATTCTTTCGACTGAGCATCAGAAATGCTCTTTTTAACAATTCTTCAGGTTTAATCCCAAGTTTTCGTTTAATTGGATGTTATATTTATGTATTATTTATGTATTATTTTATTGAAACACAAATCAACTGAAGTTTTTTGGGTTGTTGTGATATATACTATTATAGATCTATATATTATATTCTATTTTATGGTAATGACCTGCTATTATGTAATTACATTTTATGATGACTTTGTCTTCTAGTTTTTGGCAAAACTGCATCCATATTGAACCATTGGTTCACTTCAAGATCATGGCATTTGCTTGGTGACCACCGAATTCAATATGAGGACTATGAATATGATATATGATGTGATGTATGATAATAAGGTATAATAAAATATGATAAGATATCAGATATATATCATTTTCAATGAAATTATAATCATGTTTATCTTCAACTAATTTAAGGTATACAGAGTTTCCTATACTGTATAACATAGCATTATAATTAGTATTAAAGAAGAAAGTCCTATGAATGGATTTATTTTATCATATATAAATACTTCTTCATTCCTGTAAGATAAAGGCATATAACTAACCCATTATCTACCTAATGTAGGGATCAGTACAACACAGAATGAATAGCTTCCACAAGGAAATCCATACAATTAAAAAATGAAATCCTATTAAATCTAATATAGCATTTAAAGATATTAAATGCTGTGAATATCTTTAAATGCTATTTAATTTTTATTTTTGTTTTCATTTACACTACATTTTCCTGAAAAGAAGAAAATTCTGATTTTATGCAAGAAAGGCTACTGAATTAACAGAATTAACTGAGTCATTCCTGAAGATGTTAGATCTGTCTAATGTGAAACATATCCCTGTTTAGATTATTGCTATGTGTAACTTTGTATACCTAGAAACCACTGACTACTGAAAAATAAATAGGTGTTCTCTATGAATATATAAGAAATTCTTCTCCCTGCCACCCTTCCCAGACCATAAGTATTTCTTTAATTGCAAAGCTTGTAATATTTAAAATTGATACCTGCAAGATAATACACTTCTAATTAAAAGAAAGTAGCAGTACTTTGAATATCCAATAGGTCATTTTAGCAGTAATTTATTTAGCAATAAATTACTTTAGTGAAAACCTAGTCTAGCCAGATTTGAAAATTCTCTTGAATTATAACTTTAGTCTGTATATGTATTTTATACACTAATCCATATTACCTCGAGTGGATCTACAAAACAGTACAGCTTTTTCTCAGTTTGATACTCTTCAATGTATTGGACATCAACTCATAAAATTCATAGCGAGATAGCCAACATTAAATGGCTAAATAATCTTGGTTGGAGCACTACTTCTTACACCCTCTTTCACACATTATTTTAAAGCTTAGCTCCTCTTTTAATGCAAGATTTTTCTTTCCTTATGTCCAGTAGCATCACTTAATAATTTGGATCATGCTGATCACATTGTTTGTTTTTTAAAAGAAATCAAATACTTATTACATTTCACATTATCTTTTTAAATGTTCAGTTTAGTATACTTTTTAGTGGCTTTAATTAATAAATAAACAATCATCCTCAAAACACTGCCAATTTAACATTATTCTGGATTTGGATTCTACTTCTCAGCAGCAGTTCTGTGAACAGAATATTCTTAATGTGAACTCCCACTGGCATTTCTACACCTCCACAATTGCATACATGCTGTCATGTATACCTGATACCACTTCCTATATAAGCCATCCACCCCACCTAAAACATATTTTTTTTATTTTATAATAACTCCCATATATTGGAGTGGTTTTGATTTTCAAGCAGCAATCCAACTTTTCCAAGGACTGTAACCATATAATTTGAGAAACATAAAGGTTCTTCAGAGTCAACAAGATATTGCAAATAAGATATCTGCTGTAATTACAAAAAGAAGGGAGATAAAATTGAGAGCAAAATAAAAAGCATACCTTCTCTGATAGCTGTAAATGGAGTACCTTCTTCTTCCTGAAGTCTTATTACTTTCAGTGCTACTAGCTTTCCATTTACTCTGGAATAAAAAGACCAAAACACAATTATCTCAGCACTTTAGACTTTTCTATTTGCAGTTCACAGAGCTTCTTATGATTAAGACTTTGTTATCCTCCACAAAAAACAGCACATTATCATTTTAAAACCATTTTTTAAAATGTAATCTTGGGTATTTATTCTAATTATACTGTCACATTTTATTTGATGGTTTAAACTTAAATGGACATTTATAATTTATTCCCAACCAAAATAGAAATAATGTCTGCATAGGTTTTTATTGACCTTAGTATGCTTGTTTTCCAAACTACTGAATTAAGATGAAACAGATGTAGGAATTATAGTTGCTTTGTTGGTGCAATTAAAATAAGGTTCATGGTTCATCCTCACCGAGTTTAAAATGGCAACATCCATCAACATCCATTATTTATAATTTTTGTCATTTCCTGGGAACTGAATAAACATGCTTACTTCTTTTATGCTTGGTAATGTTTCAGAACATATTATTTTATTGTGGATTTTTTTCTGTTTTGCTTTGTAACTTGCACTTAATGTTACCTGTTTTCAAAAAGTGCCAGGTATGGCTATTAAATTCCTTTTGTACTTTTTGCACTTTTAGATTATTCATTGGTAAATAAGGCAAAACCAAAAGGATTGTTTTTATTTGTATTCATAATAATTTGTATTTTAAATAATTTTCACGGCATATGTCTATGCGTTGTGCCTATGCTGTTATTTCCTGTCTATATAACAGCCAGAAGCAGAAAATTGGGATCTTATGTGTTTAAAAGTCATGGATAAACCCAGAATATCCAGAAATACATGAGTAAAACAGTACCCAAAACTGAGTTGCTGACAGAATGTCTGGGGAAGCAACAGATACAGGAAGATCAAGAAGAGGCAGTGGCATATGGTAAGATGGGATTTATGTACCATCAATAGATAGCTGAGGTATCAGATATTGGGAAGTAGTATCAATGGCTAGAAAGGGCTAGACTGAAAGAGGCAATGATGATAGGAGGCCAAGAACACTGAGGTAATGATGATAGGAGGCCAAGAATAAGCACTAAGCACCAGATCCATAGAATTAGGGGTTTAACCATACCAGCAGGACCCAAGGTACAGATCGCATAGAGAAGCCTCAGAGATAGTTCAATAAATAGTGCTGGGTATAAAAAGAAGCAGGAATAGCATACAATGAAAGGCACATCCAAGTAAAATTATAATCTTAAATTATAAATTATGTATTTTTGGAGTATGTGTGTATGTGTGTATGTATGTATGTATGTATGTATGTATGTATGCATGTATGTGTGTATGTTTTCTTAAGTTTTCGCGGGTACCCACATGTATGGCATTCAGCTTTGTTCGGGTATTTTCCCACGTCATAGTAGTGGTGCTTTTAAAGTTGTAGCAACGTTTCAGCAGAATGTCATCTGCCATCATCAGGCTTCTGTGTAGTGTTCTTCTGTGAGTTAGACTTTTACAGTGGTTTCAGATTTAAATTTGGGGCAGCCTATTGCTGTGCCAGAATGGTTTTTTTCTTCATCCTGATTGGTTGAGAGTCTTGGCCTGTGTTTATTGGTCTTGGAGTTTGCTGTGTTCTGTTTCTAATATCTTCTGTCTGGTTTTTTTTGGGGGGGGGGCTCTTTTTGTATCTTGATTGGCTGGCAACATTATGTTACTTTATTGGAGGCCTTTAGTGCAGCTTGGCTTCGGGTAAATGGACGGCTATCATTAGTTAGGAAGCTGGGTTTCATCTGGGTGCCTGGTTGGGATGTGTTTGAGCTGGAGGTATCAGGGGGGATCTGTTTGTGCCCAGGTGTTTGCCTGGCTTGTGGTGTGGAGATTTTTTTGTTTGTGAGTGCAGGCTTCCAAATGATTGACAGCCTGGTGGAATCATCTCTTCTGTTCATGCTTTCTGGTCTTTTTTCAATCTCTATGGCTTCTCTGATGATTCTGTGGCTGGGATTTTCTATAGTGGCTAGGGATTTGGTGCCATTGAAGTTGATGCTATGACCTGTGGCTTCCATGTGTTGGACTAGTGAGGAAGTGTGTTCCAGCTTTTTGACTGCATTTTTGTGTTCATCCAGGCGGGTGCTTATTCTTCTATTGGTCTGTCCAATGTATGTGGCTGGGCATGATGCACAGGGGACTTCGTATATGCCTTGGTTTTCCAGATCAATTTTGTCTTTGGGGTTTCTGAGGATGGCTGCTATTTTTCTGTCTGTTTGGAAGGCAGTCTTGATGTGGTGTCTGTATAGTATCTTACTAATTTTGTCTGTAGTGCCTCTTACGTAGGGCAGGACAGCTGTTCCATGGGTCTGTTCATCTTCTGGGTCTCTATTATGTCTCAGTGTGTTTTTGTGGATCAAGTTGGTGATTTTGCTTTTGTGGAAGCCATTGGCTGTCAATATTTTAGTCAGGGTACAAAAACACACTGAGACATTATAGAGACCCAGAAGAGATGATTCCACCAGGCTGTCAATCATTTGGAAGCCTGGACTCACAAACAAAAAAATCACAAGCCAGGCAAACACCTGGGCACAAACAGATCCCCCCTGATACCTCCAGATCAAATACACCCCAACCAGGCACCCAGATGAAACCCAGCTTCCTAACTAATGATAGCCGTCCATTTACCCGAAGCCAAGCTGCACTAAAGGCCTCCAATAAAGTAACACAATGTTGCCAGCCAATCAAGATACAAAAAGAGAAAAAAAACAGACAGAAGATATTAAAAACACCAATCAAGCAGAACACAGCAAACTCCAAAACCAATAAACACAGAGCAAGACTCCCAACCAATCAGGATGAAGAAAAAATCATTCTGGCACAGCAATAGGCTGCCCCCAATTTAAATCTGAAACCACTGTAAAAGTCTGACTCACAGATGAACACTATACAGAAGCCTGATGATGGCAGATGAGATTCTGCTGAAACGTTGCTACAACTTTAAAAGCACCACTACTATGAGGTGGGAAAATACCCGAACAAAGCTGAATGCCATATATATATGTGTGTGTGTGTGTGTGTATCTTTGGTTATTCGGGGTTTCTCCCGCGTAAGATTGGAAGTATCTAGGCAACGTTTCGATGAAGTCTCATTCATCATCTTCAGGCTTGGTCTTCAGCTCTGTGCTTCTCAGAGTGATGTGAGCTTGCAGCTGCTTCTTCCTTTTAACTGCTAGTGGGGGTGTGACTTGATTGGGTGGGGGTGTGTTCTCATTGGTTGGGGGTTTGGCTGTGTTCTGATTGGTTGGGGGGTTGGCTGTGTTCTGATTGGCTGGAGGCGTGTTCTGTTCAGGTGGGGGCTTGATTGTGCTCAGGTTAGTCTTAGTTGCTGGAGGGTTTGAGCTGGTGAGCTGTGATCTTGCTGTTCGGCTTCGAGTTCGTGGTCGTGTTGCATCTTCATGGTGGAGGTCAGTTCGCTTCATGTATGGCTCAGAGGGGTTTGAAGTGGGTAGTGATGCAGCTGCAGTGCGGCTTCTGGTCCGTGGTCATGTTTCATCTTCTGTGTGGGTGTGAGTCTGCTTTCTATGTGGAAGTGTGGTGGTAGCATCTTGTGTGGCTCTCAGGGGTGTGGGTCTGGTGTCATTCTTCATGTTAGGTACGCGTCTGTTCATGAGGGCGGGTTTCCAAATGGCTGGTAGGCGGGAGGTATCATCTCGTTTATTCATGCTGTGTGGGCGTTTTTCTATCTCTATGGCTTCTCTGATGATTCTGCTGCTGAAGTGTTCGGTTTTGGCGATAGTTCTGGTATTTTTAAAGTCAATCTCATGTCCTGTGGCTTTGAGGTGTTGGACCAGGGAAGAGGTCGGTTCTTCCTTTTTGATTGAGTTCTTATGTTCTTCAATGCGTGCACCTATTCTTCTGTTAGTCTGTCCAATGTATGTGGTGGGGCAGGCAGTACAAGAGATTTCGTATGCTCCTTGATTTTCTAACTCGATTCTGTCCTTAGGGTTTCTTAGAACACGCCTCCAGCCAATCAGAACAGAACACGCCTCCACCCAATCAGAACACAGCCAACCCCCCCAACCAATCAGAACACAGCCAAACCCCCAACCAATGAGAACACACCCCCACCCAATCGAAACGTTGCCTAGATACTTCCAATCTTATGCGGGAGAAAACCCGAATAACCAAAGATCCACATACAAATACCCGCAAGAACCTCAGAAAACATATATATATATGGATCTTTGCTTATTCAAGTTTTCTCCCGCGTAAGATTGGAAGTATCTAGGCAATGTTTCGATGAAGTCTCATTCATCATCTTCAGGCTTGGTCTTCAGCTCTGCGCTTCTAGTGCAGAGCTGCACTCCAATCTTACGCGGGAGAAAACCCGAATAAGCAAAGATCCACATACAAATACCCGCGAGAACCTCAGAAAACATATATATATATATAAAAAAAAAATTAAGATTTTGATATCATGTTGTTCTAAGTTTAGAAACATAAACAATAGTGGATTTGATTGAAGCAAATCATTTTTGTCCATTAAGTGATGATTTGACACTTCGAATTGTCAACCAAATCGATTTGCTTAATTGGTTAAATGAACATGTTCTGCAGATAGACAAATAAAATTTAGAACATAATAGACTCTGTACTACAAGAAACATTTTGAAAGGAAATCAATTTCAAATTGTGGGCTTTGAAATCTACTGACTACAAAAGCATATGGATATATACATACATGGCCAAAGAAGACAAAAGAGGAGACTTTGGAGGCATTTAAGATTTAATCCCATTCAGTATACCCAATTTTCAATATGAAGTTTTACTTTAATACTGTGCTGCCTCTGAGTCATAAAATTATTTATATTTTTATTTTAAAAAAATCTTTAATCTCTACATTAAAATTATTTTTTAAAATTGACAAAATCTTAAAAGATGCAAATGTTATAAATATACTTACTTGCTTTTCCCTTTGTATACTGTAGCATATGAACCTTCACCCAGTTTTTCCAGTTTTTCATAAGAATCAGCTTTTCCAAATTTGGGACTTGTTGGCTGAAAAACATAAAAAGAGAAAGAAAAGTATATCAATGTTTATGCATTCATAACTGTAACCTCAAACAAGTATCTAACCAACCATGAAGGCCAAATATTATTACTGAATCTAATAAGATTATACCAGAGATATTTAATGCTTGATCATTCAACACATCGGATGATATGTTATTTGATCAGTAACCCTGTATCAGCTGAACTCTAAAAGACTTAATTCACAGAACAACAAAATCTGTTGCATATTAGCCAAAATGCTATCAAAATAAGTATCTTAAAGTCAGGAAACCCAAAACATTAAGGAGTTGCTATAAGGAAAGTAATAGAATTAACTTTTTACTATACAAAATCAATTATTTTCATTTTATACTCACCATACCTATACATAAGTGTAAAATTAAGCATATTTCCTTATTTAATATGCTTGCCTGTAGTTCATCAAATGCACTGAAATGTAACTCAAATATTACATCCTACTATAGCTTCTCCTTAATTATCATTTATCATTAAGCATTCATTCCAAGTCAAAATATGTATGCAATGTGCAACAAAAAAGTGAAGACTTTAATACCTATGGTATGATGAATTGAACTTCTAAACATTTGTATTGTTAATCTTAAATTAAATACTGATTATTTTACGATTGCTAAATAAGCTCTTGATTTTGTTACTAAATTCTCGTAAATGTTTAACTAAACAAGAAATGTTTACAAGGCACAGATTGAGGATTGTGTGTTTAAATTCCACAAAACTTAATGGGCTATTTCATCATATTATAATTTGCTAATGATACAAATCATGTGCTAGATGAAAAATTCACAATTCTGTATTTATTGCAAATTTATTTCCTTCTAATTATTTTTTTTCTAGATAGTTTGGAGGAATAAAGAAATAGGTGGACTTTCTTAGATAATAGGTTATTTAACTTGCAACTGAACATTAAATATGAAATAAAATTAATTATACACACAAAATTTAATAAACTTTAACAATTTGCAAAAATTAAATATCCTTGATAATCTATTTCTCATTATAACATGTCCCTTGTTATTAAAAATGCCTATAGATATCCTTGACTGTGGACCAAATTGCCAATTCTTCTGGGTCCAGTATCAGAACAAAGTTGTAATCCTTAACCCAAAGCAACAAGTGGGACTGTATCTTCTTGTAAAGAAATAGATATATTATGAAAAACGTACACAGCAATTATTAAGAAAACATGAATTCAGTCCAAAAAGAAAGGAAGGGATGGGGAAGAAATTCAAGGTCTGGTTTCTTTGGTATAAGAGGGTCAGAAAAAGAAATACGGCTTTCAAGATTGTTGTCAGCTCTATGATGTAAAACAGATGAGAAAAGAGATACTACAATAAATGTTAGAACTCCACTTTATTGATATAGGATATAAAGCACTTGAAAAAAGACATTTGATATTAGAGTAAGTCTAGGCCTATAAGAATTGAACAAATAATGACTTTCCTGTCAACTGAAGCAGAAACTGAATTTTTAAGAAGCGGGATAAAAAGATACAGGTAATGAAGCTTCAACTTACAGCAATTCCTTTAGTGACTGTTCACAATTGCAACAGCAGAGGAAAAAACTGACATGACCATTTTTCACACATATGACCTTTGCAGCATTCCAATGGTCATATAATCAAAATTCAGTTGCTTGTTTATGTTTATGACGATTGCAGTGTCCTAGGATCATGTGGTTAGCTTTTGTAACCTTCTGACAAAGTTAATGGGGAAGGTTAAGGTTCACTTAACAAACCATATTACTAACTTAGCAACTGCAATGATTCACTTAACAACTGTGGCAAGAAAAGTCATAAAATGGAGCACTTAAAAGTTTCATGTAGCAACATAAATTTTGTGCTCAATTGTGATCATAAGTTGAGCACTACTTATATAGAGGCTTAGGTGTTGGAAATAATTCATTAGAATATCATGGGTAACAAGAAAGAACCCCAAAGGGATTATTAATTCAATGCACTCCAGACACAAATGACCAGATTTAAATGATCATATTTGGGAAACATAATCCAAATACCTATCTCCTAGACTAATGGCCCCCAACTTTTTAGGCACAAGAGACTGATTCTGTGGAGAAAGATTTTCTGGGGTCCTGAGAAGATGTGATTTTGTGTGCTGTCTGTATCCCGTGAATAGGGCTTCACTTGTTTCTGTAGCCTGGTGCTGGTACATAGGCTAGGGGTTATGGACCCCAACCTAGACTGTTGCCTATAGTGATAGGAGATGTAGAAGCAAAAGGAAGAGGAAGATCCTGGCAATAAAGTGAATGGAATTAATTATAATAGACATGGATACACAGTTAGTAAATCTAAAGGATTGAAGTTAGAGATAAATGGACATGGAGAAAATCTATTTATGTAGTCACTAAATTGATTCTTACTTGAGAGCACATAATGATAATAGAATTTAATTCCTATTCAAATCCATTGAATTTATTGATATCTAAGAAACCTTATGGAGTTGATTTTTTTCATTTTTCACTATGTAGACCTTTCCTATGTTCATGCTATTAACAACCTTTGCTTCAGATTATCTTTTCCTTTATTGCAATATAAACAAACAACCTAAAAGTTTTAATCTAGTAATGCCATAAGCAATATATGTAACTTGAAAGACCAAAGGTTCTTCCTCAGCAACATGTTGTGTTATTCAGCCTCCTGTCATAATCAATTGGTTTATCACTGTCCACTCTTATAACAAGATACCTTTCCTGTTGTTACTGAAATGATCACCCACCTCAAGCACCTTTCTATATCACTGTTGCCCAATATATGTTTCTGTTTTGCTTTAGCTGGACTGAATGGGATGATCAACATATCTTGACAACATACATGGAACTACCCAATGTCCACCTCAGAACATGATAGACACATACACAGTGGGCTTCACCATATCAAGGCATACACATTCCATGTCTCCACTCTATAGGCACCACATTTCAGCAGTATAAAATAAAATAATATAAAATAATAGAGACATCTCCCTAAGTTACAGCAAAAAGAAATAAATTTCTTTAATCTTCCTAACTAAAGAAAAACAAATATAAAACCAAATAATTAAACTATAGAATTAGAACCACATACATTAATGATATGGGGAAATGTTTTTCATAATATATCTTTTTATGCAAATCTAGTAAGATTTCAAAAAATCCAAAAAAAACCTATACAAAATAATGTATACCATTCCTGATCGAATAACTAATGTCACAATCTTTTTTCCTTCTCAATAAAACTATATTTCTCTGTAATCCATTTTAGATGGTTAAAAACCTTATCAGGGTTAATAATTAGCATCTTAAACAGTCTCTTTTGTAAATCCAATAAAAGGAAATCATACCAATTATTCTCTGGGATTCTCATTTTTATTCTTTGATTTTTAAAATATCATTCAATGTACTAGCAACAGATTTTTATTCAAAATGTTTTTATTCTCCTTATGTAAATTTTACTGAGTATCTTGTGCTGATATCTTCATTTGGTAACAGACTGTTCTCTAGCTGAAACAACAAATTTCCATTTCGTGAAGCAGATATCAATACAATTCTTCAAAGATGTCTTAAAACACCAACTACTTGGGTGAAAACTCAATTTTGTTTCCCACAAGTTTACCTTTATTTTATTGAAAAGTAGTTTCAAAATCTTAATAATCAAAGTCCAAAACTCCATTTTTTAACTCCTAGAATGTTTGGTAGCCAAAACCTTTTCTTGTTGCTATTTATTTTAAGTTCTTAGAAATTGTAAAAGGTAAAACAACATATTCTTATACTGAAGATTAAAAACATTCACTCAGGGTTTCCAGTCTTGTCATTCTTTAACTTTCTTAAATCCATTAATATGCAATTTCCAAAAATAGTTAGTAAGAGAAATGCACAATTTCTGGCCACAAAGGACTACAATATGCAGTTAGAGCAAAATGGTGAAGTCTTCCTGGTTTCTTCCCATAGTCCAAAATTGCTATCTTGCAATCTTTTTGTCAGGTAAAGAAAAAACTTGAACAATCTCCAGTAATTCTCTTTAATTCAGAGAAAACAGAGACAATCTGCTTTAAGCTCCCTTGTAAAAGGCTGCAAATTGTCAACTCCACTTGTCTTTAGAACTATCTTCAGTCAGCCATTTTCTCCTGGAAGTATAATTAGTATTTAGGACTTCAGTTGATAACTCAGAGATTCGTAACTTTTTTTCAAGTTGGCAATCAAAAGATCTAGCTAATGTTTCAGAGACAAGTATAGATGAATATGCTCAGCAAAGAAGATATTCAAGAATCCTTTTCATTGGGAGAAGGGGAATCCTCAAAATATACAACAAGAAAATTCACAACATGAGAAATCTGAACAGTTCTTTGCTTTTTTCAATTATTTAGACCACTTGTATCCCAATTTTAACATTAAATTATTCTTTTACTGACAACATTTTCAATGTTTAAAAGAGGAGGAGGAGAAACAAAAGATCAGTCCATTTTGTTTTGGTATGAGGTAATACAAGATTTATTTATTTCTCCAAGAGGATACAGTGTAACAGCATCATTGAAAAAGGGCGTTGGTACTTACCTGATACGCCTATTCTCTGTGAGCTGCAATGAGCATTCAGAGAGTGGGAGGTGCTTAGTCTCTGCTCGAATAGGCTGTGCTTAACTGTTAGGATGCTGTTGCTCCTCCCTGGCTCCTCCCTAGGATCCCCCAGTTTTGGCGAAGACAAGGTGATGCAATCCCCGCCCTCTTCTGTGATTTAGTCATTCATTGGTTTCTGTATTCTGTCAGATTAGTTGTTGGCCAGAACAGGATCCCATCAGATGGATTCTGGGTGAGGCTGGACAGCTCACAGAGAATGGGCGTATCAGGTAAGTACCAACGCCCTTTCTCCATTGAGCTACTCCAAGCATCCAGAGAGTGGGACATATCAAAGCTTGGCTTGTCCTATGGGAGGGTCTCTGTCTGGGCTGGAGCTCCCCCACTGTTTGACTGGACTCGTTGTAACACCCTCCTGCCAAAGGAGGCTTCAGAGGATGCAAAGATATCAATTTTATAATGTCTAGGAAGGGGCAATGGAGAAACCCATGTCACTGCGCTACATATTTCTGCTATAGGGGCTTGAGTGGCCCAGGCCACTGAGGTTGCCGTGCTTCTTGTCGAATGTGCCATGATGCCTCTAGGCACAGATAATAATGGAGTCTTGTACGCTTTGGCTATTGTGGCTTTCAACCATCTGCCTATAGTTGAAGGTGAGACCTTATGCCCCTGAGTGGCTGGCTGAAAAGATAGAAAAAGGGCTTCAGTCTTCCTGAAGGGAGCCGTTGGATGTAAGTATTTACGAAGAACTCTGCGGACATCCAGCCAGTGTCATTGATACTCTAGAGTTCTTGTGAAGGCCTGGGGCCAAAGTTTGGGAGAACCAGTTCTTGTGCCCTGTGGAAGGCTGAGTTGACCTTTGGCATGAAAGTGGGGTCTGGTCACAGAATGACCCTGTCTGTATAAAAAATACAGAGGTCCTTTCTGGCCGCTAGTGCCGTTAATTCTGAGATATGTTGTGCTGATGTTATAGCAACGAGGAAGATGACTTTTTATCTGAGAAAATGGAGACTGGTAGTTTTCAGTGGTCCAAATGGGGCCTTCGAAAGTGTTGTGAGTACCTTGTTAAGGTCCCAGGTCGGGTAACGATGTACCACTGGTGAACATAGATTTGTGGCTCCCTGGAGAAAGCTCTTTATCTGAGGGTGGTGGGAGATGGATGTTATACCTTGCCAGGTCACCACCAATGCAATAGCCACAACCCGTCGTCTTTTTTTTTTTAAACAAATTTTTTATTAGTTTTAAAAAAACAAACAAAACATCATTAAACATTGTAAATATAAAACCTCTTTCCATTGTGAGTTTTTACAAGGCAGATAAAAAAATATTTTATACAGCATAGTTCTAATTCATCCCATTTCCTTATAGACACATAAATATCTTTTAGCAAATTTCTCATTATTTCTCTTTACTTTTATTCGATTACATTTCTTTTCTATATTTATCTATCTTATAGCCATCATATTTATATTTCCATCTGACTTGTTTACAAATATTCTCATCTAACATTCCTCCAAGGTTTTATTAATTCGTAATCAAACATAAACACACAAAACACAAAAACATAAAACTTCTTTTTAGAAAGTGGCTTGGCCCCAGATTACCTCTCTTTATACGGACTTCAATTAAATTAATGCTCATCTTATATATCATTACCTATCTTGTTTACCATTCTATATCTTCTATATAACTTCACCCCTCTTTTCACTCTTCTTATTTCTATTTTATTTATTTCATCTTACTTTAAATCATTATATTTGTATCTTTTGTCCATTCTTTTAATTATCCATTTATCTCATTCTCTTTAATTTATAAAAAAGAAAAAAGATTTTTTCTGGAATAACTAATCGGTATGATGCCTTTCTATCCCCTAAGTTGACATTTAAAGTAATACCTAGATCCCAATCTGATTCTGCTTAGTACACTCTACCTATTAAATTTTAAGGAAACAAAAAAAAGAAAAAAAAGAAAAAAATAAATCTATAAAATAATTAAGTACATAATTACCATTCTAATTTTTAATACATTTTAAATAATACATTTTGAACTAGAAAAGTAAAAAAGAGAAAAAAAATAAAGTTATGATAACATTAAGAGAATAACAAATTAAACTCTATCATTAATACTACAACAATAAGTTTATAATAACATTAACACAATAGCCAATAAACTCTATATTCTAAACATTCCCTTTAATATTTTATTAAAACATTTTAATATTACAATATTTTATTAGTTCTTATAAAATTCTAATTTTCTATTTCTAATACCAGTATTACAATACTATCTCATGTACTTTTGCAGAATCAAATAATAGATTACCCTTTGTCCCTAAAAAAAAATTTCTTTTTCCCATCTTGTTTTATACCTTTGTGGCTTTTTTTCCCCCTTTTCCCTTCCTTTCTTATCTCACTTAGTCTTTTTACCCCCCCCCCAACCTCCGCCTTTTTAGCTTCCCCTCTCTGTTGTATTCCTCTTTTCTTTTTCTTTCTAACATTGTATTGATTTTGCATCTCATTTTTCTCTTTCTTGGGTGTTTTTTTTTGACGTTAAGTCCTTCATTTTCCTTCCTCTCTTTCTTTTTTCTTTCTTAGTCTGATTTTTTAATTCATTAAAAATGGCTTCTTCTTCTTCCTCTGCTTCCTCCATTTGTTGTTGTATTTGCTGGTAAGTAGCAAGCGCCATTTCTAAAAAATGAAAGATATCTCCCAAAGAGTTCTTGCTTTCTTTCTTTATTTTTCCATATTCCTTTCTTAGTTCATCAATGGATAAAGCCATTATAAACCTTTCTTCTTCTTTTTTTCCCCCTCTTCTTCTTCTTAAAACAACCAAGATGTTTCAAAACTTAAAAGGCAGTTCCCCAAAGTCCCAGAGTCCTCAAGCATCCAAACAGAGCAGAAAGTTCTTTCCTTTATGGGGTAATATCAATTTAAAAAAAAAAAAAAGCCAGCCTTATTGCAGTTAAAATCTTCAAGGCATCTCCTCCAACAAGATCTTAATATAGGTTTTTTTTTTTGTCCTCTCCCTTCCCACTTATAACAAAGAGCTTTAAATTTTACCTTCTTTAGAAAAACAGTTTTTTCAGTGCCATTTGCTAAGTCCGTAGAGAAGGAGAGTAAACTTTCCCTTTCAGCACCTCCATTCGCCGCCTTTAGAATCTCCTCTGGAAACAATGTATCATTCAAAAAATTGTGATTTTCAGGATATTAGATATTTCTTGAAGTCCCGGTAGCCAAAGAACTTTCACTTCAGAACTTTCTCCTTCTTCCTCCTGCACATTCTTATCCAGTTGCCGGCTTCTTTGTGGCGGCCATTACTGACCGCCGCTCCACCGTCTTGAGAAAAGGAGGTTTTGCCGGGTGGGGAGGGGGTCTGCGACACCCCCAAGCCCCTATCCAGCTCCCCCTATCTTTGGCTGCCTCTATGGGGCAGCCTTATCCTCCAGACCCGTCGGGATCAGAGGCACCAAGACGGCTAGTGCAAACAGGGATAGCGCTGAAACCCTGCCGCCACCGAAACCTGCCAAACCGGAAGTTCCACAACCCGTCGTCTTAAGGTGTTTGGTGAAAGACCCCTGTCAAGTCCGTCATGAAGAAACTCTAAAACTTGTGCCACTGATGGAGCAAAAGGGTCTACTTTGGATTTTGAACACCATTTATGGAAAATGTTCCATGTAGCGTTATAGGGGCCCAGCTGTTTGAATGGGGCACTGAGCTGCTTGAATGGTGTTGATCACCCTAGTCGAGAGGTTCTCCTTCCTTAGATGTCACCACTAAACCTCCAAATGGCTAGGTGTAGCCATTGAGGGTCCAGGTGGTAGATCGGTCCCTGAGTGAATAGAATTCTATGCAGTGGAATTTTCCACAGGTCTTCTGTGGATAGACCCCTCAGATCCGTGAACCATAGTCTCCTGGGGCAGAATGGTGCCACCAAGATCAGTTCTGCTTTCTCTTCCAGCATCTTTTGAACCACTTTGGGTATCAACGGGAGAGGGGGGAAGGCATATAGGAATCCCTGAGGCTACCAGCAATAGAGGGCATTGACATTCTCCACTCCATGGGAAAGGTATCTCAAAATGAATCTCGGGAGCTGCACGTTCAGGGGAGAAGCGAATAGATCTAACTTGTAGTCCAAATCTCTGAACTGCTGCTTGAAACAGTTCTGGGTGTAGGCGCCACTCTGATTGGTTGACTGTGGCCCTGCTTAACCAGTCTGCCTGTTTGGCAGACCTGAGATACATTCCGCTCTGATGGAACCCAAGTTCCTTTCTGCCCAAAGGCACAGTCTCTCTGTTTCTCACATGAGTTGTTTCGAGTGGGTACCCCCTTGTCTGTTGATGTGTGCTTTTGTAGTAACAT
Organism: Hydrophis major; assembly: GCA_033807585.1. Classification (NCBI taxonomy): domain Eukaryota; kingdom Metazoa; phylum Chordata; class Lepidosauria; order Squamata; family Elapidae; genus Hydrophis; species Hydrophis major. The sequence goes on from CM066343.1 coordinate 106,623,026, forward strand.
TGTCTGTAAGAATGAGGATGTATTTCCTTTGAATGTGCGGAAGGAAACTGCGAAGGGCCAGGTGGACTATCCTGAGCTCTAACCAATTTATACTGTTCGACTGCTCTGCTGCTGACCAATGCCCTTGAGTTGAGAGGGCCTGGAAATGTGCTCCCCATCCAAACAGACTGGCATCTGTAATGATGGTGAGTCTGTGGGGCTCTTGCAGTGGATAACCCCTGTTGATGGCTGGAACATTCCACCAGTGCAGCAAAAGCAGGACTTTCGTTGGAACCAATACTCAGGTCTTAGAGTTGCTTCATCCCGCTCTTTGAAATGGAAGCAGGTACCACTGAAGCGACTTAGTGTGGAACCGGGCCCAGGGAATAATGGAAATACAGGAAATCATTTTCCCCAATAATTTAGACAGATCGGCTAGAGGAACCCGTTTGAAGGATCTGATAAATTGAGCTAAATTCTTAATGCTCTCCTATCTCTTGGGGGATAGAAACACCCTTCCTTCAATTGTGTCTATTATCGAACCCAGGTGAACTAGGTGTGTGGAGGGAGACAAATGACTCCTTGCCCAATTAATGGAGAAACTGTGATGTTGCAGGTTTTGCAATGTAATTTGAGTATCCAATTCTGCCTGCTTGGATGAGGAAGATAATATCAAGATGTCATCTAGGTAGCACTGGAGTGTTACAGGAGCGATCCTACAGTGAATGGCCAGGGCTGCCAGAATCTTTGTAAAAGTGCTGGGGACAGATGACAACCCAAAGGGCAGAGCGACGTATTCAAAATGCTGGTTGTTGTAGCAGAACCTGAGAAATTTGGTGTGTAAAGGTCTGATTGGTATGTGTAAGTAGGCCTCTGTTAAATCGATGGAAGTTAAAAAGTCACCCTTTCTTATGCTAAGCAGAATGGATTGTAACATACTCATTTTAAATTTGCAATAGACTAGAGTGCGGTTAAGTCGTTTTAAATCTAGGATTGCCCTCCATCCCCCCGAACTCTTAGGGATTACAAAAAGTAGTGAATAGGACCCCTGTCCCTGTTGATCTTGGGATACCGGTTGGATGGCTTTGATTTCCAGTAAGTGATTGATCACTGTCTCGATCAGGTTCCGTTTGATGGGATTCCTGGAAATAGGGCATTTTATAAAAAAGTGTTGAGTGGGACAAGGAGTGGAGCCAGGCCAAATCTGATGGTGTTGCGCACCTAGGAATCTGATGTGGAAGATTCCCAACGATCTGTAAAGAGTCTCAATCATCCTCTAATGAGAGCAAGATCCCTAGATTTATCGTGGACGATGGAAACCTCTGTTTTCTGTCCTCCTAAAAAGTCTCTTTCCCTATCCCCCCCCCCATGAGGTTTGTCAGAGAATTCCGATCTATCAGACTGCTGGGTGCCCCTATATCCTAATACCCTTTAGAATCTAGGGGAGAATGGATCTTGATAATAGAGACGAAAGGAGCCTCTCCGAAAGGGTTGATAGCTACTGCTGTCTGAGAGTCAAAGGAAGGAGGGGAGAGTCTTTTTCTTGCTTCTAGTCTCAATTAAAAGCAGATCCAGGGCAGTGCCAAATAATTTGTCACCCAAAATTGGGGAGGAAGCTAGCTTCCATTTATGTTTGAAATTGACTTGTCAATGTCTCAGCCAAAACAAATGGTGGGCTGTAACCTGCGCTGCCATGGCCCGAGCTAAAATTTGACTGAATGAAAAGTAGCATCTGCCGAAAACTCTGCAGCTGCAATCAATTTGATGCGCTCTAATATTAGAATTTGGTATGGTGTCCCTTAGGTGGCGGAACCATCTGAGGGATGTCCTAGTGAAGAAGGACGCGGCAGTTGCTGCCCTTATGGCCCATGCATCGGATTGATGTGCCTTTCTGAAAGCGATCTCAGCTTTCTTCTCGTCTGATATCAGGGTCTCCTCTGTCTCAGTGGGAATAGCAGAGGAGGATGCCAAAGCCACTACTGGCTCATCTACTTCCGAGGTACTCAGGCAATCAGAGAATTCCAAAGCTAAATCGAAGAATTTTTTTATCGAAACGTGTAGGGGCTGGATACACTGCTGCTGAGGTCCACTGTTTCTGGATCAGATCTGAAAACATTTGTGGAACCGGAATAACCTCAACCTCATTAATGGGCTTTGAGAAAATCAGATCATCCAATTCTTCTAGAGATTCTGGTTATGAAACAGAAGCAGACTTTTCAAAGAAAGCTGTGATTTTTGCCTTAAAGAGGAGGGATCTGAACAGTTGGGGGCAAAACAGTCCCGTAGAAGTAGGTTGGCCAGCCTTGATGTCCTCATCATCAGACATGCCTCCTTCTAGGGGCCCCGCCTCTAGGAGGCTTCACTATTGTGAACTGAGACTGCCTTTAATTGATCCATTTGATGCTCTCCTTCTCCCTCCTCCTGGAATTCATGAGAATGTGTACTGGAAATCACAGAAAGCTCCTCTTGAGGAGGTACCTGAGGATAATGCAGGTCAGTTCTACATAGAGATCTTACTGATTGTGAGTCGCATTCCGACACTGGTCCCTGCCTGGCCATCATAGATTGTTGCACCCCCGCTGCGATCCTCCTGCGGATTGCCAGCTCCATCCATGCTTTCATTGTTTCTGGAATCTCGTCTGGCAGCAACTCTTCCTGGCGTAGGCTTGCTACTGTCGGGGTCAAAGTCACCTCAGGGGGCTTGATGTGAAACCTGAACTCCTGATGAGGCCTGGACAAAATTAGTAGACCTAGAAGGCATGGATAGATCTAATGCTACTGGGGTGGGTTGAGGCTGAGGCAGTGGCATTGGAGGGGGAGGCTGGGAAGACCGTTCAGCCTCTCTAGTGCGTTTATCAATTTGCCTTTCCAGCGCCTTTTGATAGCATCTTTCTCTGCTGCCTTTGAAGAACCCTTAGCTTTTTGGGACTTATCAAGGGTCCGTGCCTTAGCGCCATCTCTGCTTGCCATTGTACTTCTTTCATTTCCTCAACAATACACACAGCCAATACCTCAGCCACACATGTTCTTACGAAAAAGCCAGCCAATCTGTAAACATCAATTCCATCAACCAATCAAGAAATGACAATACAGCCAACCTCCCCACCAGGGAGACGACAGCTCCGATCATGCTTTGCTCACACAAGCACGAAGCCGAAAGAACCAGCCTGAAGATGGCGAGTGGGACCTCGTTGAAACGTCGCCAAGATGCTCTCACTCTTACACAGGAAAAGATCCGAACATGCCAAGACCTGCGTGTGTGTGTGTGTGTGTGTGTGTGTGTATTGTTATATAGATATGGACAATTGGCACATCCAGGATCCCACACCATCACAGGGGCAGGAACCCTATGAATAACTCTCTCTCCCCCTTTTTGTTTTAATTGATTTGAATTAAATTTGTTTATAAAATTTGAGAGGATTATACTATGTTGTTACTGGATATTATAATTCTTCCTGTTGAATATTCTAGATGAATAAAAAACCAATTTACATTTAATCCAATTTTTTGAGAATGCTCTATGTAAGGACAACTGAGAAACCATAGGCCCTCCACAGCTTTCTGAGCAGGCTAACTTTTGGCCTGGTGCTGGCTGTGCTGCTGCCTTGTGTGTGTGTGTGTGTGTGTGTGTGTGTATTTGTTTTCTGAGGTTCTCGCGGGTATTTGTATGTGGATCTTTGGTTATTCGGGTTTTCTCCCGCGTAAAATTGGAAGTATCTAGGCGACGTTTCGATGAAGTCTCATTCATCATCTTCAGGCTTGTGTCTTCAGCTTTGTGCTTCTCTGAGAATGTGATGTATTTCAGGAGGTTCAGAGAAAATTTATCCTCTTTGGATCCAAGAGTGGCATGCTTCATTTATCTCAGAGCTATTTTGCCTTACATATTTTTATATCAGACTAATTTTGTTTCCATCATAATACCCAAACTGAAATTTGAAAGAACCAAGATGCCCAAATCTAAGAAAAACAGCTCATTTATAAAGCTAGTAATTAAGGCTTCCAACTAATTTTTTTTTGGCAAATGTACGCATCCGTAAGAGTATTCAATCAAGCAATAAAGGTAATTACAAACCATGTACCCTGCACAGCAAAAACAAAATCATTAAAGCCAGAGAGGCTGGCTTAGTTTAATCTGTGAAATAATTTATACATTACTAAAGACATGTTGTAAATGAAAAGAATGTGGTTTTTAATTGCTTTGTAGAAACCATTATCCAATCTTTTTTTTTTCCTGACAACAGTAAACATAAGTAAAGTTAATTACTGCTGCCCCAAATCCAGATTTAACTATGCTTAGAGCTGATCCAAATCATAAAATTCTGCATGTTACAGTAATAAACCTGGAAACAAGGAACAAAGACCATTTTTAAATGGTCCTTTTAAAAAGACATAGCAATTTCACATGGATGATAGTATTGACCACATTTGTGAATTAAAAGATCATCATCTACCAATCAGTGATGAAATAGCATAAGCCAGGACTTCTCAAATGGCTTTCCCCAGTGTACTGGAGAAGAAGCATTTGCTAACAGCCAATCACAAGTAAACCCCACTGTTACTCATTTGAAAGTAGAGTACAAATTTCTAAGAAAGCTGCATTGTTACAAAATATCCAGAAATCTAAAAATCCTGGCTAGGACTGTTCTGAGAAGTGTGCATGTGCATGGCTGGGAAGGAAGGAAGTGTGGCCAGCAGTGCTCTTGAGAAGCAGAGCCTGGCGAAGAACAGAGCTGCCTTTTTTCCTTTTGAGCACCAGATCCAGAAGGCCTGGGTTTAATGGATGCTAACCCGGCTGGAGGGAAAGGGGAGATATGGTTTCGGGAGTTGTTCAGGACAAGCCACATCAGGAGAGAGCATCAGACACTCTAATGGCCTTGTCTTCATCTCACGGAACCTCAGTTCTTTGTAGCAGAGGATTAACAGTGGTTGAGCTTCCAACTCAGGTAGAAGGATTCTCCCCGCCCTTAAAATGACAGTCTGATCTATTGGATAAAACCCCAATAACAAAAGGCAAGACAAGAAAGAATGGATAGAAACTAAGCAAGGAGATAAGCAAGCTAGAACTAAGGAAAAAAATTTTAATAGTAAGAGCAATTGACAATGGAATGGCTTGCCTTCAGAAGTTTTGAGTGCTCCATCACTGGAGGCTTTTAAGAAAAGACTGGACAGCCATTTGTCTGGAATGATATAAGGTCTCCAGTTTGAGCAGGGAGTTGGGCTAGAAGACTTCCAAGGTGCCTTCAACTCTGATATCTAAATTTGCATCTAGAGAACACACAACTTTAGTATTACTTTAGTATTCAGCACTATCTGTTTTGCACAAGTTATGCAAATCTATTCAAAGTTTCTCCATATGAGAAGATCCTTTGATATAAAGACAGTTACCCAAATAAGCAAAAAGTACTTTCAAATACATCATTTCCATTTTCCTCAAAATAATGCCCTCCTTCCACAGTCTCAAATTAAGTCATTGCCTATTTAGACGTAACCTGATGAGTACAGGTTGATGTAACATTCATAACATACTGGTTAATTCCCATAACAAGTTTTTTACTTTCATATAAAAGTAAAAAAGGTATCCCTTCATTTAGTGCCTGTTCAAAGTTACTTTCCTGGGGGACTCATGACCAGGTTCTGAAATTCTCATCCCCCACCTCAATCATCTGACAGTGTTTGCCAAAAGCTGACATTTATTTCTGATTTTTGGTGAAGCTGGCTCATAGCAAATCATTAGTTCACTTAATGTCAGCTGCAAAAAAGGTCATTGGGTTGTGACCTGATTTACAACCATCACAACTTATAATTGTGATGAGAAGTGTACATTATAGTTATAGTTGAGGACTGTCTGTGTTTTTGAAGTTATTTAACTTTAAGCTACAATATTTTAAAAAATATTTAAAGCTGAAATGAAAACATAAAAAGCAGCCTATATTAAAATTCAAACTAAGAAAGAAAAGGAGAAATTAAAAAAAACTACCTTATGCTTATTAATAGTTACTTGTTTACTAATGCACCATTATAATATAAGAAATACAAAATATTTTGTAAAATATTACAAAATTGTAAGGAGCTTTAGTCAGTAATAACTCCTGATTACTTCCTGGATGAGTTGCTTTATTTATCAAATTTCTACACTACATTGACACCTGAGCAGCTCTGGACTTTTTTTGATAAAACTTTGGAAGTGCCATTGTCTTCTTCCCTGAGGGCTGAGAAGATATAACTGGCCCAAAGGCTGCCTGAGGTACTGTGCCTAAGGAAAGAGTACAATTCTTGGTCTTCTAGTTTCTAGGTTGGTGCTTTAACCACTGCACTAACATGCTTTAGTTGTGAAGACAGCACCTTTGTTATGATTTGGCTAGGAAGGAAAATTCGTAAAACTGTCATTACATAACAACTGGTTTAAAGTTATGAACCATTCTTCTATCCAAACTTTCTAATCAAAAGTTTTACACCAATTTTCAAAGTAGAATTTATCAAAAGAAATATTCATGACTTATCAAAACTAAATCTATATTCTCATATGGCTCAAAGATTAATCACCATTCTACTTTTATCGCTTTAATTAATTAATATAAGCTACACTTAAAACTTCTGTAATAGAGTTTTCATTGACCTTGAACTATTAATTTAAAAAAATTAAACTATACTGATATTTACTTGAGAAAACACTGACTTTTAAAAATAGCCATACTTTCAGAGGATCAGTTGTATTAAACAACACTGCTATTAAAATACCTAAAATATCTAAAATTTGTTTGAAGAATTTGAAAAATGATAAATACAGCATGTCTGGACTCACAGAACTAGGACTGGAATGCCGTCTGATTTTCGGAGATTCCTTCTCAGCTGATGAAGATTTGAAATTAATGCAGGCGTTGTTCTCTGAATGAACTCTTTTTACTTGATTATTTGGCTTCTCAAATGGGTCAAAAGTGCTTTGTGTCCTCTGAACTCTGACTTTTTTGTCTTCTGGAATTGTGTCCAAAGGTTTGATCACAGAATCCATTCCTTGGTAATTCCGTGTGGACATCTTTGTGACACATATCTAAGAAAGGAGACAAAATGTTTTTAATGTTTATTTAATTAGCTAAAATGTTTTTATGGCAGAATAAGAAAATATACTCCTGCATTCCATAATTCTTTACAGGTAGTACTTGACTTAAGACCGCTACTGAGCACCAAAATTCTGTTGCTAAGTGAGACATTTGTTAAGTGAGTTTTGCCCCATTTTACAACCTATTTTGCCCCCGTTAAGTGAATCACTGAGTTGTTTAATTAGTAAGTTGGTTGTTAAGTGAATCTCCCTTCCTCATTGACTTTGCTTGTCAGATCATAAAACATAATCACATAATCTGAACACTGCAACCATCATAAATATGAAACAATTGCCGAGCAATTTTGATCACGTCATGATCCAACATGTGGAGGTTGCAATGGTTGTAAGTGTGAAAAGCAGTCATGTAACTTTTTTTAATGCCATTCTGACTTTGAAAGATTCTATATAAGATAATTCTGAATTAAAGTGTGTATGCATTAATGACAGAAGATTACTTAGAATTAAAAAATGGCTTCCAAAAAAGTAAACATATTGGAAAACTGGTAACCACCGGTCTAATAAACCATTTTAAATTTTACATGCAAATTTATATACTTTTCTTCTCCCCAATTTTTCTTTATATTAAATGAACCCACAAGCTTAGGAAACATCAAGATTAACCATTTAGTTTTCTACAATTAAAAGTTAATAAAATACTATTATTTGAAAACTTCTAACTTCTAATTGTAGCACATATCACATTATAAGCGCAAAAAAATTTCATGTATTATTATTCAAAAAATCAGATACTTAGTCCAATATTTCAAAGTCCATAAAACACTTAAAAATCAACAATCTAATATTCTGCTCATTTCAAAGTCCATAAAACACTTAAAAATCAACAATCTAATATTCTGCTCACTGTTTATGTGGATATAAATAGAATTGGACCAAGTTTCAGTGGGGAGCAAGTATTTGTGAGTATCTCATACAAAACTACAATGAGCTGAAGACCATTTTTAATGTTAAAATCCTCCAAACCCATCTTGAGATATTTTTTTAATAAAAAGCTTTCCTGTATAAGCAGGAGACTTTCTAAAGTTACTTTCTAACATTCCATTCCTTACAATTTTTTAAATTGATTTTGTCACTTTACTCAATTTATAGTACTTAGAAAATTTTCTGAGAGCATCATTTTTAATACTTTACAGGAATGGAGTGGTCTAGTCAGACAATAATCTGTAAGAAATACCAGTATGATCTTTCCAGATAACTGAATAAGGGCTCCTCATAAAACAAAAATGAAAAACTAGTCCAAAACATACATCCTTACATGGTGGGTGGGTGGGTGGGTGGATGGCTGATAGATAATAATTTCACATGTAACAGCAAAATACTTTAATAAAATTTTATGTCATATACATGTAATCCTCGAGTTATGAATGTAATGGAGCCTGCCAATTACATTGATAACCCAAATTTTTGGGGGGTGAATCATGTCAAATGAACATAATCACTCCCTACTTTCACCCATGCATTTGCTAATCAAATGTGCAGATCAAGTGCACATGAGGTATCTCAGAGTGGGAAGGCCATGGGAGACCTAGCTATGGAACAGGCCACCTGCTTGAGGCCACCCAAGGCCTTCCCCAGCCCACTGAGATATCTCATGCTCCCTTCTCTGGGGTACCCACAATTGCTCACCACCATCCCATCCTCCTGCGAAGGGTAACTTCCTTGTGAAGATCTAGCAAGCTATCTCCACTCCATCTTCTCTGCATGGTTTCTTTGCCTACTTGCAGTCTCAGTACAAAAAATGTTTGCAAGTGGACCAGACTTTGGAGTAGCATAATTTCATTGCTTCAAGTTGTCTTGCAAATGCTGAGACCGGAAGCTTCTGGAGACAATGATCTCACATGAGATCACTGCCCTCAGAAGCTTTCAATCTTAGCACAAAAAGTGTTTGCAAGCTAATGGGCCTTGAAGCAATGTGATTTTGCTGCTCCAAAGGTTTGTTGGCTTGCAAACAGTCTTTGGCCAAATCAGTTGCCTGCCTCAGTTCACTGAAAACAGAAACTTAAAGTACTGTAGATTGTACTGAGATGATCTCGTGTGATCTCACACTACAGTACTTTAGGCCTCTGTCCTCTACAAACAGAAGCCTGCAAAACCTTTTCCAGATTTCGTACAGTCCTTGGTTCACTGAGAACAGAGTCCTACAGTACTATAGTACTATATCACACAAGATCAGTAGCATGAGATCTCAAGCTGTTGATCTCACATTACTTTAGGCCTCTATTGTCCATGAATGCACCAAAGTAGCAAAGGAACCAACGGTTCACTGGATTGTTGCAAGGTAAGGCCCAGTTCCTATGGACCAGTAGGGGGAGGAGGGAATAGGCAGGATGCATGTTGCAGTGCTTCTACAGTCATTCATAAGTGTAAAGAACACCATGGTTCATGCCAACATTCATATCTTCAGGACTGTGTCGCAAGTACTTGGTGGTGGTGGGTATTATATCATAACTTCAAACGGTTGCAAAGTGAACTGTTGTAATTTAAAGTATGTATAGCCAAAGTATTAGAATCTTCAATAGATTAACTGTCCTGATATTAATGCAAATAATTGAGTTTATTTAATCCAACTGGATTGCACTAATTAATTATTGATGGAAATTTTCATCACTAACAATAATTTGCAATATTGTACTTATTAGTTTTTGTTGCAAGAAATATGTTTTACAAAATTATTGCAAATTAGTTTAAATTACTTTAATAAAAATTAAAAAGGAAAATAAAAAATATATTGTAAAATGCTTCAGAATTTTTCTTCCTTTAAAACCAAATTTGATTAATATTATATAAAATTCTGATATCAAGTATACAAAGATGTTTTGCATGTCTTAAAACATGAGCTGGAGGGAAAATGAATTAGTATTCTTTGACAAAAAGTAATACTTTTACTTTTTTTGGCATGTTATCAAAAAAGTAACCATGAATAAAATGTACTTTGCTAGAAGTACACTGTAATCTTTATTATTCCATCAGAAAATTTATAAATAAAGCAATATATTATCATTTTGTGGAATTCCTAAATTAGTTAGGCTTGTAAACCAAAAGTTCTCCAATAATTGGAAATTACACTTGAGCCATAGTATCACCAAAAGTTGGACGTGATTGAATGCATAACCTCATCATCATTTAAAAGTAATATAGTATTAAAACCCTATCAAACAATTTTAAGAAGCAGTAAATACATACATTTTCATTTTAACATGGAAAATATCAATAAATATAATTAATGTAGATAAATGCTCTTTTGGTTTCCTCCATAATTTTTAAAAATTGAGAGGGGTCCCAAGGAAAAATTTGATATATACTGCCTTAGGAGATATCCTCAACTTCAAAACCTTTACTATTAATATATGAATTTATGTCAGCATTTTGGTCATTACCAAGTTGGAAAGCTATAGAAATTGATGCAGTAACTACAGGAACAGGGCAAGCAACAAAAGAATCTGTAAAGATTCTGTCAGCAAATATGGAGAATGACACATAGGTCAACAGAATGGAAGAGGTTAATCTACATACAAACATTAAAGAAAATAGACTCAATATAGTGTAGTACAATGACCTTAACTTAACAGGCTAGAAAAATAATTCTTAGCATCATGCAACAAGAGGAGATCCCAAGTGTTCAGAAGATATTATTGCTGATACACACTGAATAACTAAAGAAGCTAACTGAAAAAATCCCAAGGATGTCAAAAAGAAATCAATATGTTTCATAAATTTAAAAAGTCTTCATTGTGTCATTCAACTGTGGAAAATGGGAATTTCAGAACATCTTACTGTCCTCATTTGAAATCTATACCACACACCAGGAAACCACACAGTGTGCGCAAACATGGTATAAAACACTGGTTCCAGGTTAACAAAGGAGTGAGATAAAGCTGTGTAACTGTTCCTTTTTTATTCTACATATATTCTGAATTTATCTTGAAATAAATTGGATTGGAAAAAGATGAAAAGTTTTAAACTTAGAGAAATAAATATTAATAACTTGCACTATTACTACCCTGGAAGCTGAAAATTAAAAGGATCCCAATCCTCAATTCATGTAGTAGAAAAATGGGTCTAAATTTAATATTAAGATCAGCAAACTAATGACAATAAGTAGAGGAACCAGCTTCATATTTGGCAATGAAGATATCACAATGATGGGTAGCCTCTGTCTTTTAGGATCAACTGTCAATAGCAAAGGAACAGAAATACATCACACCACAGACTAACACTTGGTAAAGGAGAAATAAGGACATGGAAAAGATATTCAAATGCTGTGATATGTATATACCTGCAAGCCATAGTATTCTTGTGACATTCTAAGGAAGCAAAATTTGGACAAGATAGGAAGACTATTGATATTTTTGAACTTTTGCATTGAAGAGGACTCTTGAAAATACCATGGACTGGCAAGAAAAGAAGCTGGTGGGTCATCAAACAAATCAACCTAGAATTCTTCCTCAAGGTACAAATGACCAGACCCAAATTATCTCTCTTTGGATTCATTATGCAAACACTTATTTTTCTGGAGAAAGCTTTAATACTGGGAAAAGATGGAAAGAAATAAAAAGAAGAGGACAACCAGCAGCAAAATGGAATGACTCAGCTACTGTGGCAATAAGTATATCATTGCCACTGTAACTGAAAGACATTTATCTTTGTGATTCCTAGGAATCAAAAACAACCTGGTGATGCATAATCAAAAAAATAAACTCCACATTAGACTTTTAATTTTATGATTATTCAATTGTCTATGATAACACATGATTAATTCAACATGATTTTTAACTCATTTTCATTGGATACCTCAGAAGATGAATACGAAGGATTGGATTTCAACCACTTTATGTTGGGAAAATAAAAATAGGAAAAATAAAATATTCACACAATATACATTGTAAAATAAGTATTTAAAACAACAATTGTTCAACACATTCCACAAGAATCCCATATCTCTCTAGCTACAAATGTCATGTAATTTTGATTGTTTGGTTTTTTGGTAAGTTTCTGTTTGATTGTGGTGACCTAGTTGAATTAAAAAACACTAGACAGAATTATTCATATAGTTAACGAAGGACTTAATATGTTGTAAGCTACATCATCCAAGATTTGTTCTGCCAACTGGCCTCCAACAAAAAGAGCTTTTTAAAGTAGGTATCTGCTATCTAGGAGTCTTGAAATCTACTGACATTACCTGAGTCACTGTTGCTGTAGTTTAGTGAAACACAGGCAGTGAGTAATATGAGCAATAATACTGAAACACAAGGAGGGAATACTTTCTGTGTACTATCAATTTTCTGATCTGCAGGAGGTCTAAAAAGCATTACATTCTCATTGTAGAGAACACAAGGAGAAAACTGTACAATCTGCTTTCCAACACAATTTTAGCTGAATTTCAGCTGCATGAATGAACATTCTATCCTCATAGACACAGATGGAACCATTGGCTGAAAGCCTATACATATTTACACACAACATACAAATACTTCTTGTTGACAATGTTTCTGTAAATGAAATTTATTTATGGAAGGCCTTATTTCCAAATGTCAAGAAGGATGAAAGTACTAGTTTTATAACAGAATAATTTCAAGAGACTTAAGTCAAAAGTTGAGATTTCATTAACATTATATATCTAGCATTCTCATAATATATGAAGGCACACCCTTTTCCAAGTTATTTCCAGTACATTAAGCAAGTCTGTTTCCTATGTTCTAAAAGAAAAATATTAATAAGTTTAGCCTTGCCTCAAGAGACTCCATTTCTCAGAACCAATTTTGAAAGATGATCCAAAATTGAAACGAGAAAAAGGTCCTGTAAATTATGGTTTGCTTAAAATTACATCACATTTTGGAAAACATTATAGCCAGATGAGGTAAATCTTATTTGTATCTAATATAAACTACGACAACTGAAATAATGTTGCTGTAAAAAACATTTGAATATATTTTGATTTCTCCAAAATATTATTTTTTTCTACTCTATGATATTTCAAATATTAATTTTAAACATAATATCATATAGATTGAATGTGCAGCCCTGATACAAACAAAAAATTGTTTGTGATTCAGAACCTAATTTTTTACTAATGCAGGTAGAACAATAGATTGCTCTTTCAACATATTTCTGAGTATAGGCTATTTTTCTTAGGTATCATCTTCCATAGTATGGTGATTAATATGTTTGATTAGAACCAGATTTAGTCAGGTAAAAGTTCATCTCAGTGAGTAAAACTAGGCCTTTTCTCTCAGCTCAACCAATCTCATAAATTGTTGTTAGATAAATCTAGAAGAGAGGGGTATTACAAATACTACATTGTGGGCCTATAGGAAAGTAATATGATTTAAACATTACAAATAAATATAAAAATATTTTTTAGAAATTAATCTGAAATGAAAATATTCGTGATTTATTCTTTTAGTTACAATGCGTTTAATCTCTACCTTTATAGTAATCCTTTCCCCATGAAATAAAAAGACAGATCAATATCACTAGGAGATTTAATAAGTTTTGAGTCACTTTAATATAGCATTTCATATCATTTTTGGTTTATTACTGCTGTTTACTATTTTCTTTTTTCTCATACTAACAGAGACATTTGAAAAAGGGAGTACACCTTTGAGTTCTATGTTTTACTTATCAGGACATAGTAAAAATCATCTGGTCCTTTGCAGTTCTTAAAAATAGGTAAATACAGCTTCAGATAAACAACATGACATATTACACCATGTCATCATTTATTTTACAAAAAGAAAGCCAAAATGGAGAAGCCATATCTGAAAAATTAAATACATCTTATGATTCAATAGCTTGTAGAACCATCTTTACCAGTGAAGTAATTGTTTTCTATATGATTTTATCAGTTTCTTTGTGGAGGAATTTTGGCCCACTATTCTTTATAACATTGCTTCAGTTCACTAAGGTTCATTGAGGTTTTTGTTCATTTGTTTATGCACAACTCTCTTAAGGCCCCACTACAACATTTCAATCAGGTTGAGGTCTGGGCCATTACAGCACCTTAATTGTTTTCCTTTTCAGTCATTCTGTTGCAGATTTGCTGATGTGCTTTGGACAATTATTCTGTTGCATGACCCAATGTCGGCCAAACTTCAGCTGTCAGACAGATGGCCTCATATTTGATTCTAGAATATTAGAGAACTGCTAATGACCAGATGATTTTTGTTATGTTCTGATACAAAAAACCCTCACAAAACTCAAATAGGGTGAACTTTTTTTTCTACATGACTGTAGTGTTCTACAGATGAAACTTGAAAAATTAGAATATCGTGCAAAAGTTCATTTATTTCAGTAATGCAACTTAAAAGGTGAACCTAAGATATGAGATAAACTCATTACATGCAAAGCAAGATAGTTCAAGCCGTGATGTGTCATAATTGAAATGATTATGGCTTACAGCTCATGAAAACCCCAAATCCACAATCTCAGAAAATTAGAATATTACATGCAATCAATAAAACAAGGATAGTACATAGAACAATATCAGACCTCTGAAAAGTATAAGTATGCATAGGTAGTCAGTACTTGGTTTGGGCCCCTTTTGCAGCAATTACTGCCTCAATTGGCATGGCATGGAAGCTATCAGCCGGTGGCACTGCTGAGATGTTATGGAAGACCAGGATGCTTCAAAAGCAGCCTGCAGCTCTTCTGCATTGTTCAGTCTCATGTCTCTCATCTTTCTCTTGGCAATGCCCCATAGATTCTCTATGGGGTTCAGGTCAGGCAACTTTGCTGGCCAATCAAGCACAGTAATTCCAAGTTCATTGAACCAGGGTTTGGTGCTTTTGGCAGTGTGGGCAGGTGCTCGAAGATGAAGTCAGCATACCCATAAAGCTCATCTGTGGAAGGAAGCATGAAGTGTTCCAAAATCTCCTGGCAGATGGCTACGTTGACCCTGGACTTAATGAAGCACTGTGGACCACAGTGGACCAACGCAGATGACATGGCTCCCCAAATCAATACAGACTGTGGAAACTTCATACTGGACTTCAATCTTGCAGTGTGTGCCTCTCCATTCTTCCTCCAAACTCTGGGTCCTTGGTTTCCAAATGAGATGCAAAAGTTGCATCAGAAAAGAAGACCACTGAGCAACAGACCAGGTCTTCTTTAGCCCAGGTAAGACGCTTTTGACATTTTTTTTTTCAGGAGCGATTTGACAAGAGGAATATGACATTTGAAGCCCATGTCCAGGATCCGTCTGTGTGTGATGGCTCTTGATGCACTGACTCCAGACTCAGTCCACTCCTTGTGAAAGACCCCAACATTTTTGAATGGCCTTTTCCTGACAATCCTCTCCAGGCTGCGGTCATCCCTGCTGCTTGTGCACCTTTTTCTTCCACATAACTTTCTATTAATGTGCTTTGATACAGAACTTTAGGAACATCCAACTTCTTTTGCAATTACCTTTTGAGGCTTTCCCTCCTTATGGAGGGTGTCAATGATGGTTTTCTGCACAACTGTCAGGACAGCAGTCTTTCCCATGATTGTGATTCCTACTGAACCAGACTGAGAGACCATTTAAAGGCTCAGGGACCCTTTGCAGGTGTTATGGCTTCATTAGCTGATTAGAGTGGGACATTTTGAGCCTAGAATATTGAACCTTTTCATAATATTCTAATTTTCTGAGATTGTGGATTTGGGGTTTTCATGAGCTGTAAGCCATAATCATCTCAATTATGACAAATCATGGCTTGAACTATCTTGCTTTGCATGTAATGAGTCTATCTCATATATTAGGTTCACTTTTTAAGTTGCATTACTGAAATAAATGAACTTTTGCATGATATTCTAATTTTTTGATTTTCACCTGTATTTTACTGCTTTTCCGCTTTTAAAAATAATTTTTGACATATGTAACTTATGCATATATGAGCAGCTCTGAACTTGGATATCCATCATAGGAAGTCAACAGACACTATCATTCTTTTGTAACAATTAAAAATAATTTTAATCATATAGCAGGTTATATGGGCTATACGTACAGGCTGTTTTAAAGATTGTTGATCTTATGGAATCTTCTAATTTAAAATGAATTTGTTTCTATCAAATATTTAGAATCGAACATGGTATATGCAAAATAAAGAAAATGATGTATCAGGGTAATTGTTTAATAACATTGATGCATGAGAAAAGTATGCTATACCAGTGTTCCTTTCCAGCTTTGCAGACCGAGGGGGTGGGGAATGAGATGATTCTGAGTGAGTAGCAAGCAAGCACACAGCTCCATTTGTGTAAACAGCTGGCATGTGTTCTCACAAATGGAGCTTCATGTATGTGTGTCTGCACTTGCGGCTACTCACACAAGTGGAGCTGCACATGTACTCGCATGCCACTTCTGTGGCCAAGTTCTGAATGGGCTATGGCCCAGTACTGGGCTGCGGTCCAAGGATTGGGAACCTCTGTACTATACCATACTACCAGGAAATATTTAGAGGGAATACAATTGAAAAATCAGGATAATATTTCAAAGTCTTCTCAATAGGTTTTTAACTGAAGAAGTCATATAAATATTAAACAGAAGAGATTAACACAACTCTGATGTCAGCAAATAGAAGGATTGGTCTGTCATACCCACTATTGATCTCTCCACATGTCATCCTTAGTGAAGCATGCAAACCAGCACCTGCATTTCCTGCATCAGATGAGGAGAACACATCTGTCTCCTTCTGTCCTGGCCACTTTTACAGAGGCACAATGGAGAGCGTCTTAACAAACCGAGCACTGTTTGATTTGGTGGCAGCAGTGCCTCAGATAGAAAATCCATTCAGAGACTGGTAAGGACAGCCGAGAAGATTATAGGAAGCTCACTTTCTGTCATTCAAGATACTGCTTAAAAGTGCTATGTGCTTGGAGTTCAAAGTGTTGTTAGAGACCCCACACACTCACTTCATCGCTGTTTCTGTTGCTTCTCTCTGGGAGGAGGTTTCAAAGTATTTCTAGCAGGACTACCAGATTCTTAACAGCTTTGTTTCCTATGCCATTCATCTGGTAAACTTGCAAGGTTTGTTTCTCTCGCCATGTTCTCTGTGTCATAAAATATATGTGGGTACATGCATAATGTTGTATTTATTTATTTTTTTCTTGTCATATTTATGTTTATGTTGAAGATGGCGACCCTTTGAGAGCTGTATGCAACATAATTTCATTTTAATGTATGCTGATTAGTGTACATTCAAAGTGACAATAGTTATTCTACATGTAAGTCTACCAAACATACTCTAACAGCAGATATATAGACACAAATCTTACACCAGCCTTTCAGTTATAAGTATCATAATGATTGATTAATCATTAAAATTGCTTTTAAACTCCTAAATCTCCTAAACGTTTGTGACCGTGGTAACATCAGTATTTAGTAATACTTTAGAAAATATTGTGGCAGACAATATAATGGGAGTTGGGTGCTGCTGAATATCCAGATTTAGGGCTCTATTAGCATCAAGAATATTATGTTTTGGACCAAATAAACTTTACAAATTGTCTTCAAAGGTAATGCCATTTAAAGACACACTGTAGCAATCTAATCTATAGGTCATATATAAGTTTTAATAATTCAGAATCATAGGAATGGAATATTTAAACAATTTTGTGGGTTTTCCCCCTAGATATTAATATTAATAAAATAATTGTTCAATCATAAAGCCTACAGAGGTTCATGCAGCTAAATCAAGCAAAGAAAAGTCATTATCATGTAAATCTATCATTAAATTTAAAAAGTAATGCAAATAACTGTTGTTATTATGATTATTATGATTACCTTTATTGTCAGAGTACAACATACGTACAATGAGATTGGCTGAGCCTCCCTGTGTGCACACACAACCCCAACACAACTCACAGTGAAGGACCTAACCCAGTCCTGATCTTATTACACTATGTGACCTTGTTACACAACGCACCAGCCGCACAAGTCTTTCATACTATGATGACATGAAGTTATTTTCCATTCAGAAGTCTTGACAGCCAAAAGGTAGAAACTGTTCTTCAGTCTGTTTGTGCAGCTGGCTATGCTTCTATATCTCCTACCTGATGGTAGGAAATTGAAGATGTGAGTCGTCCCTGAGAATTTTCCTCACTTTTCTAAGGCAGCAAGCCCTAGTGATATCACCTAGTGGTATCAGGGAACAGCCCACAATGTTTTGTGCTATAATGTCTTTCTATCCACGGCTGTCAAGCCAGCATACCACACTGTAATGCAATGTGAGGATGCTTTCTATTGTGGACCAGTAAAAGGAGGTCATCAGTCGTTGTTCCACTTTATTCTTCCGCAAGACCCTAAGGAAATGGAGCCTCTGTTGGGCCTTTCTGTCATATTGACATCTTATTTCATAAAACAATAAAATATCACTTAGAACCTTTATATAGCAAAAACAATTATTCCACTACAAATTAATGTGATTAATTTCCATATAGAAAACTATTTTTTTTTTCAATAAAATTATAAAATTTTGGTCAGCTAGGAGAAAAGAAGGCTGCTTTTGCCATTCTCATTTAAGAAAATATAAGCAATTTTAATATGTTTTAATTGTTGATTTTATTGCATGCTGCCCAGAGTCACCTATATGGGAGGCTATATAAACTGGATAACCAGGTAGCCAAGTAGGTAGGAGGTAGGTAGGCAGGCAGGCAGGATAGTCAGTCAGTTACACACACACACACACACACATACGCGCATACACTTATCATAAATGTCATAAGAATCTAACTGCTCTTATGTAAGCATAGCTGTTACACTTATGTACAGCTGAGTGAGAATTGTGAGAATTGATATATCATGGGAGACTCTAGTTTCAATAGGATTTGTCACATAATCTGCTTAGGATAAAGAAAGGAACAATTTATTATCTGCCATTTGAAAAAGACAATACATTATTACATAATTAAATTTATATATAAATTTGTCATGCTATTATCCACTGACTTCACAAATCCCTCAGATTCAAACTTTCTTCATGCTTAACATTCTAAATTTGAACTTGCAAAGAAAAAAATGAAAATATTGACATATGTTTCTTAATACGTCTAAACGCTAGCAGAGCTGCTCTTACAAGCTCATGGAAACAATTAGATATCCAGATAATATTTAACTAAAATGAATTCTGTGACTTCTTTTTGCTACAATCCATTTGCCATTCTATTCATAAGCAATATACAATTTATATAATACACATTCCAAATAATGACATTTAATCTTACTTTTAAACATATGACTTGACATTTTTAAATATTAAATATTCAAAATATTTATTCCTTAAATATTCCACTAATATCTAATATGCTGCTAATATTCCCATGCATCCATTTCAAATATTTTAGAACATTAATATAAAGCTTACGCAGAGGTTACAAACCAAACATTTCTGCTGACCTCACATCATTTGGCATTTCCTTCAAGGCTCATTTTAGTGTAGTACTGAAATTCACATTAAGGAAAGCCTCTAATATACTGAAGCTATTTATTCCATCTAGATCCAGCATGACACAGACTTGTTTGCAGTGATGAAAAAGTGATTGGTCACATCTTTCGTCCATTTGTCCCAGAGGACACCAAGCATGTATGAACAAAATTATCTACAGTACCCTTTCTCCACTCCAATAAAACAGATTATGAAAGGAAGATAGTACCAAGATGTCCAGTTCTTTAAACATTGCTATCATTTTCACAAAGAAAAAGAGATGTCTTCCTTTAATCCTCAAGGGGTCTCAAGACAGAACAAAATCTCTTGGGTCATTTTGGACCAATTGCAATGCTCATCTCACTTGATTTTAAGAATATAAAAGAAAACAGAAAGAAAACTAGGCATGCACACTGAATGAAATAGCACTTATATAGCAAATGATAGCCAGGGATTGATTTTGCTAAGATAACTCAAATTCAATTTATCCTGTTTTATAAACTAGCATATAGCCTTACCGTTTTGGTGGTAGAATTGTTCTTGTTAGATTCATCTGTAAGTCCTTAACATTCCTCTAAGAACATTTCTGATTGCAATCAGGCCAGACTCATTCATAGCAACTGAATTCACATCTTTCTGCACTAGCAAGCTGAAATGGTACGGCTGAACTACGACTAAGAGAGGGGGAAATTATAAGCAGAAAAACAAAGAAATCCCTGAAGACAGAATATTCTCACCAGAACTGCAATGTAAAAGATGTCAACAATCATCAGGGAAAGAAATGCATCTGTCTAAATTTCATTCCCAGATCATGGATATAGGAAAGAAGGTTTTGAGTTGTCCTTTTTCACATATATTGTGATGGACTTGCCTGTGGAGTTCCCAGGAAGACGTTCTATTCAGGCTCTGCAGCAACACTGCAGCCAATACATATGCTGTTGATGGGGTAAAGCTCTGTGAATATTTTTGACTTAAGAATATTTAATTGACTCCACAGAAATGTTTCAATGGAAGAATAAGCTGCAAATGAAGTATGTACTATCATCACATTTATAAGATGCTGGAGCAATAAATTAAGATTATAACTAATTATAGTCAATTTGACTGTGTTCCTTGTATCAAAGAAAATGAAATCCATGGCATTTTAGCATACAGTTATGTTTAAAAGAGAGAAAATTGTTGTCAAGCACAAAACCAATAGATAAAGAAACTAGTTGGAAGGGGTCACACAAGTGATCATATAATAAATGCAATATAATAATACCCTGTTTCTCCAACAATACGGCCTCCCCCAATAGAAAGTCCCAGCATGTTTTATAGGCATGAAATGAAATTAAGCCCCTCCCCCCAAATTAAGGCCTATATTAAAACATGAGAAATGGGGGGGAAATGGCAGGGGGGGGGCTTGCTGTTAGGAAGTACTTTTGTTGCACACCCGATATGGTGCTGCCTACGTTGACCCTGATACAAAGTGCCCCACCAACGCCGAGGTCAACATCCAAGCCGTCGCCACCTGCCTGCCCAAAGATGCAAGGGGGGGGGGAAATTAAGTCACCCCCAAAAAGACAGCCTAACCATTTTTTCAGGGCTCAAAAAAAAAATAAGACCCGGCCTTATTAAATGAGAAACACGATAGTTCTCTTAATTATCATATAATAAAATGTGGGATAAGTATAAATTTTATCATATATAATAGCAATTTCCTAAAAGTAAAACATATGTTTTCCAAATTGTCACCAAGAATGAACACCATATTAAAGATGTATGAATTTAATTTCCTTTTATCATATATTTAACTCATTCTATTATTGGTTGCTTAGATGCACAGAAGTTTCTCTTTTATTCATCATAGATTTCTAAGCAGCTCTTAGAATAGCAAAGATTCTAAAAAGGTTAATAAGATCCAAGAAGCAAAACTGCTCAGAGTCAAGGGCACTGAAAATTATTCACTTAGTAAAGTATGGATATATTGATTAAATGTACCTAAACACACATTTTTACTTGAAATACTAGATTTCTAATCTGCCAAGAACAATTTTAGTGCACTTCAATCTAATTCACTTGATGTGGTTTGGATTAAAAAAGAATGCACTGGGTATCTATGGAGATTTTCATCCAGGTCATGGTTGTTCCAAAGGTGCTTTTTCAAGAGGCAACTGGATATTCTTGTTTTTCTTTGAAAACATTTCACTTCTCATCCAAGAAGCTTCTTCAGCTCTGACTGGATAGTGGGGGATGGAAGGATTTATATTCCTTGCAGACAGCTGGTCATTTTGTATTCTTTTTAGAAAGCCGTTGAGGCCACTTGGAAGTTTATTTGTGTCCTCAGGGTCATCTGACTAGTGCAAGTGGGTGTGGAGCCTTCTTTGAAGTACTGAAAGGACTCTATTGTAGATTGGAGATAGATGATATTGTAATGTATTGTATTGTAACTTTCTAAAAGAATGCAAATGACCAGCTGTCTGCAAGGAATATAAATCCTTCCATTCCCCAAAATCCAATCAGAGCTGAAGAAGCTTCTTGGACAAGAAGCAAAGTTATCCATATGGTTGGCTTAACATATTGACTTGAATCTCAATCCATTGAATTTCTTCATAAAATGGCAAGGTAGTCTTGCCTAGGATTTCAAACCCGCTTGTACTAATGCTATAACTATATTATACCGTCAAACGATACTGATACTGTTTGAATTTGATGCAAATCTTGGGATTTGCAGACCATCTGAAAAGCAACAGGTTGAAGACAATTGAGAAGCACTCATATACAGTATCAGTAGCCATCTTAAAGAACCATTGTTCAACAGGCAACTGACCGCATTTTGGCTTAGTAAAAACAATGAAGAGGCTATAACATGAAATTGTTATTCGTCAGCTCTAAAGAAATCCCTTGGATGAGAAGCAAAATGTCTTCAAAAGAAAAAACAAGGAAGTCCAATTTGCCTCCTAAAAAAAGCACCTTTAGGACTAGCTACTGTTAATTTATTCATGACAGCCTTTGAAACACAGTGTTGGATTATTGTACTGTTCACAGTTTGCTTGAGAAGAAATCAAGAAAACCAGCTATTGCAAGGAAGTTATGTGAAACCACATAAAATAAATGGGCTGGTCCAGCAAGGATCATAAAGAATCAAAAAGCAATCGCAAATACAGGTATTCTATAAGACAAATTAATTCTAAGCATTAAAAATATATTTTGTATGTGTGCACAAAGGTGTGTTCATTATTTTGTACATACTATACTTTATATGTGCTCCAAATCACAGAAACGTAACTTTTATATATACTCTGAAATATGGCTCTTTTTTGACAACTAGCAAATTACTTCACAAATGAACTACTTGCATAGTTAAAATCATTGCTTTAAAAATATTATCATATATAAGATATACTACTTATACTAGTGGTTCTCAACCTGTGTACCATGGAGTCCTGGGGAGGCCTCAATGTTACAGTAGGTCTGGGAGTCTTGAAGAAATGTTATGATTTAAATCTTGTGTTAAGTCTGGAAAGTCAGTAGCCATGGGTCTTTTCCACAAAAGGTATTAAAAGGGGGATCATAGTGAAAAAAAAGTTAACAAGCACTAGTTTATTCTATAGAATTCCCAACTCTAAATGTATAAATATATTTGCTACATTCAAATATCATGTTGCTGATCTTTATTTTTCAAACTGTTATCTACTTTTCTGCTGATTTTATACAGAGTCTAAATCTAAAGCCCTCCGAGTTCACCATTTTAGTTTCTGAAAGGATAAAAGCTAACTACAAATGAATAGAAACTTGACACAATAAAGAGGATTTATACCATAAGCCTCCAATATAGGTTGAATTCATTAGTGACATTTCTCAATTTTACACTTTTCCCCTAAAACAAACATCAAAGTTTTAGTTTAAACACCAGTCACTGTCTAACCTTTTAAAAATTGATCAAACAGATCCAAACTTTTGATGCATCACTGCAAAAGACTTCTAGTTCCAAGGTTAGGATTATTCTTCTGATAAATAGAACATTTTCACAGGATAACCATTTTCACTGCAAAATGTCATTTGTTTTTTGGGCTAAAATATTCAAGAGTTTAAAATCAGATTAATTATCAAGGCGCAAAACGGAATGTAAAATTCATTTAAGGCATTAGTTTCGATGCAAACAAATTGTAATATTATTTTTAAAGTCATTTATATTTATAAACTAAGCAATACTAACAACTCTACAAATAGGCCAGTACCCTTTTCACATCAAAAGCAAGTGCTTAAGAAATTAGAAGTAGAATTTACTGCTTTATACAATCCCTTCAATCATTTGTATTTCACTTTAGCATACCAATAAAAAGTAAAATATTAAATGCAACCTTCACAAGCAGGCAAGGTGGGCTAGCTTAGAATCTCCTTCATCAATTCATTGTTATTATTATGGTTTGTCACACATCCATATGTTCAGAATGGATCTGGCATTTTTGTCTGCCTATTGAGTCCTTCTCAATAGTCCTTCTAGGATCTGGAATAGACAAGTGTTGATATTTGGTAGTGGTACAGATATTGTCGCAGAATGAAGCTGCTTCAAGTAAAATTGTCTTTTGCAACTGATTGATGGTGAATTTGTCAATGCCAATGGTGTTAAAGTTCAATTTTTGAGGGATTGCACCCAAGGCATCTAATACAATTGGTACCACCGCTGCTTACTTTTGTGACAGTCATTCTATTTCTATTTGAAGATCTTTGTAGTTTATTATCTTTTCCAATTCTTTTTCTTCTCTTATGCTGTCTTCAGGTATTGTCACATCCACAATGCAGACTTTTTTGTCTTTCTAACAATTGTTAAGTTGGGGTGTTATGTGACAGGTACCTGTCTTTCTCTTTAATTCTGCTGTCTCTTGTTTTTCTCTTGTATTCTGCTGTCTTAAGTACTGCCCCACCTATTATCCAGACTTTTCGGTTTTAATCTTATCAGTTATAACTTCAGCTGTGCTGTACATTAGTTGGTTAGTTTCTTGCAGTGAACTGGTGCTTTTATTTGATATAACACTACTGGCATCTTTTAATGCTTACGCTTTCTGTTTCTTTAGAACAAGCTTCAACTTATTGTGTTATTTTTACGCTATTCTAAATGATCAGTTATTATGGTTCATTGCATAGTCAGTCATATCTTCAGACTGGATTTGGGGTTTTTGTTTACCTATCAAGTCCTTTCCAAGATCTGGGATAGGTAGATCTGTATGTTTATTGGTGTTAAAATATCATTGCAGGATGTAAACTGCTCTAAGTAAAGCTGTCTTTTGCAATTGACTGATGGTCAATTTTGCAATGCTGATAGTATTCAAGTGGTACACCTGTTATTTCGGCATTGCGCCCAAGGCACCTATTGCTATTGGAATTATCTTTGCTTTCTATTGCCACAATCATTCTATTTCTTCAGTTCTGCCAACTGTCCAACTAGTGAACACCAAAAAAGAAAACATTCTCAGGAGCTTTGAATTTCCAAAAGTAAAACTTTATTGGATACAGCATTTTGGTACTGAAGAACCAAAACCAGCTCTGGTTTTTTTGCACAATTGCTTGCTTAGTTAACAATAGCTTTCCTTCCTCCTCACCCCTGGGTGATCACATTGTCCAATTATGAGACATCCTTTTGTTATGGGAACAGTCTATCTTCTTCTCAAGCACCTGTAGTGGTGACCTTGATGATTGCCAGGGTCTCATGGTCCACACACACATTTTCAATGTTCTGTTTTCCTCTTCCCTCCCCCCAGTTCACTGGCAAGTTGAAAAGCATTAGGTTTGAAAGAAGCAAAGTAGTCAATCTTAACAAAGTCTTTTAATTTTGTTATCTTTTTCTGTTCTTTCTCTTCTATTCTGTTGTCTGCAGGCACTGCCACATCCACTATGCAGACTTTGTCTTTTTTTTTAAAAAAAAAAAACATTTTTATTGATTTTCTACAAACAAACAAAAACAAACAAGACATAAAAACAACACACTCTCTTATGTACATCTAGTGTGTCGGTTGGTTCATCAGTTTTGTGCATTCATTTCGTAGTCTCAATTACAGTTATATTACATAACAACTCATATTGTCAATCCAAACTTATATATCCTAATATCGTTATTAAAAAATAATTTGACTATACTTTTAATCATTCATGCTTTATGAGATAACAATACTTTAAACAGTTTATTCTATAACAAATCATATAATCATACCAGATCTGTCCTACAAACCCTTTATAGATATAATGTCAAATAACAAAAGAAAAAGAAAAAATAAAGATATTCCTTGCTGTCTAACATTCTAGATATTCTATTATTGTATTTTGTCATCTAACCATTGATAGAAAAGATCCCAAATTTCGTAAAATTGTTTATCCTCTTGCTCTCTAATTTCAAATGTCAATCTACTCATCTCAGCACATTCCAATATTTTCTTAATAATTTCTTCCTACGAAAGACTTTGTCTTTCTTATTGACAATTGGGGTGGTTATGTAACAGATGCTGTGTGTTTGAATTCTAAAGTTCCAGAGCAATTTAGCTTCTTCATTTTCTATAACTTTCTCTATTTTATGGTCCCATCAGTTCTTGCTTGCAGGGAAATTGTATTTCTTGCAGATTTTTCAAGATACTATTGTTACTATTTTGTCAGGCTGTTGCTTGTATTCAGCTTGTGTGATCTCCTTGTAGCGGCTAACCAGGTGGTCCACTGTTTCTTCAACTTCTTTACTTAGGCAGCACTTAGTGTCTGTTATCTTCTCAATTCTAGCTTTGTATGTTTTGCTCTTAAGGCTTGGTGGTCTTGTGCAGCCAGAATTAGCCCATTTGTTTCTTTCTTTAACTGTCCTGCTCTTAGCCATGCCATCTTCTGTTATTATCTGCTTTATCTGCTATTTTGTTTAATGTACTGCCCATGTAATGCTACATCTTCCCATGCCTCCTTTCTCTTCTTCATGTGATCTTTCTTGAAGACCAATTATTCAGTATTGTTGACAGAGGAATCAATGCAATGACAAACAGTAGTGGTGATAGTGAAACTCCTTGGAAGGTCCCTCTCTTTGATATTAACTTCTCCCATTCTATCACCACTGACGAGCAACCATGTCTTCCATTGTGTTATCAACCTTTGCACAAAGCTTCTGGAGTTTTTACTAACTCCTGTTATTTTTAGGCTTTGATCTAATCTTGTGACAGGGAGTCATTGCGCTTCTATAATCAATCCATGCTACGTTCAAATTGGTCTTCCTTCTCTTGTAGTTTCCCAGAATCAGCTTGTCAATCAGAAATTATATTTTTTATTATTTATATTTTATTTCTCCGCTGTTTGGGTGAGTTCATTTCAGTTGGAATGAAAATATGGAAAAAGAATATTTTCAACTAAATGTTGGGCTGCATCAATTATCACACCAGTTTGTAATTTGAAAGTTGATGGTAAACAGGTAATTGGCTGGTAGTTGCTCAGTGTTCCCCCTTTTTCTGGGTATTTCATTATCAGGTAGGTTCTGCCAGATGTTAGCTACTCTTCAATTTCATCTCCTTGCTAAACTGCTTGGCAAGAAGTTAGGTGTAGACTATTCAGATATTTCAACAAAAATCCATAGGATTCATTTTTACCTGGTGCTGACCAATTCTTAATGCTCCTTGCCCTTTTTATACCATTTGTTGTTACTCTTTCTTTCATGTTAGTTTTTTTCATTTCATCTTCTTTTTTACTCTTATCTAGCACCTTTAACCAAGCTGTGTTCTTGTTGTATTTTGGGGGCTTATGCCATATCTGCACCTAGAACTGTACTATTTCTTTCTTGTCAGGTACTGACTGATTCACTGCAGTTTCTCCATTGATGGATTGGTAGAAATTTTTCTGATTAGATTAAAATTGGAGATTCAGCCTATAATCTGCAATTTGAGTTTTATATCTGCTGATCTTCCTGACTGCAGCTGTTATTTGTTGTTTTAATGTTCCCAGTGCTTCCTTGATCTTCCTTGTTTCTAAGTGTATTTTATGATTTGGTATTCTTTGGTCTTCTTTATCTTCAGCTTCTTTTATCTGTTCTAGCTTGCTTACATCTGATCCCAGCTTGTCCGATCTCCCATTTTGGTGACAGGTCGTTTGGCTTTTCTTCTTCTTCATTGATTTTGCATCCCAAGCATTCAGCTATAACTGCATCTATGCTGTACATTAGCTGGTTTTTTTTCCTTGCAATGAGCTGGTGTTTATATCAGATATTGCGGCATTGGCATCTTTTAATGCTTGCAGAAAATCTTACTCTTTGGTCTGTTCTAGAAACTCAGTTATTGTTTCAATTCTTCTATTTCTTTATTTAGAGATCTTTGTTCTTTCTGAGGCAGAGAAGAGGGTGCTTGGTTTCCTAATAAAAACTATAGTTCAGTATCTCTTCTGGGTTCCTCTAATATGTGAGATGGTTGGATCTGGCCCACAGAGCCAACCTGAAAGTAGTGGAGGACTGGCCCACAGTACCTCAGCCCGCTCAGTCTAAGCAGGTGCCAATCTACAACCTGGTGGAGGCTATCCAGGCCAGAACGTGGCAACTTTTAGATCTGTGGGGCCATCCTGGAGCCAGCAGAGGGCTGTCCCTTTCCATCCTGAGTGCATTGCACAGGGCAGCGAGCGCGCATGGGCTTCACAACCCCGAAGACCCTCTTGCCCTGCAGGCTGACTGCATTCTAAGTGCTTCTCTTTCATCCAGACTGCGGCGCTCACATGCTCGCACATGCCCAGGAGTGGAGTCGCAATGACAGTGTTGTCTCTAATGGGCTCTAGGTTGGGTCTAAAGTCCAGGTGCAGAAATCTATGCCATCTGTGGCCCAGGTGGACTGCTCAGTTGTGTGTGTCAGCCTTACTGTTTGAGGGCAGGAACAAAATCTTCAACTGAGCGAAGCCCTTGCACCCATATCCAGCCCAACAGAGACCCATTCTACTGTGGAGCCCGCTGCCACTTAAGCAAGGAGGAAGAGAGCAGTGAGGGTTTGTGCTGGAAGGTCATCCAAGCAGAGAGTAAGTTGGGCAATGCCGGTTGGCTTGGGATGGGGGATCATGCTGCTCAAGTGGCTCCTGCAACCACTGTCAGCAGCTTGGCTCCATCAGAGCTGAAATCAGTGGTGCAGCAATGGGATTGCTCTTAGAGATTACTAATCGCCCAATTTGCATGCAAATATCCCACTTGCACACATGCAGCCTCTGTGGAACAACGGGGTTGCGAGCTCTGGATGGCTGGAGGTGTAGCGAGCTCTGGATGGCTGGACAAGGGTTTTGTTCAGTTGAAGTCTTTGTTCCTGCCCTCTAACAGTAAGACTGACACACACAAGTGAGCACAACACCTGGACCAGAGACGGTGTTGCTCCTTCTGCTATGTCTGCTATGGTCCATCTGCTATGCCTGCTTCTGCCCCTTTCTCCTCTTCCTGGCCCTGCTTACTTTTCCTCCTGCTACCTCTTTTTCTTCCTCCTCTTCCTCTTCACTTTCCCTCTCCTTTCCCTCTCACACTCCTGCCACCCCAACTGGGCTCACGCTCTCTTCGCACATCTCTCCAAGGCTGCAAGAAAAGTATGCAGCAGCCCAACTTGGAACCGGGGTCCCCTAAAGCCTCATTGACGGGGAACAACCCCCCAACGTATGTGTGTGGGAAGATTAGTTTTCTCTGAGTGCAAACAGAGGCGGGGGGAAGCTACTTTTCACCATAAGCACTACTTCTCCAAGGGAATCCCTTTCTCATTTGCACCTTTCCAAGACCACTGGGCTCTCTTGCACTTCAATTGGAGTTTTTTTGCTTTTATTTTGATGCTTTTGTTCTGTTGCCTAATGTATTTTGATGCCTTATAGCAACATTCTGCCTGCTTTTTGTGGTGTGTATTTGTGTCTCTCTGTGTATGTATGTGTGTACTTAAAGGGCTTTCACCGCTTGTTCCAAGCCTTTGCAAGCTGAGACAACTGCATGCTTTGGATTTCTTTGCAAAGAGGTGTTGTGCTATGCCAAGTCAGTTTAATCTGTCTTGGATTTTTTAAATAGTTTTTCTCAGCACTTTCTCCTGCTATCTTTTCTTCCTTCTCTTTTTCCTCACTTTTCTCCTCTCCCCCTCCTGGTATCCCAACTAGGCTCACCCTCCTTTCTTCATGTAGCTCTACAAGTTTGCAAGACAAGCATGCTCCCACCAGTTGGAATGGAAGAAGAGGGGAGAAGCTACCTTTCCCCTCTTATGGCTGTGTCTCCAAGGGAATTCCTCACGTTTGTACCTTTTCCAAGACTGTGGGCTTGCATTGTGCCGAGTTGGTTTGGATTTCTCACCCCCCTTCTCCATCTCTCTGCCCCTCCTTCCATTTTGAATGGTTTTCTCAGCACTTCCTCAATGTGATGGGTCTTTGTTTTGCTGGAAGGCTTAATTAGAATTATCTTTTCCCCCTCCTTCCTTAACACTTTCTGCTTCACCGGGTGTTTGATTCGGGGTTCCAGTGAAGATCTCTCTGTGTCTTCTAATTTTCTTCCAGAGCAGAACAAAACATCTTCTTCCTGTGAAGGCTTTCCATGTATTTATTCTGATTTTCCCTTGGAGCAGAAGAAATCCCTTTCTAGTGAAGTCTTCCCTGTGTGTTTATCCTGATTTTCCTCTGGAATCAGAATCCCACTCTTATTTAAGTTGCCACTTCTGTCTGTGCCTCTTTCCCAAACTGTACACTGTGTCAGTCATAGTCAGTCTCTTTCCCTCCCACCCTCCCTCCCTCTCTCCCTCCCACCCTCACACACATACAGACAGATCCAAAAATGTCTTCCATGAAACCGGACCTTGGTGCCAAAAAGGTTGGAGACCTCTGAATTAGATAATGCAGGATCCCTACAGGAGAGCTCTTTTAGGATTATGTATTAATAGAAAAGCAACTAACTTAGCTCCGTTCCTAAATGCTAAAGCTGTTGCATATAAAAAAACAGAAGCGCTCTGATCAACTATCATAACCACCATTTTGACAGTTTTGCTGTGCTGTTGTCTGTGTACACCCCCATTAAATGCAAACACGAGATATATTGAGCCTAGCTTGTTCTCAGTCTTTTAAGTGGCCATAAACTACTAGCGAAAGTGTCATTTGATCACAAGGCAAGGAGGCATCAAGAAATGTTTCCCTGTTTACATTTGACTATCCAAGAAGGGACAGGAAAGGAGAAAAGAAAAAAGGAAAGACAAAGAAAAATAAGGAAAGAGGAGAAGAAAGAAGAATGAAGAGGGAAGGAAAAAGAAGAAAAGGAGAGGGAGAAGGGTCTGAATAAGTCCTGCCTTAGCATGTGGTCACCAGCAACCCTCCTGCCCTTTTGCCATCCCCTTGCCCCCTCTTCCTGACTTTTCCTGGTGGTCTCCCATTCTATCACTGAGAACGCTTTGGTTAAAAATCCAGGTTTCCACACAAGGAAAGGAAGTGAGTGTCCTTCTGACCCATACACTTTGCCATCCTGCACACCCCATGAGAAACCTGGCCAAAAAGAGCAAGCAGAGAAGCAACATCCTTGAGGAGGAGGTTAGAACAGCCGGGAGTCTCCTTGAGGAAATGTGGCTGGGCTGGGCTGGGCTAGGCTGTGGGGTCCTAGTGCCCAGGGAGCTTGAGGGCCAACAGCTTGTTTGCTCTCCACTGCCCAGGCCTCCGAGTAACTGTGCCACCATCCGGGGATTCTTCGCATGGCCTGAGAATGACAGCGAGGCTTCTTTGGTGGACAAGGGTTTGGCACTCACTCTGGTCTCACCTTTATCCGCTGGAGACAGCCCCTCCCAGACCAGCACAGGCACCCCCCGACATGAGTAACATCAAGCTTCTAACTTTGTATTGTTATTATTTTCTGTCAATTGAAAAATATGTTTATTTTTATAATTGTCTTTCTAATTTTATATAATTCATACTGTAAATAATTCAGGAATACATCACTACCTAAAATAATGAGCCTTCTTACATCAAAACTCATGTGAAATTTCTTCAAAAAAAGGGAATCACCATTCATAAGACTGTGAATTAATATTTCCCCTTGAGTATCTCGTATTCAACAATGAACTGAACATAATTACTTAGAGACACAAAATAACATTTATTAAATTAAGACTCTCAATTCAAGATAAGTTGTAACCACTAGAACCCATAAAAATTGACAAAGGAGAACAGATTTTTTTTTGGTATTCCTGACTTGTATAGGCTCAGATTTAAATCAATTAATATCATATTGAGAAAAGATTTCAAAATCCTAAGGTTTTCACTTATCAATAATTACCAACATGTCACAAGATTAATTTTCTCACCAACATGTCACAAGATTAATTTTCTTATGATTCATTTATGTGAATCATAAATTCACAATTCTGCTTAATTAAGTGTGCTAATTATTCCACATATCAGCCATGTAGGCCATATATTTAGTGAAAGACAGAGGATAAATGGTGTACACTTCTGACATGCAACATAGATGGAATAGTTTATCTGGTAAGAGGCTGGCCTTAAAAATTGGAAAAATAAATACTGCATTTTTCGGAGTGTAAGACACACTTTATCTGATGCAGAAATGTCTCTGCATCTTATATAGGAAATGTTGCCGAAGCCCCGCCCACCCACCGGCCTCCACCCTTCAGCCTCTGCCTCCTAGCAATTTGTCTCCTTGCAACAAATAGCAAATAACCTGGTCAGTTCAGCACAGCCTGATTAGAACAGGCAGGCAATTGTCAGTTGCAATTGCCTCCTGACAATCAGCTGTTTCAAGCTGCAGGGATTGCCATCACCTATTGCCACCTCCACACACTCCATTTTCAGTCTCCGTAACCCATTTTTGGCCTCTATGAACCCCATTCTGGCCCTTTCCAATTCAGAATGGGCAAAAAATGGGGTGCACGGAGGCTGAAAATGGGGCGTACAGAGGCTAAAAACAGGATGCAGAGACCAAAGAAACAGCTGATCGCCTGGAGGCCAATCCAACCAACAATCAGCTGCTTGTACCAATCAGGCTGTGCTAAAGCTGACCAGACTGTTTGCTGTTTGTTGCAAGGGGGAAAATTGCTAAGAGGCAGAGGCAGATTTTTTTTCTTGTTTTCCTCCACAAATGCTAGGTACTTCAGAGCATCTTATACTCTGAAAAATATGGTAAGTAATAAATAAATAATCTTATGATCCAATTCAAAGAACCAAAGGGCAAATGCAATGTAACTGCCCATGGTCATATAACTGGCAGGGATCCTTAGGCAAGGAGCTAAGCTCTGCTCTATTCAACAGAATAACAACTTGTTTGTATAGACTATTGTTCCTAAATCTAAATAGCTTATTACCATCAGAATACAACTTTTTTGCCTTTACAGTGCTGGCAGAAGTGCTACCACCAGATTAAAACATGACCATTGGCTTTGGCTTTAACATAAATTTGCTTTGCTTTTAAGGATTAATTTAAAGCTGGCTTCTCAAGATATATTATTTAATATACTGGCAACTATAAATTCAAATAGATGTTAAATCTAGTAGTTCTCATCTAACAACTAACATATTGGATGCAGCAATCGCATCATTAAACTTTTTAAATGTCAAAATATAGTGGCACTAAACTTAATGGTTTTGCACATCAGTTTGATTTTCAGCAAAGTGTGCAATAAAGTAATGCAATTTTTGTGATTAATATGATTTTTTTTAAGTCTGAGAGATATTCTGCATACACTTTGAGAGGTTGTTTACACTCATTTTCATAGTATTCTGACATTCAAATTAGATGATTCTTTATTTTTCAAGGCCAGCAGGCTATTCGTGTTAACTTATTCAATTTCCTATTTTTTATCTTTTGCTTCCAAACCACACCAGAAACTTCTGTTCAAATAAATAAAAAATGTAGGGATAGTGAATATTGCAAACAGAATATTACAAATTTAATCTAGGTGTAGATTACTGCGCTGTATGTCATTTGTTAGATAAACATCAACAAATTGTATCTTGTCATGCATTATTTATACATTGGATTTTCTTCTCTAAGTCCCATTCTTAAAAAAAAATTCTCCTAATGTCTAATCAGCAGACTGATGATTTATGCAGATACTAAGGAACAACATGATTTTACAGCTAGAAAAAAAAGCTGACCATCTGATTTAAAGGTTATGGAAAACTGAAAACAACAAAGGGACTGAACTATTATTGTCAACAGAAAAATTAGCTTGAAGTAAGATTCATACAATATTCCATATAACATTTTCACCTTCATTAAACACGGAAAGTAATGAATTAAAAGAAAAAACTAAAATTAATATATTTGCCATAATCATATAGAATGATATGTCATTCACTCTTTTGTAGATCTCTTTAATATTTATAATATCTTACTCATGTGCACTAACCCAAATGATATTAATAGTAGAATAATCTGAATGCATATTTTAGTTTTGCAATAATCGGTAGTGAAATGTTTAAGCAATGAAAAATAGAGAATGTATATAGTTCAGGAAAAATTAAATATAGACTACAATAATAGACAGAAATTATTTAACTTATTTTAACAAATTAACAAACCAATAAATCCATGAGCCTTTGGAGACCAATGATATGTGACTAAGTACACTATGCTGCCATTTTATCCACACTGTATAATAGTATCTCAGCATTATGCAGTAATTATATTACTATAAAAATGGTCCAAGTGTGTGGGAAGAGTTAAAACCTATATTGCAATTAGAATTCTTGTTCACAGAAAACAGAACCTCCTACCCTAGGAACCATATTGAAAAAAAAAATTAAAAGGATAATCATTTATTGAGTACAGAGTACAAACACATCAGCCCACAAACTGACCTTAGCCCAAATCACCACACTTTCCAGCAGATTTTAAAAAATACAATATTCGAGGTGTGGACCATAAAACTGGTTTTGATGTTAATAAAATTCAGTTAGTTTGGAAAGCAACATCAAAGAACACAGAAAGCCAAACTCAAACAGGAAAGAAACATTTATACTCATTCTTTTGTGATTGGGCGTTGGTTCTTACCTGATACACCTCTTCTCGTGGAACTGCTGCGAGCATCCAGAGAGTGGGAGGTGCTTCAGTCTTCACTTCTCACAGGCTGAGCTGAAATTGAGGAACGCCCTCCTCCTCCACGTGACTCCTCCATGCGTTCCTCCCAGTTTTATCGAAGACGAGAGGACAAAAACCCCCCTCTACTCTTAAGTATTAAACAACATGAACTACAACATTAGAAATCATTGGCCGAAACAAGTTTTCCCCCTTCACAGATGGAACAACAGGGTGGGGCTGGATGCTCTACGCAGTTCCACGAGAAGAGGCGTATCAGGTAAGAACCAACGCCCATTCTCCGTAGAACTGCTGCGAGCATCCAGAGAGTGAGACATACCAAAGCCAGTGTGTCCTACGGGTGGGAGTCCGTCTGGGTTGGAACTTCCCCAGGATCTCTAACCACTTGCTGCAAAACTCGCCTGCCAAAAGATGCTTCAGCTGAGGCGTAAACATCAATCTTATAATGTCTTATAAAGGGAGATGGGGAAGTCCAGGTGGCCGCCCGGCAAATATCAAGAATAGACGCCTGAGTAGCCCAGGCTGCCGAGGAAGCTGCACTTCTGGTGGAGTGAGCGGTAACCCCACTGGGAACTGGAATATCTTGAACTAAATAGGCTTTGGATATGGTAGCCCTAATCCATCTGCCTACCGTGGACGGAGAAACCTTACAGCCTAGTGTCTTTGGCTGAAAAGACAAAAAGAGAGACTCTGTCTTCCTGATGGACTGCGTGCGAGAAATGTAAATACGCAAAGCCCTTCGAACATCAAGGGTGTGCCACTGCCTCTCTTGCTCGTGCAGAGGCTTCGGGCAAAAATTAGGCAGGACCAACTCCTGCGCCCTTTGGAACGGTGAATTAATCTTCGGCATAAATGCTGGGTCTGGTCTCAGAACCACCCGATCTGAATGAAAAATGCACAGATCTTTTCTCACGGATAGAGCTGCAATTTCAGATATCCTTCTAGCCGAAGTAATAGCCACCAGAAAAACTGCTTTAAATGTAAGAAATTGAAGTGACGCCTCCCTGAGAGGCTCAAAAGGAGATCTAGTCAAGGCCAGGAGAACTTTATTAAAGTCCCATGTCGGGTACCTATGCACTACTGACAGGCGCAAATTAGAAGCCCCTTTAAGAAAAGCCTTGATTCGAGGATGGTGGGAAAGGGGACCGAAAGGACCGCCAGCAACCACCGTTGAGAGCGCCGCTACCTGTCTCCTTAAGGTGTTAGGTGATAAACCTCCATCTAGGCCATCTTGTAAAAAGGCCAGGATCTGTGCAACTGAAGGAGAGTGTGGGTCGATGAATGATTTGTGGCACCAGTTACAGAAACTGCTCCAGGTCGCATCATAAATGCGAGTGGTAGAAGGTCTTCTAGCCGCCAAAATGGTGTTAATGACCTGTGCTGATAAGCCTTCCTCAATCATCCTTTCCCGCTCAACCTCCAAACGGCCAACTGTAGCCACTGTGGCTCTGGATGGAGCAGTGGGCCTTGCGACAGCGAAATCTGATCCAACGGAATCCTCCATGGCGGAGATACTGACAGATTACGGAGGTCCGCAAACCACGGCCTTCTGGGCCAATAAGGTGCCACCATGAGGATCTCTGCTTTCTCGGCTATCAATTTTCGAATCACCCTGGGGATAAATGGAAGCGGAGGGAAGGCGTACAGTAGCCCGGGAGGCCACGTGCAACGCAAGGCATCGTGATTCTCTGCTCCGCTGGAGGGATAACGGGAGAAGAACCTCGGTGTTTGCGCGTTGAGCAGAGACGCAAAAAGGTCTACTAGGGGCTGACCGAACCTGGCTGCTGCTTCTCTGAACAGATGTGGGTGCAGGCGCCACTCTGCCTGATCCAGTGTTGCCCTGCTGAGCCAGTCTGCTTGGACGTTGGAGGCCCCGGAAATGTGCTCCGCTCTGATGGATAAGAGGTGCGCTTCTGCCCATCGACACAGTCGCTCGGCCTCTCTCATGAGAAGGATGGAATGGGTGCCCCCTTGCCGATTGATGTGGGCCTTGGTTGTAGTATTGTCCGTTAGGACCAGGACATGGCGCCCCCTTACCCGATGAAGAAATGTTCGCAGAGCCAGGTACACTGCACGAAGCTCCAACCAGTTGATGCTCCGACTTCGCTCCGAACGGGTCCAAACTCCCTGTGCTGAGAGAGATTGTAGATGGGCCCCCCATCCGGAAAGACTTGCGTCTGTCGTGAGAACAACCCTTTGAGGTTCCTGGAATAGCTGACCTCTGTTGACAGATGGTCGCGTCCACCACAGGAGGGAGACGAGAACTTTCGGTGGGACCTTCACTATAAACCTTGACGTGCTCCTTCCTGAACGCTGATATGGCAGGAGGAACCATTGCAAAGATCTGGAATGCAAGCGAGCCCATGGAATAATGGAAATACAGGAAACTAGCTTCCCTAGCAGTTTGGATAAATTGAGCAAAGATGCTTTCCAGGTCCGCCGGATATCTCTGATAGTGGTGCGGATACTAATAAGTCTCTCCTGAGAGAGAAAGACCCTTCCTTCAACAGAGTCAATCACAGCCCCTAGATGAGATATACTAGTGGAGGGAGTAAGCTGACTCTTTTCCCAGTTCACTAAGAACCCGTGGGACTGAAGTACCGAGAGGGTAGCGCTAGTATCGCTCTCGGCTTGATGTCGGGAAGGGGATACAACCAGGATATCGTCAAGGTAACAGTGGATCCGGATGGGAATTTGTCTAAGGTGAGCTGCAATAGCCGCCAACACCTTAGTGAAAGATCTCGGGGCTGAGGCTAGCCCGAAGGGGAGGGCTACATACTGGAAATGCTGATTATTATAACAAAATCTGAGATATTTAGAATACGAGGAATGAATGGGAATATGGAGATAAGCCTCGGAAAGGTCAATTGACGTAAGCCAGTCTCCTTCCCTGATGCCCTGTAAAATCGACTGCAGAGTCTGCATTTTGAATTTATGGCGTACAATAAAACGATTTAACCTCTTAAGATCTAAAATGGGTCTCCATCCCCCGGAATGTTTAGGCACCAAGAATAAAAGTGAATAGAAACCCCTTCCCTGTTGGGAGAGGGGTACAGGTTGAATAGCCCTAATATCAGAGAGATGTTTGATGGCAGAAGTCATAAGAGCCCGTTTAGTAGGATTCTTAGAAATGGGTGAAACCCTGAAATGTTCGGGGGGAGGAGAGAGAAACTGCAGGGTCAAGCCAAAGCGCACTGAATCTGTAACCCAAGTATCAGAGGTGGATTCCTCCCACTTGTCTGCAAAATGCCTGAGGCGGCCGCCTACAGTAAGAAAACCTGCAACGCTACCTGGGCCGGCGGGCCGCTCTACTCCCGGAACCCCTGAAGGGCCTTCTGTAGCTGCCCCCTCTCTTGCTTCTGTCTCCCGAGTCGCCCCGGTCCTGATAGGACGGCCGGAATGAGAGAGAGCCCTGAAATCTAGGAGAATGATGACTGGAAGGAAGGACGAAAGAAGCCCCTCCGAAAGGACTGGGAACTCTTGGCTTCCTGCCTACGAAAAAGTGAAGGCAGAAACTTTTTCTTATTTCGGGTCTCCAGGAGTAATGGCTCCAGAGCGGGCCCGAATAATTTCCCTTTTACTATGGGGGCTGAAGCCAACTTAGACTTATTTTTAATATCAGCCTGCCAGTGTCGAAGCCAAAGCAATCGTCTGGCAGAAACATGGGAAGAAATAGCTCGGGATGAGAACTTAACCGAATGAAAGGTAGCGTCGGCTGCAAATTCCGCCGCTGCCGTGATCTTTGCAATATCATGATGGGCTCTGGTATCAGCTGGGGAAATGTGTTGCTTCAGCTGTCTGAGCCACCTGATGGAGGATCGGGTGAAAAAGGAAGCGGACGTGGCCGACCGGATAGCCCAGGCGTCAGCGGTGTGAGCCCGCCGGAGCGCCATCTCCGCTCGCTTATCCTCCGGCTTCAGTGCCTCTAGTGCATCGGTAGGATTGGAAGAAGAAGCAAGCCTTATAATTGGATCATCTACTTCCGGGGTATCTAACATAGCTGAGAAATCCGAATCCAGGGTAAACAACCTCTTGTCCTGACTAGAAGGGGCCGGAGAAGGACCCACTGAGGCCAACTGCTTTGCTACCAGATCTAAGAAGATTGGGGGGGCCGGAATAATGTCTGCTGCCACTGTCGGCTGTCTAAACATAAGGTCATCAGGACCTTCTGGACTCGAAGGAGGGGGTTCAGAAGGAGGCTGAGAGGCTAGACCTGAAATGTTCTTTGCCTTAAATAGCAAGGACTTAAATAAATGGGGTTTAAAAAGACCCACAACAGCCGGTTGTTCAGGAGAAAGACCCTCATCTTCCGACATTTCTCCCTCCATTAGGTTCCCCTCCAGAAAGGGTTCCGAATACTGTAAGGAACCTCTGTCAGAACCTTCGTACTCTCCGAACGGTTCAAGGCCCACTCCCTCTTCTTCTTGGGTATCCTCCCCCTCTGGGAATGGAACATCCATGTGAGGAGGTACCTGACCATGCTGTGACGCTGGTGCAGAAGGAGATCTCCCGGATAAAGACTCAGCCTCGGGAGTCCTCCCTTGGGAATCCGGTCTAGCGAGCTGCTGCATTCCTTCAGCTATACCTTGACGGATGGCAGACTGCATCCATTCTCTGATGTTCTCAGGTACAATAATTGGAGCAGGATCCTCAGAGCGTAGACCTGCAGCGGTTGGCGTAAATGTCACCTCTGGTACACGGGAGGGTTGGTGGCCTCGGGTGGAAGTACTGCCCCTAGAGGAAGATGGTTGGCTCGGCAGGGGGGGGGGTAGAAGGAAAGGCAGATGTTATAGAGTGAGACTCTTTAGCCCGCTTGCTAAATTCCCTTTCTAGGGCCTTATGACGTCGTAAGGCATCTCTTTGAGAAGCACTGGAAGAATCCTTGTCCCTTCTGCGAAGGTAGTGCGTCTTAGACTTGGCCTTCAGAGAAGAGCCAGTAGGATTAGCCTCTGCCATGGTATTGAAAGAAAAATGGCGGTTGGCACGCCTAGGAGTTCGGCCTACAAACGTAAACCGGTTTTCCTAAAATTGGGTCACGTCCCCCTTTTTGAAATAAATTTTATTCTAGAACTAGCTATTATCTATTCAAAAAAATCTCCTTTCTCTCTCTCTCTTTTTTTTTTTTAAACCTTATGCAATAAAAAAACAGAAAACAATTCTAGCAGCTAAATTAAAAATCTGAATATATACACTAGCAATTAAATACACAAAAAAAGGGGTCAGGTTCAAGCAAGGAAAACCAAATAGCCCCAAAAGGTACAGCAAATAATAATAATAACTTAATTCCAAATAGACCAAATGAACGCTGAAGCCAAGCAATTGTGAAAGGCAAGATAAGAAAAAAGAGATAGGCCTCTATAGGCAGCCCCCCAACAACATGGAGAGTACGTGCCTGCGCTTCTGAACTAGCTGCGGGCCAAGGAAGAAAGCCAACAATATTAACTCTAAGAGAGACAGCAGGGCACAGGACCACAGTGCTCTCTCAGTAAAAATAAAGGCTCCACGCGGCCTGACGGTCCCGCTAAGGGCCTACAAAAAAACCTCGCAGCTCACTCTCAAACTAAAAGGAAAAAGGCCTTACTTGTTAAGAAAACAAAATGGCGCCGGCCACGAGGCATGCCCAAAATGGCCGCCCAGCTCGGAACGCACAGCTCAGAAGCACACCAGACCACCACAACTTCAAAAGAGAGAAGGAAAGAGCTGGGAGAGGAAGCGCTGCCTCCTCTGAGGCGTTCTAGGGGGGAAGACACAATTTGCGCTTTTAAAATACAGCGCAGGGCCAAGCGGCTAAGCCCAGCACGCTTGGAACGGCAGAGGATAGATTAGAAGGGGTGGGGGGGACAAAGGGCTCCAACCCCTTACTTCTCTCCTGGGAGCGAAATCGCTCCACCAACTAAATTTGGGATCGCACTAGCCTTGCAGGGAGAGGAAAAAAAAAATGAATCAAACCTGATCCAACTTTCAACGATCACCTGAAACGGCCAAGGAACTAGAAAAAGCTGCCTGCTTCTCGAAGGCTGAGCTAAAACTGGGAGGAACACATGGAGGAGTCACGTGGAGGAGGAGGGCGTTCCTCAATTTCAGCTCAGCCTGTGAGAAGTGAAGACTGAAGCACCTCCCACTCTCTGGATGCTCGCAGCAGTTCTACGGAGAATTTATCCTCACAGAGGGTGCTCATTTTGTCAAATTTTAAAATTATAGCACATTTACAGCTATAGAGGAACAAGAAAAGATGTTCAATGGCAGTGTAAATTATGTATAAAAATTCAGTGGTTCCTCCCATAAACATACGGGACATAATATAGAGCAGTGTAACCAGATTTATATCTGTGTCCAATTGATATTGCTATACCAGCATTAAGGAAACCTGCAACAGCAAACCAATAAAAAAATCCATGAAGCCAAAAAAAAATTGTCAACCAAAAATGTCTGTAAATTTATACAGAAACTGACTAAAACCATAAAACGACTAATCATATGCATCCATACCAGAGACTCCATGCTTAGATCCCCATCCCAATACTTGGAAAAAGAGATCAATTTTCATAGCCTTCTAAAAGGATAACAGAGTAGAGGAAATGATCAAAGATCTTCACGTGGAACAAGATCTGCTTGTAAGTTTCCACGTGGTTTCACGATTCACTCAAGTGCCAATAAAAGAAACTCCTGAAATCATCAAAAATAAATACCAACCAACTAAACACCTTATGGAACTAACAGAACACTGCTTAACCAACACATATTTCATATACAAAGGACAAAGATACAAGCAAATTGAAGGAGCCCCATGGGATCATCACTGTCACCCATCATTGCAAACCTGTTCATGGAAGAATTCGAATCCAGAGCCCTGGCTAATGCCACCCACAAACCCAAACTATGGTCATCGATGACACATTTGTGATTTGGCCCCATGGAAAAGAAAACCTAAACAATTTCCTAACACACCTAAACAGCGCACACTCCAAAATCAAGTTCACCATGGAAATGAAAACAAACAACTACCATTCCTAGATGTACTAATCTACAAAAAAACAGATGGCACACTAGGA
This sequence comes from Hydrophis major, assembly GCA_033807585.1. Classification (NCBI taxonomy): domain Eukaryota; kingdom Metazoa; phylum Chordata; class Lepidosauria; order Squamata; family Elapidae; genus Hydrophis; species Hydrophis major. The sequence goes on from CM066343.1 coordinate 106,664,585, forward strand.
CACACCATATACCAGTAGAAAACACACACCAACCGCTACCTCAACGCCCAATCCCACCACCATCCAGCACAGATAAACTCTGTGACCAAAACACTAATTGCTAGAACCAAGCGCCTGGCAGACAAGACACACATAAAGACTGAACTATGCACCCTGACTAAAGTACTGACAGCCAACGGCTTCCACAAAAGCAAAATCACTGGCTTGATCCACAAAAACACACTGAGACATAATAGAGACCTAGAAGATGAACAGACCTATGGAACAGCTGTCCTGCCCTACATAAGAGGTACTACAGACAAAATCAGTAAGATATTACACAGGCATCACATCAAGACTGCCTTCAAAACAGACAGAAAAATAGCAGCTATCCTCAGAAACCCCAAAGATAAAATGACCTGGAAAACCAAGGCATATACAAAGTCTCCTGTGCATCATGCCCAGCCACATACATTGGACAGACCAATAGAAAAATAAGTACCCGCCTGGATGAACACAAAAATGCAGTCAAAAAGCTGGAACACACTTCCTCACTAGTCCAACACATGAAAGCCACAGGTCATAGCATCAACTTCAATGGCACCAAAACCCTAGTCACTATAGAAAATCCCAGCCACAGAATCATCAGAGAAGCCATAGAGATTGAAAAAAGACCAGAAAGCATGAACAGAAGAAATGATTCCACCAGACTGTCAATTATTTGGAAGCCTGCACTCACAAACAAAAAAATCTCCACACCACCCAAGTATTTTTAGTCAAAAGTAATTCAAAAAGAAAGTTCCAAAAGTTAATACTTTTCTTCCTTCTTCTATTTCTCTTTCTGGGGTTACTGTTTAATCAAAGAGGTCCAATTACCATATTTCTTTTTTTAGTATTCTTGGCAATCTCCTCCTTTTTCCACTTCTGCTCCAATATTTTTCCGCTCCCTTCCCACTTGCAACATCAATTTTTAAATAATCAAAAATCCATACCTCTAATAAAAGTTTTCCAATTTCTTAAATTTTTAAGTCCAATGTCCAAGCAACTTTCAGAATATTTCACCTTCAGTGCCCAAATAAATTTCAAATCTTCTTCTGCTTTTTTCATGGGGTGGGAGAGTGAAGAAAAAAAAAAGTTCCCTTTAACAGTTTCACCACCGCTTTCGATCTTAGGGATACAATGTATCCTCCAGCAATTCAGACAGCTCAGTTCCAGCTAATATAAAGGATGTTGATTGACCCGGCTCAGCCAGCACTTTCACTTTTCTTGCTTCCTCCAGCACGATCTTACCCGGTTGCAGACTTCTTCGTGGCGGCCATTGCTGACCGCCGCTCCACCGCCTTGGGAAAAAGGGGTTTTTCAGGACAAGGAGGGGGTCTGCGACACCCCCAACCCCTGTCCAGCTCCCCTCTCTCTTCAGCTGGCAGCCATATCCCCCTGACCCATTTGGATTGGGGGTACTTCGGCGGCTAGCACAGCAGGAATTGCGAGCGGCCGCAAATTCCTGCTGCCCCGAAGCTAGGCAAAAACCGGAAAAAACAAAAATACTTGGGTGGTTGTTTTGGGGAAAGTTTTTCTTTTCAGGATGGCATCGCTTGTGGATGAACTAAAGATTGAATATCAAAAATATAAAAAGGAAGAACAAGATGGAAAAGATACTTTGGGCACTTCATTTCAATTTTTAGAAATGGCGTTATGTACTTATGAAAAGTTGATTACGCAGCAGAATGACTGGGACAAAGAAGAAGAGGAACAAGAAGCCATCTTTGATGAACAATGGGTTTTTTCCGGGGAGGAGGAGAAAGAGGATAAGAAAAAGGGGATTTTAAGGTTTCAAAAACAACCAAAAAAAAGAAAAATGAGAGGAAAGGTGGGTGCAAGGTTAGAAAGCAAAGGAAAGGGAGTAAGAAAAGGGAAGAGGAGAGACAAAGGGGTAAAAAGGGCAAGGAGAAGAATAAGCAAGAGAGAAATGGGGGGAGAAGCCTCAATGGTGGGAAGCAAGATCTAAAGAAAAAAAGCTTATTTAGAGACAATGGGTGAATCTAATTAAGGATAAAAGGGGGATTCTGGAAGGTATATAAGATTGTGTTTTTATATGTGTATTTAGAGTATAAAATTCATTGTGTAAATTTAGAATTTATTAAACAGAATCCCAAGATAAATTAAGTGTTATATGAAGTACTTTTAAGTTAGGGTAAAGGCGTCACTCCAAATAGTGTATAGGAGAAGTATAGTAAAAGAAAAAAGATGAATGGATAGTTGGAAATAGAACAGACAAAGAATGTTATTGAAAATGGTTATAAGCTGTTATGCTTTGATTGTTTGTGCACTGTTTTTGTAAAATTAATAAAATTGGTTTATAAAAAAAAAAAGAAAAGAAAATGATAACAAGATATGGAAGGATATATAAAATGAATATGATGTTTGAATTTGTGTCTGTGTGAAGAGTTTTAACCTGGGATCAGGCAGCCTTCAGAAAAGATGTTTTAGTTTATGTTTTGTGTATTGTGTTTGTAAAATTAATAAAATTTGTTTAAAAAAAAAAAAATCTCCACACCACTAGCCAAGCAAACACCTGGGCACAAACATATTCCCCCCGATACCTCCAGCTCAAACACACCCTAACCAGGCACCCAGATGAAACCTAGCTCCCTAACAAATGACAGCCATCCATTTAGTCAGAGCCAAGCTGCACGAAAAGCCTCCAATACAGGAACACAAGGTTGCCAGCCAATCAAGACACAAAAAGAGCCACAAAACAGACAGAAGATATTAGAAACACCTATCAAACAGAACACAGCAAACTCCAAGACCAATAAACACAGACCAAGACTCCCAACCAATCAGGATGAAGAAAAAAACATTCTGGCACAGCAGTAGGCTTGCCCCAAATTTAAAACTGAAACAACTGTAAAAGTCTGACTCACAAACACAATACAGAAGTCTGATGATGGCAGATGAGATTCTGCCGAAACACTTCTACAACTTTAAAAGCACAACTACAATGACGTGGGAAAATACCTGAACAAAGCTGAATACCATACATGTAAGTACCCGTGAAAACTTAAGAAAACAAATATGTATATGTATATGCATATGTATATGTGTTGTGACTGGAAGGATTGACCCTGCTGGGAGTTTTGACTCTGATGCCTCTGAAGATGGAAGGTTTGAGCCTACTGCGAATGTGGAGTCTGCAGGACACAGATGTGAGCCAGGAGAGTGTGTCGGAGAGACAGTCCTCTCCAGAACCTTCAACTTCATTCATGCCTGGGATGTCAACAGTTGATCCACAAAATGAGCCAGAGGTTTCGAGCGAGGAAGAAACTGACGATGTTGGTTTGATAATAGGACTAGGAGAAGATTGAAATGTCAATCACAATCTGAAAGGAGACGTCAAGCCAGGCATTGATTAGAGAGACTGACACGCCCATCCAGGGGATTTAAGGAGGCGTGCTGACTTTCAATCTTTGCTTGGAGCAAAGTGCTTTGTGGATTCGAAAGAATACATTTGAGGAGGCCATTGTGATTTATGGACAATTCTGAATTGCCAGAAAGATTCCGGGAAGACTACCAAGGACTGGGAAAACAGTGCAGTTAACTCTTTTGGGTCTGGTTTTGTTTTGCTTGAATATTTGAACTCTGGAACTTTGTATTCTCACCTGGGGATACAGGTGAGACATAACATTTTTGCTCCAAGCCACGACTCCCTTATAACCAAGATGGACCCAACACAACTAAAGCAACTGGTAGAGCAGCAGCAACAACAAATAGACAAACTGTTACAGAATAACCAAGTACTTCAACATCAGGTAACTCAATTGGTTAATCATGTAACGCAATTACAGGCTCCAGTTAGTCCCCCAGCTCCTCCTCTTAGGAAAAGCCCGGTATCTGTGCTGGATAAATTGTCAGGACAGACTGATATGTTCCTGGCATTTATGGGACAATACCAATTATTCATGTCCTTATGGCCTGAAGATTTTCCTAATGACTGGGCTAAGGTGGGGTTTATTATTAGCCTTTTATCTGGACTAGCTGCTAAATGGGCTACTCCTCTGCTGACACAAGATAGCGCTTTATTAAATGACTACCAGGGTTTCCAGCAACAATTATGGGTTATGTATGAAAATCCTATAAAGAGCCAAACTGTAGCTAGATGTTTGAGGGACATTTGCCAGGGGAAACGTCCTTTGTTAGAATATATTGCAGAGTTTCGCTTGCTCTGCATGGACTCTACATGGAATAAGTCAGCCCATATGGATGCATTTCAGGAGGGCTTGGCAGATGAAATCCAAGATGAATTGGTGCATGCAGAGCGGACTTTAACTGTGGATGCGCTAGCGGTACAATGCTTTCGCATTGAAGCCCGGTTACAACAGCGCCGGACCAAACGCTCAGTTAGGGAACCGCCCTCCCACTCAAGGTTGCAACCTTCAGTACAACCTGCGCCACTGGTATCTTATATAATACCATGACCAGGACTGAGGAGCTGATGGAGTTGGGTGCACTCCGCCCTCGGTTGATGGTGCAAGAACGCTAGTGAAGGTTCCAGAGAGGTTTTTTGCCTTTATTGTGGGGGACCAGGACATTTTGCCAATTCTTGTAAAAAGAGGGGAACACGAAAACCAGTGCCAGAATCTACTCCTAGCCTATCGGGAAACGGGGTAGGCCCGACCTCGGGGAATCTCTAGGTCAGGCACGTTTCACACCACCACCCCAAGCAGCTGAAGTGAACTCTGGCCCTCCCCTGCATTTACTTTTGGATACGCAAGTTTTTCTACAGTCCCAGAAGGAGGGGATTCCTGCGGTTGCGTTGGTGGACTCGGGAGCTACTACTAGTTTTATGGACCAGGCCTTTGCAACGCACTTTGATTGGTTGCCGTGGAACCACCCATCAGGGTGGAAACTGTTGATGGACGTGAGTTTAGGTCTGGGCCCATTCGCTTTGCCACCCAGCCGTTGCGTTTGGTTATCGGAGACCACGAGGAGGCGATTAGCTTCTATATCACTTCGGACCTCCATCTCCCTTTGGTTTTGGGCATGGCCTGGCTAAGGTTGCATGATTCTCTGGTGGCTTGGGCACAGAACGCCATTTCATTCCCAAGTCTCCAGTGTGTGGATCATCTGAGACATATCTGCGCTGGTCAGGACATTGCCCCCCTGCTGTTTCCATACCGCCGGAGCTATCGGACTTCTCTGATGTTTTCAGTGAGAAGGAGGCAGATCATTTACCACCGCATCGCGCATATGATTGCCCCGTGGACCTTTTACCTGATGCCCCACTGCCCAAGGGTCGCTTATATTCCATGTCTGAGCCCGAATTGGCTGCTCTTCGGGATTTTCTGGATAAGAACTTGGCCCAGGGATTTATCAGACCATCATCGTCTCCTCTTTCTGCTCCCATTCTTTTTGTGAAAAAGAAAATGGGGGAGTTACATTTGTGCTGTGACTACCATTGGTTAAACGCTATCACAGTGAGAAATAGTTACCCCTTGCCACTCATTCCAGAGTTAATGGAGCGGTTGCGGGAGGCTACTATTTTTACCAAGCTCGATCTTCGAGGGGCCTACAACCTGGTGCGGATGCGCAAGGGGGACAAGTGGAAGACTGCGTTTGGCACCCGATACGGACATTTTTAACACACTGTAATGCCTTTTGGATTGACCAATGCCCCCGCGGTTTTCCAGCATTTAATGAATGACATTTTACGGGACATGCTTGATTGGTTTGTGGTGGTGGACCTGGACGACATTTTAATTTACTCTCGGTCCAGGGAGAGCCACCTTCGTCAAGTCCGTCAGGTATTACAACGTTTTTGGGAGCATAAACTCTATGCGAAACTGGAGAAATGCCTCTTTTTCCAGACTTCCATAGAGTTCTTGGGGTATATCATCTCTCCCAAGGGCATTGCCATGGACCCGAGGAAAGTAGAGGCCTTGTGTAATTGGGAACCCCCTTGTCGAATAAAGGACGTGCAACATCTCTTGGGGTTCGCCAATTACTACAAGACCTTCATCCAGACTTTGCCAAGCTGATGGATCCCATCACCCAGCTACATCACAAGAAGGTCCCGTTCCAGTGGGGGCCCCCGCAGCAACAGGCTTTTGAAGCTCTAAAGAAAGCTTTCGTTGCTGAACCTATATTGAGGCATCCTGATCCATTTGTGGTTGAGACAGATGCCTCTAACGTAGCTATTGGGGCGGTGTTGTTACAACCCCCAATGGATGGCGCACATCTTTTCCCATGCGCATATTATTCAAGGAAGCTCACAACTTCTGAGCGCAATTATACCATTTGGGAAAAGGAGTTGCTGGCCATCAAGACTGCGTTTGAGATGTGGCAACATCATCTGGAGGGGGATCGGCACAAGGTGGAGGTTCGGACGGATCACCGTAACCTGGAACATTTGTCCACTGCCAAGAAGTTGAACCAACGACAGATCCGGTGGTCGTTGTTTTTCGCTAGGTTCAACTTTTCAGTCACATATGTTCCCAGTGGACAAAACCGGAGAGCGGACGCCCTGTCTCGTAAACCCAAGTACATTGGCCCCGAGGACACTCTTCCTCCACGTATGGTGCTGCCACCAGAATCTTTGGCTGTTATTCAGGATCCGGTGGATTTAAAGGCTTGAATAAGAGAGGCACAACACTTAGACGCTTGGTCACAACAAAGAATAAGGGAAATTGAACCTGACTCCCGATGGACTCTAGAGGAGGGCTTGCTACGTCATCAAGGTCTATTATATATACCCACCAGGACACTTAGAGCCCTCATCATGACTCAATGTCATGACAATCCTGCTGCTGGCCACTTTGGCTTCTTAAAAACTCTTCATTTGGTTACACGGACTTTTTGGTGGCCTCGAGTCCGACATGACATTTTTTCTTATGTTGCCTCTTGTATTACGTGTTGACAAGCGAAGGCTGCATCAGGTGCGCCTCCTGGACTTCTGCAACCACTTCCAACTCCGAACTGACCCTGAGGGGCGATTTCTATGGACTTTTTAACGCACTTTCCCTCATCGTTGTGTTATACGACGGTACTTGTGGTGGTTGACATGCTCACTAAGATGGCCCATTTCATCCCGTGTAGAAGATTACCATCGGCTTCTGTTACTGCCTGGCTTTTCATACAGCACGTATTCCGTTTACATGGCTTACCAGACAGAGTTGTTTCAGATCGCGGTTTTCAGTTCACCGCTCAATTCTGGAAAAGCCTGGTGAACGCACTACAAATACAAGTATGTTTAGCGTCGGCGCACCATCTGGAAACCGATGGCGGGACTGAGAAAGTAATTGGCATCCTCGGCCAATACCTCAGATGTTTCATTAATCAACAGCAAAACGACTAGGTGACCTATCTTCCATTGGCATAGTTTGCCTTTAATAATTCTCGGCACACCTCCACCCACATGACGCCTTTTTACGCAAATGTGGGTTACCATCCAAAGATTTTCCCCCTGGCGATCACAGATTCTCCCATTCCAGAAGCACGAAACTTTTTGTCGGAATTATATGCCGTGCATCAATTAATTTCCAGACAATTGGAACGAGCGAAAGCAGACTATAAGCGTTTTGCAGATCGTTCACGTCAAGCGATGCCTCCATTGACTCCATTGGCTGTGGGTGACAAGGTGTGGTTGTCAACAAAACATCTTTAGGTCGATCGTCCGATTAGGAAGTTGGATCATCGCTTTATTGGTCCCTTCCCTATAGAGGCAGTTATTAATCCCGTGGCTTATCGGCTCACCCTACCGCGCTCCATGCGCATTCACCCTGTTTTTCACCGCTCCCTGTTAGTACCTGACACCCCATTGTGTACTCTCCATTCTCCAGATGATACGGGTTCTCCATCTAGGCCCAGCACTGAACCTGTTACGGATACTAGTGGTCGGAATTTACGATTCACGATGGCTGAAGGGACGATTCCAGTACTTTGTGGGGAGACTGGAAAATGAAACGGAGATTCGTTCTTGGCAGGATGTGTCCAAGGTGCATGCCCCGGACTTTGTTCGGATATATCATGTACAATTTCCTTCAAAACCACATCCTGACCATCAGACTCGGGGGAAGGGCCCTGCAGTGAGGGATAGTGTTGTGACTGGAAGGATTGAGTCTGCTGGGAGTTTTGACTGATGCCCCTGAAGATGGATGATTTGAGCCTGCTGCGAATGTGGAGTCTGAATTATCAGAGGACACAGATGTGAGCCAGGAGGATGAGAGAATGTCAGAGAGACAGTCCTCTCCAGAACCTTCGACTTCGTTCATGCCTGGGATGTCAACAGCTGATCCACAAAATGAGCCAAAGGTTTCGAACGAGGAAGAGACTGATGGATGTTGGCTTGATGCTAGGACTAGGAGAAGATTGAAACGTCAATCACAATCTGAAAGGAGACGTCAAGCCAGGCATTGATTAGAGAGACTGACATAACCATCCAGGGGATTTAAGGAGGCGTGCTGACTCTCAATCTTTTCTTGGAGCAAAGTGCTTTGTGGATTCGAAAGAAAACGTTTGAAGCGGCTGTTGTGATTTATGGACAATTCTAAATTGCCAGACAGATTCCGGGAAGACTGCCAAGGACTGGGAAAACAGTGCAGTTAACTCTTTTGGGTATTCTCACCTGTGGATACAGGTGAGACATAACATATATGTATATGTATACATATACGTAGATGTATATGTACCTTATTTCTCATATAATAAGGCCGAGTCTTTTTTTTTTTTTGAGGCCCGAAAAAATTGCTAGGTCGTCTTTCTGGGGGTGACTTAATTCCCCCCTCCTGCATCTTTGGGCAGACGGGCAGCGACTTACAAAAAGAAATTGTTCCTTAATTTATCGCTTGGATGTTGATCTCAGCATTGGTGGGAACTTTGTATCGGGGTCAACGCAGGCAGCATCATATCCGGGTGTGCAAAAAAAGTACTTCCTAACGGCAAGCCCCCCCCATCATTCCCCCCTATTTCACGTTTTAATATAGGCCTTAATTTGGGGGGAGGGGCTTAATTTCATTTCATGCCTATAAAACATGCTGGGACTTCCTATTGGGGAAGGCCGTATTGTTGGAGAAAGAGGGTATATGTATATGTACATGTACACGTATACACACACACACATATGCAGGTCTTGGCATGTTCGGGTCTTTTCCCGTGTAAGATTTAGAGTATCTTGGCGAACATTTCGATGAGGTCCCACTTGCCATCTTCAGGCTGGAACTTTCGGCTTCGTGCTTGTGTGAGTAAAGTGTGATCAGAGCTGCTGTCTCTCTATAAATACTGTATTTAGTTTTTTCAGTATTTATACAGAGACGGCAGCTCCGATCATGCTTTGCTCGCACAACCACAAAGCCGAAAGCACCAGCCTGAAGATGGTGAGTGGGACCTCATCAAAATGTCGCCAAGATACTCTCAATCTTACACGGGAAAAGACCCAAACATGCCAAGACCTGCATACCTGTACCCATGAAAATCTACGAATATAATATAATCTACGAATATAATATAATTAATTTTTATATTAAACATATTATCTTTTTTTTTAATTGTATTAGGGACAATAGGCACATTGGTGCTCTTATGCACGCCCCCTACAAACTATTATTGATCCCTTTTTTCCCCTTCTGTTTACAAAAAGAAATTGTTCCTTAATTTATCCTGAATTCTAAATATAACTAATCTGTACATTTAAATAATATGAAGAGAGGAAAAGTTACACTGGAAATATTGTGTCCATATTGAAATTGGCAAAGGGGCAGGACTAGCAGGTTTATCCTCCTAGAAACATTTATGAGCTTTTCCTATTCTATCTGTTAAGACATTCTGAACTTCCCACTTTTTCCCTCCTTCTGAATAGTGCTTACTACTGTCGCTATATTAGCACTGAATGTAAACAATTCCTTAATACAAATTATTTGGAGGAAAAAAGACTTAAAGATTACGTCTTTGAAATTCACCATAGAACATACTGTGCAAGAATCTGACCAAAATGTGCCAAGCAAAAACCTCATGCACAAATGTGCTGGAAAAGAATTTACAGACTCGATCCAATCAGGCACAGCATGAAGCTCATTTGTGGGTCTGTGCAGTGGTGACAGAAACAGCAAATCAACAGTTTTCCATTTGACACAGATTGCATCCCAATCCCACAGCTGCTGAGTTATTTGCAGTTGTGCAAAGGCTAGCCACATACTCAGTGTCTCCTCTGAAAGTTTAATTACAAAATGTTGTTATTTAAATCTCATGTTCAGGCCAATCTCAGGATTGCCATTGATGTAGAGCAGATTAAAGAGAGATCTGACAACTCCAACACTGGAAATTTTAAAGAAGAAATTGGATAACCATTTGTCTGAAGTGGTGTAGGATTTCCTGCCTAAGCAGGGGGTTGGACTAGAAGACCTCCAAGGTCCATTCCAACTGTTATTCTATTCTATTCTTCTTATATGGTTATTTTGGATCAGTTTATGACAACTAAGGATGGAAATAGAGCATTGTGGGTTCCACAAATTGTCCTCTTAATCATTACCCACTTAGCAGTGTTGAGTCTTTACGGGCACTACAGTAGTTCCAGTTCCTTCTAGAATATTTCCAGAAGACAGTGTGGGGACAATGGAAGTTGGGATATGGTGCCCAATTGTTGTGGGTTTTGTGCTTATTCAGTAATTTCTGAAAAAGAATCACCATCACAAATGTGCAGATATGGCCAATACCTGACATGGTTAGATAATCTCCTCTTTCTGGACTCATTTTTTAAACTTAATGCATGCCCCGCCCCCTCATGCGGCAGTCAGCTGGCTGTCGGGAGGTGTGCGCACATGCGCAGTGCATCTCTGCCGGACGACGGCTTGCGTGCCGGCAGAAATGGATCTGCGTGCCATTTCCAGCATGTATGCCATTAGGTTCACCATTGGGTCTATATAGCATAGGGGACTAGGCTATGAAGGACGCTCGTTCACCACTATTTACCAGAATCAATAGGGTGAACATTCTGTGGGTCCCTTCTAACTGACAGGATCATCTTACTACATGGCCAATCATGGTTTTTCTGTCACTGTGCCTACTACATGGCAAGCATTTCCCTAGAAATCTAGATGGCCCTGAACTCACTAACTTTCAAAAGTCACTAATGATTTTGCTGTACCCTTAGAAGGTTAAAAATTATTTATTTTTTATTCTTTGTGAATTAGAATTTTTAGACCATGGAGATGATATGTTGATTGTTTTGAACATTCACATTTTGACTTTTCTTTGGTTTTAATCCCATTAGGATGCTGAGAATCATTATTATGGGAGAATATTCATCTTTTGAAAGGCTGTTTCAAGAATTGTTTCATTCTTGGTCATTCAGATGACTATATAAAGTCTGTCCTTATAACTGCAAAACCTAATCCCGACACTGCATGCGTTGTCATTCAGTGCCAGGCAAAAATGCTTTTATTCTCCTAGGCCGGGTGTCAGCAACCCACAGCTCTGGAGCCACATGCGGTCTTTGACCCTCTACTGTGGCTCCCTATTGGGTGATCCTACCACTGGCCAGCCCTGCCCCTCGTCCTTCCCTCCCAGGCATTCCTCGCCTGGCCTGAGAAGGTAAAACACAAAAAAACAGAAATGAGAGGGGGAGAAAAAGAGACCCATTTCTCACAGAAAATACCAGGAGCCACAAAACCTGGGTAGGCATGGTAGGAGTGGGTGACTGGGTGGGAGTGACACTGAGTTGACCGCACCCACCCAGGTTTTGTGGCTCCCGGTGTTTTCTTTTCTGTGGGAAATGGGTCCAAATTGACTGTTTAAGGTTGCCGACCCCTGCCCTAGGCCCTTTAATTTTCCAAATTTATATGGCAAGATATTAATTAATATATTAATTAAATTGATCTCTGTATTAAACACTTCTGCTTTATTAGCTAACATTATTAGTTCAACTATACATTTCATTGTTTTGGATATCTATTTTTATTACCATAAATCATCCTGGGAGTTGGTTTATTAAAATAAAATGAAATATATTCCATAAATAAATACAACACTTTTCTGCTTTATCACTCAAATTAATACATATACTAATAAAATAACATTTTCAGTATATCATTTACAATGATGACAATAATATTTGGGTTTTTTAAAAAATAGAAATAATCTAAAAGAAAATAGACTGAATGGGCATTGGTTCTTACCTGATACACCTCTTCTCATGGAACTGCATAGAGCATCCAGAGAGTGGGAGGTGCTTCAGTCTTCACTTCTCACAGGCTGAGCTGTAGTTGAGGAACGCCCTCCTCCTCCACGTGACTCCTCCATGCGTTCCCCCAGTTTTAACGAAGACGAGAGGACAACAACAACTCTCTAATCTTAACTATTATACAACTTGAACTACAACACTAGAGATCATTGACCGAAACAGGATTTTCCCCCCCCAGATGGACCAATCAGGGTGGGGCTGGATGCTCTACGCAGTTCCACGAGAAGAGGCGTATCAGGTAAGAACCAACGCCCATTCTCCATAGAACTGCTGCGAGCATCCAGAGAGTGGGACATACCAAAGCAAGTTTGTCCTACGGGTGGGACTCCGTCTGGGTTGGAACTTCCCCAGGATCTCTCACCACTTGCTGTAAGATTCGCCTGCCAAAAGATGCCTCAGCTGAGGCGTAAATATCAATCTTATAATGTCGTATAAAGGGAGACGGGGAAGCCCAGGTGGCCGCCCGGCAAATATCAAGAATAGAAGCCTGAGTAGCCCAGGCTGCCGAAGTAGCTGCACTTCTGGTGAAGTGGGCGGTAACCTCACTGGGGACTGGAAGAGCTTGAACTAAATAGGCCTTGGATATGGTAGCCCTAATCCATCGGCCCACCGTGGACGGAGAGACCTTACAGCCTAGCGTCTTCAGCTGAAAGGACAAAAATAGAGACTATGTTTTCCTGATGGACTGCATGCGGGAGATGTAAATATGCAAAGCCCTTCGAACATCAAGGGTGTGCCACTGCCTCTCTTGCTCGCGCAAAGTGTTTGGGCAGAAATTAGGCAGGACCAACTCCTGTGCCCTGTGGAATGCTGAATTGATCTTTGGCATAAAGGCTGGGTCTGGTCTCAGAACCACCCGATCAGAATGAAAAATACACAGGTCCTTTCTCACGGATAGAGCTGCAATTTCAGATATCCTTCTGGCCGAAGTAATAGCCACAAGAAATACTGTTTTAAATGTAAGAAATTGAGGTAACGCCTCTCTGAGAGGCTCAAAGGGAGATCTAGTCAAGGCCAGGAGAACTTTGTTAAGGTCCCAATTCGGGTATCTGTGCACTACTGACGGGCGCAAGTTAGAAGCCCCTTTAAGAAAGGCCTTAATTCGAGGATGGTGGGAAAGGGGACTGAAAGGGCCACCAGCAACCACCGTTGAGAGAGCCGCGACCTGCCTCCTTAAAGTGTTAGGTGATAAGCCTCCATCTAGGCCGTCTTGTAAAAAGGCCAGGATCTGTGCAACTGAAGGAGAACGTGGATCGATGAATGATTTGTGGCACCAGTTACAGAAACTGCTCCAGGTCGCATCATAAATGCGAGTAGTAGAAGGCCTCCTAGCCGCCAAAATGGTATTAATGATCTGGGCTGACAAGCCCTCCTCAATCAGCCTTTCCCGCTCAACCTCCAAACGGCCAACTGCAGCCACTGTGGTTCTGGATGAAGCAGCGGGCCCTATGACAGCGAGATCTGATCTAACGGGATCCTCCATGGCGGAGTTACTGACAGATTGCGAAGGTCCGCAAACCACGGCCTCCTGGGCCAATATGGTGCCATCATGAGGACTTCCGCTCTCTCGGATATCAATTTCCGAATCACCCTGGGGATCAATGGAAGCAGAGGGAAGGCGTACAGAAGCCCGGGAGGCCACAGGCAACGCAGGGCATCGTGATTCTCTGCTCCGTTGGAGGGGTAATGGGAGAAGAACCTTGGTGTTTGCGCGTTGAGTGGAGATGCAAAAAGGTCTACTAGGGGCTGGCTGAACCTGGCTGTTGCCTCTCTGAACAGGTGTGGGTGCAGACGCCACTCTGCTTGGTCCAGCGTTGCCCTGCTCAGCCAGTCTGCTTGGACGTTGGAGGTTCCGGAAATGTGCTTCGCTCTGATGGACGAAAGATGCACCTCTGCCCATCGATACAGCCGCTCGGTCTCTCTCATGAGAAGGATGGAATGGGTGCACCCTTGCCGATTGATGTGGGTCTTAGCTGTAGTATTGTTCGTTAGGACCAGGACATGGCACCCTCTCACCCGATGAAGGAATGCTCGCAAGGCCAGATACACTGCGCAAAGCTCCAACCAGTTGATGCTCCGACCTCGCTCCGCAGGAGTCCAAACTCCCTGTGCCGAGAGAGACTGCAGGTGGCCCCCCAGCCAGAAAGACTTGCGTCTGTCGTGAGAGTGACCCTTTGAGGCTTCTTGAATAAATGTCCTCTGTTGACAGATGGTTGTGTCCACCATAGGAGGGAGGTGAGGACCTTCGGAGGGACCATCACCACGAGCCTTGATGTGCTCCTTCCTGAACTCTGATACGGCAGGAGGAACCATTGCAAGGATCTGGAATGCAAGCGAGCCCATGGAATAATAGAAATGCAAGAAACTAGCTTCCCAAGCAGCTTGGATAAATTGAGCAAAGATGTTTTCCCAGTTCGCCGGATATCTCTGATAGTGGTGCGGATACTAATAAGTCTCTCCTGAGAGAGGAAAACCTTCCCTTCAATAGAGTCAATCACAGCCCCCAGATGGGCTATACGAGTGGAGGGGCTAAGCTGACTTTTCTCCCAGTTCACTAAGAAGCCGTGGGCCTGAAATATCGAGAGGGTAGCGCTAGTATCGCTCTCGGCCTGATGTCGGGAAGGGGATACAACCAGGATATCGTCAAGGTAACAGTGGATCCGGATAGGAATTTGCCTAAGGCGAGCCGCCAGAGCTGTCAACACCTTAGTGAAAGATCTCGGAGCCGAGGCGAGACCAAAGAGAAGGGCTACATACTGGAAATGCTGATTATTATAACAAAACCTGAGATATTTGGAATACGAGGAATGAATGGGGATATGGAGAAAAGCCTCGGAGAGGTCAACCAACATAAGCCAGTCCCCTTCTCTGATGCCCTTTAAAATGGACTGGAGAGTCTGCATTTTGAACTTATGGCGTACAATAAAACGATTTAACCTCTTAAGATCTAAAATGGGTCTCCAACCCCCAGAATGTTTAGGCACCAAAAATAAAAGGGAATAGAAACCCCTTCCCCGTTGGGAGGGAGGTACAGGTTGGATGGCCCTAATATCAGACAGATGTTTGATGGAGGAGGCCATAAGGGCCCGCTTAGCAGGATCCTTAGAGATGGGTGAAAGCCTGAAATGCTCAGGAGGGGGAGTGTGAAACTGCAGGGTCAAGCCAAAGCGCATTGAATTTCTGACCCAAGTGTCTGAGGTGGATTCCTCCCACTTGTCGGCAAAATGCCTGAGGCGGCCACCTATAGGAGGAGAACCTGCAATCCTACCTGGGTCGGCGGGCCGCCCTGCTCCCGGCACCCCTAAAGGGCCTTCTGTAACTGCCCCCTCTCCTGCTCCTGTCTCCCAAGTCACCCCGGTCCTGGTAAGATGACCAGAATGATGGGGAGCCCTGAAACCTAGGGGTGAATGATGACTGGAAGGGGGGACGAAAGGAGCCCCTCCGAAAGGGCTGGGAACCCTTGGTTTCCTGCCTACGAAAAAGCGAAGGCAGAAACTTTTTCTTATTTCGAGTTTCCAGAAGCAATGACTCAAGAGAGGGCCTGAACAATTTCCCCTTTGATATGGGGGCTGAAGCCAACTTAGACTTATTTTTAATGTCCGCCTGCCAGTGCCAAAGCCAAAGTAATCGTCTGGCAGTTACGTGGGAAGATATAGCCCGGGATGAGAACTTAACCGAATGAAAAGTGGCGTCGGCTGCTAATTCTGCCTCTGCCGTGATTTTTGCAATATCTTGATGGGCTCTGGTGTCAGCTGGGGGGATATGTTGCTTCAGCTGTCTGAGCCACCTGATGGAGGACCGGGTGAAGAAGGAAGCGGCCGTGGCCGACCGGATGGCCCAAGCATCAGAGTGGTGAGCCTGCCGGAGCGCCATTTCCGCTTGCCTATCCTCCGGCTTCAGCGCCTCCAGTGCATCGGTAGGATTGGAAGAAGAGGCTAGTCTTACAATCGCATCATTCACTTCCGGTGTGTCTAACATAGCGGAGAAATCCGGGTCCAGGTTAAACAACCTCTTGTCCTGACTAGAGGGGGCAGGAGAAGGATCCACCGAAGCCAACTGCTTTGCGACCAGATCTGAGAAGATTGGGGGGGCAGAATAATATCCACTGCTACCGCCGGCTGTCTGAACATAAGGTCATCTGGACCTTTTGGGTTCGATGGAGGAGGGTCAGAGGGAGACTGCAAGGCCAGACCTGAAAGGTTCCTTGCCTTAAATAATAAGGACTTAAATAAATGGGATTTAAAAAGACCCACAACAGCAGGTTGCTCGGGGAAAAGGCCCTCATCTTCCGACATTTCTCCCTCCATGGGGTCTGCCTCCAGAAAGGGTTCAGAATACTGCAAGGACCCTCTGTCAGAACCTTCATACTCCTCGAACGGTTCAAGGCCCACTACCTCCTCTTCTTGGGTATCCTCCCCCTCTGGGAATGGGGCATCCATGTGAGGAGGTACCTGACCATGCTGAGACGGAGAAAGACCTTCCGGATAAAGATTCGACCTCAGGAGTCCTCCCTCGGGAGTCTGGTCTAGACAGCTGCTGCATTCTTTCGGCTATTCCTTGACGGATGGCAGACTGCATCCATTCTCTAATGTTATCAGGTATAATGGTTGGAGTAGGATCTCCAGAACGTAGGCCTGCAGTGGTTGGCGTGAAGGTCGCCTCGGGCATACGGGTGGGCTGGCAGCCTCGGGTGGTGGTACCGCACCTGGAGGGAGAAGATTGGCTTGGCGGGGGGGGTAGAAGGTAAAGCAGCTGTTACAGAGTGTGACTCTTTAGCCCGCTTGCTAAACTCCCTTTCTAGGGCTTTATGGCGCCGTAAAGCATCTCTTTGAGAAGCACTGGAAGATTCCTTGTCCCTTTTGCGAAGGTAGTATGTTTTTGATTTGGCCTTCTGAGAAGAGCCAGTAGGATTAGTCTCTGCCATGGTATTGAAACAAGGAATGGCGGTTGGTACGCCTAGGAGTTCGGCCTACTTACGCAAGCCGGTTTTCCTAAGGTTGGGTCACGTCCCCCTTTTTGAAAGAAATTTTATTCTCTGAATTGTAATTAATTAATCTAACTATCTATCTATTTAATGTTTTATTGTTTTCTTTTTATTTGAACTCTATGTAATAAAAAGGAAAAATCTATCTAAAGCTATCAAATATATAAACTAACAATTATTATTATTAATTTGTGGGTCGGGCCCAAGTAAGGAAGACCAAACAAACCCAAGAGAATAACAGCAAAAAAACCTACTAGCAAAAACCTAAATTCCAAATGAACCAAATGAACGCTGAGGCCAAGCAACTATGCAAAAAAACAAGAGAAAATGGGCCTCTGTAGGCAGCCCCCCAACAACAATGGGGAGTACGTGCCTGCACCTCTGAGTGAGCTGCGGGCAAAGGAAGAAAGCCAACAATATCTGACCAAGAGGGACAACAGGGCACGGAGCCACAGTGCCCTCCAGGTAGAAACAGGGGCTCCACGCGGCCTGACGGTCCCGCTAAGGGCCTACAAAGGCCTCGCAGCTCACAATTAATTCGAAAAACAAAAATAATAGCCTTACTTGTCGGAAAAATCAAAATGGCACCGGCATCGAGGCGCGCCCAAAATGGCCGCACAGCTCAGAGACGCACCAACCCAATCGCCACTTCAAATCACAAAAAAAAGAAAAAGGGCTGGGAGAGGAAGTGCTGCTTCCCCTAAGGCGTTCTGGGGAGAAGACGCAATTGCGCGCTAAAATAATAGCACAGAGCCAAGAGGCTGAGCCCAGCGCGCTTGGAGCAGCAGAGGCAGAATGAGGAGGGGTGGGGTGGGGGCGAAAGGGCTTCAAACCCCTTACCTCCCTCCTGAGAGCGAAATTGCTCTGAAAATAAATTTGGGACCACACTACAATCACAGGGACAAGGAGGAAAGGAAGAATCAAACCTGAACCTAAAATGCAACAACACCTGAAACGGCCAAGGAACAGAAGAAAAGCTGCCTGTCTTTCTCGAAGGCTGAGCTAAAACGCATGGAGGAGTCACGTAGAGGAGGAGGGCATTCCTCAATTACAGCTCAGCCTGTGAGAAGTGAAGACTGAAGCACCTCCCACTCTCTGGATGCTCGCAGCAGTTTTACGGAGAATCTTCATAATATAGAAAACTTTTTTTAATCTCATAAAAAGGAGAAATGGAAAGAAAGATCAGCATACTGGGACTTTAATACAAAATTAGCCCTTTGTTATTCTAGAAACCTCTAGTACTTCACAAGATCAAAAATATGATTGGGTTATGTGTATGTAGAGAGAGACTTTATTTTAGAAGCAGTTTGATCTAATGATTAAGGTATCACTCTAAAAACTGGGAGAATGTGAGTTCCTGTTAGAACTTTTAGTTATGAAAGTCAGCAGATGTATTTATGCATTTAGCATATGGCATATGTTTGCCATGGATCAGCAAGGTGGCTGGCTGCCTCTGTGCAAGGAATTTTTTGGGGGGAGTAGTGTTATATTTTATCCACGGGACACCTGAATGCCAGTAGGCATTCGGGGGAGGCTCCTTTTTTGTCCCTGCATGGTTTATTCGCTCACGGCAGAGATGCCAACTTTTGGAAATGAGAATTAGGGAGGATTTTCAAATAACACCAAATTTTGCTTTTGCTGGTCAGAAGGTCGCAAAAGGGGAATCACATGACCTGAAACGGTCCATAAATATGAGTCAGTTGCCAAGTGTCCGAATTTTGATCACATGACCAGGAGGGACCCTACAATGGTTGTTACCAAGGTGTGAAAACTCAGCCATGAGTCACTTTTTTTCAGTGGGGGTGGGGGTGGTCCTTGGTGCCCTTGTAACTTCAAACGCACACCAAACGAACCGTTGTAAGTCGAGGGCTAACCCCTACCTTCCAAAACTATCCGGGCAGCAACATGAGAAACCATACCCCCCCCATCCCACGTGTCTAGATTCTTTGCGTGACAACACCCTCTGTTGCACAACCCCTTTGGAAAGCACAACTTTTGTCGTGCATTTCGGGGGTAAGGGGCGCGCCAATATCCTTTTCCATCTCTTCCACCGTGTGTCCCCCTGGCAGTCGTGGAGAAGGAAACGGGTCGACAGGGTGAAGCGGAGGGGGGCGGGGAAGCACGCGCTTCTCCGTGGCTGGAGCGGAGCCCTCCGCGCGAGGCCTCTCTCCGCTCGCCGCCTTCGAAGGCCGGGGGAGGTGGAAGCACCTTTCCCCGCAGAGACGGGGTAGCGGTTCTCCCTCTGGGGAAAGAAAATGGTCGGCCGAAGGGGGAGGAAGAGTCGCAGAGGAGGAGGAGGAGGAGGAGCAACCCGGGCCGGGGGAGGGAACCGAAATCCAGGAACTGCTTCATGGAAAGCGGGGACGGGGAGAAGCGGCAGTAGAAATCCACCTGCTGAGGGATTGTGTTCAGCGGGGAGACGCTCCTTAGCAGCGCCCGTAGCAATCTCATGTGACTGCAAACACTAGGTCAGCTAGCTCACACACCGCATGCGCATACAGCTGGACCCGCCGGGCTAATTTTTCTGCTTGTAATTTCGGGAGGATAAAGAAAATTATCGTAAGGCGGGAGTTTGGGTTAATTTTCGGGAGCCTCCCGATGAAATCGGGAGTGTTGGCATCTCTGTCATGGGAATCAAACCGCTAAGCTGCCAACCAGGGGTGGGATTCAAATGTCTTAAAAGGTTCTGTGGGTGTGGCCTAATTTGAGGGCGTGGCTTGGTGGTCATGTGACTTGGTGGGTGTGGCTTGTATGTAAATATTATATTTATGTGAATATTGATTTTTTTTTATTAAAAAAGAGTAACTTTTACCCAAAAGCAGGCAGGCAGATTGAGTTGCTCACAGAATTACAGATTCACTTAGAGATCTACCTTTCTGCCATCAGCTACCTGAGTCTGTCGCATAAAATTTGCTTGCAAGCAAACTCACAAAATTAACTCACAACACACCACGTATGTAAATATTGAGTTTTTATTTAAAAAAATCAACTTTTACCCAAAAGCTGGCAAAGCAGGCAGATTGAGTTGCTCACAGAATCACAGATTCACTTAGAGATCTATCTATCTGCAATCAGCTACCTGAGTCGGCACTGAAAAGTAGACGCTTCAGTCCTAAGGAAGGTTCAGCTCTGCTTTTAGATTAGTTAGAAAGCAAGAAATCCAAGGCTTTCCTGCTTTCTAGCCAATCTAAATCTCCCAGCAGAGCAGAAAAGCTGATGGTCGGGGGGGGGAGGAAAAATAGCAACTTACCAAACCAGGCAAGTTGGATGGCTCGCATGCCAGGTAAGTGAGTGGGCAGGGAGGGGTCAGCCAGTGGAGTGATTTGCTGGTTCTCTGAACTATGGACAATCATAATACGCATGTGTGCAGCATTTGCAAGAAATTTGCAAGCTGTGCTGCCTGAAAAACTGACATGTAGGTGCGCAGCGTTTGAAAATCCTAATTCCTGCTTTTTCAACCTCAGCTGTACTGCACAAATCAGCTGAAGAGGGCAAAGTAGGGAATAAAGGACAGCCTAGAGCCTAGGCAGGCAGATGGGCCAAATACCAAACCGGTTCGGTCTCAGCTGCTCTTCAAAGCTATCGGTTCTAAAGAACCAGGCTGAACCGGTAGCATCCCACCCCTGCTGCCAACTTCACCAATACACAAACCCAGCATCTTTACCATGTGAGCCCCGCAGCAGCCACCATGTGAGTCAGCAGAAAGTCATCCTTTCTCAGTTCAACTTTATTTTATTTTATTTATTTGATTGATTGATTGATTTTGTCAAACGATTACAAGATAACAGGTATAAGTACAAACATAGTTATGAATACATGAAATGGATACATATAAGAAAAATAAAAATAAACAATAGGACAGGGACGGTAGGCACGTTGGTGCTCTTATGCATGCTCCCTACAGACCTCTTAGGAAAGGGGTGAAGTCAATAGTAGACAGTCTAAGGTTAAAGTTTTTGGGAAGAAACTACAGAGTCGTATAGAGTATTTCACACACTGACCATTCTGTTGCTGAAGTCGTATTTCCTGCAATCAAGTTTGGTGCGATTTACTTTGAGTTTGTATCTATTTTGTGTTCTTGTATTGTTATGGTTTAAGCTGACAGGTAGGATCATTGACAGGTAGGACATTGCAATGTATAATTTTATATACTATACTTAGATCAGACTGAAGGCAGCGTAGTTCTAGGTTTTCTAGGTCTAGAATTTCAAGTCTGGTGGCATAAGGTATTCTGCAACAAGTAGAGGAGCGTAGAACTGTTCTTGTGAAATATTTCTGGACTTTCTCAACTGTATTAATATCAGATCCGTAATGCGGGTTCCAGACTGATGAGCTGTATTCAAGTATTGGTCTAGCAAATGTTTTGTATGCTCTAGTTAGTGTGATATTACCAGAGAAAAAGCTACGTAGGATTAGGTTAACAACTCTTAATGCCTTTTCGGCTATGTAGTTACAGTGGGCTCTAGCACTTAGGTCATTTGAGATGAGTGCTCCAAGATCGTTGACAGAGTTTGGATCATCAACAAGGTCTTGACTATTCAGCTTGTATTTTATTTTCTGATTTTTTTTGCCAAAATGTAAGACAGAGCATATATTTTTTGAGATTTAAAGTTGCCATTTGTTTGACCATTCTGTTACATAGTCGAGGTCTTTTTGAAGCGGTATTGTCTGAGGTGGCTTTACATCATCAGCAAAGAGAACACAGTTGTTCTTGATATGATCAGAGGTCATTTTTGTAGAGTATGAAGAGTTGGTCCTAGAACACTGCCTTGGGGAACACCACTGTTGACAGGTACAGAATTTGATAGAACGTTCCCAATTTTGACCATTTCTTGTCTGTTTGATGGAATGCTTCTATCCAGTTATGCAGGTGTCCAGAAATACCGCAAAATTTTAGTTTTAGGAGTAGTTTGTCGTGTACCACTGAATCAAAAGCTTTACAGAAGTCTATGTAAATTGCATCTATTGCTTTGCCCTGATCGAGTTGTGTAGTCCATATGTTTTTGGCTCAGAGTTGTGGCGAAAACAGAAGGAAAAAGATCTACTGAATATGTCTGCTGCCTTGAGTAATTTGCACAAATAATAAAAGCAGGATATGAATAAAAATAAATAGAATGTTAAACAAACAAATAAATAGTCGCATATCAAAGCTCTTTATAGAAGAGGATATTCCTTAAAAATAGTATCCCAAACAAAGCACTGTTGTTAAATAGCACAGCTTTACCGACCTCTTATTGGTCAGATTTCTAGTTAGTATAGATGCTGATTAAGTTAGTTAATGAGTCTGAGAATACAAATCAACATATTTAAGGGACATATGGTAAAGGATGGCAACATTTTGCAGCAAAGCCTCACATTCCCTTTATTCCAATTCTTGCCCTAGAGAAAGCAAGCTAAATGCACGGTAGTGATAGTAAGAAACAAGACATAATTCCCCTTTTCAAAAGTTAGAGAACATGGAAGTAAACAGATAAGCATTCATAAATGATACAATTATTCATATGAATTACTTGCTTTAAATAAAAAGCCACACTAAATCATAATGTGTCTTGAAAGAAAAAGTCTCTTTTACCAAGGATATGATACAATTGAATCAAACTATTGGCATAACAGCAGCATTACCTGTTTTTAATTCATCCACTCATTACTTGTAGTAATATATTGAGTTCAAAGATCACAACATTTAAAATGGTTGTTGCACCTTAAAACAAGGAAAGTATTCCTTCATATCATAAACAATAAACCACACATTGCTTCCAACTCCCTCCACACACAAGATGTTAATTCTAGCAGGTACAATGGTAAACCTGAAAAGAGTACTTGCATATTAACACTGCTAGAATACCATCAAAAGATCACTCTAAGAAGATTCTGAAGATCAGTCAGGGACAAAAAGTTTTTACAAACATAGATTGGTTCATTTTTCCATCCCCTCCAGCAACCTTCAGAGAGAAAGCTGAATCCTCCTTTTGCTCTACTTTAATTGTTGGAATTAAATAGGCAAAACAAATTATTATGAAATCAAGTAAAAGGAACATCAGCTTCAAAATTTCATTATTACCATGATCTTTGTTGCTGAAAGCATTTTAATTTGATACTTGAGGGGCGTATCAAACCATGGTTGTAGAATATTTTATGAAGAATAAGCTGTAATGGCAATAATTTTTAAATGGCACTTTTACCAAACTAAAAATCTCAAAATAATGAGTTATAAACACCTTCCATTTAGCTTTCTAGAGAGGGTATAAATTCTGTTCAGTGTGAAAAGGTCAGCCTAACAGGAAAAGACAGATGGACACCCCAAGATAATTCTGCACTTCCTGGGCAAAAAAGGGTTGGATTTATGTTACTCAAGCAGCCTCAGGCTACATGGCAAAACACTTTGAAAGTGGAAAAAGCTTTAAAAGTAATTTGTGAGAACATGGTACCTTGCAGCTTAGAAAAAAAAAGATTTAAACACACAATTCCTCTGAATAGATGGAAGACTTCAGGCATGTCTAAAGTAGCATACTGAATGGCTTTCCAAATAAATGTTTATTTCCTAGTGATACTGTTCCCCCATTGCTTTCCTTAATTTTAGACTGCAGTATTAAACAAGTTTTCTAAACCCAGAATATTTAATACTTACTGAAAAGAAACTGTTTTTCCCATTTTGTTTAAAAAGGAAAAAAAAACTTGTGAAGCACAAACGCTTGATGCTGTGGGTTTTTTTTTTTTCCTTTAAAAAAAATGCAACGTTCCTAGGGGGAAAAAAAGATGTCTTTTTAGCTGGCAAACAAGTCTCTTCAATGCAGTGGGCAATATAATCAATGTTTCACAAAGAAGACATTCAAAAACTACTTTCATTTGCAATCTACCAGCAACCGAGTAAGCAATAAAATATGTATTAACAGAATGCATAGCATCTCTGAGTCACAATAGAACAGAAACCCATTTTTAATTACCCCAGGAACTCATCTATTTCATAACTTGAAGACAATTATGCTTCTTCTTTATGTTCCATTGATGATCAATTTCATTCACTAGGGCAAATTCCATGTTTTATGTGTATTAATCTATTTATATATTGATCTCACTAGGATAGGCTAAAGTGATTATTTATAAGTAGGACATAGCAGAGCATAAAAGTCCATTAAAACAAATTTCTCTCCTTGTGTTAAATGATTTTATAACGATCATTTTCAGCTGAGTGGAATGAGACATTTCTCAATGACTTTATGGCAGGGCAACCAGACCCTACAGTAACTTGTTTGTTATGCTAAAGTTCAACTCAGTGGAACTGAAAAAAGTAATCAAATCCAAAACATCTTCAAACCTTCTGACTTTTCCTTTATAAGCAGTATTCTGACTTTTCCTTTATAAGCAGTATTATAATAAGTATTTATTAAAAAAAGACTTCTTCAACCATTAATCATTATCAAACCATGGTCGTAGAATATCTTATGAAGAATAAGCTATAATGGCAATAATTTTTATATCATTAAATACAATAAAATATAACTAGTTTATTAAAGTATCTTGGTCATTAATTTTTTGAAAGTATTCATAGTTTATCCAGCTTATTACGAGTATTTGGACAGATTACAAGCCATAAAACATGCTTACGTAAAACAAGGAATTGAAATAGCTGAATAAAATCTACAACCCAACTTAATAATAAGAGATTTATGCCAATATAACATAGCTAGACTATAGGTAATATAAATGAAGGAGTAAAAGGTGAAGTCCAAGTCAGAAAGTGCTAGGCAATGCTTCTCAAATGTAAGATTCTTTTAAGTATTACTAACATTTAAGCAGGGAGATTCAAATGGGAGAGGCATTACGTAAATAATCAAGGAACTAAACATTTAGGGCTGTAAATATAATTATTACAATCTTGTCATTTGGCACAAAATTTTATGCAGTCAACATAGCTCCTTTAGGACTAATACTATATAATCTCTAAAATAATGGAAAAAAGAATTGCAACTATCACCATTAATTATACAATATTAATAGAAATGAGAAAACTTGTTAATCAATATATCTGAAGGATAGGAAAAGTGATTCTCTGGCTTTAGATAAAAAAATCCTTGCTATTTATTCTTTACAAAACCAATTTACCTTTTCCTTATTTAAAAACAGCCCCTATAAGAGCGTAAGAATTATTTGACTGTGTAAAAAGAATAATTACATCTTAAGAGTAGTTAAATTTTACTTGCAGTTTAAACTATTCTGCGGTATAGTTTAGGAAGCTTGCTTGGATACATGTGGTATGCATTGTATTATTTAATTTCACTTGCATTATCCCAAAGTACTGGGCTGAAGAGTCTGGAACAAAATGCCAGGATAGAACCTTGGTTAATGGGCCTGGAAAAAGACATGTTCCGAAGTCCACAGAAAAATTAGAACCCGTTATTTGTATAAGTTCTACATTCGTTTTATTACAAGCAGGCAGTGTTTTCTTCAATGATGGATATCTGCTCCCAAATTTTTACCTATATATTGAAAGGCTAAAATTTAGTTGGCTATTTAATTGGCTAATCTATTTTTGGCTCTAAATCTGCAAATCCTTCAGATTATCATTGTAATGTAATTATGTTGTAATGTAATTATGTTGTAAGGTTCAGATTAATCTATTGAGGCATATATGGAGGTGGGGTGGGGAGGGAGAGAGGGGAAGGGAGAGAGGGAGGGAGGGAGGAGAGATGTATATGTGTGTATACAAATATATACATATATACGTATGTACGTACGTACGTACATATGTATGTATGTATGTATGTATGTATGTATGTATGTATGTATGTATGGCATTCAGCTTTGTTTGGGTATTTTCCCACATCATTGTTCTTTTAAAGTTGTAGCAACGTTTCAGCAGAATCTCATCTGCCATCATCAGGCTTCTGTATAGTGTTCATCTGTGAGTCAGACTTTTACAGTGGTTTCAGATTTAAATTGGGGGCAGCCTATTGCTGTGCCAGAATGGGGTTGTTTTCTGAGCTCTAGGCTCGGGGACTCAGAAAACAATGCGAGCCGCCACCACCACCTCCTCCTCCTCCTCCCGAGCGGACTGAAAGCAGCTGGGGCTAAGGAAACGAAGCCAAGCGGAGCCGAAGCCACCTCGGCTCGCGTTGTTTTCTGAGCCTAGAGCCTAGAGCTCAGAAAACGCGAGCCACCACCACCACCTCCTCCCCCTCCTTCCGAGCGGACTGAAAGCAGCTGGGGCTGAGGAAACGAAGCCAAGCAGAGCCGAAGCCACCTCGGCTTGCGTTGTTTTCTGAGCTCGCGAACCTAGAGCCAGGGCGCTTTCATTGCACGGTGGAGCTTCTTGTCTCGGGAAACGCCGGGCGTCTTTGCTGCCCTCTGAGGGGAGGGCAATTCTGGGCTGCACGATTGGGGGACTTTGTGCCTTTGGGTGGGTGGGTGGGTGGGAGCGAGGACGTTGACTTTAAGTGCCGACCGAGTGTTTCACAAATACCAGTGGGACCTCCGTCCACCACCACTCCTCCCTCTTTTGCCTCCTTCTTTCTGATCAATCAGGTTTTCCCAGTATTTGCTCACAGCTGCGTTTTCTCTTCTGCCGTGCTAGGCGTTGAACGCAGGGATTTCTGATTCCCTTTACACACGCATGGATATGCCGCAAGGCATTTTCTTCCGAACGCCCCACAGGCAGAGAACACTGACTTTCATGATAGTGAGGTCGTTTCCCAAATTAATTGATTCACTAACCCAAAAGAAGATGATGATGACAGTGGGAGGCAGGAGTCACTTTCTCCCTTGCAAGCTCCCAGTGCCGTTCTTATGATCTCTCTCTCTCTCTCTCTCTCCAGAATACAATCAAGCCCTTTCCAGCACACACGATCCGCCCCCACCGCTTTGCACCTTGCAAATGCAAAAACCCCAGGATTTTGCATTTGCAAGGTGCAAAGCAGCGACGGCGGATCGCGCATGCTGGAAAGGGCTTGACTGTATTACGGGGAAAGAGAGAGAGAAAGATCATAAGAACGGCTCTTGCTTTTTTCTTGCAAGGGAGAGAGCGACTCCTGCCTCCCACTGTCATCATCATCATCTTCTTTTGGGTTAGTGAATTAATTAACCCTTTCATGATAGTGAGATCGTTTCCCAAATTTCCCTTAAATCAGGGAAGAAATCAGAAACAAACCTTTGGACTGAGCCTGTTCCTATGATGCCATTTTTGTTCACTGCAGTGTGAAAAGTGTGAAAAAACACACTTCTTTTTCTTCATCTTCTTGTTCCCTATTTACTGGTCTCTTTCAAAGAGGAAATTGTGAACATCAAACTTATTCTCAACTGTCCTAGTGAAAGTTTTTATTGGTATCTATTTTTATTTTTGAAATTTACCAGTAGCTGCTGCATTTCCCACCCTCGGCTTATACTCGAGTCAATAAGTTTTCCCATTTTTTGTGGTAAAATTAGGTGCCTCGGCTTATATTTGGGTCGACTTATACTCGAATATATGCAGTATCTCATACTGAAAGGTCATCAAATGTAAACACACTTGTAGAAAAAACATGATAGTAATTACTGAATATATTATATTTGACATGGATTCTTAAATACAGGAAATAGTTACATTTTTCTCTGTCCTATTTTTGTTTTTCGAACTTCAGAAACTACTGAAACAGTAGCTCTACTGAATTTACTTAACATACTAACATACATATCGCATATAGGAGCTGTGGTGGTACAGTAGCTAGAATGTAGCATTTCAGGCTAACTCTGTTCACAACCAAGAGTTTGATCCTGATTGGTTCAAGGCTGACTCTGTCTTCCGAAGTTGGTAAAATGAGGAGTCAGATTGTTGGGGGCAATATTCTGACTGTAAACTGAGAGGGCTGTAAAGCAGCGGTTCCCAACCTTTCTAACATCATGGACTGCCAGCACAGTTGGCGGAGATAGTGTGGGGAGGGGATGGTGTCACGTGCAACTTAGATTTCGTACTTGCACAAATGCTCGCCCGCCACTTGCACAACCGGTTTCCAATTGGCTGCAGACTATACCGAACCAGGACCCAGGAGTTGGGGATCCTGGCTGTAAAAGCACTATGAAATGATATATAACTCTAAGTTCTATTGCTATATTGTTAATGCAGACACATTTGATTATTGTTTAATCAAATAGGCACCACTCATAACAAGTTGAAAAGCAGAAGAGTTCCAATATTTATTGGACATCAATCGCCTTGATTAATGTCTATCTTGGGCATTAGTGAATATCTCAATTCAAATATGTAAACAGAATCATAATTCAGGATTTATTGTGCGGTCATCAACATTAAATATTTTAATATTAAAATTATTTGATATTTTTATTATTATTATCATACAAACAAAAAACAACAGCGTACACGGCAAACAAGATAACTATGCTCGGTTTCATATCACAAATCTCTGGTCGAACACTTCCCAAGCTTTTAGGACTGCATGATGTATCGGCGTATTATGTGAACAGATTCCAGTAAGGTGGCTTTCTGCAGCTGACCAATGGTGATTTTTGTCAGTGCCAATTGTTTTCAAGGCCTTGCCTGGATCTTTAGGCACAGCACCCAGTGTGCCGAGTACCACTGGAACCACCTGCACTGTTTTATGCCAGAGTCTCTGCAGTTCGATTTTCAAATCCTGATATCTGGTGATTTTTTCAAGTTGTTTCTCATCGATTCTGCTGTCACCAAGTATGGCAATGTTGATGATCTATACATTTTTTGTGTCCACAATCATGATATCCGGGGTATTGTGTTCTAAAACTTTGTCAGTCTGTATTCAGAAGTTCCACAGTAGTTTTGCAGGCTTATTTGCGATCACTTTTTGAAGCTTATGATCCTACAAGTTCTTTGCTACAGGCAGATGGTAGTTGTGACACAAGTTCCAGTGGACCATCTGAGCAACCATATTGTGATGTTGTTTGTAGTCAATCTGAGTGATTGTCTTGCAACAGCTCAGTATGTGATCAATGGTTTCATCCACTTCTTTGCAGAGTCTGTGTTTGGGGTCATCAGCAGATTTTTCTATTCTGGCTTTGATTGCATTTGTTCTGATGGCTTATTCTTATGCTACACAAATCAGGTGTTCTGTCTCTTTTTTCAGTGTTATGTTAGTCAGTCATAACCAGGTCTTTTCCTTATCTACTTTTCTTTGGATCTTTTCAAGAAACTGTCCATGCAATGCTTTGTTACACCAGCTGTCAGACCAAGTTTGCATAGCTGTTTTCCTGTATTGATTCTTGGTTTGCTGCTCTTTCAGCAGCTTCCTACTGTTGACCTCCATCAAAGCTGGTTCAACATTGTCTTTCACATATTCTGCCAGAGCATGCTTTTCTTCTTCGACTTGCAAAAGTCCTCTGCTGTCTGCATTTCTGGGCAAATATAGCCTGTCAACGTCACTACGCAGGTGTTGTGCATAGTGTGTGGTCATCAATTTTCTCATTTTCCTATCCAGGCTGTCCAGCTCTGTCTGTGTCTGGTTACGATGTTACGATTCCAGCAATATATTTAATGATGGTTATGGCCCAGGTATTTATAGCCTTGATGATGTGATTGCCATTCAGTTTGCTTTTTGAATTTTTCTGACCCTTTGTGTTTGTGTTTTCTGACCCTTTGTATTCTTTCCTGACCACATTTTTCACTTGCCCATGCTTGATATTGTCCATCTGGAGTATGCCCAGGTATTTGTAGGCTTCAGGTAGGTGGCACTTGGTGGTTTGTCCATTGGGCATTTCGTATCCATCACTTTCTACAATTTTTCCTTTCTTCAGTGCCATTGTGGAGCATTTGTCCAGGCCAAACTCCATGCTGATGTCAGTGCTGAAAATTTGAACTATATTGGTCAGTGACTGGATTTCAATTTCTGTTTAACTTCAGATCATCCATGTACAGCAGGTGAGAGATTTTATGTGAATTTTTAGCAGTTTGATAACCCAGGTTAGTTTTCTGTAAAACTGTTGACAGGGGAATCATGGCGATGATGAACAGCAGAGGTGACAAAGAATCACCCTGAAAAATCCCTCTTTTGATGTTAACCAGTCCGTAGCTTTCACTTCCAATGAACAGTTCTGTTTTCAGTGCTTCATCGCATTTGCAGTGAAAATGCCACTGCATTTGCAGATTCCAATGACATCCAGGCACTTGATGATCCAGCTGTGTGGTAGTGAATCAAATGCTTTCTTGTAGTCAATCCAAGTCGTACATAGATTTGTTTTTCGGCTTTTGCAGTTCTCTAGAATCATTTTGTCGATCAGGAGATGATCTTTTGTGCCTCTGCTTCTTCATTTGTTTCCTTTCTGCTCTACTGGCAAGATGTTATTTGCTTCTAGGTAGTCCTGGATCCTGTCAGCTGATGCTGGTCAGCAGCTTTAACATGATTGGCAGACACGTTATTGGCCTGGTCAGGTATTTGAGCCAAGAGCCATGCAGCTGATCATTGCCAGGCGATGTCCAGTTCTTGACTTTTTTCACTCTGTTGCTTATCCTTTCAATAGTTATTTCCAGTTGGTCCATTTTGTTCTTGGAGAACTTCTTCTCAAAGTCTCTGATCCACTCAGCATTTCTGTTGTAACATTTCTCAGTCTGCCATAGGTCTTTCCAAAACTGAGTAGTTGCTGTTTTCTCAGATTTTTCCATTTTCATATCCCCCTTCTGATTCAGACTCTGACTCTGATAGAACTGTTAAGGTACCACCTTGACATGGTGGGGGGCTTAACTATTCCAATGAAGCTGAGAGCTGTGTTGGTGATAGTGCAAACTATCAGCAGGTTCAACCATGCCAGAGAGGTCTCAGCCGAGGAGCAGGACTGAGTGCATCCAACAACCCATGCAATGAATCTTGGTGAAACACAATGAAATGAAGCCTATACCAGCTTGGTTGTCGCCCAGGTTAACAAGGGCCGCATTGGGGAACTCGGGCAACCATAAACAAGTGAGCAACCAGGGCATGGGCCTGCAGGGCTACTGGAAGCTGAACAATGTCAGAAGTGGCAAAAATATACTGTGCCAGAGAACCGCACTATAATGAAATGCTACTATAAAGCGGAACCAGAAAAACAAGGCTACCAAAAAAGGATGTATAAATTATTATCATTATCATTATTATTCCCAATCCCTAATGATTATTATTCCCAATCCAAAATGAAGAATTTTTAAAAAAAATTTCAATTAATATTCTACAAATGCAAGCTATATATTATTCAGCAATTACAGCTTCATCTGATATGGATCATAAATATAATTTTGAAAGTTTCATTTTGAAAGCTTCATTGAAAAACAAATTGTATTCCCACAGACAAGTTTGGAAGTTGACTTTGTATCTCAGATATTATTGTCAATGTATTTGTTTGGTTTTCTCTTAATATTATAACCAAGCCAATGAACTTTGTTCAGGGAATTGGTTCTTTAAAAAAGTGGTTTAGTTTTATGTATGACTAAGCCAACATTAAGGCTTGTTTTCAAATAATTCATATGTATGTATGTATGTATGGTATTCAGCTTTGTTCGGGTATTTTCCCACGTCATAGTTGTGCTTTTAAAGTTGTAGCAACGTTTCAGCAGAATCTCATCTGCCATCATCAGGCTTCTGTATAGTGTTTGTAAATTTGGTGCCAGCCTACTGCTGTGCCAGAATGGTTTTTTCTTCATCCTGATTGGTTGGGAGTCTTGGTCTGTTTATTGGTCTTGGAGTTTGCTGGGTTCTGCTTGCTTGGTGTTTCTAATATTTTCTGTCTGTTTTTGTAGCTTTTTTTTTGTCTTGATTGGCTGGCAACATTGCTTCCTGTATTGGAAGATTTTAGTACGGCTTGGCTTCGGGTAAACGGACAGCTATCATTTATTAGGAAGCTAGGTTTCATCTGGGTGCCTGGTTGGGATGTGTTTGAGCTGGAGGTATCAGGGGGGATCTGTTTGTGCCCAGGTGTTTGCCTAGCTTGTGGTGTGGAGATTTTTTTGTTTATGAGTGCAGGCTTCCAGATAATTGACAGTCTGGTGGAGTCATTTCTTCTATTCATGCTTTCAGGTCTTTTTTCAATCTCTATGGCTTTAAAAGTATAATGACATGGGAAAATACCCAAACAAAGGTGAATACCATATATATATACCGTATATACTCGAGTATAAGTCGACCCGAATATAAGTCGAGGCACCCAATTTTACCACAAAAAACTGGGAAAACTTATTGACTCGAGTATAAGTCGAGGGTGGGAAATGCAGCAGCTACTGGTAAATTTCAAAAATACCAATAAAATTACATGAATTGAGGCATCAGTAGGTTAAATGTTTTTGAATATTTATTTCAAAGAAAAACAGTAAACTAGCTCTGGAAGTGGAAAAGAGAGCCAACAAAACCAATATGGTATCAACAATAACTTTAAAAGTACAAAAACCTTAGCTCAATCAGCAACCAAGCTAAAACACAAGAGTTAAAATCCTTCAAAACTGGATTCCTCATCATCATCTGTATGTCCAAACAGAGTCACCCTCTCCCTTGCAAGAAAAAAGCATGTGTACGTGCTGCATGTACATCCTGTTTTGGAGAACCACCATCTCTTTCGTAGCTCTCCCTCATGCCTCCATGGCATGTGCACACATGCCATGGCTCAGTAGTAGGTCAACATACAGATGTCACACTAGGTTCCCTCCTCAAAAGGAACATCCAACCTTTCTTGAGAAGTACAAACTTCATCTGTTCAGGATTGTGGTGACAAAGGTGAAGGAGGAAGGGGCTGAGAGAAGGGAAGGGAAGAAAAGATCATTGACAGGGAGAAAGACAGGGAGAAACACCTGGAAGTGTGAGCCCTCGAGTTTCCTTAGGGAAGACCAGACAACAAGGGGAGAGGAGAGGAGGAGGAGGAGGAGGAGGAGGAGGAGGAGGAGGAGGAGGAGGAGGAGGAGCAGGAGAGTTAAAAAAAAAGAGTGGGAAGCCAACTCACGCGTGCCATCAAAGCCAGGGGGAAGCGGGGCTTTCTCCGCCTGCTGCCGCCAGAGGAGTACGGGGGGGAGTGCGGGGAAAGGGGGTTCGTGCCGAGGCTCCGCAAGCGATTACCAGATTTGCAGCTCCGTTTGTTGGTGAAGCTGGAAGAGTGCAACGCAGGAGCTCGCGGGGGCCCCGGGCACCCGTTAATGGGGAAGGAGAGGCCGCTTGAGGTCGCCAGGCCCAGGCAGCCTCCCCCGCCCCCTCCCCTAGCAGCGAAGAGCTGCTCCGGGGGGCTCCCGCCACGGCGCAGTCAGGCACTTTGTCTCGCTGCCCCCGGAGCAGCTCTTCGCTGCTAGGCTAGGGGGTGGGGGAGGCTGCCTGAGCCTGGCGGTTTCTTGGCGAAGCTGGAAGCGCTCAACGCAGGAGCTCGCGGGGGCCCCGGGCGCCCTTTAATGGGGAAAGAGAGGCCGCTTGGGGTCGCCAGGCCCAGGCAGCCTCCCCTGCCCCCTCCCCTAGCAGCGAAGAGCTGCTCTGGGGGGCTCCCGCCACGGCACAGCCAGGCACTTTGTCTCGCTGCCCCCGGAGCAGCTCTTCGCTGCTAGGCTAGGGGGTGGGGGAGGCTGCCTGAGCCTGGCGGTTTCTTGGCGAAGCTGGAAGCGCGCAACGCAGGAGCTCGTGGGGGCCCTGGGGGCCCGTTAATGGGGAAGGAGAGGCCGCTTGGGGTCACCAGGCCCAGGCAGCCTCCCCCGCCCCCTCCCCTAGCAGGGAAGAGCTGCTCCGGGGGGCTCCCGCCACGGCGCAGCCAGGCACTTTGTCTCGCTGCCCCCGGAGCAGCTCTTCGCTGCTAGGCTAGGGGGTGGGGGAGGCTGCCTGAGCCTGGCGGTTTCTTGGCAAAGCTGGAAACGTGCAACGCAGGAGCTCGTGGGGGCCCCACACGCCCGTTAATGGGGAAGGAGAGGCCGCTTGGGGTCGCCAGGCTCACGCAGCCTCCCCCGCCCCCTCCCCTAGCAGCGAAGAGCTTGTCCGGGGGGTTCCCGCCACGGCGCAGCCAGGCACTTTGTCTCGCTGCCCCCGGAGCAGCTCTTCGCTGCTAGGCTAGGGGGTGGGGGAGGCTGCCTGAGCCTGGCGGTTTCTTAGCGAAGCTGGAAGCGCGCAACACAGGAGCTCGCAGGGGCCCTGGGCGCCCGTTAATGGGGAAGGAGAGGCCGCTTGGGGTCGCCTGTGTGGCAGCCTGGGTAGACAGCCGCGGCGGTGATGCTGCCCTAGAGGCGCGATCGGTTGTAGCCACGCCAGTGCAGGCCAGGCATGGTGCCGTAGCGGCTGATTCGAGTTTAAGCCGAGGGTGGTTTTTTCAGCACAAAAAATGGGCTGAAAAACTCGGCTTATACTCGAGTATATACGGTATATGTTTTCTGAGGTTTTCGCAGGTATTTGTATGTGGATCTTTGGTTGTGTCGTGTCCTCGAAAATGATGCCAGAAGTCAGGGACTTCAAATCATGCTCTTTTATTAGTATAGGAACCGAACTGGCGCTATGCAAAAGGTTCACGGCTTTTATTCCTTTAGCCGCGGCGGCCGCGGCCAATGGCACCGCTTTGAATCTCCTGCGATTCGAATAGACCAATCGCGGGAGATTCTTAGCGAGCCAATCGGCGCGGCTCGCCTGACCAATCAGAGTGCCCCGCGCTTTGGCCAAAAAAAGCATGGGGATCTCAAGAATGCTAATGAGGGGACAGAACACCCCTCCCCTCTTGGTTTAGTCCTTACGTCGCGTAGTCACGTAGGTAGGCGGGGCTCCGTCTGAGCCTACTGGACCTGCGCAGCTCAGTCGTAGGTTGGATCCCAGCCGGTTCGGTCGGGATCTCTGTTTCTCCTGATGCCGTCGTGGGAACCGGCTGGTCGGTCAGGCCGGGCCGCTCTCCGTAGCTCCCTCCTGCGCCTCCCGGGTTGGTTGAGCTGCGGGTTTCGCCGCTCCTGCTCGGTCTCCCCGGGTCGGTCGAGCTGGCCTGGCTGTCTCTTCCTGGCGAGGGGTCGTGCTGGCTGCTTTCCGTTAAGTATGGCTGGTTTATTCTTCTTTGGTTTTGTTCCCCTGGGTATTCCCTCCCCCCTTGGTTTGTGTTGTGGGGGTTGTTTTCGCCTGTTTGTGCATCGGTGGTCTCTTGGTTTGTCGTTCTCGACCTTAATTGGTCGATGTGGCGTTTCCATGCTCGTCCGTCTGCTGTTTTTAGCCGGTACGAGTGTGGGCCTGTTATTTGTGTGATGACGGCCGGTACCCATAACAGGTCTCCCGTCAGGTTTCTTGCGTATACGGGGTTGCCTGGTGCGAAAGTTCGGTGTTTGCTGTTTGAGTCTGGGGGCTTCTCCTGGTTATACGTGGGGTGTAACCTGTCGAGTGGGGACCTTAATTTCCTCCCCATTAATAGTTCGGCTGGGCTCTTATTCGTTGTGGTATTTGGGGTTATGTGTTGGGTGAAGAGTAGTTTGTTTATTTTCTCCTGGATCTCCCCGTGGTCTATTTTCCGGATGGTTTTCTTGGTGAATTGCACCATCCGTTCTGCCCTACCGTTCGCCGCCGGGTGCGCCGGTGCTGTCAGCGCGTGGCAGATACCCCTTTCCGCTAGGAATTTTTCGAATTCCATTGAGGTGAATTGGGGCCCGTTGTCAGAAATGACGACGTCTGGGAGGCCGTGCGTTGCAAAGAGTTTGCAGAGTTCCTTGATCACGGCCTCCATGGTTGTTGTTTTCATGTTGCTTACCTCCAGCCAATTGGAGTAAGCGTCTACTGTTATAAGGAAGGTGTGTCCTTTTGTGGGCCCGGCGAAGTCTATGTGGATCCTAGACCAAGGTCCCCTTGGGGTTTCCCACTCTAGGACGGGTGCTGTGGGTGGGCTTGGCCTAGTTTCCTGGCATCGTTGGCACCTTGCTACCCAGGTCTCAATTTGTTTGTCCATCCCTGGCCACCAAGCGTAACTTCTGGCCAGGGCTTTAGTCCTAACGATGCCAGGGTGCCCCTCGTGTAGTAGTTCCAGAACCTTCCCTTGTGGTTTTTCTGGAATGACCACCCTATCCCCCCATAGTATGCACCCTTTTAATAACGAGAGTTCCATTTGTCGGTTCTGGAATGTTTTGACGGACTCGTCGTTGTCCCTTTCCGGCCACCCTTTCTCTACCCAATGCAACACCCGCGCCAGACGTTTGTCTTTATTAGTCTCTCGGGCAATGTCTGACGTGGTTATGGGCAGGTTGGGTAGAGTCTCTATGCTGAGGGTGGTCGTCGTGGGTGCTGGGTCGGTGTCAGGCTCCGGTAGCGGCGAGCGGCTTAAGGCGTCTGCATGGGAGATCGTCTTACCCGGTCTGTGCATGAGTCCGTAGTTGTAGGCCGCCAGGAACTCGGACCACCTTGTCATTCGGGGAGACAGAATGTTCGGGGTGGCCCGGTTTCCTGCAAGGATTCCCAGCAGCGGCTTGTGGTCAGTTATGATGGTGAATGTCCGGCCGTAGAGGTACTCGTGGAAGCTTTTTACGGCGGCAACGATAGCCAGAGCCTCTTTGTCCAGCTGGCTATAGTTCCACTCCGGTTTGGTGAGGGTCCTTGAAAAGAACGCGATGGGTGCTTCTTTTCCGTCGGGGAGGGTGTGGCTGAGGACAGCGCCAACGCCGAAGGGTGATGCGTCGCATGTGACAGCCAGAGGTAGGGTCTCGTTATACTGTATAAGGATGGCGTCCGAAGTGAGGAGGTCCTTTGTTCTTTGGAAGGCGGCTTGCTCGCGTTTCCCCCAAGTCCAAGTCTCCGCCTTGTCCAGGAGCCTATGCAAGGGCTCCGCCACCGTCGCCTTTTGGGGCAGGAAAACATTGTAAAAGTTAAGTAGCCCCAGGAATGCCTGTAGTTCCGTCTTCGACTTGGGTGTGGGGGCTTCTTTGATGGCCTTGATTTTTTGGTTTGTGGGGTGAATGCCGTGAGGGTCTAGGAGGTATCCAAGGAATTCAACACGTTCCGTGTATAATTGGCATTTCTCCCTCTTTACTTTGAGCCCGGTCTCTTTGAATTTGGTTAGGACCTCCCTTAGGCGACCCTCTAGTTCGGCTTGGTTGGTTGCCGACACTAGGACGTCGTCGAAGTAAGGTACCACCCCCCTTGATGCCTTGCAATAGTCTTTCCATTAGGCTTTGGAATATTCCCGGTGCCACTCTGACTCCGAATTGGAGTCAGTTGCATTTGAATGCTCCCCGGTGGGTGACTATGGTTTGCGCTTCTGCCGTTTCCTCGTCGACTGGCAACTGTTGGTATGCCTGGGCGAGGTCGAGCTTGGCGAAAACCTCGCCCCCTCCCAGTGAGTGCAGTAGGTGTTGCACTACTGGGACGGGGTAGGCGCTTTGTTGCAACGCGCCATTTAGGGTGGCCTTATAGTCCCCACAGATCCTCACCGACCCATCGGGCTTGATCGGGGTGACTATGGGGGTCTCCCACCGGGTGTGGTCTATTGGCTGTAGGACCCCTTGCTTGACGAGCTTGTCAATTTGCTCGTCTATCTTGGGTTTAAGTGCGAATGGCACCCGCCTTGGTTTCAGGCGTTTTGGGGGGACGTTTGGGTCTAGGCTGAATGATATAAGGGGCCCTCGGTACTTGCCTAGGTTTCCGTCGAAGACCTCTTGGAATTCCTGGGCCAGTTGTTGCTCCCAGCTGTCATCGGTGACGTGGTCGACTCCCGTGAGTACGATGTCGAGCAGGGCGAACCATTGCAGTCCCAGTAGGCTTGGGCGGTCACGGTCGACGATTGTCAGGGGAAGCCTTTCGGTGTGCCCTTTATATGTTACGTTGAAGTGTCCGGTTCCGACTACCGGGATGCGGTTTTCCTGGTAGTCCTTTACGATGAGTCTCTGGCTGTCTAGGTTCCTCCTTTGGATGGTAGGCACCAAGCGCTTTATTTCATGCCATGCTATCATGGAGAGGTAGGACCCGGAGTCCACCTCCATTTTGCATGGCTCGCCCTCGATGCCTACCTCCACGTGGACCTTCCGGGCGTCATTGGTTGTGGCGTGGCCGATGGTGACCGTCTGATGGGTTTCCTCTCTTCGCCGGTTATCGCCGCCTCGTACGGATCGTCCATTCCAGTCCCATCTGTTTTCCGAGGGGCGATCTCTGGTCTGGGGTGGTGTGCTCTCTCTTCTCCGTTTGCTCTGGTCCCATCGGGGCAGGCTGCAGTTCTTTTTAAGGCGGCAGACGCGGGCGATGTGACCCTTCTTGTCACAATGCTGGCAGATCGACTCGAAAAACCGGCATTCGGACCTGGGCTGGTCGCCTCCGCAACCGGCACAGTTGGTCCTCGACTTACGACCCCACCGGTTCCGTGGGTCGCGGCCTGTCTGGAGGCGATGAATTTACTCCTCGTCATCGGAAGTCCCCGATGCCGAGTGGAAATCGCCCTGGTGGGTGGTCGTCTCGGGTTGGGCCTCGGCCGACCTTGCAGGGTGGTTGTTTCCGCTACGGTCCCCAGCGTTCGGTCGGCGCATGCGGTCGGCGGATGTTCGAGTTGCTTCGGCGGCTGCGGTGAGGGTGTCTGCCAGGCTGATGTTGCCCTTGGCCATCAGCCGGCTCTGGAGGACAGGGTCCCACAAGCCGAGCACGATTCTGTCTCGCAGGGCGTCGTTCAGGTTGTCGAATTCGCACAGTCCCCCTAGGTGCCGTGGTTCGGCGACGAAGTCGCTGAAACTCTCACCCGACCGTTGGTCCCGACGGTAGAACTCGTTGTGTCGGATCAGGATGGGTACCTCTGGAGCGTAGTGCCGCCGAAGTATTGGCTCGAGGACGTCCCAGTCCATCGCGGTCGCATCGGCGGGTTTGTCAAGTGCCTTGGCCATCTTGAATACCTCGGTCCCGCAGTGGGTCAGGAAGACGGTGCGCTTCATGGGGCCGGTGGCGTCCTTCAGATCGCTGCACTCGAGGAACATGCAGAATCGGTCGGAGTACGATTCCCAGTCCTCGGTGGCGGGGTTGAAGGGTGCAGGGGGTGCGATTTTCGCCATCGTGGAGATTCGTCTGGCTTCCGTCGGACACGTGGTTCGGTTCAGGGTCTGGATCCCACCTTCGTCGCCAGTGTCGTGTCCTCGAAAATGATGCCAGGAGTCGGTGACTTCAAATCATGCTCTTTTATTAGTATAGGAACCGAACTGGCGCTATGCAAAAGGTTCACGGTTTTTATTCCTTTAGCCGTGGCGGCCGCGGCCAATGGCACCACTTTGAATCTCCCGCGATTCGAATAGACCAATCGCGGGAGATTCTTAGCGAGCCAATCAGCGCGGCTCGCCTGACCAATCAGAGTGCCCCGCGCTTTGGCCAATCAAAGCGCGGGGATCTCAAGAATGCTAATGAGGGGACAGAACAGGTTGTTTGGGTTTTCTCCCGCATAAAATTGTAAGTATCTAGGCGATGTTTCGATGAAGTCTTATTCATCATCTTCAGGCTTGTGTCTTCGGCTTTGTGCTTCTTGGAGTAAACAGCTGCAAGCTCACATTACTCCGAGAAG
Source organism: Hydrophis major (assembly GCA_033807585.1). NCBI lineage: Eukaryota > Metazoa > Chordata > Lepidosauria > Squamata > Elapidae > Hydrophis > Hydrophis major. The sequence continues at coordinate 106,704,202 of CM066343.1, forward strand.
CACAAAGCCAAAGACACAAGCCTGACAATGATGAATGAGACTTCATCGAAACTTCGCCTAGATACTTCCAATTTTACACGGGAGAAAACCCGAATAACCAAAGATATATATATATGTGTGTGTGTATGTATGTATGTATGTATGTATGTATGTACATACACACACACACACACACACACAAATATATATATATATAAAATATATTTTGTACTTCGTAAGTAATTGAAAAAATAGTAGCAATATAGCATTGAAATGGTTATAGGTCCCGACTAAATAAGAATGTTTAAACTAGTGGATGAAACTTAAGAAAAGAACATTGCCTACAAAGCCAGATCATTCAGCACCAGCATGTGATTTTGTGTCTCATTCAAAAGTAGTGCCAGCTTTTGTCCAGCTCTGCTGGACAAAACACATAATGTTAATAGATAAAAGTTAACATTGTTAAACACACACACGCAGAGAAGAAAATTATTAGATGGAGAGGATCTGTGAGTTTTGGTACAAGACTCTCATGATAACCAACTGCTTTCATTTCCATAATTAAGAACCCCTGCAGTTACACTAGATGAAGCTTCCAATTTCTTTGCATGGAAACTCAGACAGGAACAGTTTTTAATCTTCTGTTTTCCATCAGCTACACAGAATACCGGATACCATGGCTACCTTCACACATTCTGTACCTGAATGACTGAGACATTATCGCTGCAATTGCCACAATTTAATGTTCCATATTTCAGTTAGTTGCCCATCATCCTGCCTTTTCGGCTGCCAAATGCTATATAAATCATTAGAAAAAAAAAGTTATAGTCATTTTATGCCTACATAGTAAGAAACATTTATTATAATATCATCACCACTATTAGGCGTACCATAAAAATATCAAATACCCTGACTGTCTGAATATGACCTGAATATGGGAAACAAGACATTAATTTATTTATTACCTTTATTTGGCCTTGAATAGCAATCAATTTCATTTCATATTCATAACATAACATCCACCAACACATAAATCTTATAATACTATCCATAGAATATTGTAACAGTCTTACCTACTTAAAATGGACAGACGGAATGTGGAAAAAACAAGAATTTGGAGAGGGTTTCCAGCATAAAATTTAAGAAAGGAATCACTGAATAACCCTGCAAAAAATTAGGGAGAAAAAAAAAACCCTTCCCCCACTCCAATATATATACACAAAGACATGCACACCAGACACATTTTTGAAGTTCAAAGAAGCAAACATCTTTTCAACAAATATACAAAACAAAGAAGCATTTGGATGATGCATTTCAGCTTCTTTGTACTTGTTTGCAAGTTTGGATATCATGATGCACAAGTTGGTGAGCTCCCTTACAGTTGTCACAGGCAGTCCCCACTGAACCCACCCAGAGCAACAATTTTGTCACTGGCAGGGGATGTTTGAATAATTTGGCCCTGGTCCTCACAGAAACCTTCCTTGTTCTACAGATATTCCCATGTGCTATTTCATCTCATACAGTTAGCAATTTTTCACAGGCAGCACTGTAGCTTGACATGAAGGGCTGTGACAAATTAATTTTGTTGCAGTACGCTTCCAAAATGGCCCCACACATATAACTGATATTGGGTGCTCATCACCAGAGTGGCAATTATAGAATTAAATTGTATTACTTCATAGGTACTATGATCAAACATATCTATTCTTCTCAGTCCAGATTAGGTGTCATTGTAAAATTACCAGTTTGCTGTTGGGATGCACATCTATCTACTTTTCTTAATTTGAACCTTTTACCATTCCACTTTATTAGATTCCAAAATTTCATATTCCAATTTCACATATAAAGAAGAAAAGTTACTGCTGATTCTTTACTAGTAAGACTTTTCTCGGGAATGAGTCAAGCTAAAACTAATTGTCACTGACTATCTGTTTTAAAAGCAAATAATTATTCAGATGTTTCTTTACTGAAACCACTGTAATTAGAAATAATGTGTTTTAACTGTACCCTAATAAAGTGCTTACTTATGAACTAATCTATTATCAATATCATATCTTATGTAAAAATTATATGACACAGTATTATATGACATCAACATCCAAAGTTATTTAAAAATCAAGTATAATATATAGAAAGGATGTTATTAAAGGCTGAGAATTTATCACTGTATTCATTCATTTTCACTTGGCGGCTGCAAAAGCATTGCAAATCTTTTTAGAAAACTATTAATATGCCATCTGATTACATTAAACTCAGAAATCAAATTAAATAGTGAATCTGAAAACAGCAAACACGGATAATTCTATCGGTCTGACTTCAGAAGCTACAGAAAATCTCACCATAAGCCAAGGTCAAAAATGTTTATTTCCCTCGAGGAAAATACAATATAGTGAAAAACAACGTATCCCAAATAGGGGCTTTTAGGAAAGGGAAATAATATTTCACACCAAATATTTCATATACAGTATATTCAGCTAAATTTAGAAATCCCAAGAACTTGTTTTAAGAGTTTCCACTCAAGGTCTCTAACTGAACCCCTTTCTATCTGGTTGGGAGAGTATTTCAAAATCTGCCCCTACCCTAGGTTATGAAGTATGACTTAAGCAAAAATAACTTAATATAAAGCTCCCAAATGAAACCCAATGATTGGACCAACGAGAACATTCAGAACTATATTGTTCCATTATACAGGTAGTCATCTGAACACTCAAACAGGGCTTCTAAGGAGATCCACCCTTCAGAAGCTCCATTTCAGCTGGTAACATGCAGGACGAATGTTGCAGAGCCTCTGTGGTTGTTCATAAGGACAAACAACTGCCGTGGTGCTGCAAGATTCATAGTTTTGGGCTTTGTTCACAAATGCTAAGGGTCACTTATCCTGTAACTTCGAACATTCACTAAGGGAACTCTTATAACCTGGAGATTACCTATAATTACAATTATAAATTTAATTTTATTCAGTATTATTATCCTAAGTTTGAAATAAATACAGTTTGACCATAACGTATGATAAATATTTAACAAATATACATCTTTCTGTCCAACATATATATCTGTCATCTGTGATGTCTTTCCTATTAAGCAAATATGTATCTGTGCACACATATTCTAAACAAAAGGTTCAGCCAAAAAACAAGCTATAATATATACAACACTAGCTTATAGACTAACATAAATAATAAAAATATTAACTAGTAAAGGTAAAGATTGTATTTCAAATATGGAATGCTCTTTTAATTTACATTAAATAACCAAATACTATAAAAGCACCCTATTTTAAGAAAATTAAAATTAAATTTTCTGACAAGCCAAGACTCTTTATAGTTTAACTAAATAAAATGTCTTTAAAGGTTGAATTACACAAGGAAAGAATGACACTTCCAAGATCCAAATTCAATAAAGAGATTCTTATTACTATAAGAAATAGTAATGGAAGACTATAATAATTGAAAAACTGGGCTCAGAACCCAAAGTACAAGTAGGCATTGCAATTTGAATTTGCAATGCCTACTAACACTGAAACAGTCAGCAAATTCTTATAAAAAATTGACTACCTATAAATTGCCGTTCTCATAATAGATTTAAAACAAAGTTTTAAAAATAGTGTTATAGCAAGCTACAATAGTTTCAATATACAATGAACTGTATAAAATCTGACACTTTTCATGAAAGTTTGACATGAAACATATTTTCTTTCTCTGCAATTTGTCTTTATTAAATCTATTTTGCAGTTAGAAACATAAATTAAGCGTAATTAAATTACTGGAACCTTTTTTTATTAAGAAGAAATGAATGGAAATAATTGGTCTCATATTTGAAGATACATGTAAACATTTAATGAAGTAAAAATTCTTATGAACAAGCACTTGTGCATGTTTTTGTCTAAGCATCAATGAACTATTATCAGTATTTTCAACCCCCCAAAAATATATTTTTACTAGCTTCAGTTTTCAGCAGGGACAATTATTTCTTTCTATTTATGATATATGATATACAGATGGTTAACATTAAGCAAAACAACTGTTAAAGAGTCAAAACAGATTTTCAAAGAACAGTCCCTGTAAAACAACATTCAACTTTCTATAGCTTTCTCCCATTTAGCACCAACTAAATGGAATAGAACATATCCAACAAGACAGAACAGAACATAAATAGAAACTTACTGAACCTTGCTTTTATGGAATGAGAAAGAAGGATGATAGGAGTGCTGACTGAAGCATAACATTTTTATTGGTTTTCTCCATCACTCAATAGAGACCTATAAAAAACATGACAGGAACAACCACACTGGAAAGTACTTGTGTGTGAGACATACCTTACCCTTCCCATTTATGCAATACTATAAGAAAAGCTGTATATGTGGATGTGTGAATGCGTGCACCCTTGTGTATTTTCCATTGACGCAGCCCAACAATCTACCAAAGTGCTTCCATGGCTATACCACTTTAATTATATCTACCAAAGGAGAGCTTTTTTCAAATAATGTTATATTAAGGGAAGTGGTAGCTCCAGCTGTCTCTATGGAGCTAGTTCTGAAAAAATCTTGGATATATTGTCCTAATAGACCTATTCTAATAGAAGAGATTTGAGAACACTGTATTTCAAATGAGTTTTGTGGGGGAGGTAGATACAGGAAAGCTTAATAGGTTGAATACTTCAAGCTAGCAAGAGTTTTCTAAAAACTGCACACTATTCTCTATCCAAATTGTGTATTTTTTGGAAGAATAGTTAAGAGTACTGAAACCCTTTCCAGAATTCTTGTGGTAATGACAATGTATCTCCATAACCTCTTCCTCCAAAAATTTACAACTTTGCTGCCCTATCCATAAAACACCAAAGGTACAAGGATATATATTATTTAGATGAGAGAAATGAGATCTATTGCTCTTTTTAGAGGATCTAATCTAACAGAATTAAGCTTGTGTAAGTACACTAATAAAAACAGTTTACTCTGACTTCTAGTGATCCTAATGGCAAAATTTCTCTAAAGAAGGGGAACACATTGTGGTTGGAAACTCACTGGACTGCAAGAAATAAACAACTGAAATCTATCCAGAGTTAAAGAAACATAATTAGATCCCAATATGTGCATCAAATAGCTGCTTTACAACTGTGTTTTTATGGTCAGCTTGCAATCTGCTAGGAATCATAGGATTCCATGCTTATGATTGTTAATGTCACTTATATGGACCCCAAATTCAACTAACTCATCCTTTAATCTCTTTGAACTTTTTTTAAAATTCTTTGGCTTTCCTTAAAGATCAAGAACTCTCAGAGTGGCACATTTTATGGAAATCACTGGGTGAATGTTCTTCAATCCCTTTTAAAAAAACCAAAAGTTTAACTATATTTCTAATTTTTGAAATATGCAGCAAAAGGATTATTGTTCTTTGCTTTGGAAAGTGGGGCTCATGTGGATTTGATTTTAATATTTGATTGTTGACTAGAAGAATCCTTTTCCATAGGGAAAAACCTTTATTTATAATCTATATTGATAAAAAGAGTTTAGACATTAGAGGGACCCAGATGGCTCAAAAGATTTGAGCCATGGCTACAGATTTTTAAATTATTTAATTCTTTATTAGCATTGGATCAAGCCTCACTGAATAAAGTGACATTAATTCACATGTGTAATTAAAATTACACTTTACAAGAAGAAAATACAAACAAAAGTTATTTCAAAAATTGAAATAGAATAGTAAAGAACAGTAAATCTGATGAGTGATTTGGATTATTCCCTTAGATCTGGCCTGTGGAGCTGGCCTGGAAACAGCACAGGACCAGCCCGCAATGTCTCTGCCAGCAAAAACTGAGTTTGGGGTGGGGCGCAAATGCCTGTTTTGGGCACTTTTCCCTGGCAGAGGGCTGCAGGAGGCCGTCACAGCCAAAAATAGAGTCTAGACTCCCCAGAGTCTATTTTCACTATCAGAGGACTACAGGAGGTCATAGCTGAAAACGGACCATAGGGGCTGCATTCAGCCCCCCTGGGCTCCATTTTCGTTGGCAGAGGTCTAGCAAAACAAACTGAAAACAAAAGGAGAAATGTTTCCCCTTTTGCATTTGAGATTGCAAGAAGGGAGAGGAAAGGAGAAAGGAAAGACAAAGAAAAAGTTAGAAAAATGGAAAGAGAGCAGGGAAGGAAAAATAAGAGGGAAGGAAGAAGAAAGGAGAAGGAAGAGAAAAGGAAGGAAGGAATGGAGGGACAGAAAAAGATTATAATGACAATGAGGGAGGGTCTCGGCGTAGTCCTGCCTTGTTAGCACTTGGCAACCATGCCCCCCTTGGCCATGCCCACCCAGCCCTCTGAAGTCAAAGAAATCCTGAAGCGGTCCTCAGTCAAATTGACTATGACACCCCTGATGTACACTGATTTTACTAGGGAGGTTTGCCAGTGTTGCTAAAATGGAAGTTCAAAGAAAAGAACTTTGAGAAAAGAACATGAAAAGCAAGATGCTAGATACAGGGTTGTCAAACTAGTGTGCCAGATACAACACCCGCAGGCCACACTATCCTGGCGAAAAACATCATGATACATCACGTGACACGATCAAGTTTGACACCCACGTGCTAGAATTTTGAGGATTTTAAAGACTGCAGAAAGAAAAAAGAATACAAAAATAATCACATCCTATTACGCCAATTAGGATGAAGAGAGTTATAATCCATAATCTGAAAATCCCAATTATACAGTCTCTTTTGGAGCTATGAAATCTGAAGAATAGAGGTGAGTGGTGATGCAGAGAATAATTAAACATGGAGAAGGTATTTTGGGAGTGCATGCATCAGCTGCCACTCATGGTTCTAGCATCTTCCTATGAACAATATATTTCAACTCGAAAATGAAGCTAAAGATACAATCCTGTACCAACCCTTTGGTTTTTTTGGTTTCTCAAAAATGTGGATTCCATGGGAAACAAAGTTATGGCCTTGTTCATTCGCTTCTAAACAATAAAATAAAAGTTAAGATATTTCATAAGCAAGAACTATTTGAGGTCAATAAATCACTGAAATAATTTTAGGTAAAAATAAGTAGACAGTCCAGCTGACCAAACAGAAAAAAACTTTGTCCCAATGTGAGTATGCTGAACTTATCATAGTTCATAAAAGCATGTATACACACATGTCCTCATTCCTTATGGCTTTCCACTATCTTATTATTCCTACCTTAGGAGCCATTCAACATCTGCCTTGCATTTTCCCACAGTATATTGGCTTTTATGTCTTAGATGGCATTTTTATACAGTTCTTAACCTTGAGGAACAAAAATTGTTATGACTTCCTTAAACTAGTTATTATTGTGATACATTTTTTTCCTCAGGAAGAAAGGCCATCCAATTTAGCAAAGTTGGTATTTCAGAAAGAGCTTGATACATGCTACTCCAGAAGTAGGTTAAGAGTTCTATCAGAAACATCTAGCTTAATATCTGTTTTTTATAATAGAGAGGACAAAGTCTCTGGGAAATTCTAAGATGGGCTGTAGTTAATTACCTTAAGGGCTTTGCTGCAAACTAAGAAGAGTCAATTCTTTATAAATCAAGCTTTTTTCAACTTTCTTATTAAATTGTATTTTGCTGTTATTGTCAGTAAAATTTCCTTCAAATTGAACTTAACTCCTGATGATTATATAAGTCTTTATGTTAACAATTAATAAATGGCTTGCCATAGTCATCTTGTCAGTGTGCTTTTTTTTACTTCATCTACGTTGAAGGTCCCTGAATCAAACAAGCCTCCTCAGTCAGTCATGCCCAGATTACCTCCCAGATACACTACTGCAATGTACTCTATATGAAGCTACCCTTGATGATTATCCAAAAACTTTGGCTGGCGCAAAAATGCAGCAGCACAGTATGTATGTTTCTGTTAGAATGCTGCTACATGAGCTGCGCTGACTTAGTTTGTTTTTGGGTCCAATTCAGGGTGCTTATATAAACCTTTAAAGCTCTACATGTCATTGAACATCATTATCTGAGGGACTGCCTCTCCCCAATTTCATTGGATGCACCAACAGATCAATACCAGAATGGTATTTAATGGGTGCCATTATTTAAAGCATTATTACATTTGCAGGCCCTGGACGGTGGACCTCTTCTGCTCTGATACACATATTGTGGAATCTGCTACCCTTGGAGATAAGGGTGACCTCATCACTCCTTAATATCTGAAGGTCCCTCAAGACTTGGTTATGACAGCAGGCCTGGGGACCAAGGACATGGATAACACAAGAGATGGCTCCCCTATCATTAACAGCTGTCTATCTATTGATGTAAAAGAAGGACTGGCAGAGCCATGAAGAGGGGAGAAAAGAGGAATAAGCCTAGCAACAGGACATTTACTAATAGTTAGAGACTAAAGATATTTTTCAAGGGCTTTTTTGTAGCTCCAAGGTGTAAACGTCAGCAGAGGCAAAACAGTGCATAGGTGTAGATTACCCAATCATTAAAATCAATGCTTCAGGGAATTACTCTCTTTTCTGTTTCTCCTCTGTCTAAAACATTGGGAACAGCTCACATTATGCATTGTTTCACAATATAAATGTATAATGAAAAAAATAATACTGAAGGAAATCAGCGATTCTGAAAATCAGCTCTATACTAACACACTACATATCAAAAATATTCTTTCATCTTAATATTAACACATATGGATATATGTGTTAAAAACTTATAAAAGTTTTTAAAACACAAAAATTATATAAAAATGTAATTAAAGTTGAAAAAATGGTTTATTATCCACTCTAAGTTGTTACAGAAAAATGAAATGGTGGCCACTAATTACAGCATATTTGCAACACAAAATGGGGTAATTAAGTGTTTTTAAACAATTGTAAATTATGAAATTGGAATTAGAGAAGCAAACTTATCTCCCTCTCTTTACAGAGTAATGGAATCTGTACCAAGATTCTGTGGCCTAAAAGAAAATTAAAAAGCTATTTGAAACCATATATCCTGAAAATGCTTTGTACTGGAACTTAACCTCATTTCCACTGTGGCACAAAGGTCATATTTATACAACCAAGACTTCCCCCTTTTTCTGCTGCCACCAGTGAAAATCTATACCAGAGCTACAGAACTGATAAACAAATTGATGTTCTCCAGATGTTTTCGACTTTAATTCCCATTTGCCCAGCCAATCTGGTCAATGGAAATTGATGTCCAAAATATTTAGAGGGCAAAGGTTAATACTGCTCTCCACACTAAATTATTGGAACTAGGGGGATTCTGGTTTAAATGCTAACTTAGCTCTGAAGAGAATTGATAAATTTTAAATGTATGCATTTACATTTGTAACAAGAAAGGGAAAAATAGAATTATAAGATCAGTGCATCTTTCCAGGATTGCATTCCATCAATTCATTAACATTCACAGATAGTGGACTATAGTCACAAATATCCACTTGCATGTCCCTTTTAAAATACGAAGGAACTGCAACTCATACTATGATTGCTTCCTTCACAGCAGGACTATACTAATAAACCATTCCTCTTTAACTCAGGCAAATACACACAGAAGGGAAAAATCTATCAATTAGAAAAAAATCATTTCCGTATAATTTAGACTAAAAATACAATACCTCAATCTGTTCACATTGTCACACTAGGTAGGCCTGAAGTCCAAATGGAAAGCATAAGGTTAAGTTCAAACAGTTCTTTATATTCACACTTAAATTTCCTCTGGGATTTTTACTTCATACTACGGTATAGTATTTTCTCTTATTTTGAATTTTCTATTGCTTTTTCCACTTTTACAATATCTCTCATTTGTTCTTTGTAGATCCCTTTATATGCTGGCAGTTCCACTCTTTCCCAGCCTTTTTTCAGTTTCCTGGTTCAATCTCAAACCATCATCCTGATACAGAAATACAGAAGTTTGACCTCTTTTTTTTCTCTTTTCCTTTTTTTTTTTTTTTAACCATTGAAGCCCTGCTCATGTGTAAAAATCAATAGCTTGTTATATAAAGCACAGAAATGGCGAACAAAGTTGATTGATGCCCATCTTGTTTTTACTGAAAGGATCAGAGCCCAACTATTTTATCTGTTGCAGTACCCAGCCAGTCTTTGGCAATAAGTTCTCCTAGCATTAACTTTAAAGACAAAGCAAAATAAACTTGAGCTGTAAATAAAGCACCGGAAGAATAATTTATATTCACCCATCAAATGATTTCTAGCATTCCAGGACAATTCATGAATCTCTATGCCTAGAAAAAAAAGTCCTGCTTGCTTTGCCAATTATGAGACAAATATAGAATTAATGATCCCCAGAAATATATTAGGCCCTCCCTTATTTTACAGTGCACAGTCAAAATACCTAACAATCCAATTAAATTAACAAGAAGTATTTTGAGAACATAGAATAATTAAATTCTACATGTTGTGTCCAATACGCCTCCTGAATGTCAGCAAAATAATCTGTGAGGTTTTAGAACAATACTTCAAAATTTAATAGATACATAAAATTTACAAAAGGTTAAAAATAATCTGCACAATAACCCATTCCCCAGGTGTTCACTGCTTTCATGGGGCATATGAGAGCAGGCATTAAATACAGAAAATGTTCTAAACCCATTTCATTTTTTAAAAGGGTGGGATATCACCAGTGGTGCAATTCAACTGGTGTAATAATAGTGAGGGCATACTTTGCCCGCGTGCACAGCATTTAGAAAATACCATTTTTAGCTATAATACTTACCTTCTGCTGCATCCCCGATGAGTAAAACAGCTGATGCGTGGCAAACTGCTCTGCCATGCGAATCAGCTGTGCTCAAAACAAGGAAAAAGCACAGGAAAAGAGCAGGGGTGGGTGGGGAGGGCCAAATGATCACCAGAATTACCAGTTCTCCCGAACTGGTCCAAACCGGTAGAATCCCAACCCCGGGTATCACTGATTAAATAACATTAATAAATGAAAGATATATTGTAGTGACTAAGTACAAAACTACTTATACAATGAACTTACTCTGAAAACTATTGCTCTTTTTTCCCCCATTTCCTCCACACTTTGCAAAACGGGGAAGATAGAAATTTTCAGAGACTCTTCAGTGGAATATTAAATATTTTTAATTTGCATACATTTGTATGAATTTTACCCCAAAGTAAATGACATATAAAAACATTTTGGTCCTAAAGATAAACAGGATGAATATGGAATTGCAAAATATATGAAGGAAGAGTGAACAATAGGGAAGAAGATCGATAAAATTATGTTTGAATGGAACTGATAAAATCCCAAGAAAAGGAAGCTGAGAAATTTAAATGAGAAAAACAATATATGGATCAGTGTATATTTTTCTCCCTTACCTGTTATTTTTTCTGGGGGTAATCAGTATTGCCCAGGCAAAAAAGGACTAGTAAAATGGCTATATGTGTAGTTTTCTACTTACAACCATTCATTTAGTGACTGTTCAAAGTTACATGATATTGAAAAAAGCAGCGAAGGGTGATGGATTTTCATACTTACAATAGTTGCTGCATACCATGGTCATGTAATCAAAATTCAGGCACTATACATCTGACATTTATTTATGATAGTTGCACTATCCCAAGGTCATGCAATCACCATATGTAGCCTTCCTATCTGACTTCCAACAAGCAAAGCCAATGGGCAAAACCAGATTCATTTAATAGCCACATTATTCACTTAACAACTGCAGTGATTCACTTACCAGTTGTGACAAAAATATAAAATGGGGCACAATTTACTTAAAAATTTAGCAACAGAAATTCTGTGCTTCATTGAAGTCATAAGTTACTTGTATATATAGTCATAATGATGATTATTTGTATATAAATATTTGCCCTATGATTAGAGTACATATATCTTTTATTGCAGATATGCAGAACATAAGCAAATTCAAATCATTCTCTTTTTCTAGCTATAGCCACTTAGTAGATAAATTAGAAAGTTACCAGATTCTTACACTCTCTCTGTTTACACAATTGATAATAGTATATGTTTTGCAGGAAACAAGGTTAAAGAAGCATCCATTAATCTATTCCAAGCACGGAAAAAGTGTTATCTTTACTGGAGATTTAATTTGGGACAAGCACTTAAAGTACAGTTTAATATTTTCTTTCTATATCAGAGAATTCTAAGGAACTCTTAACATCCTGTAAATTTTATAAACAGTCTAGTCATTTCCAGAAGGAAGAAACAAAGCATTAGAAGCATGCCAGATTTATAATACAATTAAAAGAATAGCCTGATACAGGTCTGGTTGCAGAATTTATGACTCAGACTTTTAATGAAACAATTATACAGCTTATACTTTGACGTAATTTCTGTACTTTTACAAATTCAGTATAAAGACAAACTCATTGAATTCATCACTCCAGACAACCTGATTTCTGGAATGCCATATTCCATTTCTTTTTAAGTTCCAATTCACATTAACGGTACCAATTTGCTTCTCGATTTTCAGAGAACAGATTAAAACATAGTCTTAAAATAGATGGAATTAAAGTTGCTACTGAAGACAACAGCCCATCTAAATGATAGGACTAAGTCTTCATTTGGAATCTAGTAATAAATTAAGGCAAAGAGGAAAATGACTCAATTTTAGGCATTATATAATAGAATCTCACTAGATATATTTATGTTTATTAATTGAAAAATATAATCTGTTTTTATCTTCATCACTATACAGATTCTGTATAAATTTTATTTGTTTCAACTTCTTCAAATCTATTACTTGCTTCCATACATAACAAGGAATTCATTTTTTTCCTTTATAGGTATGGGATTATTTTAAAAAATTCAGGATCAGATAAATTATATAAATAGAACTCTCATTGAGATTTGTTGTGGATATGATGACAATTTTCAGTTAAGTATATGTAAAACTGAAAAACATTCAGTAGGAATATGTAAAAACAAAAGTCAATTCAGTCCTTCTTTCATCTAGAACAGGGGTAGTCAACCTTTTTATACCTACCACCTACTTTTGTATCTCTGTTACTAGTAAAAATTGTCTCTAACCACCCACTGGTTCCACAGTAATGATGATTTATAAAGTAGGGGACAAAACCCTTACCGCCCACCATGAAAGCTGGAACACCCACTAATGGGCGGTAGGGACCAAGTTGACCACCAATGATCTAGAACAAGAAACATTTCTGGTTCAGAAAACTAACTTCCAGAAAATATAAGAATTATTTCTGGAATAGCTAGGTCAGAAAGAAGCCAATAAGGAATGGTGCATACTGGAATCCTTCAGAACATTCCATTTCAGAACTATAAATTATGCAGTTGCCGACTTTTAAGTTAAAAAATCTCACATTAATTAACTCAAGACGCACAATATTTTAGGACAATACTTCAATTTTCTGAAATAAATTAATATCTTGTATCACAAATACATATGTTAAAGTTACTTTAAAGTTTGGAAGAAACTTTCCAAAAATTATTTTATTCGTAGGCGATCTAAATTTTAAAAATATGGAAAAATATGATTCCTGTGGAAAAAGAGCAAGCAGAAATGGGAAATTACCTACCATCTCTGTCTTACTGTCCCCATTTATCCATATTTACTCCCTGTTTATGTTCATACTTGTTATCTTGTACATGTTTGACAAACAAATAAATAAATAAAATAAAATAAAGTGCATTATCAGTTTAGAGCCACTGAGATCCCACAAGCACTCTAGATCCAACTCCTCCTGAATATAATTGACCTTTATCTGGCGGCAATTTAGTGTTAAATTTTAGCTGATCAGATTCTTGTGTATAGGCTCAAATAAATCTTCTATGCTGCAACCGAACTGGTGTACTAATTATTCATGCCTTTTGATCCCTTTTTAAAAGAGGATTTCTGTTGAATATCGTCTGCAGAAAAATTGGTAACATGTTCTAATGTGGTTTTATGAAACCATATTCAGTAATTTCCTTTTCAACTCACAAGATTTTATAAATCAAAGGTATTAACAATGTATGAAGTATAATGGATTTCTAAAACACTTTAAATCGGAATAATCTTATCAATACCTTAGAAATTCTTATATTAAATAGAACAGTCTTTCTTGAAAATGTTTAAAAGAACAGGAATGACTTGGCATTTGAAATTTAATGAGTCAATACAAAATATTCGGTAACGTAAAATATTATTTAAATCTATTTTAGAAATCATCCACTATAAAAACACATCTGCTTAAAAGTGTATTACAGTGTTTACTGAAAGAGGTCCTTTATTTCATATTCCTACAAAAAACTGTCATTAATCCCTTTGTTACTCATTTTGGCTAGGAATTTTTGAAGACATTGGTAAAATTACTAACAGTGTTTATTAAATAATTATAATGCAGCTATAATCTTGGAAAAAACATAAAATAGTACAATATAAAAATATGTTGTTTTCTTCCTATAAATTTATACTGCTGTATAAATAATATAGCAGTAAACTGGAAGAATTAAAGTACATCTTTCTTCATATTAGTGATATTTAAAAGTGTGAAAAAGAGATAGCTAAAAAAATGAAAACAGCAACAAATATTTTTTATTTCTATATCTGGTACCCTTTTATAGATTAAATCAGCATAATAACTTATATTACTCCATCTATACATATACCTTTTTGAATTAGAAGTGTTCAACAGGGGTGCACAAAATGAGAATGTGTGTATGTGTGTGTGTGTATGTTGTAATAATTTATTTTAGTCACCATTATTCTTTTTAATTCATCTTTATAATTTATAATATTTTGCCCAATCTATTTTTAAATAAAATTTGAACTAGAAAATATAACTTACCTCATCAAAGCCATTATCATCTTTTTTCAAGGCTAGAAAAAAAGATATGATTCGTTATCTAATTAGTTTACATTATTAGTACAAAATACTAAGAAGCAAACAAATATTTCTTTGTAGTTGTTTAATTGAATAAAATTACTTCACTTAGAAAGATGTGTGATGCCTTCTCTTTCTGTTCAAGTTTATATTTATTGGTTCAATATGTGAAACAATAAATATGTTTAATGTATCTAAGCTATGATTATGCTATTTTTAAGAACAAATGTTATGAGATAGAAAAAAGGAAGGGGTGCTACATATGCTGCTTCAAACTGCTGAATAAATGGAGAGGTACTGAGCAAATAAACAGGCCATCTAATCACAATTGCGACAGTGCTGGAAAACAACAACATACAATACAAACCAATAAATTGTTCTCTGCAGCTTTTTTCAAGCAAGGAGTGTTATATGTGGACTTGAAATCTGACAGATTTGTGCTTTTCTGAAGATAATATCTCCATGCACCACACCATTTATTAATTTTTTTGCTTTTATAGATACTGGATAGGACAACACACCATAATAATTAAGTTTCAAGGGACAGAAAATAAAACCAGAGCCTTGTTTATTAATAAAAAGATCCTGTGAGTGAGAGGAAGTGCACTTTTGAAAGTACATTCTGAGTTCTCCTACCAGATGGCTACCACATAAGGCAATAATAGAAGGCAAACGCACTCTTCTCTTTAGCATCATAGCTTTTTAGCACTACTGCTTATCCTTATCATTACCTGAGTAAAGGTCACCTGTTCAAATAAAGCATTGAAGACACCGCCTTTCTGATTCATGTGAGAATTAGAAGATGCTAGACAATGGTGATTGTTTTGTAACAAATCAGTTTTCCATTTTCCATTTATTCATTTCTTTCAAAAAAAAAATATGGGCATTGGTACAGCAAAAGGTGGTACAGCAAGCACCATGAGTCACATAAACAAGTTTCCTACCTATTACTACTTGTATGTGCTCAGGATCAAGTTTCATCTGAAGAATGAAGAGGAATCCTCAATGAAAAACTGGACTTTTAATGAAGAGCTGACAAATTGTTGTGACTCAAGGACTGCCTGTAATTTTGTCCTACTACCATAGGGGAATGTAGAAACCTATACTATGGTATAAAAATTGTTTTGTACATGGAATCTAGCTTTGTGCCAAGAAGATAAATCATTTATAACTCATTTCCAGAAATTTCCCAGTCCAAAATACAGATTAATATAATTTTTGTTCCTATCTCTGTAGCCCTTGCTGCTTTGTATCATCATCATCAGGTATCCATCATCAGATGCTGTGAGACTCCAGGCTCTAAAATATTGGCTAAATTTTATTCTAAAGTTCTAACATTATTTAAACCCAATTCAAGACTGAGATTAATAAATAATTTTGAATTAAATCATTTAATAAGTTGCTTTAGCTCTAAATGAAAGAAAAGCTTGTATAAAAAAATTAAGAACTCACTGATTTGCTGTCACTCGAGTAATATTATTAAAGTTTACAAAACTATAATTTTAAATTATAAAATTCCATAGTACTGTAATTTACCATGTATCTGAAATGGTATGTGACAATGACCTTGAGACACAACAGAGATGCTTTTTAGGAAACAATCAGATAAGGGGAACATAGGCCACAGCTGCAGAGTCGGCAGAGCTAAAGGCTCGGCAGGGACCTTCCTTAAATTATTGGGCTGTATAAGTGATATAAGAATAAATGTACTTTGAGGCTTGTAAGATGCTCTTAATATAGCTTTACAATAAAGTAGAATTAGCTTATCTGGCCATGTTTCCTACCTCGTCTACCTGCTAAAGCTGATATTATCAGAGACAGAATATATGTATGTCTGTCACTCCAAACAAAAACAGACCTAGTGCCCCTGCTCAGGCAGGACACCCAATACCATTTCAGACAAATGGTTGTCCAATTTTTTTTTTAAACTTCCAGTGTTGAATCATTCACAACTTCTGGAGGCAAGTTGTTCCACTGATTAATTGTTGTCAGGAAACTTCTTATTCTAAGTTGCTTCTCTCCTTGATTATTTTCCATCCATTGCATCTTGTCCTGCATTCAGGGGCTTTGGAGATTAGCTTGACTATGTCTTCTTTGTAGCCACCCCTGAAATATTGGAACACTGATATCATGTCACCCTTAGTCCTTCTTTTCATTAAACTAGACATACCCAATTGCAGCAACCATTCTTTATAAGTTTTAGCTTCCAGTCTCCTAATCATTTTTGCTGTTCTTCTCTGCACTCTTTTTAGAGTCTTGACATCTTTTTTACATCATTGGATACAGTATTCCAAGTGTGGCCTTATCAAGGCATTATAAAAAGGTATTAACATTTCACGTGATTTTGATTCTATTCCTGTTTATGCAGCCTAGAACTGTGTTGGCTCTTTTGGCATATTTAAATCTAGGACTCCAAGATCCCTCTCACAGTCACCACTATTGAGTAAGGTACCACATATACTGTACCCGTGCATTTGGTTTTTCTTGCCTAAATGTAGAGCCTTACTTTTTTCACCACTGAATTTCATTTTGTTAGATAGCGCCCAATGTTCAAGTCTGTCAAGATCCTTCTATATCTTAAGCCTGTCTTGACTATTCCTGCCAGCTTGGTGTCGTCTGCAAATTTGATGAGTTCCCCATCTATCCCCTTGTCCAAGTCATTGATGAAGATGTTGAAGAGTACTGGGCCTAAAACAGAGCCTTGGGGTACCCCCTGAATACTTTCTTCAATGTAGATGCAATAAATACTGGTAATAGTAGTAGTATAGAAAAGTATGATTACAATAATGCAAAACCCTTTTCTGACTCACAAAAATCAAGGAGATAGATCTCACTTAAAGTAAAAAAATACAGACAGTCACATGTATCATATACTTAAAAGTTTAATTATATAATGACATTGTTTAAAAAAAATCTAAATTTTTCAGAATGCTGAAATTCAAGGGACATTCAATGAAGTTGTCTATCAACAAGCTTATAACAGACAAACAGAAGAACTTCACAACATTCATAATATGCTTGGACTTTTAATACCTGATGCACAGAGGGCTTGTTAGATTTGAAAACAATGTTACTTTATTTATTTTTAAATAGAATTATGCATAATAGATTTTGCCTCCTAATAATGTATTTCACATTCAATGAAAGTGACCGGACAGAAGAAAGTACTTCACATTATGCATAATTCATTTATAGAAATCATTGCAATATGATATTGTCGTACCCACCTAGCTTCAATGGCAAATTAACAGATTCAGGGAGGAAGTCTATTAAGTCTATGGCTATTAAGTATGAGTCAAAAACAGACCACCCAGGGTTTAAGGCAGAATGCCAACAAACAGTAACTGCCGGTAGCAATAACTTGAGAAGGCCACCATTAGTGGGGTTTTTTAGGGCAAGCTGTCCAGCTAGCCAGTATGTGAAATAAAATACAGATCCACAAGGTTTGGCCAAGGGAGCTCAAGTTCTTATAATTAATGAATGAAATGCATTCCTACAGCAATCTGCAATGTCTACAACAAACTGCTTGAAGCAAAACACTTTGCTCAAGCATTAAAACAATTAAACACTATAAATGGGAGTAACAGGTCAGGACTAATGGGCCCTTTTTTATTTATCTGAATGGTTTGCTGATTTTCAGCTCTTTAGCAAGGACACCATTACTGTACTATCAGGTACTTAGTATCAACCAGAGACTTAGCCCAAAATGCTATTCAGAAATCATCTCCAGGATTGGTATTATTGGCATCAGATATCATGCCTTTATTTTGCATTTGAGCACCTAACAACTACACTAAAGATTCAGTTCTACATCTGGATTGGATAAATGGTAGTAGGAGAAGCGCCAAGATGAAAAAGAAGTTTTTACACTTGAGGCATCCAGAGTCACAAGCAATTTTCTTTAAAGGAAAGAAGCTTCTGATATTCTTTAGTCGTTTTAATTCAAGCAAAAATTGCTTTATACTTCCTCAGCAACTAAAAAACTAAATTAGGAATAATTATGAGTAATGGGATTGGTAGTAACACTATACACTCATTTCCTTTTCAGTAGTTGATCTAAAACAGGCTTCATCAATTGCCCCCAAAATGTTGGCCTACAGTGATCCCAAAGGTCATGTTTACCAGAATTTTGAAAGATACAGTCTAATAGATCCATCTAAGGCAACAATTTAGGAAGAGCTGATCTGAAATTGTCAAATTTATTTGATTCCCTAGATCTTGATATCATCACTGCTGAAAATTTATTATTTGCTTCAAGGAAACATCACAAAACTAGCAGATAATTCTGCATATAATTTACATTAATCAGAAAAATATACAGAGACTATTTATGTTCAATGAAGCAACTAGAATTTTTCCAAATTTCAATATCCCTTTCTATAATCTACCTAAAATGCACATCCCTTATTCTGACCAGAAAATAACAACGTATACTTCAAAGGCAGATTTGGCACTATATTTGGCAACTTTTTTAAAAGATGGAAAAGTGTTACCTGCCTTGAGCTGCTTAAAGAAAAACTGGGCACAAATATAATAAACAAAATTAAATGATGTGCAACCTGCATCCTAGTGAAATTTGCTTCAAGTACTGTAGATGCCTTATACTATATTCCTATGTATACTCTAATATTCAGATGAATAAAGAGAAATCCATAAATAATGTATGAGATGGTTGTAGAATATCCAATGTAAATATGACATCTTACATACCTCTGTATGAATGACACAGCATTATGCTATGTCATTCAAAAGGTGTTTCTATATTTACAAAGCAAGAAGTGTCAAAAGATGATAAGGAACATTGGAGCAGCAGAGATAAGAAAATTTCTGAACAACTTCTGGTGGCTAATTTAGCTATCAAAGGAATAAGAGTACAATGCACACAGAGAGCTTCTTCTTATACTGTGGACAACATGCAATACCTTTGGTGAAGTACCAAATCAGCAGCACTTTATAGATTCCAAACAACTTAAATCACAAATTAATTAGCAAGTGAAGGCTTCTATAGTTGGAAATTTGTTTGACTTCCAAATTTTGTATTACCACTAAGCCATATGGATGCATTTTCATTTGCCTACTATTATTATTGAACAAGGTATGTATTGCCTAAAAGGCAAGAAGATTCCTTTTGTTACAGAAACCATTATTATTGATGATGGTGCAGGAATTAAATCCCATTTTCAAATGCAGTTCTCACAATGCTGCTTTAGATTATCTTTTTTGAAAGACTATTAGTTTACCCATGTAACTTGTTCCATCTCACAACTTGGAGAACTAATTCTATCTAGAAAGTACATTCTGGCCCGAAGGGATACCGATTTCAAGTATGCAAGCAATTGGAGCGTTCTTTCTCTCAAACATTCATAAATGATACTCCAGAAAAGAATCACTCTGATTCCATTAAAGAAATAGAACACTTTTTTCTAAATACAATTTACAACTATCCACCCTGATTGATCTGGTATAACAATTTTATTATAATATTCTTCATTTATTTTTGATACATTTAATTTTTTTATTTCCATACCCTTTGATAAATTTAACTTTTTCTATTTCCATATCCTTTGTAGGAAATCCTTTGACTTCAATCTTGCATTACAAAAGAATGACAGAAATTATAATTGGGTCATCTGGAACATGTAATGGGAAAGCCACTAACATACATTAGAAAGTTGCAGTCAGTCCTAGGGTTCAGATACTTTTTTATATGCCTTATATTTTTTAGCATTCATTCATGGGGAGGGGCACACCTTTTTCTCAAAAATAGTTTGAAGGGATTTGAATCCATTTAAAAAAAAACAAATTTCAATTAATTCAGAATACTTTCTACTCCTGTTTAGTATTTTTAATTGTTCATAACAAATTAATATTAATCTAATTTCAATTATTTTTATAAGGAGAGAGTACACAGCCAGTCAATTACTCTATTTGGAAATGTTCCATGTCAAACTACATCAGCAACTCAAGTATTAAAAAGCAGATTACAGACAGTTTATATTATGCTAAATATGACCAACAGCCAGTAGCAGCTAAAAGTTTTTTTAAGGTAAGTCAGAGAGAAATGAACACATTTATACTAATTCTCGGGACACAGCAGCTGTTAATCGCTTCAATTTAATCAGCAAGATGACCTCTGGATAAAACGGTTTGAAATGGATACACTTTTATTAGAATAATCAATTTTTCAAAATAGTTTTGCAATGCACAAAAAGACGGCCAGAAAATTGGGGCAGCGCCACTGGAGTGCTATGATGGAAAGATCTTCAGCCAAGCTGGGCGGCCTCCAGAGGGTGCTGGACTACAACTCCCATCAATCTCTCCAGCACAGATTTGAACGTACTTGGCAGCAGACAAAATTTCAAAAAGAAGTCACCCAAGGAAATTCAGCTTGCAAACTGGCCCACTGAGTAGCGAGGCGTTAGTTGGAACGGGGCTCGGGACTAAGGAATGCCAGCTTAGGAATGTCCCTCCTTAGGTTCCCCCCTCCCCCCCACTTTACCTAGTCTGCCGAAACTCTCCGACAAAGTTCGCCGTAACTTTTTCATTCTGCTAAGTTTCTCGGCCGGCTGCTGCGAGTCGAGCAAGTCGCACATCGGGCTGGACGGGCCGAGCGCCCCAAGACAACGCGACGCCTGGCGGATCACCAGAGGGACGGACGCCGCTGCCGCTGCAAGGAGAGGTTGCCGCCGTGTAACTCACACTCCCTGGCTGAACCCGAAAGGCCCTGCTTCTTCTAGCTAGTGCTGGAAAGGAGAGCCGCCGGGACTGCCTCGTCCTCGCCCATAGCGAGTTTCCCCCAGCTTTGAAAATTGGGCAATAGGCTGCAGAAGACAATGAAGGGCGGGGGAGGAAAGGAAAGGCGGTAGGAGCAGAGTCTCTCTCGGGGAGAGAAGTATGAGGGTGGGGGGGAATGTCGGGGAAAGAGGATTAAAAGATCTGGGATGGAGGGAGGAAAGAGAAGAGGACAGCACAGGGCTGCCAGGAGGGACGACCGGAGAGCAGGAGGAGGAGGAGGAAAGGGAGGGAGGGACAGGGAAGAGAAGGCTTGCAGCTGGGAAAGGCACGGGACGAGAAGCTGCCTGCCTGTCTCGGGAGCCGCGCGTGCAGCCGCGAGCCAAAGGGGAGCCCCTAAGTGCTCCCCAGCCCCGAAGCGCTTCTCTGCGCCCCGCCCGCGTTCTCCCCTAAAGGCGGAGGCCGCCCATCCACCCTGGGCCCGCCTCCCTCTCCCCTCTCCCCTCTCCTTCGCCTCATTGGCCGCAGCGCCGAACGCCGGCTCGGCGGAGAGTTTCTCTTGCACGCGTTTGGCGCGTTTCTTCTTTCTCCTCTTGGTGCCCTTTTCCTTTTCCGAAGTGCTGGGCGAGGTGGAGCTCGGAGTGGCAGTATCTAACCCACAATAGTTTTCCCTGTCTTAATAGAGAGCGGCCCCCATTAGGTCTCGCTGCCTTCCTTTGGGTTTGCTTTCTGACCAATGTGAGTAAAAGGCTCGGTTTATGCATTTAGAATATTTAGAATAAAGTCTCCCTGAGTTCAACCCAGAGGATTACAGGGACCTGTTGTTTCCCAGCAACGACACTTTGCGTAGGGAAGTAATTGACTCTTGCCTGCCTCGGCGATGCTTTCTGGATTTCTTGACTTCCCATTTTAGTCCTCAGCCCTAATGTTTCTTCCATCCGTAGTGGCAATGCGCTGTTTTTCGAGCTTAGTAACATGTTTTGATTTTACCTTCATATTAAGGAGAGTCTGGAAATTAGAGTTTATTCTAATCCACCTGTTTTTCATTCTTGTTTATTGAAGGGAGCTGGGCAGAATCGCCTTGTAGTTTCAAAGCTTCTGTTGTGTTGTTGTGAAAGGCTCACACTGGTTACGTGCCTGCCAGTCAAGCTCAGGTCTTGCACTCTTGACTATATCAGGGCTATCAAGATTTGATAAAAACTGCACAGGGTTGTTGTTATTTGTGGAGAGTTATCTGCTACTGAACCTAGCCTTGGGTATTGTTGAAAATTTGGCCACCTTGAGGTACATCTGTTGTTATTGAGGAACTCCTGATATCCTGTAGGTTGGCATGTACACTTTTAATATTTTTTGTTTTTAACTCTTGCTTGAGCTAGTAATAAAGCTTACAATCTATTTACTGGCGTCGTCATTGTCTCTAGATCCAAAAGAATCAGTTGCCTGGGCATTTGATCGCTGTCCTGACATTTGGCAAAATACCAACAGAGTATTGACCCTTTGTGATTGTACCTAGCTCAGATGGAACAGAGCCTTGCAAAATAGAGAGAGGCACACAAATCTGATGCTTCAAATTCTCCCTCTTTCTTAAATAAAGATTTTTTGGGCAGGAGGTTGCCTCCAAATTGATCTTGATACCTAGTGATTGTCTGGTTCAAACTTGCAGTTTCCTTGCCAACATTTCATAAGTAGTGTGTCATTGCTTTCTTTCTAGGGCTGATAGACAATGACTGGCTTTGTGCCTAAGAGGTTATTCGAACTTATCCTGTTCAATTGTAGCCTAATGCTTTAAGTCTTGCATTAAACTTGCTGTCCAAAATGAACACTACTTTAAACTGGTTGTCTAAAATGTATTTGCTGCATATTTAAATAATGCTGCTTGCAACACAAAGGCTGGATTCATCCCAATATGCTGAACTAATAATTGATTTATTTATGGTTTAATGTATTGTGTAAACCCAGCCAAATTATAGTTTATTCAATAAAATATGTTTAAAAAAAAGACTGACTGACTCTTTGCTAGAACCAGTAGCCTTTTTGCTAGCACTAATCAAAAACATTTTTTTGTTGTTGCACACGACCCAATTCTTTAAGGTGGGGTTGGGATTTTTGCATCGTGCTAAAAAACATTGTATGTACGATAATCCCAAATGGTTGAGTTCAAAGCCGCAAACATTGATTTACAACTTTGTATCATGCTAGACCACAAACAAGCAAATTACATTATAGATTAGCATGATGTGTGAGCTCAGGCAGTTTGATTCTATTTTAGTTTAGTATATAAACCTTGCTAATTCTGACATATTCAACAAAACATAGTTAATCATATTGACTTAGAAAAAAAATGCAAACTCACAAATGTGTTACAAAGTTTGTTTCACATTAAAAATAGTGCAAAATAAAGTGTGCCAACAAACACTGATTTGGAAGTAGGTTCTTGTTTTCCCTAATGCTATTGTGTTCTTACTCAATTTTAAAGAAATAGATTACTCCACAGATATACATTTAACATTCCTTTCTAAATATGCCCCCCTTCTTACTTAGCAAGTATTCATAAAAGGCAGTTTAAATATATTTTTCAATTCAGGCATTCTCACAGAAAATGCTGTGTGCTGGAGAATAATTTGTTAGCCCCTCCACACCAATATGAAGTACAAATTAGAAAAGTATATGAATTAAGTATTAATTGATTAAATGAATGATAAAATTTAAAGTTTATTAATATAGTCTGTGGAATTCCACTGCTTCATCCTTGCACAAAACCTATAGTTTCCATTGTCTTCTTGCAATAAATAAAACGTTATCATTTCTACAGTCACACTATATAAGATGTATTATTTATTTAATGATATTGTAGTTTGGCTGAATTCACACATAGTTTATAAATCCTATATAAGATAAATTCACATTGAGGTATAAACTAGGCCAGTGATTCCCAACCTTTTTGGCACCACAGATCAGTTTCATGGGAGACAATTTTTCCACAGAGGGGGTGAGTGGATGTGGATGGTTTCACATGCAATCCAGATCCTGCTCACCCGCAGATTAACTTTTGCTTGGTCACCCACCACTCACCTCCAGCTGTGAGCCTCCATTCCTAACAAACCAGGGGCCAGTATCAGTTCACGACACGAGACAACCAATTTTTAATTAGGTCTGTTACAGGCAGTCCCCAGTTAAGAACAACTGAGTTGTGGATAACTCATACTCATATAAATGGACTGTCTATTGAAGATGTAATTTTTTTAAAATAAAAGCCTGTATTCAGTGGTTTCCAGCAGTTCATGAAAACATTATTTGGTTTCAGCAATTCATCGGCTCAAGAAAGTGTTAAGTCGCGGAAATGAGACTCAGGACACCAGCATGATTGTCAATTGTTTTACTTCTGTCTAGGACTGAGCACTGAAGAAACCGCAGCAGCCGTTTTTATAGTTGGGCTGCTCGTGGCTGTGTCCAGTGATGGCTCTTCAAATCTCCCGCCGCCATGGACCAACCAATTGCAGGTAAGTATGTTAATACATAATACCCCTCCCCACCTGGTCCAGTCCAACCAATCTGAGCCTTGCTTACCGTACGTAGTCACGTACGTAGGCGGGGCTTTTATGATTTCTACTGGACCTGTGCAATTCAGTCGCGGTTTGGCCTCTGGACTGTTCAGACGGGTCTGTTGTTCCTCCCGCCCGTCTTCTTGGAACCTCCTGGCTGGTTGAGTCAGCTTGGCCGCTCCCGCCAGGGACTACTTTCCCGCTATCCTTCTGGACCTGTTCCTGTTTCCCCGACCTGCCTTCTTCCCTGGTCTCAGGTACGTGTTTGCACTTCCCGACCAGGGCTAGTGTTAGTAGTGATTGTTGCATAGTTATCAGGGTTTGTTCTGTTATTTCTCTTGTTCATAGAGGATCTTCCCCTCCCTTTCTATTTGTGTTTTGTCTGTTTGAGGGGTCTTCCCCCCCCTCTTCTCTGGTTGTGTTTTGTTTGCTGGAGGGGTCTCCTCCCTCCTCTATGGTCATTTTTGAGGGGTCTCCCCCTTCTTCCCTGGGTTTGTTTTGTTTGAGGGGTCTCCCCCCTCTTTCATGGGTCTGTTTGGGTCTCCCTTCGTGGCTCTAGATCTATGTGCCTCCTCCAGCTCCTCCCATCCTGGGTGTCTACCCTGTAGGAATGGGGCCCAGTTATCTCGATCACTTTTGCTGGTATACACAATGGTTCCCCTGTTTGAAATGTGCGGCAATTACTGGAGGAGTCTGCTGGTTTTTCTGGGCTATATGTAGGGTGCATTCTGTCTAGGTATGATCTAAGTTTCCTCCTCATTAGTAACTCCGCTGGACTTTTATTTGTTGTGGCACTGGATGTCATGTACTGTATGCTTAGAAGCTTATCTATCTTTTCTTGTGTATCCCCGGGCCCTAGCTTTTGTAGTGTTTCCTTCGTGTAACATACTATGCGTTCCACCCGTCTATTCGTCGCCAGGTGTCCCAGTGCTGTCAGTGCATGCCTTATCCCATGTTGTGCTAGAAACCTCTCGAATGTTGTTGCCATGAATTGTGGCCCATTGTTGGATTCAATTAGATCTGGCAACCCATGTGTTGCAAAAAGTTTCCTGAGTTGTCTGATGACGGCTTCTGTTGTGGTGGAGTGTATGATGCTTACCTCTAGCCATTTGGAGTAAGCATCTATGACTATTAAAAATGTGTGTCCTTTGGTTGGTCCTGCAAAATCAATGTGTAGTCTTGACCATGGTCCCCTTGATGTTTCCCATTCGTGTTTTGGTACTATGGAGGGTGTTGGGCTAGATTCCTGGTAGTGTTTACACATTGCCACCCAATTCCCTATCTCCTTATCCATCCCTGGCCACCATACATAACTCCTTGCCAGGGATTTCATTTTTACAATACCCGGGTGTCCCTCATGTAACAATTCTAGTATGCATTTCCTTAAAACATCCGGTATGACCACCCGATCCCCCCAATGTATGCAACCCTTTAGGATTGAGAGTTCTGTTTGTCTATTCCGGAACAGTTTGGCAGTTTCGTCGCTCTCAGTTTCTGGCCATCCCTTTCCTAACCAATTTAAAATTCGCGCCAGGATTTTGTCTCTGGCTGTTTCCTTTGCGATATCTGCTGCCGTTATTGGTAGGTTTTCTAATGTCTATTTGAAGGGTTGATGTGGTTGGTGCTGGTTATTTTCTATGTCAGGTAGAGGGCAACGGCTAAGCACGTCAGCATGATTTATGTCCTTTCCGGGTTGGTAGGTTAAATTGTAGTTGTAGGCAGCCAAGAATTCCGACCACCGCTTCATTCATCATGACAGTATGTTAGGTGTAGCTTTGTTTCCTGTGATGATACCCAGGAGTGGCTTGTGATCTGTGACTAGAATGAAAGTTCTCCCGTAGATATATTAGTGGAAACGTTTTACTCCGGTGACAGCGGCCAATGCCTCTTTGTCTAGTTGACTGTAGTTCTGCTCCGGCTTGACAGAGTCTTTGAATAGAATGCTATGGGTGCTTCTTTTCCATCTGGTAATACATGGCTGAGTATAGTGCTGATGCTGAAAGGTGATGCATCGCAGGTTAGTGTTATTGGAAGTGTTTCATTGTATTGTATTACTTTGCAGTCTGATGTGATCAAGTTTTTTATTTCTTGGAATGCCGTTTCTTCCCGTCGCCCCCAGGCCCATGTTGCTTTCTTGTCAAGCAACCTGTATAGTGGTTCCGCAATGGTTGCTTTCTGTGGTAGGAATATTATAAAAGTTAATGAGTCCTAGAAAGCTTGCAGATCAGTTTTATTTGTGGGCCTGGGGGCTTCTTTGATTGCTCTGATTTTATTTTCTGTGGGGTGGATCCCTTCACTGTCTATCAGATATCCTAGGAATTCAACTTTGCCGATGGCCAATTGGCACTTCTTTCATACTTTTAGTTCCGCCTCCTTGAATTTGCTTAGCGGAGACCTGAAGCGGTCTCGTAGTTGTTCTTTGTCCTTGGCTGATACCAGGACATCGTCAAAGTATGGCACCACCCCTTTTATCCCTTGCAATAGGCGTTCCATTAAGCTGTAGAACACCCCTGGGGCGACGCTGATGCCAAATTGTAGTCTGTTGCATTTGAATGTCCTATGCGTCACAACTGTCTGGGCTTCCACTGTTTCAGGGTAAATAGGCAACTGTTGGTATGCCTGTGCAAGGTCTAGTTTCACGAAGATTTTTCCCCTCCTAAGGAAATGTAATAGATGTTGTACCACTGGAACCGGGTATGTGCTTTCTTGGAGCCTGTTGTTAAGGATTGCTTTGTAGTCCCCACAGATGTGTACTGACCCATCTGGTTTAATTGGTATAGCAATTGGGGTTTCCCACTTTGAGTGGTCAGTAGGTTCTAAAACCCCTTGTGCGATGAGCTTATCCAGTTGCTCCTCGATTTTTGGTTTTAGTGTGAAAAGAACCCGCCTCGCCTTTAATCTTAAAGGGGCTATGTTTGGGTTTAGACTAAACGAAATTGGGGACCCTTGGTACTTGCCCAGTTCTCCGTCAAACACGTCCAGGAATTCCTTCATCAGGTCCTCTTCCCACTCTGCCTTGGTGATGCTGTTTATCCCTGTTACTTCGATTCCTAATGGTGCAAACCATTCGAGCCCCAATAGGCTGCGTCGATTCTGATCGACTATGGTTAGTGGAAGGATTCTGGTGTATTTTTTGAATTGTACTTTGAATTGTCCAGTACCTATTATGGGAATTTTGTTCCCCTGATAGTCTTTAAGCATTAGTGTTTGTCTTTCAATTCCTTCCTGTCTTATGTCTGGTATCAGTCTTTTTATGGTGTCCCACAATACCATTGATAAGTATGAGCCTGAGTCCACCTCCATCTGGCATGGCTGGCCTTCTATGGTGACCTGGACATATACTTTCCTGGCGTTTGTCGTGTTGGAGTGTCTGATGGTCACCGTTTGATGTGTTTCATCTCTTCTGTTGCTTGTCTCTTTCGCTCGCCTGTTTCTGCTATCTTAGTTCCAATGGCTCCCTGTGTCAGCCTCAAAATAATAATCAGTATATTCTGCCTTCTCTTCCATAATAAGTATATTCTTCTGTCTTCTAACTGTTGTTTCTCTGCTGCTATGCCAATTTACTTCTTTCGGCTGTCATGACAACGGTGGGGGGGGATCTTGGAGGAGAAGAAGGCTGGAGGTGTTTTGCATTCCTTTGCTGGGTTAGCAAGGGGAGGGGGGATTCTTTTCTTTAACTTTCCATTTCTTGGCTAGCCTCTGTCCCCTTTTGCGCAACTGCGAACTTTTATCAAAATATGTCAAGGTCAACTGAAGAAGCCTCATCACC
This sequence comes from Hydrophis major, assembly GCA_033807585.1. Classification (NCBI taxonomy): domain Eukaryota; kingdom Metazoa; phylum Chordata; class Lepidosauria; order Squamata; family Elapidae; genus Hydrophis; species Hydrophis major. The sequence goes on from CM066343.1 coordinate 106,732,997, forward strand.
ACCTGGAGATGACCACATGATCATATTCAGAAATTTTAATTGGAAGAATAATTTGAACTTTGGGAGGTAGAAACAATTCTATTCCTTTGTATGTGTGTTCTACCCGCCAATTTCTCAGTTTCGGAATTGAATCTGTAGTTTCTACTTTATTTGCCAGTAAAAGGATAACTTTGCTCTACACCATGGAGTCTGGGTATTTCTTTCTTGGGATCTAAAGGGAGCACAGACTGACATTATTCCAAAAACTCCCACATCAACCCACCCGGAGAAAATAGCAACTTTTCTTCCGAGGGGGTTTCATCTCATGTCGTCTCCAGCCAGCGATGAAGCCAGGGAACTGCAGGGGGGCAGTCGATGCTGCTACCAGAGATTCCAGCTGCTGACCTGCTGGCCGACCTGACTCTGGAAGAAACCCCAGCTGAGATGCCCAGATGGTCATTGGGGGTTGGTTGGAGAGACCTTGAAGACCCTCCTCCTCCCAGAATCACTGTAAGACGAAAAGATGTGAGGGAACGGCTGTGGCAAGAGGGGGAGGAGATGGAATGTAGGCTGGATCAAGCTGGGAAATTCATTATGAATGTTTCTGAGAAGCCCAGCAGGGCTCCAAGGCATGAGGGGGAAGAGGGAGCGAGGTCAACTCGGGGAAGTCAAGCTACCCCCACCCCCCTAGCCCAACCTACGCCTGTGCAGCCGCCTGCCACCGCCTGGGGACCCCCAGCAATAGGTGTGGTTCCTGGAAGATGCCCCCCGCCCCCCTTAGATGTGAAGTTTGGAGGAAATCCCAGAAATTTGGGGTTTTTCCTGGTACAAGTCGGGAGCTATATGGCAGAGTTTGAAAGGGAATTCACCTCTGAAGCAGCCAAAGTGAGATGTGTTACCAGAACCCTGGAAGGGATGGCAGCAGACTGGGTGGTGACTTTGAACAATGATAACTCCCCCCAACTGTGGAGCCTCGATGTTTTCATGACTGCATTGAGGAGAAGGTTTGAAGACCCTTTGGCAGAGAGAAGGGTCAGGATCAAAATGAAAACTCTAGTCCAAGGGGGGAGATCGGTGGCAGACTACACCCAAGAATTCAGGCAGCTGGCATACCACATCTGAGGTTGGTCCCAGGGGGGCCCTGGTAGAAGCCTACAAAGATGGCTTAAATGAAGATATGAAGATGAAGATACCACACGTGCATCTCCAGAAGGGACCCAGATGATTTGCAGTCGTGGTACCTGCTGGCGGAAGAGGTGGATATTGATCTAACCCGAAACAGACGCAGAGGAGGTCCCACCTGGAAAAAACCGCCCCCCCCCCCATGTCTTCGAGAGACCTCCACTCCCCAAAAGGGAGGGATGGCGGCAAGATCCAAGACCATGGCCTGCTTCCATTGTGGGAAGGAGGGCCACCGGATGGCGGATTGCCGGATCAAGACGGACCCACCGAAAGCGCGGGGCCCAGGAAGGAAGCCCGAAAACCCCTCAACCAAGTCTCGCGAGACCGGGCTGAAGACAAGAGAGGTTGTAGAGGTCGCCCTTTCGGCGGGAGAGGAGCTGGGACCTCCAACCCCCCTTGACGAGAGTGAGACCAACTTGGAAGATGACGTCCCGGTAAGTCCTAACCAAGGGCCCATGACCATCCCAATAAAGTCAAGGGAGAAGGGGACACTACAACCTTGCGCTTACACCTCTCGTAAATTGACTGACACTGAAAGGAGATGAGCAGTTTGGGAGAAGGAAGCGTTTGCAGTCCGTTGGGCTTTACTAGCTTGGAGGCACTTTTTGTAAGGAGCGAAACACCCATTTGAAGTATGAATGACCATAAAAATCTGGAAGCTTTAAAAACTCCTCGGAAGCTATCCCCTAAGCAAGTTAGGTGGGCTCAGTTTTTCAAGGGATTCAATTTCTCCTTGAAATATATCCCTGGGGGAAAAAAATTTATGGCAGATACTTTATCTAGAATGCCTCAATACAACAGTATCCGTAAAGAAGTGATAAGGCCAATCGTGTCCACTACACAGCTGGCTGGCCCTGTAGTTACCCGCGCGCAAAAGAGAAACCAGGAGAGGGATCTGTCCACTGACCTGATGGAACGATTTGAGGGGGCTTTGAAAATGGATGAGTGGTTCCTGGCAAATACGAATAACTGCACCGTTCAAGATGGTCTCGCCTGGATAGGTGTGAAATTGTATGTACCTCAAAGTCTGAGAAGCCAAGTGCTGCAACAAACTCATGATTCCAAAGTGGCTGGTCATTTTGGTTTTGTGAAGACCCTACATTTGGTGAAACGGCAGTTCTGGTGGCCTTCGTTGAAAAAGTACATCAAGACTTATGTGGCGAGCTGTCCGGTTTGCGCTTCAGCAAAAAGACCTCCTGGTAAACCACCAGGGCTGCTGCAAAATGTGGCCAGGCCAACTGCTCCTTGGAAGGAAATTTCCATGGACTTTATAGTAGACCTACCCGAGAGCAGTGGACACACAGTCATTTGGATGGTGACTGACTTGTTCTCCAAACAAGCCCACTTCATCCCTCACTCCAAGATCCCTTCAGCGAAGTCATTGGCCAGACTGTTCATTATTCATGTCTACAGGTTGCATGATGTACCTGTACTTCTGATCGAGGAGTCCAATTTACTTCGAACTTCTGGAGAGAATTTTTGAAGTTAATAGGCTCCACCCAGAGCTTAAGCTCCACCCACCATCCCCAAACTAATGGGGCTTGCGAGAGGACTAACGGGGTGCTAGAGCAATACCTCAGATGTTACATAAATTATCAGCAAGACAACTGGGTGGATCTACTGCCTTTTGCGGAGGTAGCATACAATAACTCTGTTCACAGTAGTACGGGGTTTACTCCTTTCAAAATAGCAAAGGGGCAAGATTTTGTGCCCATACCTGAACTGCCTGGTGAAAAACCCAGTGTTCAGTCATTGAGCGACTGGATATCTCAACTTCAACTTAATTGGCCGGTCACCTGTAAAGCTTTAGACGAGGCGCACCAGTCTCATAAGAAATTTGCTGACAGAAAGTGAGCCCTGCAGTGGTCATATCAGGTGGGCGATAAAGTGTTCCTCTTGACCAAGTATTTGCAGACTACCCAGAAATCGAAGAAGTTGGGTCCTAAGTATGTAGGGCCTTTTCCCATTGAGAGGATTGTAAATCCTGTGACTGTTCAATTGACTTTACCAAAGACTCTTCGTCGTATTCATCCGGTTTTCCACGTCAGTTTGTTGAAACCCGAACATACCTGTACCTTGAGACCGATCCAGTCTGATCCCCCCGTACCATTGTTGATTGAGGGTGAACAACATTTCGAGATTAAAGAAATTTTAGACTCTAGGAGATGGAGGGATCGTATCCAATATCTTGTAGCTTGGAAACATTTTCCTCCGTCCTATGCTGAATGGGTTAATGAGAAAGACATTAGGGCCCCTGAACTGCTCAAGAATTTTTATGCCAAATACCCTGATAAACCATAGAGATGTATGTCAATGTTAACATATGATTATGCTATTTTTTCTTACAGGGACTAATGTCCTTCTAGGGGGTCCGAATGTCAACCTCAAGATATCTTCCAATATCAGTATATTCTGTCTTCTCTTCCATAATATTCTTCTGTCTTCTAACTGTTGCTTCTCTGCTGCTATGCCAATTTACTTCTTTTGGCTCTCATGACAACGGTGGGAGGGGGGATCTTGGAGGGGAAGAAGGCTGGAGGTGTTTTGCATTCTTTTGCTAGGGTAGCAAGGGGAAGGGGGATTCTTTTCTTTAACTTTCTGGTGTATTTTTTGAATTGTACTTGGGAGGTGGGAACAATTCTATTCCTTTGTATGTGTATGTTCTACCCGCCAATTTCTCAGTTTCGGAATTGGATCTGTAGTTTCCACTTTATTTTCCAGTAAAAGGATAACTTTGCTCTACACCATGGAGTCTGAGTATTTCTTTCTTGGGATCTAAAGGGAGCACAGACTGACACCCTGTTTGTTTCTCTCTCTCTCAGGGGGGTTTCTCCATCTTTGTCTAGGGCCGTAGTTTTTTCTTGCTTGGCATGCCCTAGCAATATGTCCCCGCCGTTCGCAATACTTGCAGATCACATCTAGAAAATGGTATTCAGAACGCGGATGGTTCCCCTCACAACCGGCACAATGAAATTCCTTTATTTTCCTGTTCTGGTCTCTTCTGCCCTGTTCCCAATGGAGTTGATTTACCCCTTCTTCTTCATCATCATCTTCCAATGGGGAATTGATATCCTCGTGGTGGGTTGCGGTGGTATTTTTGGGGGTTTCTGTTGGCACTTTTTCATTTTCCGTATGGTAGCCGCCAATTTCTGTGTGGCTTTTGCTGCAGTAGCTTTTTCTATTGCTTCTTAGAGCATTATTTTAGGTTTCGTTAGTAATCAACCCTGTAGTGTAAGATCCCTCAGCCCCAGGACCACTCGGTCTCTCATGGCTTTATCCATATTTATGAATTCGCACATCCTGGCAATGTCCCTCAGCATTGCCACAAAATCACCGATACTCTCGCCTTCTTTTTGGTCGCGCCGATAAAATTCATGTCTTTTGATGAGGCAGGAGACAATTAGGGTGTAGTGAGCCCTCAGTATTCTTTCCAGGTCCGGCCAGGCCATCGTTTTCACATCGGTGGATGCCGCTAACGGTTTGGCCATCTTGAATACCGCTGGCCCACAATGTGTAAAAAAGACGGCTCTCTTCCTGTGTTCGGAAATATTATGGAGGTCGCTCCCTTCAAGGAACATGAGGAATTGGTCGATGTACTATTCCCAGTCCTCGGTTGCTGGATCAAACGGCGCGGGTGGCGAGTTGTTTCTGGCCATTTCTTCTCGATGCGTTGCCGATGTTCGTTGGTCACCATGTGCTTGCTGGTTCCCTTTGTCTCAGAATCCCACCTTCGTCGCCAGGGTTAAGTCACAGGAATGAGACTCAGGATACCAGCATGATTGTCAATTGTTTTACTTCCATCTAGGACTGAGCACCAAAGAAACCGCGGCAGCCCTTTTTATAGTTGGGCTGCTCGCGGCTGTGTCCCGTGACAGCTCTTCAAATCTCCCGCCACACCTGACCAATTGCAGGTATGTTAATACATAACAGAAAGGATATCCCATTTTTAGTCATATGCAGCCCAGTCATAAGTACAAGTGTCAATTACACAAACACATTTGAGTGAAAGACAGATTTAAGAACAGGGCTCTTTATTAACCCAGGGGCTGCTTATATATAAATCCAGAATTCATGGATATGATATTGTTTAGTGAGACATTTGAATAAATGAGTAAATCATGGCTGAGTTAAGTTAGAAGTTAGAATTCTTTATTGGCCAAGTGTGATTGGACACAGAAGGAATTTGTCTTGATGCAAATGCTCTCTGTACATAAAAGAAAAGATACATTCGTTAAGAATCATCATCTACAACACTTAATGACAATCATAGGGTACAATAAGAAATCAAATCATACTATGAAACAGTCAATATAAATCGTAAGGATACAAGCGACAAAATTAGTCATACAGTCACAAGTGGGAGGGGATGGATGATAAGGAGTGATGAGAAGATTAATAGTAATAATAGTGCAGACTGCTAAGTATGATTAAATTTGTCATGCAAACCATTAAGTCAAAGCTGGGCAAAGTGTGTATAGTTAAATGTAATACGTAAAACCAACCAAAGACTTGGATATGTGCAGAAGGAATGGGAACAGTTATGTCACATGTATGTATTAAGTGAGGCATTATTGTGGCCTCTATCGACGTCTGTAGAAAAGAAGACATGCTTTTATATATACCCACAGAGAGAATGAGACAGACAAAATATCTTGAACGATAGATGTCAAGATCCCTTACTATTGCCCATCTATAGGTGGTTGCTAGAGCAACATTATATACATACTTGTGTTACACAGTCCCTAGTGTATCAGGTTTAATTATCTCAATGATACTTATAATGGCCCTTTAAAATAAAGCTGAATTACACAATATATACTATATACTAATATTCATCCATACATCCAATTTGATACCATTTTTAATCCCGGCATTGGGGAGGAGGAGAGTCTGAATATTTACAGATCCTAACTAGCAGGGAAGATGATGGGATGTATGGTTTGGATCTCCTTAATCCTGGAATAAGATTAAGAACATCATAATTTACTTCAGTCAACTCTATGTTCATTTTTTCCATGCCATCCTGAGGAGCTGTTCTTTTTATCCTCACAACACATCTAATCCAGAATCAGCTTTAAATGTATTTAACCATCCAAAGCAATTTAGAGCAATTTTCATTTAAAGTACAAAATATAACAACAAATAATTTTCTTAAACATAAAATTGTGGAGTAGACAAATGGTAAAAAAATACAAACACAATCACATACAGAGAGAAATTAACTAATTCCCTATAATATATTTTAACTATCTTGATACCTGTGCTTTGCTACAAAACTATGTGGTTGGCTTAGTTTTTGGAGAGGAAAATAAGTGGGAGGGGGGAATTCTGCCTCTGCCTACCAACATCCATTGGTATTCATCTACTGTTTGGAAAGTGAAACAGTATTTGTTCTGTGAGCAAGGAGACAGCAAGGAGCCTGGCATGGCTTAGCTCAACTATTCTATACTAAAGCTGCTTGGTGCTGAAATTAAAACTCCTCTTCCTGTGCTTGTGTTTTGCATTTGGAACAGATTTCTTTTCAGGTGGCCGGAGGGGGAGTAGAACTCCATAGCATCAGAGCATGTTAATAATAATATACGAAATACTAATGCTCCTTTCTTAGTGAGCACCTAGAAGCCACATATGTGCCATATTTCAAGTCTGTAGGCTTTACGGTTCTGGAGATTTTATGATGATGCATGAGTTATATTTTGCTTTTATATATATAGATTTAATATTGATTTGTATTTCCAAAGCAGAGATATGAACCAGCAAAGTCATCAACTGGTATTATTGGCTGCCCACTTCTACCACTTCTGCACAAATCCTACAGATTTTTAGTTGCCAAATAAAGAGAGACCGAAGACTGGTTAGGCCCATGCAGAATATTCAGTCATAGTTCATTTAACTATATTTCATTGAAGAAACTGTAGTGTCTGCAATCATAACAAACAAAATAAAACAAAGAAAATTATGGTCTTGTTTTACGTGAATCTACTCTTGTGTGCCTTCCTTATCCTTTGCTCTTGTTGACTGGCTCTCACTAAAGTAATACCAAATGAAGTATACAGCATAAAGAGATTATAATAAAAAAAATTGAAGGATTTTCACATTAAATTTTTATAACGTTGCGCTATATTTTACTCACTCACTCATTCTATATGGAAGAACTGCATTCTTAGTTCACTGCTGTGGAATGCTACATCAGGTCTGTTCTGAGTACAATAATTGAAAACATATTTTTCAAGAATGAATAGAAGTAGATTGGAGATACATAGTTTTGACAGATGTTTCAGGTGTCTAAGTGATCATATAGTGGCGTTGTTTGGGGATTTGTTGAATGTTTGGGGATTTGTTGAAAACTGAACAAGGAAGGATAGGTTTGTACTAAGTGGTACATTCCCAACTGTAGTTCCATTGTAATTTATAATGGATAAATGTTAAAGCTAACGTTCTACAAGTGCGTCACATCAACTTTTCATTCTTCCCAGTGCACAAATGCTGAATAAGTAAACAAATGTTGTAGAGGTGTCAAGCTGTGAACAAGAATTATATGAAAATTTCTATGTGGCATTCAAATAAACCTAACTCTGTAGGTTGTTGGTTTTTTTTAATTTCTAAATCAATCTTAGGTGACTATATCACTGAACAAAAACTATATTGGGAACAGATACAGTGAACATAACTGGTTTTACTGCCTCTGTTATCTGCATGCCGCCACTGCCACTGTAAATGTCAGGAGTGCCTTTATAATGAAGATTGAAAGTTCTGGACCAGGTCATAAAGAGGACATGGTAGCAGCATTTTGTTCCATAATGTGGTCTGCAGCACATTTCTGCTGGTTAGAAGAGAGCTGTGAAAAAAAAAAAAAGAGCTGGCTATGCAATATATCCTTTTAGGGATTGCATACTTTCTATGCTCTGCATTTTGCTCTTGTTTCTTAGCCTACTTTAGCCTCAAATCTTTCAGAGGCTGAGTGACTGTGATTTTATTCAAATAACTCATATTGGTCAAATACAACTCAAACAGAAATTTTTGGGTATGCTAACAATATCCTTTTGTGAATGAGCTCTTGTGAGGGCTTTAGTGAAGAGCCAGTTTGGTGTAGAGATTAAAAAATGCTGGCCTAAAAGTCAGATGACTCTGAGTTCTATTTCCCCCTTAACAATAAAAGCTGATTGGGTGACATTCACTCTCTCTCAGCCCAATTTACCTCACAGGGTTGTAATGGAAAAATATGAAGAGGAAGACCTATTATGTTTATCACCTTGAGTTACTTGTAAAGTAATTAAGGCAGGATATAAATCAAATAAATAAAACTCTGCATAGGAAAATAACTCTATAGCTAGTGAACCACTTCACTGTAGGAAGATAAGTGGTTTTGCTAACAGTAACAAAATGATGTGTGGGCTTGATTTTTGTCAAACTAACATACTTCAAATTGCTAGAAAGCAAATTTCAATAGCTTTTTAAAATGTAGGGTTTTAAAACAAAAAAAAATGCTCTGAAGAAATACAGTGTTTAGGCTGACACTAATTATTGCTTAGACTCAAAAAACTAGGTTCCACGTGCATTTCTTCACTTTTCTAGATATACATTTGCAATAATAGGCATTGGGTAAACTGTCTCAATTGAAGGATTCAGTTTGAAGAACTTTGCAGGCATGTTTCCAAATCCACCATAAGACATGAAAAGGCTGATAGAGCTCACTATTATGCCAGGCTCATCGCCAACTGAATCAATCTAAAAAGTATCAGAGCAAAGAGATTGAATGTTTTAAGAAGAGCCACAAGAGGGAATCCAGGAAAGCAATTTAAAAAAGTATAACGCAAAAAGTCTTTTGGTAGGACCATCTATTAGCAGAAATTTGGATGCACTTAGCTACTTTAGATATTTGAGGAACTGTCAAATCAGCTTCATGGGTGGGTATAGATTACAGAAAGAGCTCATATTTTCAGCAAGAATTGATTCACATTGCATTTTGAAACCCTCAATAGTAGTGGATAGTGGATGTGGCAGTGCCTGGAGACAGCAGAAGAGAAATAACTGGAGAAGATAACAAAATACAAAAACCTACAAATAGAAATAGAACAACTATGGCAAAGGCAAGCAAGGGTACTACCAATAGTAACAGGAGCCTTGGGTGCAGTCCCAAAGCAACTGGAGCACCACTTGAACATCATAGGTATTGACTAATTTTCCATCAGTTAATTGAAGAAGGCAGCTTTACTTGGAATAGTTTCCATCTTGCAGTGATATCTGTAACACCATCAAACATACAGATTTGCCTATCCCAGGTCCTTGGTAAGGACTCAGTTGGTAGGCAAACATGCCAAATCCGGTCTGAACATCTGGCTGACTATGCAAATAATAATGATGAGGATGATGATAATGATAATAATAATAATATAACACAAACCTAGATTCTTGATTGTTACCGTTGAATACAATTTATCTGTACACCCTACTTGAAAGATACTGCGAATTATAGTAATCAAGAATGTATTGAGTCATTTGACATAGTTTAAATGCTGTCTTTGCTAGCTGTCCCAGGAGGGTGTTAAAGGTATGATTCAGTGCTTTGTTTACATCAAACATGATTGCATTGTATATAGTATATATTGAAAGGTTTATTTAGGAAGAAGAGATAATATCCAAAAGAAATTCCCATTCTATCTTGCAGTGTGGTAGCTTGAGTTAGTTAATAAGATTTTATTTCTCTGGAATCCGGTCAGGCTTGCATTTCTACATACTGTATATTCCCTTATGCATTTATAGCCTTGATATGGAAGTAACATTCCTATGTATGGTGCCTGAATGGGAGCCTGAATGGTGTATAAGCATTCCAACCTAAAACATGGTTGTGCAGCTATAGAAAGATCTTGAGCACCCTGGAAGCCCAGGAAGGAGGGGATGAGAGTAGGGGAGATGGAAAAGAAGTCTGATAGCAATGAGTAATGCTACCTGGGCGTGTCATCTTCTTTTGGTTTGACACAGCTTTTTATGTCTTTAATTATAATCCAGAGGCAGCCAGCCAAGCTGAATTATAGAATTACAGATATTTATTTTCTTATTGTCACGTTTAAAATAGTACCCTTTTGCACAATAAAAGAGACACAAAAGATTAGCATAGTAGGAATAAATTCTATCTTATTATTTCTACAGTCATCCTAGAACCTCAAAGTTTAAATGTGGCATATTACATCATGTCTAGTAAACAGTTGTTCTTTGGTTATTTGTTCTTGACTTGATTATATTAGAAACAGTGTATGTCCCAAGTGTGGAGGGGTGGCAAGGGGAGGAACCGGTTATAATTACAGTGACTATCAGAAGGCACTGCTTTATTAGTTTCAACCTTATTGGGAATTCTTAGACAAGGGTACCCAGATGTTATTTTATATGGTCTGAACCCTCTAATATGAATAGAGCTTAAATCAGTATATACATTGCATTAGTTTTAGGAGCAGGGTGATGCTAATATTATATTATTATAACATGGTATCTCTAAGCATTTAAAAGATGGCGAACTGAATGTACCATTCTAATGGTATTGTTAAACACAGAGAAGCAGTTGCCAAATTTAAAATACTTACTAGTGGCCAGGCAGTGATAAGGGAGATACTACTATAAGTCACAAATGAATTAAAGCAATCAACCTCTAAAAGAAGTCCTTCTAAGATGTAATATTATTTATCTATAGTAGTCTTACGCTGTCAGTCCTGTTCCTTTAAGGTCACATTCATGTTATGTTAATGTACTTTATGAACCAGATGTTTCCATTGTTACAGTGTGATTTCATAGTGCAATTTAAAAAGTCATGTTTGTGCAAAAAAATTTCATTCTCAGTAGATTTCATAATAATAGCATGTTATTATGAAATATAATAGATTTTATAATGAAACTGATTTTTATATTAATATTACAAGCGCTGGAACTGAAACTTTCCTCTTTTGTGATTCATCAGACTGTATATAGATGTAGAGATTTGATATAAATACAAAAAGCAGACCAGAGCAATAGCCTTCTCTACAATGATGTTTAGGTGTGAGCTGGGAACACTAAGAATGGCTGATTGAAAAAGAATTGACATCTTTAAACTGTGGTGCTGGAGTAAATTATTGCATATACCATGGAGAGCCGGAGTAACTAACTATGAGGTATTATTAAATAATATAAAATCAAACATTTTATTGGAAGCTAACATCGTAAGACACCTGATTAACTTTGGCCATGTCATGCATGCAAATTCATTGGAGAAGGCAATGATGCTTGGAATGGTTTGTGGAACAAGATGGAGCAAGCAAGGGGTACTCTGCTTGATAACATAAAAATTATCATGATGAACATCCAACAACTGAAATAAGCTGTTCTGATAGGAGAGCACTTGTCTATAAAGTCACCCAGAGTCAAGCAAAATTAAAAGGTTAAAAAAAACAGCAACAACTGTCATTAATGTTGCAAGTTACATTATAGACTGGGTAAAATCTATCAAGTTAGATACCTTTTTCTGACAGTTTATGAGAACAGGTGCCTATTTGAAAGGTTAGGAACCAGTGGTGGGATTCAAATTTTTTTACTACCAGTTCTGTGTGGCTTGGTGGGTGTTGCAGGGGGAGGATATTGTAAAATCTTCAGTCAGAGGTGGTATTTGCTGGTTCTCCAAACTATTCAAAATTTCTGCTACCAGTTCTCCAGAACCTGCTGAATACCACCTCTGTTAGGAACAAAACATTAATTCCAAGCACTTTGCAAGATAGATTTGAAGAAAAAGATACAGAAATTTTCTTCTCTATTCCACATACCTTCTCTCTGCATGACTTGAGGTCATTGTATCGCGTTGAGTCACTCAGGTTGAAAATCCAAAGCCTATCAAATATAGCATCAATGTAATATATTTTATAAGGGTATATCAGGGCTCCCAGGAGATGCTTAAATGTCGGAATATGACAGGCCAGATATAGAGACACTATGGTACCTTCTGCTGAAGAACAATTCAGCTTCAAACAATGAAATATAAAGAAGAATGGAACAGCAGAACTCCATGCTTTCCATACAGAAGATCACATATTCAGTCTTTGTCACCTTCAGGCAAAGTTATAAAAAGCTGCATTGCCAGACAGCAGCTGGTTCATATATTGTTCAAAGCAAAGATGCATTTTTGCTATGGCTTGTTAACAAATTACAGTTGTCTGATTTATCCACTTTATATAGGCTTACAAAATATATTGTTTCGTTTCATGAATTACCAATCAGCGGCTACTTCATATATTGTGCAAAACAAAGTTATGTTTCCACTTGCTTGTTGAACATTGGCCTGATTTGCACTCATCATATGGGCAAATGACCAAGTAGCATACATGTTCAGGCATTTTATTATGTGATTTTAAAACACAATATTTTATTAATGATATATATTGGGATAAATAAACCATCTGATTTAATATTCTTTCAACTAAGAGATCACTCTGTAGTACCCATGCATAAATATAGCACATAAATTTATAATACTAGGCAAACAGAACAACTAGCATGTTCTGTTTTAAGAATAACTTAGAATCCTATATCGAAAAAAGGATTGAGATACTCCTGAAAACATATTGTTAAGGCCTAGGTGGGAGTTCCAAGATCAAAAAACACATATCTCCTTTGCTAGTCTGTCTTACTGTGAGATACACAAGCAGAACATCGGAATTCCTGTACCAAATATCCTTATTGCTATAAAATATCATAACTTCTCAAGTTTTTTGTTTTTTTAATTGCTTTTAAAATATTATCATTTGTAAATGTCAGCAAGTCATATTTATGTCATGGGCATTTGGAATGAAATGAGAGAAAAAGCAAGGGTACATTTTAAACCTTTAAAACTCAATTCCCTATTTTAAAAAATTACATTTGGGATTAAAATTTCAGAAGAACATGCATGGCATATTTATAACTTCTTTGTAATTTGTGCAGGATCAGGAAAATCCTAGCTACTAGCAAACTGGTTTCTCAGATATTTATGATAATCTTCAGTTCCTCTAAAAACAGCATTCTTAATTCAAGCCTGTAGCTCTACTGATGTAGCCATGTCATATTTTTGGCAATGATATATACTTTTTGCTGTTACTGTCTCGTGGAATGCACCTACTTTTCACTTTAGCCTACAGCCCTAGTATTCTGTCCTCCAAGTACTGCTTAGCAACCCCAGGCAAGGTCAACCAGATACTACTAACAGCTTTGGTTTCTTTTAACCTGAGTTAAAAAACAGATCTGCGCAAGCTACTGTTTGCCGCTAACAACTCTAAATTCTGACTAGATTTTTTTTTTAAATTATCTCTTTACCCTAAGACTTTTTTCAAAACTATATTTTGATTTTATTAGACTATGTTTTTCCCTCTTAGCCAGAGTGATATGAATAAGATTAAATATTTATTAATCATATTCAAATGATTTGTATCTAAGGTGCAAATAAATCACACCAGAAATGTTACAATATTCAGACTGATGGACTCTAACAAAAATAAAGATTTTCTGAGCAGGTCTTTTTCAATATGAGCAAAAGATTATTTGCATAGGGTTGAGTTGCCAGTAAGAGCACCTGATGAGGAATGTACAATCTTGTCAGAACTCCACTTGACAGCTCAATGTAAATAATTCATAAATATCATAGCCAAAGAAAAATACATGTTTATGACTGTTTGCTCATCTTGAAAAGATCAAACTGTTGGATAGCAAAGTTCAGTGGATTTTTGCAGTTTACTCACAATGAGTTCTCAGTATATGTACATTTAAAATTAAGTTACTGGACCCTATAAGGCTTTTCTCATCAATCTCAAATCTAGAGAGGAATTACTCATTGAGAAGTTATCCAAATCAACTGCATATTTACAATCACATGTCAACTACACAATTACCTCAAGCAAGCCATTTTTGTTATTATTCTATGCAGAAAATAATATTAATTTCACTTATAGGGTTGGAATAGGAAGTGAAGAATTTTTTGAGCTAATATCAGAGAAGTATCTTCAATGCCTAAAATATATTGTTTCCTGACTCTTTTGATTTCATTTATCGATTAATGCGTCAATGTTCAAGTTGCACATGGACGCTGATGGTAAGTTTGTTTTTGGATTGTTGGGTTTTGGGGTGTGTTTTTTTGCAATTTTTTGTTGTGTTTTTGAAAATTCGTGTATCTTTGAACTGGGATAGGCATACTTCTTGAAGTTCAGCTGCTTTGATCAAACCTATCTTCTCGATCTATATTTAACAACTACACTACCTCTTTTTTTCTACCTTTGTGGCTGGACAATATACTTTAAGGCAGGAGTCCCGAATCCCCGGTCCATGGCCCACCACCGGACTGTGGCCGATTCAGAACTTGCCCACATAAATGGCAGTTTGGCGTGTATGCATGTGGATACCACTTAACTTGTATGAACAGCAGGCTGGCATGTGTGCAATCATGCACACAGCTCAACTTGCTCACAGGAACTTGTTCCCCTTCTCTTCCCACTAGCGCACAAGCCAGAAAGATTGGGGACTGCTGCTTTAAGGAACTACAGATGATTCTAGATAGATCATTTCATGCTGGTTGTTCCTTAGCATGACTTCTAGGAATGGCAAATGAATCACAGGAGTTTTTCTGACATGATCACTAGGGGCCAATATTAGAACATACACTTTTTAATATTTTTTAAGAAGTTCTCTATTAATGTCTACATTTATTTCAGAAGTAGAAATAAAGCATTATTGCCTTAGGACCATTTTTCATACTTATGACCATTGCAGCATCCCCAAGTTCATGTGATCAAAATTTGACATTTGACTGCTGTCTCATTTTTATCACAGTTGCCCCTTTTGTGACCTTCTGGCAAGCAAAGTCCAGTGGGAAGCCAGATTTACTTAACAACCACATTACTAACTTAACAGTTGCAGTGATTCCCTTAACAACTGTGGCAAACAACCTTTTACAAATTTTTAAGTATAACTTTAGTTATACTTAACTATGGCTAATTAAAAATGGTAGTTTAACAATATCTGGAGGAACTTGAGTTCCCATATTACTGAAAGACTGTTACGTTAGTTTATTAATCCATTCAAGCATTTTCTTTTAGTAAGATTGAAATTGGAAAAAGGAATGTAGGATCTAAATACAAAAAAGGCACCCTAATTTTTACATTGCAATATTGGATACAACCATTGTGAAAAATCTATTGTGTGATTTCTGTTCAAATGCTAGAAAAATTCATGGGAACCAGGATATTGTCCAGCTTCTTATATTTCAATGAGGTTTAGGCAGGGAATTTTTTTTTATAGATGGCATCCTTTAACCCAATCATGTATTCACATTAAGTTTTTCTGCAAGTATTTTTTTCTGCAGAATCCCCAAGGCTGAAGTCTAATAAATAAGCCCAGTAGTATGTACATATGTGTAATTCAGCTTAAATTAAATTTCACTTTGATCTAATATGTCTGCTAAAAAACATTAAGCTACAGCATGAGCATACTTGCAGAATTTCCATATCATTCATATGCCAGAAAAAGAAAACATCACATTTGTTTGATTAACCACTCCATTCTGAGAGCTGAGAATGGATAAAAGCACTTACAAAACACTCAACAAAACAAGGGAAACAAAATTATTCCTGCTTAAAACATGGTCTACTAAACAAATTAAACATTGCAGACTTAAATATTAACTCCTAAATTATCTTCTCATCTTACGCTTTAATTTCTATAAAGATTTATACAATTTTTAATGTGTATAAATCTTTATAGAAATTAAATTCCTCCCAAATGGACTAATACCTCAGAATATTTTTGTGTCCCAGATAATTTTTGTCCCTTAAATTTCGTTTCTCTGTTAATTGTTTGTTTCGAGCTGTATGCTTTTAATTAGTTCACCATTTATTTTTATTTGGTTTTATTATGGAACCTGCCATGAAATCCTCTGAATTATGGCAGGCAAGAGCTGAAAAAAAACTCTTCTCTGCTACCTCTTACATTTCTTGTTGAGCACTTGATTTTCTGTGGCCAATGCAATGTAGCAATGGCCTGGGGAGGGTGACCCTACCTGCTCTGTTTCTCACAAGACAGGTCACAGAGTCTGAGCTTGGATAAATCACTGCCTCTTGGCCTGTCCTGCCTAACCAGGTAGCCAAATAAAGTGGGAGAGGCAGAAAATGTGTATGGTTAGCTGAAGATCTTTTAAAGAGATTGTATGACAATATAATAAATAAATAATAAATCACACTGGTTGGTTTTGATCTATTTGCTTCTTATTGGATTCCGAGATGAGAAATTTTATAATTTGAAAGGAAAGGAAGCGCTGCCTCTCTTTTTTACTTATTACAATCGTACAGATTGATAACTGACTCTTCCATAATAAGGCAATAAGAGTATCAGAATCATTTGTTCAGCAATCATTCAAAGTTACAAACAGACTGAATAAAAAGACTTGTTGCTGGTCTCAAATTGCGACCACTGCAGCCTACAGTTATGATGGTCACAGCCAGTGGTGGTATTCAAATTATTTTACGACTGGTTTTGTGGGCGTGGCTTGGTGGTCATGGTGTAGCTTGGTGGGTGTGGCTGGGGAAAATCTCCATTCCCTCCCCACCCCCACTAACATGCCTTCCAGCTCCGTTCTCCTGTGCAGGGCAACAAAGAAGACCAGCCAATCAGGCACTCAGGAGGCAGAGAATATATGCGGGCGGGCCAGCCAGAGGTGGTATTTACTGGTTCTCCAAACTACTCAAAATTTCTGCTACCAGTTCTCCAGAACCTGTCAGAACTAGCTAAATACCATCTCTGGCTACAACATCCTATGATTATGTGATCACTACTTGGGACCTCTATGTTGGCTTCAGTTAAGAAGTCAGTGGGGAAGCCAGGTGGAAGTCCCAAATTGCAGTCATATAACATCACACCTAACAACTACATGATCTGCTGAACAATTGCAACTGTTATCATAAATTGTTGTCATTATTATATTTTGTTTTACAACCACATCATTTAGCTGTCAAATTGCCTGTACCACATTAAGGGTCATGACTGGTAGTCTCCAGCAATCTCAGCATTGGTTGCTTGAAGCAATAGTGTCATTCTAACAAAAGTTAGGAATTGGCCTAAATCTTGCAGAATTATGGATCTAGCTCTCTGGAGCTATAAATAAAGGAAACAGATCTTCCTTTCTTTAAAGATGCAACTCTAACAGTTTCTTGCAGATCGTGTACATTTCCATGTCATTCTTACATGTCATTCCTTGTCATTCTTACAATATTCAGGCAGATGACACTTTGCTTTCTGGCAAAGTGTCACTTTCTACTTGGAAAAGGTTGTGGAGTTTTTAGTTTCATGTCACTACATCATTGGGAAAACAAATCATTTCAGAGAAAGAAAGATACCTAGTTTGGTATTAACTAAAACACATGATTTTGGAAACAGAACATAACCCTCTACAAGAAGAATTTATCTCAATCGAAAGAAGTACCACTGCATCTTTCTTAAAACTTAATTTACATTCACAAGAAAAATCCTAAAAATTGTAATCATTATGCAAAATATAGAAACATATATTTCATATTCAATTCCCCCCTTTATCTGCAGTCAGTCAGTTTTAGAGATATTCTATTCTTCTGTAAAAAACTGAGCAGACTTTGTTTAACCCTATATAACTAGGTAAATCATTTATACCCCTTTTTCCCATAATGCAGTGCCTCCTTCTTTATAACCAATTAAATATATTTGTGGAAAAGGACCAATGTCTGCCAGGCCAGTGGAATCGTAGCCATTGATGCACTGAAGTTTTCTCCATATTTTCTTGGTATAAGATGAACTGAGAAAGTGGATGAGCAGGGGTGGGATTCTACCAGTTCATACCTATTCACTAGAACAGGTTGTTAACATGCTAAGCAGTTTGGAGAACTGGTTGTTAGAAGAAATTACTGGCCTAATTCTGTAAGAAAGGCATAGGAAACATACTGGTGTTGCTTGCAGAAACTGCCTCTCCGTTAAGCCTTATTACATTCTTGGCAGGACTAGACTTCCTGTCTCAGGATCATCTCTGGAGGTTTTTCCCCCTCCTTTGCTTGTGTGGAGTGACCATTCAAAGTTACAATGGCCCTGAAAAAAGGGATTTATGACCATTTTTCACACTTACGACTGTTGCAGCATCCCCACAGTCATGAAAGGCCAGACGAGGACAGGCGTGCCTCAATGTGAGTGATATTGAGTTGGCAATGCCCAGCCAATAACATGACCACCAAGCCATGTCCACCTAGTCACATGACCACCAAGCCACACCCACCGACTAAGCCACGCCCACAGAACCGGTTGTTAAAAAAATTTGAATCCCACCCCTGTGGATGAGGATTTGGTATTCTCTAAAATGACATTTCTTGACCTATTAATGTAATTGGGTTCTTCCTTAACAGTCTGTGTTCAAATTGGGTTAGTAGCTAACTTCGGTTATATAAACAAGGCCAATCCTGCAATATTTTGCTGATATGGAGATCTCAACACATTTTACACTTTTAACAGAGAACAAATAATCAGAGTTGGAAGGGACCTTGTAGGTCATCTAGTCCAACCCCCCGCCCAAGTGGGAGACCCTACACCATTTTTGACAAATGGCAGTCCAATCTCTCCTTGAAAGTCTCAAGTGATGGTGCTCCCATAACTTCCAAGGGCAAGCTGTTCCATTGGTTGATTGTTCTCACTGTCAGAAAGTTTCTCCTTATTTCTAGGTTAAATCTCTCGTTCAGTTTCCATCCATTATTCCTTGTCTGGCCTACAGGTGCTTTAGAAAATAGCTTGACCCCTTCCTTCCTTCCTTCCCTCAAATATTGGAAGACCTCTATCATGTCTCCCCTGGTCCTTCTCTTTACTAGACTAGCCAAGCCCAGTTCCTGCAACCGTTCATTGTATGTTTTAGCCTCCAGTCCCCTAATCATTCTGGTTGTTCTCTGTACTTTTTCTAGAGTCTCAACATCTTTTTTATAATGTGGTGAACAAAACTGGATGCAGTACTCTAGGTGTGATCTTACTAAGGCTTTATAGAGTAGTATTAATACTTCCCTTGATCTTGATTGTATCCCTCTGTTAATACAATTTAGGATTGCATTAGCTTTTTTGGCTGCTGCTGCACATTGCTGGCTCATATTTAGCTGGTTGTCCACTAAGACTCCAAGATCCCTCTCACTGTTACTGCTATTGAGCCTGGTTTCACCCAGTCTATATGTGTACTTTTGGTTTTTCTTGCCTAAGTGTAGGACTTTACTTTTCTCTACATTGAATTTCATTTTGTTAGGATCTCAAGCCTATTTCATCTCTGGATCTTGAGCCTATCTTCTTGGGTATTAGCTATTCCTGCCAGCTTAATATCACCTGCAAATTTGGTAAGTTCCCCTTCTATTCCCTCATCTAAGTCATTAATGAAGATATTGAAGAGTACTGGGCCTAAGATGGAATCTTGTGGCACCCCACTGCTTACTTCCCTTCATGTAGACTTAGACCCATTAAGGACTACTCATTGAGTACAGTTTTCCAGCCAGTTGCAAGTCCATCTATTGGTGGTACTATCTATTCCACTTTTTTCTAGCTTACTAAGTAGGTTGTGGTCTACTTTGTCAATGCCTTGCTGAAATCTAAATATATTATGTCCACAGTATTTTGCTGGTCTACTAATTTAGTCACTGTGTTGAAGAATGAAATAAGATTGGTTTGGGATGATCTGTTTTTAACAAACCCCATGCTGACTGCTAGTTATTACTTTATTTGTTTCTAGGTGTTGGCAGATCTGTTTTTTTATTATCTTTTCCAGTATGTTCCGGGGTATTGATATTAGGTTGATTGGTCTATAGTTTCCTGGGTCTGTTCTTTTTTCCTTTTTTGAAGATGGGAACCACATCAGCTCTTTTCCAGTCCTCTGGTAGTTCCCCGGTGCACCAGGATTTTTGAAAGATATAGTGCAGTGGTTCTGAGATGACCTCTGCCAGCTCCTTTAAAACTCTGGGATGTAATCCATCAGGCCCCGGTGATTTGTTTTCATCAAGATTTTTTTGCTTATTTTAACTTTTGTTTCTGGTCTGTCTTTTACAGTTATGTTTTTAGTGGGTTGAGCTATAGTTTCTTTTTGCATGAAGACGGATGCAAAGAATGAGTTAAGCAATTCTGCTTTTTCTCTGTTGCCTGTTACTTCCTTGCCATCTTGTCTCTTTAGTGGACCGACTGTTTCCTTGATTTTTTTCTTGTTATTTATATGTTGGAAGAAACATTTTTTATTATCTTTGACTTTTGTTGCAAGTCTTTGTTCATCTGAGCCTTTGCTATCCTGACTTCATCTTTGCAGATTCTGGCTATCTGCTGATATTCTGCCTTAGTTGCATGTCCTTCTTTCCACTTTTTGTACTTGTCTTTTTTTTCTTTCAATTTGCCAATTTAATTTTGTAGTCCTTTGTGTTACCCTTGTATTTCATGATCTCATTAAAGCTAACCAGAATTTTTTTCTCCAATAATTTCAAACTGGTGACCTATGATCCAGTTATCATGATGGTGTGTTGCTGAAAGAAAACAACAGTTGATCAGTTAAGTGGCTGATTGGGTGAAGCAGAGCCATCAAATGATTTGTCCAAAGAAAAGAGCAAGTTAGCTTTTGGTTTTCAGTTAAATTCATTGAAATTCTTAGCTCATCAAGTCAGTTGTCACATAAAAAATGTAACATCAATATATTATCACTACATAGCTGATTATTATCCTAAAGAGAAAGCATTCAGAGTGATATCAGAAGCTTGAAACAACAAGACAGAAGTACAAAAGAACTGTATAATGAACAATACTTGCTTTATGTTTTATAGAATATGTAAAGGTGAACTTATCTTTATTGGATTATGGGCATAATGATTTTCACATTATAGCATCCATAGATTCTCTACAGCAGAGCTACAGCTTAAATCTGCAAAAGCTGAAATAAGCACTGAATAAGCTGCAGAATTATTTGAATGCGTATCTACACGTTTGTCAAAATTTGACAAATATAGTATTAGGTATGTATAGCAGATGGAGAAAAGACATTGCCTATAATTTTGATTAGAATCAGAAACAGTGATCACAGAAAACAATGTGGTTGTTTATAAACATGCACATTTAGTTAGAAATGAAGACTGGTATGCTTTTGGGAAGGCAAATATAACGACCTTCTTAAAAAGTGATGTAACAAGAAAGATAACAATATTAAAATGAGTATTAAAATGGGAAAATAGAACTCTTGAAAAACCATGAGACAGATATATTTGCTCAGCCTGCCTCTTTACCTTTGTTCTAGTTGCTGTTAAAACAAGTGAACTCTCATTCTAAAATGTTTCTATCAAATGATAAATGACCTTCAATGTTCATAAATGAGGCCACTATGCTCTTTAAAAAGTGCTTTTATTCATAATCAATTTTTCTCATTGAAACTGATGGTTTTCCTTTCATTCTGTATATTTTATGAATCTTACAGATCACACTTCCTGTAAATAAGACAACTGATAATTTGGGGTCGTCACTTTACAATCCAAAATTGGGACCAGAATTTTTGATGCTATGTGTTAAAATGCAACTTCTTTGCTTAGCAATGGCAATCCAGAGTTTCAGTTGTTGTCACTAAGTGAATGCTCCTGTTGTTAGATGAGACAGCTTCCTGCTGGCTTCCCACAATGAAGTCAGTGGAGAAGCATCAGGAAATTGCAAGCCTCCCACCCTACTGGTGGGGAAGGAAGCAAGGAAGTGCATGGGAAGGCCGGAGAGATTGTACAAAGGCCTCAAGACCACTTGGATTTTCAACTGCAGAGCAAAGAGGCTTCAGAAATTGAGAGGTCTGTATAAACAGGTTGCCAAGTGCCCAGATTGCAATCACTTGACTGTAGGAGGGGATGCAGCAATGGCCATAACATTGGGTACAGCCCCTTCATTCATCATCATCGTAACTTTGAACAGTCATTGGAATGAATGGTTGTTTGTCAAGGATCATAGATGTTTTAACACTATCCCCAAAAGGGGATATATGAAAATAGGAAGTTGGCATATTGGAGTTGGAGACCACCTGGAACTTTAAAAAAAAAATTGATAGTGGAATTTTAACAAGGCTTGCAAAAGATACATTGTAGCTGAAAGTTTGTTATAAGATAACAAAGCCCCTGGAAAGAGAAAGTGAGAAAAGAAGCAAGAAACAGTTTTGGATTATTGGATGATTCCTGGAACTTTGGATGGAGGATCCTAATGAAATGAAATAAAATCAATTGGGGGTTGTTTAAACTTCTTTAAAATGGCATCACTCCTTGAACAGTTAAAAATGAGACTTAAAGAACAAAAAGAAGAAGCACAACATGGAAGAGGATCTTTTGGCTTCGTATTTCAATTTTTAGAAATGGAGATCTTGAACTATGAAAAACAAGAAACGCTGGCAGAACAAGAATGGCGGGACAAAAAAGAAGCCTCTTTAATGACCAAACAACTTTAAGCGGGTTAAAGGGAAAGGGAGGAAAGGGAGTTAAAAACTTAAGCACTGAAGCAACAACAACAAAAAAGAGTAATTTGAAAAGTAATCATAATATCAGGAACAAGCAGAACGGAGGATCACAGAAGGGAGAATTAGACAGAAAGGGGAATAAAAAGGGGAGGGAGAAGAAGAGAGGGAAGAGGGAAAGGAAAAGGAAAAGAAGCTACAAAAGACAGAAACAAGATATAGAGGTACAGGAAAAACGTACAAGAATTAAAGGTATAAACCTATTTAAAAGACACAGAGACAATGGTTAAAATTTAACTTGAGAGGATTCTGCAAGGGTGCAGGGGATAGCATGGGTTAGAAAATATGTTAGATGATTGAAGTGATAGAAAAATATTCTATTGATATGTAGTGGAATATTTGTAAAGAGAGGCTCTCAATGATTTAAAAAGAACATTTTAAAAAAACTGAAAAGAAATGTGGAAGATTTTCATCAGTTGACAAGATGAACTTGAATAATAACTTTATTGACTACTGTTAATAACTTTATTGTTAATAACTTTATTGACTACTGTTAATAATTGTTTGGTTTTTTATTTAAAGACAGTAATAAGTAAAATATGAAATAACAGATGATTAAAATGAAAGACAACTGATATTACCAGGTAATGTTTGTTAAAAGAAATAGAAATGTAAAAGACTGTTATTAATGGCAGAGCTGTACTTGAATAAAATAATTATTCCATTTGCTATTGTTATACATATATACACAGATATACATATATACTTTTTTCTTTTAAGAATTTAGTGTGTATTTTAAGGGAATGTACCAAGCATAATTCGATTGAAAATAGGTATGTATTATAAAATAGAGGTTAGAAAATGAATGTTATAACTGTAAAGATGTAACTTTAATTTTTAAATAAGATTTGAAAAAAGATACAAAGGTGTTACAACACTCCAGTCTAGTAATTACAGGAGAAAACTTTTTTATGTGAAAACATAATATGAAATTGTAAATAGGGCAGACAAAAGTATAAAAACATTGATAAGAAAGATTTTAAAAATTAGAAAAAGATATGTAATTGAATTAAGAAAGGAATGAGATAATTTAAAATAAGGCTATAGGCAGTAAAGTAAGGGAAAAGCTATTGAAAAAATTGTGAAAATAGTTATAAGATATGGATTAGAATGTATAAGATAAAAATGTATTGAGTTTATGTCTGTATGAAGTGATAACCCAGGGTCACGCTGTTCTCAAAAAGACATCTTATTTGTATTTGTATGTTTTGTGAAAACTTAAATAAATTATTTAAAAAAAACTTGGAGAAGGCTCCTCAAAAGGCTGTTTATACATTGGCATGAACTTCAGAAAATGGCTGCCTTTGGTCATTAATGCTCTTAAGCTTCTTGTCCAATCCTAGGGAACCTGGCACAGGCAACTGTGTGATTTGAATTTTTTTTTTTTTATCAATTTTGGGAAAGAACTCAAACATCACATTCCAACTATATATACGGGTCTAAGATACAATGGTAATTCTTATAAATCACCATTTTGTGTATGTTCCGAAGGGACTACTTAGAATATAGTACTAAACAATTTTTACAGTGTCCACAAGAATAGCTGTCACCCTATGCCGTTCATGTGCTGCTCAGCAAGGATCAGATATAAAGTAAGAATGAGTAAAGCAATATTACATAGCTGATTGCTAGTTTGTCTTGTACAAATTAGACTCTGAAAGAAATGTTAAAAAATCTAAACCATTTCCCCATCTTTGCAATGTATTAAATCTTAGCTGCTGTAACCTAGTTGATAAATTAAGAGACAAAACTATGCCCTTAACTAAATCACACGCTATTTTTGTCTAACTTGGAAATTCAACATTTCCATCTTCCCCCAGGCAAACATTAGCTTATGTAACAACTTGAAACACATAGTATTCGCATTACTTGATAATATGTAAGCTGTTTTTTCTCTGTGAATCTAGTCCTTAAGCAAATGCCAGTTGTGTGAATTCATTCTTCCAAATGGGTGTTGTTGCCAAAACTGGCAAAAATGTAGCAAATCAGGGTCACATGATCATTGGATGCTACAACCCATAACGGCAAGCCAATTGCCAAGCACCCAAAATGCAGTCATGTGACCATGAGAGGATTGTTGCAACATTTTACAATGAGCAAAAATGTTTTGTGGGTTATAAAGCACCCATTTTGTCATAATTTGAAATGGTCATTAACTGTAAATTAAGGGCTACCTGTGTATTTGTGTTCTTTTCCCAAATAGCCTGTTTTCTTCATCTAGGCTAGAGGTCTCCAAACTGGCTGGAGAATTCTGGGAGTTGAAGTTCACAAGTCTTAAAAGTTGCCTAGATCCTGATCATTCTCTAAAAGGATTCTACATTCTACACCAACATGGAAAAAATTGAAAACTGATGAAAGGGTGATGAGTTCCAAATGATTGGGGACACCACTATGAGGAGAGAGATAGTATGAAAGTTTCTAAAAGTGGAATCAGTCACTTCTGCATTTCTGTCAGCAGAATCCCTCTTAGCTGTGAGTTGTTTTGGTTTTCCTTCTCTCATGGGTAAAATAGAATTCAAGATTCAATTAAATGATTTCATGTAAAGATAGGCAGAATCATATCCTTAATTCATTATAGTGATAATCCAACAAAACAATGCAATATACCATTTTTAATTAATGCAATTTCCATGTTAATTACAAAACACAAAAAGATATCCTCCAGTAGTACACATATCATATCTAGATACAAAAGCCTAAACTTTACACATCTTGAAACTTTCTAAAGTTATTGATGCAAAATTTCCATGATCCTTGATGGATTCACTATTATCCTGAGATAATCTACATAGATGGTTGTCCAGAGAAAAGGGGAATACTAAACAGCAAGGCTAATATGGCACTCAAAAGCAGAAGGTGCAATTACATTTTCACATTAATCATTCACAAAATAGCTCAAATAAATATTTACCCATCAGATACCTAACAGAAGTTGCTAGCAGTCCAATTAACTGTTCAGATCAAATAAAAATATATATTTCCACATGCAGCTTCCACCTTCACAAGATATCTCCACTGAGAACTCACTACAGAAATAGTATCCAAAACTACAAGTTCTCAAAAATCACAAATCTGGTTTAAATAAAGTGAGAAATAATGGCTTTACAAACAATTTGGGATGATATGTTGAACTTTTTCAAAAAGTTTGTAAAGTAGTAAATGTCTGTTGGTCTAGCTTAAGATGTCGCATCCAGGTGGAAATACACAATTGATCTGTTAAATCTCACTGATGGCCTTACATTGTATTTGATTGAGTGAAGACTTCAATTAACACAAGACTGTTCTTCCTTTGGCTCAACATGCCCCCTTTTCACACTATTTCTTAAAAACCATTCAACTCTGCAAAGCAAATTTGATATGGGAAAACTGTTGTTCACATCTTCATGATGAATAAAAGATTAATGAGTCCTAGTTTTCAGAGTTTTGTTTAGGAAACTTCAGCTAAAAGCTAAATACAAAGGAGGAATTTACCCACAATAGAATGTTATAGCTGTTCAGTTCTTCTGAAAAGTATTCCACTGAAGCACGCTATTTTCCACCATTTTCAAATTGCTATGCAATGTTTACTATGAAGCAATTTCAATCTTTACTAGATCATCTTTCTTCCCTGCTTAAGAAGAAAAACAGTTTTAACTATGGATATCTAAATAAAGCAGCTATGCTGTGCTACAAATGTAAAAAGAAAAATGTACTTTTGAGTGTACATGGATGTATATGTCCCTACCAACTGAACTGTTGCTAAAAGCAGAGATTGACCTTGAGATGCTGGTAAAGCTGTGAAGATTATGTACATGATCCACACAAAATACATAGTTCGTCTGAAAAGCCCTGAAGCATCCGTGAGCTTCAAAGCATTTTCTTCTCTTCAAGTCTGAAGCACAGTGCACTGAAACAGCCACTGTTTAGTGGTTCTATTTTAAGTATACAGTAACAATATATTGGAAATATCTTCTCTGATAGATGTTAGGAATAATTATATACAGACAGATTATATACAGACAGAAATATATACAAAAAGCTTTGTACATTAGAAAAAGTAAATGGATAATTCTTGTACATTAGAAAAAGATAATTGCTTGAGGACTGAATCAAGAAGACTTTTCAACACAATCTATAAATGTACAGAGATCAAAGGAAAACTGTTAACACATGCCTAAATAGCTAGTAGATTTTTGACATAATACTGCAGGTTTTTACCATATGTTTAATTTTTTTTTAAAGTCAAGTGTTCACTTCGTTGGTCTCTCCTTAAGTACAAAGGATCAGGAACGATATAACCCAATGCAATCAAGATTTTTAAAGAGTTGAAAAAGCCGGTTTCAAGAAGTTTAGCATGAGACACTGTGGCAGGCTGCTGTGATTAAGAGGCCATATTCAAGAATCGGATGGTGCTGAAGGTACCAGCTAGCCAATAACACCATATCACATTCCTTCAGTTAAGGTCATTGCTTAGTGATAGCTTCTTTCGCTCACACCTTTGTATTCTATTAACATGAAGATGGTGTAAGCTATGATTATGTGATACCTCACCTCTGCAGTGTCAAATACTTGCCAACACCTACTTGACACAGATTTAAAGAGCCTCTTTATTTAGCAGCATGGAAAAGATGACAGTATTGTTTCTCCATCCCCCACCCCCGAAGTCTGTGAAGTTTAAGAAAAAGTAAATGGTTTCTCTATCTCAAACTTGCACTCCTCTAGTTTTTTTTTCTGTAGGGGGAAAAGAAACCCAAGTAATTTTTTACTAGAATCATTAGATGCAAATATAATACTGTTGTTTCCAAAAAGAGGAGGAAAAAAATCAAAATAAACATTAAGTTCTACTGAATATTTATGTACAAATTTAGTGCAATGAAAACAATGTTTCATTTTAAGGCAGCAGTACTATTTTTTCATTCATTTTCATATCTACTATAGGGATGGTCGGAATCCTGGAGCAGACCTAAAAGATAAAATTACAAGAAATTATTAAGGTAGAGATTACAGAATTGTCCTTTGCTGAACATGGTGGCTAATAACTATTAAGAATGGAACACACCCAATTTCTGTATGAATATAAAACAAGGGATATTTTTAGTCATAACTGCAAACAAAGTGCTGGTTGACAACCTCTCTTAGCACTGAGATAAAGGGAGTTTAACTCTCCAAGGCTTGGTTAATCTGTGTGACCTCTGATATTGTGGTATTCTTCTGGCACATCTTTATAACTGGATGTGGCAACACTATCTTGCAGTGGATCTCCTCCTTTCTCCAGGTCATTTCCAGATGGTGGAAGAAGAAATCTATCCCAAGACTATTTGTTTGTAAGGCTTTTTGTATCTTGATGCTCTCCTCATATATTATTTCTACAATTGCAAGCATCAAATTAGGTCTCATCCATATGCAGAGGTTATCCCATCATCTTGAAGCCAGGATAACCATGAGATACTATGAAATTCCCGCCTCTGTGCCTTCTTGTTAATGACTGAAAGGAGAAAAACAAACCTGGGCTCAACCCTAGCTAGACTAAGTTACAGAAAATTCAAGGGTTCCCCATTTCCAGAAACTATCTAACTTTACATATTGATGGAATTGCAGTTTCCCAGATAGAACTGCTGCTGCTGCACAGGTGGGACTTTTTCTAGACTTGACTCTTGCTCAAGGAGCAGTTAGCAGCTCTAGTTAGAAGGGTTTTTCTATTGATCCATTTTGTACATCAAATGTGCGTCTTTAGCAGATTGGAAGGTCCTCTTCCTGGTCACTTATAACAATAGCAACAGCACTTAGACTTATATACCGCTTTATAGTGCTTCACAGCCCTCTCTAAGCAGTTTACAGAGTCAGCATACTGCTCCCAACAATTTGGGTCCTCATTTTACTCACCTCGGAAGGATGGAAGGCTGAGTCAATCTTGAGCCTGATGAGATTTGAACTGCTAAATTGTAGGCAACTGGCTGCAGAAGTAGCTTGCAATACTGCACTCTAACCACTGCACCACAGAGGCTTCTTATCCTTTATGCATAATTATTAATAATTAAATAATTATGCTTTATGGTTGAATATTTGCAATGAACTATGTGTAGGGCTGTTTTTGAAAACCATAAACTATTCTTGGTAAAGAATGCATTAGAATAAGTGGTTCTGAAGGCACTTTGGTTCAGCTGCACTAACTGTCAGTAGGCTTCTGGGCAAAAGTTCAAGGTGCTGATCACTTTCTATGAAGCCTCTCACAGTTTCAGGCCTGCTTATCTGTGGGAGCTACTTCTCTACTGTTATGTCTGTCCACTTTATTAGAACTAATAATGTGGGCCTGTTCTATGCCATCATTTAACACTAATCTCATGGGGGATTGGAGATATGCTTTTCAGTGTCCGTACTTGCCCTATTGGATAGTGTTCTATCTCCTGAGGTCCACACAGTCCTAACCTATGTTATTTAGGAAAGTCCGCCACTGAGGTTCTTTCCACTGGCTCTGGAACAAGTGATTTGGGACCCTGAGCAGAAACCAGGATTTTATTCTTTAGCTGTTACCATCTCTATCCCCAAGATAAACACTACAGTTTTGACTTTTGTTTACTCTCGTTTTATTTCATGATGCTGTACATTGCCTAAAATTATTTGAGGGTTATAAGTTGAATAAAAAAATAAGTGAAATAGAAATGAGGTTACTATAATTCAGTAGTGCCCAGTAACAGAGACATACTGATTTTTACTGTACAAATTTATCCCACTTAAAAGGATTTGTCATAATACATAAAATTAATTTTCTATTCAAAATAGAAAAACTGACTACTAGAAATATGTCTAGCATCTCAAAGGATATTTTCATAGACAGATTTTTAGTTCCTACTAAGTGTAGTTTAGCTTAAGTTCCGTGGAATAAAAAAATGGGCATCTGTGCATTAAACTGTAAAAAATGCTAAATCCTAATCCCAATTAAAGTCTAGAAGCCTTCAAACTATCCTTCAAGTTAATCCAAAGCGTAAGTCATTCATCATCCATCAAAAAATTTAATCAAGGCAGACTGCTTCCCAGACAGGAAGAAGTTTCCCTGTGTATATACTAACTAAATTGCTCACCAGTTAAATGAGCAATAGAGATTGGCATATGGTGCTTACATAACAATTTATGGCATTGCAGGATAAGTGGGACAATGGCAGTATCAATACAGTTTAAAGGGCAATCATAACACAATGCAGGAAGGGCATTTATGGAGTGCTTCTGTTGCACTAAGTCCTATCTTTAATGTCAAGGACGAACAAGATTTTAATCAGTAAGTTGCAGAGATAATTGTAGTGAATATCCATGCTGTAAACTTCATTCTAATGTTCATATTTGCAAATGCAGACATACATGTATAATACCAAATATGATATCCTATTCCTATGCCTCATTATACATTGCATAATTTAAAAAAATACAAGACTATTGAAAATATTACATTCATGATAGAATGCATACAATTATAAACAACTCTAGAAAGGGGAAACTTCCACAGAAAAGACAGAATTAATGATTAAGGGAATTCTCTACAAATATGAGGTTGTTATTAAAAACAACAAACTCATGTCAGTTTAGTCTGGCCTGTTACAATAATATCCCTTCAACTTGTATTATGTCATTACATGGTGTGTTTCCAAATCATTTTCAGGGGAGATAATAGGAAATGGGAAACACCTAATGTATTGGTAGCTACTTGGTTAACTTGTTCATGGCTGCTTGAAGTTAAAATTATGCTGGATTATTGGTGCTTACCAATGTTCTTTGAAGTTCAGGCCATCCTAGAACCCTCATAGTCAAATGATCACAATCTATGCAACAGGCTTGCACTTACAATGTAGTCATGTGACTGCGATTTGCAATCTTTCTAAATAAAGTCAATGGGGAAACTGGCAAAGAAGGTCAAAATCTATTTGGATAAGTTTCTCCCATCCAAGCACCCACTTCAAGGCCCCCTGCACACCATGTGCCACCTGTACACCTTTATGCACCCTCCTGAACCTCACACCGTGCCTCCTTAGCTACTTGTGCAACCTCTCCAGCCATTTACAGACTGTTACCAAGCCTTATTGAGATTGTATGTCTCCCTCACCACTTGTGCACCCTCAACAGCAGCCACTTACCTGCCTCCCATCCTACTTCAAAGTCACCTGGGATTTCCTGTGGGCTTTCCCATTGCTTTGGGTTGTTGAAACCTGGCAGGAAGGAAATGCTCACCTAATGACCCATGGTCTTCACTTAGCAATGGCTAAGTGGGGGCAGGGATTGCCATTATTAAGCAGTGTGGCCACATATTATTCTGCTTTATGACCACATTATCCCAGTTGCCATCATAATATAAGGCCCACCTGTACTAGTGTTTTCTTTGAATCCATTCCAGTCTGGCTCATCACAAATATTTTGGGTTTTTAACTCCTACAATATTGAGAAAATTGTAACTTTTGAGAGTAAAAACCGAACCATAGTCTATCAATAACACGTGAGACCTTGGTACTCTTTGACCTTGGTTGTTGTACTGATATTACCTAATTTGGTGATGAAATATCTGCAAGAAAACTCACAGAGCACCAGGGACCTTACTGATCAACCATGAGCTGCTAATATTCCATTCCTTTCTATTGATGCTTACTCTATTCTGTAACAAGTTTTCAGTCTAAAGAAAATTATGGAAAACCTTGCATTTTTCTTCTGGAATGTACAAGAATACAAATATATTTCTAAAAAACCCAAATCCTTAGTTTCATTTAGCAATGAAAGTAGAATTTGGGCAAATTATATTCATTCAAGAATATATGGGAAAACGATTGACAAATCCTTGCACAAAGAAACCACTCATGTGGAGCAGTCCACTTTCAAAGTGCTGCTGCATTCTTTCCTTCCACCCCCCAAAGGACCAAGCCAGAGTGAGGGACACATGGAATGCATTATCAATGTATAATTACCATTTAAATGGAGAAAGAAGTTAAAAAGGGAGTGGTGGAGGTAGGGGAGAATGATTTTTTCCCCTAACAAAACAAGTCTGCAGTCATCTTAATTTAGAAATGTGTTAGCAATTATTTCCCTTCTATTATGCATTCATGCATATATATGAGAGAGAATTCCTTTTGCAAAATAGAGTAAGCAACTGCTTATTTTATTCTTCTGTATCCAGGTGAAACGCAAGTCGCTTATTTTAATTTATGGTAAACTGTTCCTTATGCTTTTAATAGCTGGGTTGTATATGCCACTGATGGGTCAATAATATTTATTTCTTTATTTCTATTTTTTTCCATACCAAGTAACTGACACATTCACAATAGGCCTGAAGCATTAAAATAACTAACCAACCTTTTGGTGTTAGTATTCAAAGCTTGTCCTTCATTTTTTTAAAAATGCGCCAAACAAGACAAAATTGGATATTTTTGCATGCATGCAAAGCATGGCTTTATATTAACCCATGGTATGGCGCTTACTAGTGAAAACATACAAATACATCAATCTATTTTTTTTTTAAATTGTGTTTCATTGTCCTAAAACCAATTACACATTAACTCTGATTATATATCATGCTAATTATATGTGATATGTGAATGCGGTCAAAATTTTGAATGTACTACATTGGATTAATCTTATGCCAAAGGCAAACATTTCACCTCAACAGTTGACGTGGACTAGAAAACTGTATTCAGGCATTAAATAATATGCATGAAGAGATATTGGTTAAACCTACCCATCACTTTACAAGCAGAATGTCTAATGACGCAGGAAAACTGCTTAACCTCACAATTTCACAAATTGCACTGCAAAACACTAATGATATAGGAACAAATTAAATAAGAGGTTCCAGTAATCAGCCATTTTTCTTTGCTAAACAGAATTTACATATCATGCTTACAAACACTGTTGAGATAAAAAGCTACAGATGGAAATTATGTTATACATACCATATTTTTTGCGTAGTTCATCATATTTCGCTCTTCTTTCATGTCTCCTGCAAATATTAACATATTAGAGAATACAATGAATACTTAAGATGATTGTAAAATAAAAATGACAAACTAGTGCTAACTAATAATATTCTGCATAGCTATTACTAGGAAAAATGGATTACATCTAGTCATTTCTATCCATAAGTTCAGTTATCAACTATATCGTAAGTTACAATATATCTGATATTGCAGTGTGATTTTCATATCTGTAAATACTTCTGCAGCATTTGAATCTATCCTCAGTTCAAAGTTGTTTTCCCTCCTCCAAATTTTATCTGTATTGATTTCCAATGATTGAGCACACATAACGAATGTGTTATGAGTACCAACCAAACTGTAAATTTTAGCATATATAATGGTTTGTAAAATGAAAGTTTTCTTTGAAGGTAAAACAAATTAAATTCTGGATTATGGCACTTTACAGGAAGATTAAGAAAATGTCAGTAAATATAATACTGTATTACCTTCTACAGCAGAATATTTTCGAATATTTTTCCTAGTTTTCAATCAACTCCTTTTAATGAACTTCCCTGGGACTGATAATCTCAGTAGCTAAAATTGAGAGGACTGCAGGAGATCTGTTGTAAACAAACAGCTCAAAGCCAACAATAAATTTTGTTTGGCTTAAGAGGAACCAAAAGACAGCCATACCTCTGACTTAGAATAGCAGTGATATCTGTTTAATTCCCATAGGGTTTACTGGATAGATTCATCATAAATTCTTTCTTGAATTTAGTTATATCTAACTGATCTCTGGATTGCAATCCCCACATTATAATTGCACTTTTATTTAAGATAAAAAAATGTAAGTAATTTCTGCTATTGTTCTGAAGATTATAAAAAGCAACCTTGTGATCCACATCATGAGAATAAATACTTGCCTAATGTTACCCATAATGGCAGTGTTAGAACGTAGTATAGGTTGTCCTCGGCTCACAACAGTTTGTTTAGTCACCATTCAAAGTTGCAACGGCACTGAAAATAGTGACTTATGACCATTTTTCAGACTTACAACTGTTACAGCATCTCTAGGGTCATGTAATGTAAAATTTGGATACTTGGCAACTGGGTCATATTTATGACAGTGGCAGTGTCACATGACATGAACAGCTTTTTCAACCTACTGACAAGCAAAGTCAATGGGGAAGCCAGAACATTTAACAATTGTGTTACTAACTTAACAACTGCAATTATTCACTAACAGATGTAGCTAGAAAGGTAAAATGGGGCAAAATTCACTTAGCACCACAAATGTTTGGCTCCATTATGGTAGTAAATCAAGGATTACCTGTATTGCAGGCAAACTACCCATTGCCAAGAGTTCAATCCTGACTGTCTCACGGCTGAGTTAACTTTCTCTCCTTCTGAGTAGGTAAAATGAGGACCCAGAATGTTGGGGGCAAGATGCTGACATTTGTAAACTGCTCAAAGAGAGCTGTGAAGCAGTCTATAAGTCTAAGTGCCAGTGCTATTTATGAAAGTGGACAGTGAAAAGAAAATACAAGGCATTCTTGTTTTGACTTCTAATGGAGATTATTTTGTATTTTAGAAGAAGACTGAAATTGATACCACTATGGAGCAGCTATAGGTAGTCCTCGAACTTACAACAGTTCATTTAGTGATTACTCAAAGTTACAACAGCACCTAAAAAGTGACTTATAACCGTTTCTTATACTTTATGATCATTGCAACATTCCCCATGATCACATGATCAAAACAGACACATGGCAATTGACTCATGACAGTTGCAATGTCCTGGGATTATGTTATCACCACCTTTTGCGACCTTGTGACAAGCAAAGTCAATGGGGAAATCAGATTCACTTAACAACCATGTTACTAATTTAACAAATACAATGATTCACTTAACAACTATGGCAAAAAAGGGAGTAAAAGGTAGTAAAAATTCACTTGGAGACAGAAATTTTGTACTCGTAAATCGAGGACTGCCTGTAATCTAATTTACCTCTTGCCTAGATTACTGCAACATAATATATATGCGCTGCTCTTGAAGACCCTTTGGAAGTTTACAGCTAATCCAGATTGCAGCAGCCAGCAGTCATAAGCATTTCTTGGTACCCTAATAGAAACCATTGCTATGTCACCTATTTGGCTACAAGTGGACGTTAAGATAAAATTTAAAGTACTGGTTATTAAATAATTTCAAAATAAAGATAGTAAATGTTTAATTTTACACAAACACGCACTTCTTGGATCTCTCTTCTCTATCTATTACAGCTGTAGAGTTAAAAAGTAGAAGGTAAGATGCTGAATTAAGGGAGCAATTCATCCTTCAGAAAGAAATATGTCACACAACAGCCAATATATGATTAGTGATGGAAATATATAGAAAGAAACAAGGCATTATTGCCTCTGGAGATTTTATTCATTTTTAGTTCCAAAAAGACATGGTTTCTCAAATTTTTCTTCTTTCCATTTACATCCTAATGGGCTTCACTTCATTTGGAATAAACCTAAACCTATTCTTAAGCTTGTCCCTTCTTTGATTGGGTTCAGTTAGCTTTTTTAATGCCTTCATAAGTAGGCATTTTATTTGTTATTTTAACAGTCTCTTGGAAAAGTGAATAAGTGTTCC
Organism: Hydrophis major; assembly: GCA_033807585.1. Classification (NCBI taxonomy): domain Eukaryota; kingdom Metazoa; phylum Chordata; class Lepidosauria; order Squamata; family Elapidae; genus Hydrophis; species Hydrophis major. The sequence goes on from CM066343.1 coordinate 106,768,230, forward strand.
CATTTACTTTAGTTTACTTTATTCTCATTGCACCTTGTACAACGAAATTGAACACCATTTTCAGTGCACATTGTGACCATGAAAATAAAGAAACACGCATCCTTCACATTCCACATACTGAATTGAAAACTCCGATAGCACACCAACACTGCACTATACAGTAGAATTCAACAGAGCTATTGCCCTGGGATAGAAGCTGTTTCTCAGCCTATATTTGTCCTTGTTTTTATTATTCTGTACCATCTGCCAGATGGTGATAGTTTAAAAAAAAAAGCACGCACAATGAGATGGATCTCTGAGAATGTTTTGAACTTTCTTAAGGCAGCAGGAGCTATAAAGCTCTTCCAAAGAGGGGAGGGGGCAACCAATGATCTTCTGGGCAATGACGTTAACCCTCTGGAGTGCTGTCCTATCTGCCACTGTGCAATTGGCAAACCATACAGAGGTGCAGTAAGTTAAGATACTCTCTATGGGCAGCGGTAGAAGGTCACCAGCAGTTTTTCATTCAGTTGTTTTCTGAGAAGTCTCAGGTAGTATAATCTCTGCTGGGCCCTTTTGACCAGTGCTGCAATGTGAGCACCCCAGGTCAGGTCCTCTTTTATGGTGACACCCAGAAACTTAAAAACTGGCCACTTGTTCCACTCCACATCAAGCCTTCATGTGAAGGTCTCTCTATCATTTTAGATATTATCAAGGAGACAAAATGCTTATCCAGATGGCTCTTGTTCTGTAAAGCCACTGGACATTTCTGCAACTTTGTTTAAAAATGAATTATATTTCACTAGACTTTATATATATTTATCTGTGATTTTTATGTACATGAGTTTTTTAAAATTGAACAATGTTGAAGCCCCTAGATAAGGCATGTATTTTAAGAATATATTTATTTGATTTCTATACTGGAGTTCTATACTGGATTTCTACCATATTTTCAGTGTGGCTACCAAAATTTTTAAAAAATTTACAATTCTTAAAAACTACAACTGTTAACATGCTCAATTAATAATTAAAAGCTTAATGAAAGAGCTGTCTCTTTTCAATTTTTCTATATGTGGAAAGAAGGAAGCAATATTTAACTTTCCAAGGGAGTTTGTTCCATAGCCCACAAGCAATAGGTTTTATTTTTCATTCCAGATTAACAATTGGGCATTTCCAAACAATTGAGCATTCTCCTCTGACAGATAGGAATGGCTGCAAAGGTTTGCAACAGAAAAGGTATCTTGTAAATAGCCAGGCATTGACTATTTGCGAGGAAGGTAAACGGCAGAAAAATATGAAAAGTAGTAAATAAATAGAGTTTTTGCTGTGCATCTGATCAATCCTAGTCAACCAGTGCAATCTCTGCAATGCATACACATAAGAAAATTTTATTTATCCTTACTTTTTGTACAGAACTGAATTCTGGCATAATACAGAGAGTATTTCTTGATTTACGACCACAATTGGGACCAGAACTTTTTTTTGCTAAGCAAGGCACTCATTAAACTAATCACTGTGGTGGTTATGCAAACCATGCAGTCATTAAGCAAAACCTGGCTTTTTCCATTCACTTTGAAAACCTTTGCTGGTTAAAAATAGTGATCATGTGACATGCAGCAACCATCATATATGATGGTTGCCAAGGGCCCAAATTTTGATACATGACCACAGGGATTCTGAGACAACAATCAAAGTCACTATTTTCATAGTCACTTTAAAAACTTGTTAAATAATTAGTTGTAACTCAAGGACTACCTATAAAAAGCAGTATTATGGCAGAGATATTGGCAGAATTTCAACCAATGAATAGCCCATTTCAACCAATGAATAGCAATTTATTTCCTGCCACACTTCTCCTTGTGACCAGCAATAAACTTGGATCCTTGCTTGCAGCAAGCCAAAAAACTATTTTGAAGCTCAAAGCCTTTCACTAAAGACAGGCTGAAAGGCATCAGGATTCCTTTTCTGTTTCTGCAACCTAATAATATTTCTGTAGCCAAATACTTAAGATTGGCTAAGATAGCAAAAATTTCCAAACTTACCGCTGAGCATATTGCAGTCGTTTTTCTTCCCGATCTCCAATAAATGTTTCTTCTTCTTCACTGGTTACTCTCCTGAAATGAGAAAAAATTTGTGAACATTTCAGAACTATATGTCAGGTGGCATTAAATTACAGTACTTATAACATTTTTAATTTTACAGACTCAAAGCATACCCCTTTACAAACTGTAAGCTAATCAGAAGTAATATGTAAAGGGGGCATGCTTTACTGACTTTACTGATCAGGTGTATCTCAATCCCACATTATGAAATGTACTAAATTCACATTTCATCCTAAAGTTTTAATTCAATTCGTAAATTAAACTTAAACTGATTAAATTCAGATTTAATGTACTCTAGATATAGTAAAGTGATTTGTTTTATATAAAAATGAACCTCATCTTATATACTCTCATACATTCAAAATGGATGATTTGTCAGGATACCTGAAATGGCAAACTGAATAATGAATCCAGCAAGTATTATCGAATTTATTTTTTTATTAAGTAGAAATAGTAACCATTCTCTACTTTCAATTCACATGGAAAAACAAGTGTGAAAAAGGATCAATAGAAAAATAAATATTTCTTAGCTATTAACTTTTGATTTGTTAGACAAAATAGGACATTTCATTTACTACTACAATACTTTGACCATTTCAAGAAAGAATACTGACATCCAGTGGACACGTTGTGTAAAAGATTAAATGTCATTAATTTATATATTTAATAAAAATGATCTAGAGGACATTTGACATGGTTTATTGGTATGTAAGTGTAGTTTAAAAATTAGTTTTCTCAACAAGTTTGTATTTAATATTGTATGTAAAGTTTACAATATCAATAGGGACTGGAATTTCCATCAAGCGACAGAGTCATAAAGAACCACAGCATGTGACTGCATCACTTAGTGACATTAATCACTGCCTTCTTCTTGTTGTTAAGCAAGGATCATGGATTGTTAAGCTAGAATTCACGTGACATGACTTGCAGCTTCCTGCTAGCTTCCGAGAAAGTGAATGGGGAAGCCAGCAGGAAGTCACAAGGTTTTGGTGGTTTACAAATAGGCAGGCAAATGAGTACTATAAGGTCAAGCAAGGCAGGAGGTTTGTGGTGAGTGTATGTGGGATATGGAGGGGGGGCTGCTGTGCTGCATAAGTGCATGCTAGAAAGAGCGTGCTGCGATTTCCCCAACTGGTTGCCTCATTGATTTTGACTGTGAGAAGCCAGAAAAGGAGATTGCAAATGGCAATCACATGGTTAAAGAATGCAATAACTATTTTAAGTGTGAACCAGTTGTCAATTCCCCAGACTGTGATCACACTGGGATGCTGAGATGGCCAAAACTTTGGCTTCTAGTCATAAATACTGTTTTTTCAGCACCAAACAGTTGCTGAATAGTTGTCAATCAACACCTGTAGGTTACATGTTATTTTTTCTTTAGGGCCAACCTCCATATAAGGGCAATTGAATGAGTACAGGCAGTCCTCGACTTATGACCCCGACTGAGTCCAAAATTTCTGTTGCTAAGTGAGATATTTGTTAAATGAGTTTTACCCCATTTTACAACTTTTCTTGCTACAGTTGTTAAGTGAATCACTGGAGTTAAGTTAGTAATTTATGGTTGTTAAGTGAATCAGACTTTCCCATTGATTTTGCTTATCAGAGATGGCAAAAGGTGGTAACATGAACCAGGATACTGCAAGTTATAAATACGAGTCAGTTGCCAACCATGTGAGTTTTGATCACATGACAATCAGGATGCTGAAATGGTCATGTCACTTTTTTCAGTGATATTGCAGCTTCAATCAGTCACTAAATGAATTATTGTAAGCCGAGGACTACCTGTAATTTAAGTGCTACCAGAGTCCATCTTGAGATCCATTCAAGAAGCTTTTAAAAAACTGATTAACGCATAAGGTATTTTCACAGCTTAACTGATAGGGAGAGGGGATAACTCATCACTGTATATGTATTCTACCTCCTATAGCCTGAAAATTCAAGGACATATCAGATTTAGTCTATTTAATTTAAACCAACAAGGCCTGGGAAATAATATATGTACCAAGTAATGGGGTTTAATATCACTATCAAAGGGATTACACACCTGTGGATTTATTTGACAAAAAATGTTCTGTAAAAAATATTCAAAGTTCTGGAAAATGGGAACAGCAGATTTTCTTATTTTAAATGGAAAAAGTTAAATTTGTCTTCTCTAGGATATACTATGGCCATCAACATTCTACTAAGGCTTAATTTCCCATGCTATGATCAGGTTTAATATTCTGGCACACTGTTGTTGTGATTTTTTTAATCTTGTTGTAAACCACCCAGTGTCATATTTACTTCATAAGTATGCTTCATCTTGCATGCATTTGGAACAAAGAAAATGCTCCACACAATATCTAATATACAGTATCTGCCAAATATAAATATTAGTCACAGCTTTAAAATTTGTCATAGATAAATCAAATGTGGTAAGGTTATGCAATCATAAATCCCATTTTTACATTTTTAAGTTATTTATTGTTGGGCAGATCCAACCACATATTTTATTTTCTAAAATTCCTGTGTGGTCCAGAAAGGCTTCAGAGATATGGTAATAACATATTGGTCATAACAATGTTAGTAAAAGTTTTATACCATCCCAATTTTTCACTTAATTGTGAGTGGGGTGAGCATTATATATAAAGACTCTTTAAAAATTATTCAGGTAGGGAAAGCCTGGAAGATGCTAAAAGAAAACTCTATATGTATAATATAATCCATCATACCTAGAGCTCAGGTCTAATATTATTTCATTGTATTTGTTGCATTTTCAATGAGAATGCAAGATGGTAGTTATTCAAGATGCTATTCCCTTGCTCATAGTTTTCCCTAATTGTTTATTTCTTTCTAGCATGTAAATAGGATTATAGATAGTCCTTGATTTACAACCACAATTGAGGCCAAAATTTCTGTTGCTGTTAGTTAGTTGCTTTATTCTCATTGCACCTTGCACAACGAAATTGAACACCATTTTCAGTGCACATCGTGACCATGAAAATAAAGAAACACGCATCCTTCGCATTCCACATACTGAATTGAAAACTCCGATAGCACACCAACACTGCACTATACAGTAGAATTCAACAGAGCTACTGCCCTGGGATAGAAGCTGTTTCTCAGCCTATATTTGTCCTTGTTTTATTATTCTGTACTATCTGCCAGATGGTGATAGTTTCAAAAAAAAGCACCCACAATGAGATGGATCTCTGAGAATGTTTTGAACTTTCTTAAGGCAGCAGGAGCTATAAAGCTCTTCCAAAGAGGGGAGAGGGCAACCAATGATCTTCTGGGCAATGACGTTAATCCTCTGGAGTGCTGTCCTATCTGCCATTGTGCAATTGGCAAACCATACAGAGGTGCAGTAAGTTAAGATACTCTCTATGGGCAGCGGTAGAAGGTCACCAGCAGTTTTTCATTCAGTTGTTGTTTTCTGAGAAGTCTCAGGTAGTATAATCTCTGCTGGGCCCTTTTGACCAGTGCTGCAATGTGAGCACCCCAGGTCAGGTCCTCTTTTACGGTAACACCCAGAAACTTAAAACTGGCCACTTGTTCCACTTGGTAAGCAAGATAGTTGTTAAGTGAGTTTGGCCCCATTTTATGATCTCTTTTGCCACAATTAAGTGAATTGTTAAGCAAATCTGGCTTCCCTCATTGAATTTGCTTGTTCGAATCTAATTAGCTACAAAATAGTCATAGGCATTTGATGACAAAGCAGGAATTTGCTTAAGATGAAAACTTTGAATTTTTAGTCCTTACAGTTTTTACATATTCAACAGTTTTTTACCCCAACTTTGTCTATAAAGCTGTGGTAAAGTGATAACCTGTGGTAAAGGTTAGGGAAGAAGGGATTTTCTCTATCAAACAATAAGAATAAATAACCTTTGCTGCATGTGTTCTAATCCCAATCAACTTCCCTAAAATGACTCTAAACAATCTAATATTGTTTATAATGATAGCATTATGATTTATCTACAGTTGTATCCTTAAAAAATGTGCTAAAAACTGCAAAAGTTCTCTTCTCAGAAGGAAAAAATAATCAAGAAAATCTATTTAGAAAAATGTGTGTACCTTTCGGACCTCCGGCGACATCTGCGACAGCAATAACAGCAGCAACAAATTATAAATACCAGAATGATGCCTACTACAACACCTATAGCGATGACGATTGCTTCCAAACTTGCTGAAAATCAGAAGTAAAAAAATGTTAGAAAAGGTTAAACAAAAAAAGTAGCTGTTAGAAGAGTTTGTCAAAGAAAAAAAGTGATTTATGTCCATTATACTTACAGGCACATTCTTATTAAGCACTGTTATGTACCTGTCTGGTAAGGGTGATCTATCATTGCAATATCTATTTGCTAAATTTAGATAGTTTAATTTATGACTGTTCAGTCATCCACTATTCATAATCCATGTATCAATACAGTGTGTGTTCATTAATAGGAAGATGTCATGAGATACAAAAATGAAAAAGACTATGTAATCAATGGAATCATTGTTGAGACAATGATCCCATTAATACTTAATGCTATGCCATATCATGATTTGTTTTTCTTTAGCTTATCACAGAATATCCCAAGAAAAAAGTTTATTTAGAATGGAACAATCTGCATATCACACCAAGCTGAAAACAAACCATTCTATTGGGAAACATAGTACATGAACCAGACAAATATCATGTAGTTACAAAATGCACTACCTCTTTTATAAAACAGTCATTTATAGATTTAACAAAATCTGTCTTTCGTAAAATCCAATTTACAGCCAATTTTTCTATTATGGAGAGCCTTCAAGGTGGTTAACAAAATTATAGACAAATACTAATACTGAATATAATTTAAAAATATTAACAAAAAGTAAAGTCATATTAACATTTGAAAGCGAAATAAAAGCAATGCATCCTTACAAATTTCTAAAAAATTATACTGGGATCAAAAACATTAGAGGGCATGCTCCATAGCTGGGATGAATACAGAACAAGATGCTTTCGTCTGTGCAAAAAAAAAAGAAAGAAAAAGCGGGGGGGGGGGGGGGGGAGACTACAAGGGCATCTTTAAAAGGTTCCTTCCTGATAATCCTAAGATTATCCTAAGAATTGCATCAAATATCAGACCCATTTTCCACATTTAGTCATTACAAAACTATTTTCCTGCACTATGAAGAGAGAATGTATCTCTCTTCATGTTTCACATTCATACCAAAAAACCTCTCTTGGCTGTGTTTGATATAACAATAAATGTTACATAGAATTCATTGTGATGGAAATACTCCAGAGAAGCAAAGCTGCATGATCAGTCTTTATCTTTTCACTTATGGAGCAACCTTTATATCTTTCTAAATGAATGGAAATTGGAAGTAAATTATTTAAGGAGGATTGGGAGTCTATCTGTGTCTGTCCATCTGATAGCAAGGTAATTGGAAAACAGAACAGAACTAGATCAGATCTGATATGGGAAGTTGGCAAAAGAAAGACTGAGTTTGGAAACAAGCTGGATCAGGCCAAAGGTTGCAGAGATAAATAAACTTCGGTGCACCCCAATGCTGACTGTTCCATTTTAAGCTTGTCACATTCCTGGTCACATGATCCAGTGCAGAGAATATGGTACACAACTTACTCTGTACTTCAAGTTCATGTAGATACACAGGAGAGTGGAAACACACATACAAAATATAGAATTCCCTGACATGCAAAGATACTATGAGATAGGAAATTATGTAGCCACCTCTTGAGCAGCCTTGAAGAAAAACAGTTAAATGCAGGTGAAAATCTTCTGATCGTAAGGAAAATCAGTTTTCCTTATGATCAGAACAGTGAAGAGTTTATTTCTCCACTTTTGCTGCATCGACAGATACTCAGGCAACAGCTGTTTTAGATGAGCAATATTTTCTTTTTTTTTGAAACAAATTTTTATTAATTTTAAAGATAAAACAACACATCATTAACCATTAAATACATAAACACATAAAACCTCTTAACATTGTAAATCCTTACAAGTCAAACAAAACATTATTTTTATACAGCATAATTCCAATTTATCCCATCTCCATATGGACACACAAATATCTTTCAGCAAATTTCTCATTATTTCTCTTTACTCCTATTCAATTTCATTTCTCTTCCATATTTATCCATTTTATAGTCATCATATTCTTTTCTTTCTGGCTTGTTTAAATTATTCTCATCTAACATTCCTCCAAGGTTTTATTGATTCGTTTTTCCTTTTTTTTATAAAAAACAAATTTTGTTAGTTTTACCATAAACACAATACACAAACATACAAACACAAAACATAAACAAAACTAAAAGATCTTTTCTGAAGGTTGTCTGTTCCCGGGTTAAAACTCTTCACACAGACACAAATTCAAACTTCATATTCAACCCATATCTCCTTCCATATCTTATTATCATTTTCTTTTTTATATATATATATAAAAACCATTTTTATCAGTTTTATAAAAACAATGCACAAAGAATCAAGGCATAGCAGCTTATAAATTCTTTTCTAAGAAAAAATAATAATAAAAGACCAATAAGGCATAACATTTCCAGATTATATCAATATTTCATATAATATTAACTTCATATCTTGTCCCTACTTCTCCTTTCCATCCAAATTATTTATTAATTAAAATTTTATTGCCTTTTATCAATATACAAAATCCAAAAAAAAAAAAAAAGCATATATATCCTTCCATATCTTATTACCATTTTCAACAACATTCTTTGTCTGTTCTATTTCCAATTATCCATTCATCTTTTTTTTTCTTTTACTATACTTCTCCTGTACACCAATTGGAGTAACATCTATAACTCATTACCCTAACTTAGAAATACTACATATAGCAATCTTTCTTGGGATTCTGTTTAAAAGATTCTAAAATTACATAATAAATTTTATATTCTAAATATACATATAAAAACACACTCTTATATACCCTCCAGAATCCCTCTTTTAATCTAAATTAAATTCACCCATTGTCTCTAAATAAACTTTTTTTCTTTAGGTCTTGCTTCCCCCCATTAAGGCTTCTCCTCCCCCCCTTTCTCTCTTGCTTATTCTTCTCCTTGCCCTTTCTACCCCTTTGCTTTTTCCCTTCGCTTTTCTTACTCCTTTTCCTTTGCTTTCTAACCTTGCCTCCATCTTTTCGCTCATTTTTCTCTCTTTTGGTTGTTTTTATAATTCTTAAAATCCCCTTTTTCTTATCCTTTTTCTCCTCCTCTCCGGAAGGGACCCATTGTTCATCAAAGATGGCTTCTTCTTCCTCTTCTTCCTTGTCCCAGTCCTTCTGCTGCGTAATCAACTTTTCAACAGAACATAACGCCATTTCTAAGAATTGAAACAAAGCGCCCAAAGTATCTTCTTTTTTATATTTTTGATATTCAATCTCTAGTTCATCCACAAACGATGCCATTATAAAAAGGGAAACTTTTTCCAAAACAACCACAAGTATTTTTAATCAAAGACAATCAAAAGCAATTAAAAAAAAAAAGTTCCAAAAGTTAATACTTTTCTTCCTTCTTCTCTTTCTCTTTCTGGATTAATTTTTAATCAAAGAGGTCCAATTACCATATATCTTCCTTTGGGATCCACAAAGACGTTCTAGACAATCTCCTCCTTTTTCAGCTTCTGCTCCAATTTTTTTTCTCCCTTCCCACTTGCAATGACAATTTTAAATAATCAGAAATCCATACCTCCAGCAAAGATTTTCCAATTTCTTAAATTTTTCAATGTCCAAAAATCCCTTTGTCTCTTAGCTTCAACTTTCAAAGCAATCCACTTTCAATGTCTAATATATCCAAATATTTCTGCTATTTCCGTGGGGTGGGAGAGTAAAAAAAAAAAAGTTCCCTTTAACAGCTTCTCCGCCGCTTTTCGCTCTTCTTAGGGATACAATGTATCCTCCAGCAATTCAAGCAGCTCAATTCCAGGCAATTTAAAAGGTGTTACTTGACCCGGCTCAGACAGAACTTTCACTCTTCACACTTCCTCCAGCACAGTTCTTACCCGGTTGCTGGCTTCTTCGTGGCGGCCATTGCTGACCGCCGCTCCACCGCCTTGGGAAAAAGGGGTTTTCCCGGAGAAGGGGGGGGTCTGCGACACCCCCACCTCCCTATCCGACTCCCCTCTCTCTTCAGCTGTCCCTACAGGGCAGCCATATCCCCCTGACCCATCTGGATCGGGGGTACCTCGACGGCTAGCACAGCAGGAATCGCGAGCTGTCGCGAATTCCTGCTGCCCCGAAGCCACGCGAAACCGGAAGCCTAGATGAGCAATATTTTCTTGACAAGGAATGATTGGGGAAACTCAAGTAGGGCTGCTATGAGGATTCTTCTAAGTATCTATTTGGGTAAAATCTCTAGGATTTGCTTTGGGTTGAATTCCAGTTGTGCTGGTCCAATGAAATGACTGGAAAAATAGTTCTGCTACATTACTGGGTCGACTTTTAGCTAACTGATCCTGAAGAAGTAGACAGAGTTCCTGTGCTGTGACATCTGCCATCTTTGTTGACCCCCTGGGAAAGGCACATAAGGTCCAAGAGGTTAATGCATGTCGGTGGGAAAGAAGATGGTAATTCACTCCTTTTTCAAGAGGCCTTTTTTGGATGTTATTTTGTTGGGCAGCAATCATCCATCACCAACCTTTCCTTTTTAGAAAAGTTGTTGAGAGGGTGATAGGCATCTTTCTCAAGATTTTTTTTTCACTTCTGATAGGGTACTCACTCAGTAAGAAGTAGTGTACAATGTGGGAATCCTCCTGGAATTGTAATTCCTACTTGAGGAACAGCGGCAGCTGTAACCAAGGGGACCTTTGCAAAAAATTCATCTTCTCTACCAATTGGGCCTATTTCTGGATCATGAGACCCTATTTCATGGTCAGTGATTTTTGTTTGGATTACTGTAATGAGCTCTACGTAGTGCTGGCCTTTAAGACTACATAGAATTTAGCTTGTTCAGAATGCAGTTCCCAATTTTCTCTTGCATGAAATTCAAAGTGCTGTTATTACTTGTAAAGTCCCATATAGCATGGGATCAGATTATTTAAGGGACAATCTCTTCATCAGGACAGCTGCTTATCTCATTAGATTGGTTAGGGTGAGTTTGCTCCAGGTACCCACTATTAAATATTGTACCTGGCACATTTTAGAAAACAATTTTTTTCTGTAGCTGCATCTACCCTATGGAACTGCCTCCCTTGAAATATGGAAGACTTTTATCTTTCTTGCCTTCTGAAAGGCCATTAAGATCTGGCTGTTCCATCACATGCAGATAGGAAACCTATGTAGTGTTTTTTAAGACAATGCTGATATGGCACTGATGTGTTAAAGAATTTTAATATTTTATTTTTTTTAACTGTGTTTGTTGACCCATTATGGCAGGGGTGTCAAACTTGTGGTCCGGACACATCGTGTGCTGGCCCCACCCCCACCCAGTTTAGCAAAGGGGTAAAAAGTCTCGATATGGAATGTGATGCTGCCATGACGACATGAGTTTGACACCCCTGTCCTATGGTGTTTTACATAATACTGATAGCCATATTTTTTTTCCAATTAAATTAACAATGATCCCATCTTGCAGGAGACACTGAACTGAATATTCTTCCAAAATGACATTGTAATTATATACTGGCCTGTCCTAATTTAACATATATACAACATTACATACCCCAACATATTGCCCAGTAAGACTTCGTAAGTGAACACAATGATGATGGCGGCATTATTTTGTTTACAGGATAATCCATACAAGTAGAATTTGGACTGCACCAAAGACACTATGAGGAAAAAGAATGAAAAATAAAAACAAGTTCATGAGGAAGTATGAACCAAACTTATTATTAAATCAGCAGTTTTATCAAGGTAATAATCAATGCTTTTACAACATTATCAGTATCAGCACTGGCAATTTGATCTATATAAACACTTAAAGTTTTTTTTTCTTAATTGCTTAATATTTACACCCTATCTTTATTGCACTATTCCAGGCAGTTTTCATAATATTCTGGCCTCCTATTTTCCCAACATCTGTCTGAGATAGATTGGGCTGAAAGAGTGGCTGGCTCAATCACCCAACCAGTGTTCATAAGAAAGGAGTAAACTTTGGAATTTCTTGATATAAAGTCCAGGATCTTAACACTTAACACTATAACAAACATTAAGAGTGAAAATTCATCATGTCACTTTTTTCAGTCCAGTCACAACTTAAAATTGTTCTTAAAATAAATAGTTGTAAGTCAACTTCTTTAAATTAACCAGAATACAAGTAGTCCTCAGCTTATGACTAGCAAATGTTCAAAGTTAAACGGACCCCTAAAAATTACAAGTTGTAAAGTTTAGACAGGCAGGCCCACCTTCTCTATGATCACATGACTGCATTTTGGGTTTCAACAACTGGCTCCCACTTATTGCAATTTACAGGGTCTGTAATCTACACTTTTGCCAAAAACCAGCATGTTCCTCCAGTTTTTGGCAAAACAGCAATTAATGGGGGTTCCTTAACAATTGCTGCAATCACTGAATGACTGTAGCATTTGCTTAAGGTCATGGCACTGCACTTAAGAATTGCTATAAAAAGGTTACAAAATTGGGTTAGCCAAATGATTATCATTTTACAACCATCATGGCTTATGCTCATAATAGGCAAGGTTCATTTCTTTTGTAAGTTGAGAACATCATATTATTTCCCATTCTTTATCTTGGTAGCTGAAAATATATTTTATACCAATCTGACCAAGAAATTAAAATGTAATTTCCCAGGAATTCAGAATCTTTATACTGATTTACTTATAAAATTATTCTGTTTAACAATTACATTTATGAACATTGCAATGATGAAATCCAGATGTATCTTTCTTAAGAATAATGCTGGCAAAGCTACAGTAATTTCCCTGCTGCAATTTATCATCCAATTATCAACATAACTCATCATCCCAGGAATTCAGGAATTAATGATTCTAAAACATTTATGTTGCTTTAACAATTTCAATATGGCTTAGAAGGTACTTCTTGTGAAAAAAATTCAGGCTGCATAGATACTATTTTTATTAGAAAATTAGGGCTGGAAGTATCAGAAAATTTTATCAGTCTTCTTTTCTTTTTCGACACACTTTAGTGGATTTACATCTGTAAAACAATTAACTTGAGCTGAGTAAGAAAAGGGAGCATTTTAAAACATTACTAACAAAATAATGGCTATTTACTTGACTGTTGCAATGTCAGGCTTTTCTGAGGCCAATTAGCTGTTCTGTTCTGCTTCCTGAAAAAAAGGGAGTCAAACAACTCAAGGACCCTGCCTTAATGATCCCACTCATGAATGAGGAGGAGAATTTTGCTTATTCAAGTTTCTACAATTTCATATCCTAATTTCTTATTCCTAGACACATAACCAGATTAATGAAACATGGTGTGACTCTTGCTTCGCTGACTGTATTTTGCTGTTAGGATCTTCCCACCCTCCTTTTATCAATGATGTTCTGGCCTACTTGTCACTGTTTCTCTCTTCTAATATATCCTGGTTCTAGCCTTATTTTTGTTCTTTTCTTTCTCTTTTCTTACTGAATCTAAAGTTCTGACTATAGCAAAAGAATAGAAGAATTTTTAATTAAATTTCTATCCTACAACAAGGGAAAAATATTGAGATAAAAGCTATAGTTGAATAATAAGGTCATTGTTATAAATTAAGCCATTCTGTATAAAAGTTTATTATTCCTCTGCAATATTAATCTCAACTAAACAAGTATTTATGCATGAATTGTTCACAATCCAAATTGAGGAAAGTGAAACAAAAATCAATATTGATTTTAAGCCATTATTAGAATTTACCTGGACACGAGATAACTGTGATATGAATTCATGCCAAGAGTCATTTTTAATTAAAAAAATACACAATATTGGTGGTCCTCAACTTATGACTGCAATTGTTCACAGATTAAGTCATAAGTCATTACAATTGTTAACCCAGTTATCACATGGCCAAACCCAATTTTACAACTTTTGTTGCAGTTATGCAAACATCATGTTCATTAAATAGTAAGATAGTTTAAGGTGATGAATCCAGTCTACCTAATGGGTGTTTTTTGTGGAAGTAAAAACCAAAAACTAACAAAGATCACTGACAATCATGGTCATGCGACTGTGGGATGTTGCAAACAGCTGTAAAGACAAGCCAATTGCCAAGCATCCAAAATATGAGCATGTGGCTTTGGGGATGTTTGCAGCTATTGTAATTTCAAAATTAGGTCATAAGTAGCTTTTTTTTTATAATTTCAAATGATTAGCAAGCAACCAGTTGTAAGTCAAGGATTACCTGTAGTCACATTTCAGTTTTAATATATGTTATACATTAAACACATCCATTTGTAGAATTCAGAGGCAGTTTTTTTTTTCATGTTATGACAAGCCATGTTTAGTAAATAATTTACAAACTCATATTTATCTGTCCTTGATTCACCCCTCCTTTCAGACTTTGTTTTCCTTCATGAATAATTAAATATATTAAGATTTGGTACTTAACAAATCACAGCTTGTCCAACCAACTGGTTAAAACTAAAATTGTGATTTAACATAATTTCAAAAAAGGGATTAAGAGCCCACATAGGAAGAATAAATTTGAAGTTTCAATTACTAATTATCAAACTATGGCTTATTCCCATCAATGAAATACTTTCTTTTTCCAAATATTTATGACACCTTCGTTATATTTGAAAACTCAGCAGAAAGCTGCTGGCTACCACAAAGATAAAAAGAAGCTGTAACTCAAAACTGCATCTTTACTGTATATTTGGGAAGGGTAACCATAACAGAGAGCTGACAACTGCTGAGTGGGGTAGAAATACAAATTCATAATTTATAGGCAGCCAGATCTCAAACCTTTTGTGCTCTCCTTGCAGCTGCACCCTTCTTTGAAAATTTGGATTTCTTATCTATATCCCTCAGTGTCCAAATATGTCTTTTTATTCTCTGCATTCCAACTCTTTTGTTCACGTAGCCCACCATTGTAGGGTGAAAATCTTTAAGTCACTGAGCTCTAATTGTTGTCTTACAGTTGCCAACCATCTATTATT
The DNA here is from genome assembly GCA_033807585.1 of Hydrophis major. Taxonomy (NCBI): domain Eukaryota; kingdom Metazoa; phylum Chordata; class Lepidosauria; order Squamata; family Elapidae; genus Hydrophis; species Hydrophis major. The sequence continues at coordinate 106,783,354 of CM066343.1, forward strand.
TACTGATATCAAACAACGAATGTTTATATTTTTTAAAAAAAATCTGTCCCTACCTATAAAATACAATAAAAATAGATAAAAATTTTCCCCTGGTTAAATAAAAATGAAAATACTTACTGCAGTATTTTTTATACACATTTCACATTTCATTCCAGTAAAATCAGAACATGCTGAAAAAAAAAAAAAAGCATGGGAAAGTTTAAATCTGAAGGTTGTAAATTTTCTGACAAAACTGTATAGAGCAGCAAAAGCTTTTTATATCCAAGAGAGTCAAAATTTCAGAGTGAATCAAATATGTATAACTACTTCAAAAGCTAATGCTTTTCAGGATGCTAGGCTTTAGAAAGCTTGTTATATAAATTTCAAATACACCTAAATAAAGTACTGTTATTGAGCAGCAAAGTACATTTTATAATAAATTCCATATTGTAACATAGTAAATATGCTCAAAACTAAGTTGAAAAGCATATTCAATGTATATCTGTAGTACTGTACAAAAACATTAACTAGAATAAAATGAAAATAGTATCTATAAACTTTTATTTTTTTATATCTTGTAAGCAGCATTTTCTAGTAATTTTTAGCTACAGAATAGTCTTAAGAACTGCAACCATTTCAGGAAAATTTCCTTGAAAAGTAATTAAAAACTAACTTACATTTACATATTTTACATTTCACTTGGGTATTTTAAATAGTTGAGTTCTATTAATTTAAATGGAAACTTCTGCAGAAACTGTGACCCAAGAACTATAGAGTAACATAAAAATGGACTGCATCTGCCACATGCCATAGGCAGATTAACATCCCCTTTTTTATTCTGAAATTCTTCCCGACACACTTTTAATTATAAAAAACTCAAGCCACTTTAAATGACCTCTAGATCAGGTTTCACTGACACATAAATTAACTAAACTAAGGACTGATGTACAGTCAATGTGTAGGGAGAAGCAGAGATTTCAATATGCTTGCCACTTTCCCAGAGCATCCTTCTACTGGTGCCACACTGGGAGGGAAAAGGCAGGATGAGGCAGACAAAGCCAAAGTCATTCACTGTACGGTCATTAATTGGAGTACTAAAGCAAGACTGCTTTGGGAAAAGAGCGTGCAAGATGAAAAAAGAATTTGCAATCAGCAAGCCCTGGCAAAGTGGAACATGTTTTTCCATGCAAGGGAGAGTAGAATACCATCTTGCCCAACCAATAAAAGATAGTTGCACTGTGTGTGCAGCCCCTGCCAGCTCCACTCTCCCCCGTGTATCCTGCTGCTGCATTCTTGTCAGTGTCTTTCCAGAATCACAAGGTGCTTTTTTCCAAAAAGCAACTGGATTTTTTTCCTTTTGAAAACATTTTACTTCCAATACAAGAAGTTCCCTCAGTTCAGAATTAAAGGTTTCTTGGATGAGAAACATTAAAAAAAAATCCAGTTGCCTTTTGAAAGCACCTTTGGGACAATCATGATCTGGTGATTTGAGAATCTTCACAGACGTCTCTCCATAGTTTTTTTCATCCATCACCTCAAGAGCTGTGCCTAGATGAGGGTTCATGAAGGAATAATCTTAATCCTTTGCATCAACTGCGCCCCTCCCAATGCTACACATCTCAAACATGGTTCAGTTTCTGTTCCAGGCAAGCCATTTTCTGCCTGCGTCAGTCCTACAGAAGTTGTACATACTTGTCAAATTTAGTCTGTTTTCCATTAAAAATAATCTGAACTAATTTTTCAGGAAACAGTTGTGCAGCAGACATAGCTAACGGAAGACCTAATTTTCCCTTCAAGAGAATTGCTAATAACTTTATTTATTGGCAGCTTTTGATTACACAGGATAATTATAGAATCATAACTTTAAGACATGCTAAAATGTTTTTCTTATAATTGCTGTGAAGAGTGTCAGAAGTCATTCTGTATATTTTTCCAGCTGTACTTTTAGCTTACTTTTTGACTTTTAATTTGTATTATTTTGTATTTTGTTGTTCAATAGCAACCAAACTGAATATTGATGTTCTGATTAATATAAAATCTTGCCAGATAAGCAGTTGAAGTAAAACAGCAAAATAACTTTTCTTCAATAAAGTGTTTAATTACATTTACTGTGAAACTATTCATTGACCTTGGAGACTTGTACCAATGTATGAAAATTGTTATAGACCTTGGCCAAATGAATCACATGACTATGACAATGAGAGTTCTTTGCCCTAATCCATCAACTCAAAAGAAAACCGTTCAAAATTTGCATTTTTAAAACGAATCTGTTGGGATTGAATAAGCTACAAATTACTAGAAAATAAAAATCATTTAGTAAATTAGAACTTAAAATGATTAACTCTCATACTATGACTTCACCTTCAGAGATATTTTAATTCAGAAATGTTGAGAGGTAAATAAAATTCCTTCAACTAGTCTTAACCTAAGGTGTCTCATATGCCTGTTCTTACCTTACATTTTAAAATACCAACAATATATTTCAAAACCCATAATACCCTGTCTAATTCAGTTTCAACTATTTTGTGAAAAATATAGAAAGTGCAACCTGCAATAAAATCAGGCAGCTCCTATAGGAGTTTCAGCTAAATCATTATTTCTTTTAAGAGGAATGTCGTTTCCACAACCTCTTAAAAGAAAAGGCCCAAACCTTGAAGGACCAGGTAAATTCTGTTAACTCTAACCATTTGATGCTCATTGAAATTAAGATGGATTAATTAAGCTTGAGAGTTCAGGGAAGATGGAGTAAACAGAGGAGGTCAACACAAGAGAAGGAACTGTATCCAAGGAAATGTTTAGGTCAAAGTAAAGGAGGAAACCAGGTTACTGGAAAGGATATGTTCATCTGTAAAAGACAGAAGGGGAGGGTCCAATTAAAGCTGATTATTTTTAAAGACGCCCAACAAGACACCCTGGGGCGGGGCGAATCTACGAAAAGACTCCACCCCGAGGCAGAGTTCCTGACTCTTGTCACCTCCGGAGCCATCAGTTTTGTGACTCTCAAAATACCGAGCCAGTAGGACGGGGCTGGACTCTTTCTCCACATCTGTAAGACGCCTCTCGGCCAGAGGAAAACGGGGGAAGCGCCGGTATCCTGAAAGGACTCTGGAAATATGGACGCCAAGAGAAGAGGGAAAAGGACTCTCTCTCTCTCTCTTCCCCCCCACTCTCTCCCCACCGCCGAAAAGCTGCACATGAGGCGGGAAAGGAAGCCGAGCCTGAGCGGCGGGCCATGCTCCCTCCCGCAATGCAGCCCCACACACCCCGCCGGGCCAGGGAGACAGGACCGCTCCTTGCTTACACGGAGCAGGAGTTGGCAAAGGCGACACAGAGGACACCGTGTCCAGTTCCATCGTCGGATAGATGCATAGCAAGACACACAGGACGGCCAGGGTGGAAAGAAGCTGCCAGGAGGCCATAGTCACCACCACCAATTCACCCGACGCCAAACCGACAAATTTCGCACTTCTCCTCCCACCTTCTCTCAACTTATGCCCTGATTCGCGCAAGCGCATTTACAACTGCGTGGGCTAGGCCCAGGCCTCCCAGCGAATAAGAACTCTCGCTAGCGCCCACATGGTCTTGATGCGTTTACTCCGCCCCTCGCGGGAGCGCTCTCAATCCGGGTTGCAGTTTCTAGAAATGAAGGTTGCTGGGGGTCGGGGGGATCATTGGCTGTGCTGTAAACAAGGCGGGTGGTGGGTTGTATGAAGTATTTCTATAGGGCAGTGTTCCTCATATTTCAAGAGGGATGGACTCCAACTCCCAGAATTCCTCAGCCAGTAGGGTGGGTCCAAGAATTGAAATGCATCCCTTTTTAAAGTCGTAGTGGAGATTGAAAAACTCTGCATGCTTGACTGGGGAACTCTGGGAGTTGAGGTCGAAGTTGCTGACGTTGAGATACGCACCTTAATCAAGTATTTTAAGGAAATAGATTGGAGCATCATTTTCTTTGGTGGGAAGTTGCTGACGCCACTGTTACCTAATGCAAATGCATGGATTATCTCTGTTTGAGACTGCTGTGAACTGCAAACCCCAGGCAAGGTCTCGTTTAACAAGTTTGTCAGACAAAAAGCTTAAACGAATTCTTAAGTTGTCTCATTCTTTTCAAATTCTTTGCTAGAGCTGTATGAAGATTCTTCAACTATGATTCTCAACCTATATGGCTATAACTTTTTTTAAAAAACCGAATTACAGGAGTTATTTTGAAGGAAATATAAACAGGGATTGCACTGTCAATTAGTGCAAGCTCTTTAGGTTACCAGTAAAATAACATCTTACCTTTCCCATTTTTAAGAAAATGCTGGAGAATACAGTACAGTCTTGAACTTACAACTGTTCATGCATCAACTACTGAAAATATGATGGTGCTGAATAAAGGGACTTGTAACCTGTGCCCAAAGTTATGGCATCCCTGTGAACAGGTGAACACATTTTGGGTGTTAGGCAGCTTAAGTGCAGTTCCAAACACAAGGGTACTGTGACTTTCCCCACCAACCTATCTTCCACCAGCATCATCTCAGTCATCAATCTAGCTAGTCCATCAGCCTGTGCAAATAAGGCTGGCCCCAGGGCTACTAGCTTATGGAAAACTGCTCAGCTCACCAGACCAGCCCCACTTCAGAGTTTTTTTCAGCTGACACACCAGTCTATGCAAAGTGTGGCTTCCTGCCTTCTTTTGCCATTCTCCAACCGGGCTCCATTTTTGTGATTCTTTGAAAGCTGATTTGGAGAAGGCACATCCAAGCTCCTGACTCCATCTGTTTACTGACCCACAAGCTCAATTAGCAACCACAATTGTGATTCTGTGCCCAATTGTGGTCATAAGTCTACAAATCTTTAGCAATTGTTCAGTTAGAACTGTCATGAGTTAATTCTGCGATAGATCCTGGCATTTACGACCTTCACGGGTCTGTAAAGCAAAGGAAAGCAGATTTCAGATCCTAAGCAGAGTTGTGGTTTCACATAGTGACTTTTGCTTAATCCCTGAAATGCTTGTCCCAATTGTAGTTGTTAAACAGTAAAAACCATCTTCAAATCTTTAACCACTACCTTTTGAATCCTACCCCGCCCCCCTCCAAAGCCCAATGAGAATATTTTGGAAACCTAGGATACTTAACTTGGAAGGCCTAATTTGGAAAGCTGAATGAAAAGAGCAGAGTGAATGAAAAGACAGACATGAAATACATATAGGTCTAATTCTTATAGTATACTAAAGCATAGTGTGCGTAGTATTTTTCACCTTAGCAGGAATTTGTACTATTACAATGAAGACTTTTGTATATATTAAACAATGTATTGTCAACCATTGCAAAATAATGTTTTATTTTTTAATTAAAAATACAACTACATAAAACATATACTATGAGATATTAAATGTCAAACCCAGATTTCTTTACAGTAAGCAACTCTGATTAAATTAATACATTTCCATGCAGCACAAAGATAAATTTTATTCTAAAATGAGTGGTGGGATTCACGTCCAAAATTTTGCATTTGAAAAATTACTCTATTTAAATCATGCCAGGCAAGATAAGATTCAAAAGAAACAGATTAATGTTATACTCAAGTCACAATTTAATAGCTTCTGCATGCACAGGCAGTCAACACTGTCAAAAAGCCCATTTATAATAAATATTAAGAAAATATACAAAATCCAACTAGACAAACAATTCAAATTTTCTTCAGCATCAGTGAGGGATACTGTCTATCCACATTAAGGTGATTAGCTGGGGAATGAGACAAATGGCACAGAGCTGATTCTATTACTCTGATGCCACTTAACATGCTGGCACTGATGGTAATTTTCTCATTTTGCTTAGAGGTCTTGTACTCTTAAAACAAAAAAGCAAGATGGGCAGTATTGAGCTTCAGATTTTGTGAGGTAGACCATTGGTAATTGAGCAAGGTTTGACTGGGTTCCTATGTTTATAGCCTGTCTGGACACATATAAAGACTACAAAATGATATAGTTTTATATAACTTTATTAACTATATGACTATAAAAACAGGAGCAGTCAGTTCCTATTCAGTTGCCTGTGGTCCATGTGGCAGACAACTTTGTCTCTGAAGATGCTAGATAGAATTGCTGCAAAACATCAGAAAATCTGTTCCCTAAACCAGTCACTAAATCCTGAAGCTCAACACTAAAACAAATACTGGCATGAAAACCTATCCCCAGAAAAGCAAATTAGTATTTGCAAAATCCTAATATATTGAGTTAGAATCCATAAAAATATAGAACTTTAATGTAGAACAGCTACCTATGGAGTCATGACCAAACTGAAACATAGCAATCCTTGATAGCATTCTCCGAGCCATCTTCTTCAAATATTAAAAGCATCAGCCATAATACAAAGTGTATTCTCTACTTACCCAGCTCCCAAAAGATCAGCCTGACATACTTTCTTTCAGAAAACTCGAGCTAACAGAGTACAGAGTACATAATGGAATATTTATTTTGGAAAACAGTTCCACTGTTTTGAGTATGTGGCTGAGTATGTGGCTATATCCATGCCACTTCAATCTATAGAGTACGCTTTTTCTTTTTTCTTTTGCTTACATTCAATTGTGTCTGATTATCAGAAACTGTCTGGACAAGTCCCTGAATTTTTCATGGAAAGTTTTCAGAAGTGGCTTGTCATTGCCTCCTTCCTAGGGCTGAGAGACCAAGTTCGCCCAGCTGGCTTTGTGTTTAAAGTGGGTCTAGAACTCACTGTCTCCTGGTCTCCTTGATACCTTAATTATTACACAATATCCTCAACAAAGGGCAAAACAGAACCTCTAAGCTAGGTACATCAGACCCATCATTTATATTGCATAATGTAACTGATACATTGTATGCTAATTGTTTTCGTACCTGTTTTTATACAAGGAGCTTAAAGCAGTATTCATAGGACATCCTTTCATTTTTCCTGCAAAAGCAATTACGTGAGGTAGGTTGGCTGAGAAAGAGCGACTAGCTCAAAATCACCCATCAGGCTTCTAAAAGACTACAGGTAGATAAGAATCTGAACCTCCTCATTTGTTGTCCTACTCATTAGTAAGATGAGAATTGAAGCAGAAGAAGAGGAAATGATCAGAATGCAGCTGTTTTATTTCCCTAAGATTTCTAAATTCTCCAAAAGAATAGAAACTGAATACCTGCATGGGAGGACTGAAAACATCGTTATATGTTTGTCATTGACAGAACATATAACTTAAAACTGCCCTGCATTTTGAAGCTGTTTTTATGTGTAGCTCTCATTAACTGCAGCTATTTGAAGGGAATTGTGCTCATTTCCCATTTATGAATTTCAAGTGCAAATATAAATCTTTCTAACATTCTATTTTTAGTTGTAAACAGTGCGAATATCACTGTTAAAAGTGTTATATACTCAACATTTCTGAGAAATTCCTGATTCAAAACAAAGTTAAAAGGTCTCAATGACACAGGTTGATGTGTATATAATTGTAATGGTAAATGCAAAATAAACATTAACATAGAACAATTTCCAATAATTTACCTAAAGAAATGAAGTTCATAAACAAAACTTTGCTTTCTTCAATTATTTTTTAACTATTTTTACTGTTTAAAGCAAATTAAAAAGTAATATTCTTAGAAGTCAATAAGAAAGATATTAGATTTAGTTCAATTTCCAGGATATTTTTAAAAGCTTTTGAAAATTCTTATTCGCTTAAAAAAAGAGATCAAATTGCATACTCTAAAGTTCATATCTGCTTCTGGTACTACTTAGAAAAGAGTAAATACCAGAAAATTGAGGGTTGGGGAAATCCTTCTGAAAGCATAAGAACATTGTTTCTGCAAAAGAAACAATGTGAGATCTACAACCAAGCCAATATGCTTGTAACAATACAGCAAATGTTTACAATGATAATCTCATCTTCAAAACTGTAATATTATATAAAAATATTCTATACTCGGTATAATTTATTTGGAACATGGCTTTCAGGAATCCACTTATAAAAAGTAACCCATAAATGTAACTCTGTACTTATTTTTAAAAATAATCTAAAATCAGAAAGGTATTTTTCAATAGAGAGGAAGATTTTCTTTTGTTAACAAATATTTAGAATACTTATGATTTTAAGTATAAAGAAAGAACTCACATTAGCTATAAAAATATTTGATAATAAAGAGATACATACCATGATAGCATAAGCCCTTAGGCAATAGCAGTCCAACTGATCTACACTTTTGATTTTGCCTCCATAATCAGTCCTGAGACTATTCTGATATTGATGTTACACTACTCATAGTTTGTCTGTAAACAGCATTTACATAATTTCCTTTGTTGAAAAAAAAAAGCTTTAAAGTTTTTCTTCAACCAAAAAAACGTTTCTTAGGCAATGTAGTTTTACTCCTGCTTATTAGCATTGTGCTTCTTTAGAAATGGCAATTTTCATAGGAACAAAGTTAACAAACATTAAAAAATGTTGACAAATACATTTTGTATATGCATAATGAAATACAATAGGCCCAGAATTGAATGTGTACATAAACTATTAGTTTGCATACTAAATGTCAAATTATTACAGGTAGTCCTCAACTTATGACCACAACTGAGCCCAAAAATTTGTGAAGCAAGGCATTTGTTAAATGACTGTTGCCTCATTTTACGACCTTTTTTTGCCACAATTGTTTAGTGAAGCACTTCAGTAGATAAGTTAGTTAAGTGAATCTGGCTTCCTCATTGACTGATCACATGATCTTGGGACACAGCCACGGACTTAAGTATGAAACAGTTGCCAAGCATTTGATCACATGATCATGGGGATGCTGCAAAAGTGTTAACTGTGAAAAACAGTCCTAAGTCACTTTTTTTTATTGCTGTTGTAACTTTGAACAGTCACTAAATGAACTGTTGTAAGTTGAGGACTACCTGTATTGTACAGCTTTAGACAAAATCAGTTTATCATTTGTAAAAATAAGAAATGACTATCAGTGAAGAAAAGATTTAAACTACAAATGTTTCAAATTAGAGGGATACTACAGTTAGTCCTTGACTTATGATCACAATTGAGTCTAAAGTTTCTGTTGCTAAGCAATATGGTTAAATGAATTTTTCCCCATTTTTGATCTTTCGTGCCAGTTGTCAAGTGAATCACAGTAGTTAAGAAAAACAATTGTTAACTGAACCTGGCTTCCCCACTGACTTTTTCAGAAGTTTGCAAAAGGTGACCACAGAACCTGGGACACTGCAAACTTTGTAAATACATACCAGTTGACAAGCATCCAAATTTTAATCACCTGATGATGGGGATGGTGCAATGGGTCATGTGAAAATCGGTTAGAAGTCACTTTTTGCAGCCTTCAGTCACTAAATGAATGGTTGTAAGTCGAGGACTACCTGTAGACTGGAAGGAAGTAGAAGTAGTCCTTGACATGTGACCACAATTGAGACTAGAATTTCCTTTGTAAGTCACTGCGGTTAAAAAATGTGATCAGATTGGATTTTACAACCATTTTTATAATGAAGTGAATCAGCACAGTTAAGTAATTCATGTGATCATTAAGCAGATTTACCATGCCCAATGGGCATTTTTAATTGAAATCAGCTGGGAAGATAGTAAATTATGATCATGTAACTGCTGGATGCCAGTCATAAATGCAAGCCATTAGCCAAGCACCCAATTTGTGATCACATGATCAAAGGGGTAGTGTTCCAGACATAAGTACAAGTTGTAAATTATTTTTTTCTGGGGCCGTTGTAACTTTGAACCATTGTTAAACAAATAGTTGTAAGCTGAGGACTACCTGTACTTAACTGTTTCACATACTGGAAGACAAACAGCACGATGGCATTATTCAGTACTATATTTTATGGAAGAAACTTGAGTTCTGCAAAAGTAAGATGATACTAAAGTTTGTTATTTATAAACTTACAAAAACTGCTGGTTTCAAAGGCCCTTAAAAGTTTGCAGTTGCTTCTAGTATTTCAGCCTGCTCATTCCTGTTTCTTATCAATCTAGGTAATAAAAGTAAACGTCACCAAATTACACATACCCTTGCTATAGTTGCAGAAGTTGCTAAGCTGTGGGAACTTGTAAATGCTAGCATAAGGGGAGAATACACAAAGGAATGTTTCCTTTCTTAACCCATTCTTTTAAGAAGTACGTGTAACCACAGGGATGTCAATTTCAATGGCAGAATGCCGTGATCGCGCAGAATATGGCTGGGAAGCATAGCTGTGCACACTAGGGGCATGCGAATATAGAGGCTGCCAGAAAGGAGAAGGTAAAGTTTTGCATGCACAGTACCAGAGACATAAGAGAATAGCTGTAAATAATAAGCCACCTGCACTGGCAATAGCAATGTAAACAGAAATGTCAAAAGTGAAAACAGGCTCATATTTTTGATTCAGCTCTCTATTATGAAAGATGACCCAAACTGATGGTATCAGGCAAATGACGCACGCAAGAAGAAAGAAAAGACCGGCCACAAGATGGCAGCCTGCACTATTGATGAGGCATCTGACCTGCTTGATGTTGGGCACCGTGGATACAAAGGCTGTGTTACACATGCCAATTAAACAGAGAAAAAGGGCCAAGACTGTGGTCAACATGCTAATAGGAAGAGCCAACTGGAGGACACGCAAATCTAGCTGATCGACTGCTGTATACCACTCGGTGTCATAAATGACACAGTCTTTGCTGCCATCAGAGCGAACACACTTAATCCACAGCCCAGTGTAAACGGTCACGTTCTTCTCATTTTTGTTAAAGGTGTAGAGTCGCATCTGTCTCCAGTTTGGAAGCAGTGCAGCAGCAATGAGTCCTGATAAAGCAGCTGTTCCAGAGAGGAAGGCTAGGACTGTCGCAGCATGAACGTCCCGGCAGCCCATTGCAATCTGTGAAAAATGGTTCCTGGAAAAATTGGGAAAGAGCAGCAAGTTAACTTGTATAAAGATTCATTTCATTGTTCCTCAGGATTTCTGGTCTGTCAGCCACTGAAGGGAGCCTAAAGGAGCCTCTTGTTCTGACTAAGGCTTCCCGAGACCATAATTAAGCACACACTTAGTCCAAACAACTCTTGCTTTATTTCAATGCTGGGAATTATGTTCGTTCCCAGTCCGTCATGAGTCCCAAACAGCCCCTCGATAAGCACCCACCTTTATCTCCTTTGAATTGCTGCCAACAAACTAAAGTGCCAAATTAACTGAAAAAAACAAACAAACACCAAATGAAATACAAAGTCCATACAAAGCTTCAAGGTTTAATCTGAATAGAGCAAATGACTTTGCTTCCTGCAAAGGTTTCTTTACCTTTGCACTTACTTTATATCTTATAAGAGGGGCAATCACCTCCAAGCCTTACTTCTGAGTCATCCCTTTTATTTTAGCTGCTCTTGCCTTCTGGCAGCTCTGCACATTGGGAACTGGCTCCCCTTTTTCCTCTGCCTCACTGCTGTCAGAGTCTGGAGGCTCTGGAGTCAGCACACAGCTCCCAGATGGCTCTGGCCCCATCTCTGCATCGGACACAGGACCATCGTCCTAGTCCTCCCCAGACTCCCAGACTGGTCCCTGTTCTTCCCCACTGCCCGATTCTGCTGTCATCTGCACAGGCTGCCGGTGAACCACAACACCACTGGGGTGCACAAAGGGCAGTTAGAGCCTGTAGCCAAGGCATGCTACTTCCCATCCAGCAACCTAAGGGACTTGCAGGACACAGCCTGCTTTCAGCCAGGCCTTAAAGCAGCCTAAAACTAAGCAATAGAAACCACCAGAGCAGGAGGCTGTTAAACCTTTTAGGCTCAGTCTACTTCTTATCCAGCACTGCAGGCACTTTTAAGTCTTGACCCTACCCCACATTCAGCTCCAGGGCCCAAGGGCACCCAACTTACCTTTTTGGGTTTTTGCAGAGTAGCTGGCTGATGCAATGCAAGGCTCAGCTTTCTTGCAAAGCTGCTGAAATAATAACAATAACAATCATCATCATCCTTTATTATCAATGCACAACATATATACAATGAGATTGGCTGAGCCTCCCTTAGTTCACCGCCCCAACATAATACATCTCAATAAATCATAGTGAAAAAAGAAAATCCCTAACTCAGTAAATCATGTTAACACAATCCTCTGTACATATATGTGCATAACATTACATCATATTGCACCAATGTGAACAAGTTGCATGTTGCGCAGACTCTGCGAGTCTATCATACTCGTAGTTATGTAATTATGATGTTATGTTGCATTCAGGAGTCTGACATCTCATGGATAAAAGCTGGTCTTCCAGCCTGTTTGTATGATTGGCTATTCTTCTATATCTCCTGCTCAATGGTAGGAGAGTGTGTTGACTAGGGTGTGAATCATCTCTAAGGATTTTCCTCACTCTGCTAAGGCAGCAAGTTCTGGTGATTTCATCCAGTGATGTCAGAGGACTATGATGTTTTGTGCTATGCTCATCACAACTTCACTCTATTCTGCAAACAAGCAGTACTTAAGAGACTGTTGGGATTTTTTAAGGAGGCTCCACAAATAAACAGAGCACAGCTAAACTTTGGAGGCTGAGGCTTGCAGAGACCCCACAGGATAGGTGAGGGAGATAGCTGTAGTGGAAGCGGGGCACTGCAATTTCCTGTGGTTGGTCATAAGAGTGAATAATGGCAGGGGCACTGAAGTGACTGTACGACTAAGGCAGGGCATAAATACCTTTGGATGGTCTATCATAACTTCAAACAATCGCCAAGCTGTAAGTTAATGACTAGTTATAATACATTAAATTTGATCACAAAAAGTAATATTTAATACAAGTGCTCAATATAATTTATTTGAAATGGTTTCTACTTCTTGATCTATATTCAACAATACCTTTAAGGGCAAAGGAATGTAATTTTAATACAAAAAGCTATGTTACACTAAACTTCCAAAAAATGTAAAAACAGACTCAATCACTGAACACTTGTCTATTTGTAATTTTAGCTATAGTACAAGCACCTACAGAATTTGCTGGATTTTAATTAAAACTAATTTGCACTGGTCTAAACTTAACCATGTTATTAACTGTTCAAATATAAGCCAAGATAAGTACTATTCTTCAGCCCTGAGAATGGAATTTAACTTGAAGGTATAATTAAATTCAGATTAATAGAAGAACGCACTTAAATAAATCAATGTTTCTAGAGCAAAGATAGCTATATTTTGAGTCAGTGGCCATGTTTGCATACATTTATAAGACAGGATTCCAATGAAATTCAAGCTGAATGTTAGCATACTTAGCTCATTTCACTTGCATTTTGCTCCTCACATTTACATGACTGTTAAACATACAGAAATACAGAAGCATAACATGATGCCCAAACTCACCTTGGAATCTTTGTTCTGCATGAATGCAAAAAAATGCAGTTAACCATAGCAACTCCAAAAATATTTCAATTCCATTGTAAAAAGTGCCCATACCACAGCAAAATATCTAATTTCAGACATTTTTGTTTCTTAAGTTTTTCTTTTCATTAATCTGTTGATATTGGTAAACTTCTTTTTGAAATGTCTGGCCCTTTACTATTTTTAATAGATGCATTTCCAATTTACAATATTGCTCTACACAGATGCATAGTTGTCCTGGACTTGTGTACTTAAACTAGACGTAACTTAAATATTACACTGAAGGAGAGCTGTCATTATCATTTTTAGCATTCACAGTAAGTTGGTCAATCACTGTGTAATATAATTTTGGATCAGATGACTTGAAAACACTTTCCTGTCAACTGTTTCACTCACATTTTGATATATCAGTGGTACAGAACATGAACTGAAACTACGATGCTACGTTCTTCAATTTATCCTGCAAATACTAAAATGAATGAAACTGACAACCACCAACTCCTTACATAAACAAAGCATATTTTAAACCAGTTTGTGCCTGCAGGCAAAATATCTAATATATAAAAATCTTATAAATTATATATTCTTATAGATTATATATTCTTATTCTTATATAAGAATAAGTAGCATCAACATATCCTTCATTACCTTTCTCCAAGACAGTATTATTTTCTCAAGGGCAATATTTTAGGTGAACACTTTTATTTTTCTGTTTGTGCTCCTCAACATTATGTTGAAGGCACATTAAAAATAAGTTTGTATCATTTGCAGGCAGCAAATCTCTCATTCAAATGTCTGAGCGAGGCATGCTTTTTCTTAATTTCCAGTTGCAAGAATGGTGTGCATACACGTAACTATATTGTGGAGATATGTCCATATAGAGAATCCAATGCCAAGTATGTAAAGCATTGTATACACACCCAGTCCCTAAATATAGTAAAATGCAATTGCCACTCTTTTTAACACAGGAAACATGAATCCTAACCTACTGAAAATCAATTATGTTGATTAAGCTTTTCTATAGATTCATGTATATACCACTGTCCTTAAACTGGTCATCTGCCCCTTCCCTCCAAAAAAACCCAACCCCAATTCATAATTCTAAGTATTCAAAATCATTCGAAGAACATAAAAATATGCACAATGTTTTCAACATAATATATCTCAAATCAGTGAATGGAACCAAAATAGATATGACACAGGCCATGCATACTTCATTCAGACCCCTCTATATTGTATATGATTAAATAACAAAGCCAGGAAAACATATTGTAATATGGTAAAGACACCTACTTGTACACTGTATCTAACCTTCAGTTCCAATTACTGTAAACAAGAAAAATTAAAAATCATTATCAAACTGAAACATTCAAAAACAACCAAATAAAAACAATACAAAATATTTTGTTTGCATTACTGTTTATGGCTAAAATGATGAAACTCACAGTAAGTTACAACAGATAGGCTGTAATTGAGGTTACCCTTTGAGGATCAGATCGGGGTTAATTCCCAAAAGGGATATTATGATTCAGGACAACATATGAACATCTATTTGAAACATACAATTAACAAACAATATAATTAGAGTTCTAACAGCCAACTTGATTCATCATGTGCCTCAAAGCAGCCAACCAGAAAAACCTGTAAAGACTATTTAAAGATAGGGGTGTTGCCCTTCACAAATTTATTCAATTTCAATTCATCTAAATCAGATCCCACGACAACTTGTGATATTAAATCTTACAAAGCAGTATCTATTTTTTTTCATCTATCCCACAAAACCTTTTCATAGGATGACCCCTAATTTTAAAGAATTTTTTAAAGTGTTTTCTTCCAAGTATTTGGCTCATAGGAATAGACTCAACTAGATAGGCAACAAGTTCCTCTCCAGGATGTTGTTGAACTACAATTCCCATCCACCTCCTTCATCATTCAAACCATACTTGTTAGAAATGCTGGATCTTGAGCTTCACGAATCTCTTTGTTATCAGAATTACCCAATTTTGCATTGCAGATAAGCCTCTGACACTCGATGAGGCAGAATTGCACTAAGTATAACAAATCATTATACAATCCATTTCAATGAAATGAACAATACACCCATAAAAATATGACACAGCCGTAGCTATCTGGATCGACAGAAATCTCACTATGTATAATAAAAATTGGCATCTTTGTTGATAAGCAGACATCAACTCTCCCTTCTAACCTGCTTCCCACGCACAATGCACACAATTACAAACGTCGAATCTATCTTCGATCTGCCGGATTTCAGGAAGTGGCTATCTTTTCCAGGTCTGCCCAAAGCTTCCTGGGACTGTAGTTTCTCTCTACTGTTTTCTTAGTTTCCACGTGCTTCCAAAGACTACAAGTCCCAAGGTCCTCTTTGAATAGCTATTACTGAAGTCTACACCTCCGGCTGTAATTGAGGTTACCCTTTGAGGATCAGATCGGGGTTAATTCCCAAAAGGGAGCAGTTTGACAGAAATGAGCCTTCGAGACTTTTAGTTGTTAGGGTTATTTTACCGCAGTTTTTTTTTAACAAAGCCAATGTGAATTCTGAGAATGATTTTTACCCTAAAACATTAAAATGGATGTCTAATTACAAAATATACAGACATTATAGTATCTCTTTACAGTCTTTGTGGTGCTTTAAGTTTCATTTTGAAGATGCGTTTTTAATGAACATGAATTAATAAAATTATCATTAGGACAAAAAACAGTTCAGTTCCTGCAATGCATCAGTGGACTCATTATTGATATTGAGCTGTCAAATCCCACAACTCTAGTTTGAACCAACAATAGCCAAGTTTTAAAGCAGAACAGAACAATGGGTGTTCTTGATTTTCAGCAAGATAATCAGTGGGATGCCAAGGGTTACCAAAAGGGAATAAAAGTCTACAAGCCGTGGGCTTTAATTTTACTCATCTCTGCCTTCAGAGAATTTATAACTAGATGGAAGTTTATTCAGCAAGCCAGTTCTACTAGCTAGATAAAACCAGCCATTATATGTCTAATGAGCCACAGGTTATAGCATGATGTGATATGCACATCCATTATGGCTTAATCAACTTTTTTTTATAATAAATTGTAATTTAGCAGGATGTATTAACCAGATAGCTTTTCTCTTTCTCCAATTTGGTCTCCACTCCCACCTCCACTTCCTACAGTACTAATGTACAAGCTTCATTACTGGCTTTCCATTTCTCCTGACAATTCAGGAGACTGAGGAGCTGTCAATTGTCTAAGTCACAACTTTCCTTAAGTCATGTAGAAAACTTGTTTCCATAGGTTCTGAAGTACTGTGGATCAACTTTTCTCAAGGACACATGGAAGGCTTCCATCTACAGAACAAGAAATGTTATAATTTACCATCCTTTCAGGTAGTTAAAATTCCCCAATGGGTACATTATACATTATAGTCTTAGCCCCAAATATTTTCACATCATGTTAATGTTAGATTTTGCCTTCATTCTTCATTAAATATGAAGTGCAAAAATAGTTATATGTATTAATTACTGAATGGCATTCTTTGAATTGCCATGCCATACTAAGCTGTTTGGCTGAATAAACCATAATTGTCTAAATTTGCATAATATAGAATTAGAGCTAGAGCTGAAAGGGACCTTGGAGGTTTACAGTTGGAAGGGATCTTGGAGGTCTCCTACTCAATCCTCTACTCAAGTAGATCCTAGATCATTCTGGACAAATGGCTGTCATATCTCTTCTTTAAAATCTGCAGTGATGACTACCCATAACTTCTGGAGCCAAGCTGCCCCACTGATTAATTGTTCTCACTGACAGGAAATTATTATTATCCTTATTTCTAGGTTGGATTTCTCTTGTTAAGCTTTGATCTGTTAGGTCTTCTCTTGCTTTGGAGAATAGGTTCAAAGCAAGGTCTTCTCTTGCTTTGGAGAATAGGTTCCTCTTCTATGTGAGTCACCCAAATATTGGAAGACTAATATCATGTCACTTCTAGTGTTTCTGTTTGTTAAACTAGACATTTTCCATTCCTGCAACCATTCATTGTAGTTTTTAGCTTCTAGCTCCCTAATCATCTTTGTACTCTTCTTTGCATTCTTTCTTGAGTCTCAACATCTTTTTATCTCTATGACCAAAACTGAACACAGTAGTCCAAGTATAGTTTTAGTAATGCAACAAAAAGTGGTACTAACATTTCACATGCTAAAACAGGGATCTCCAAACTTGGCAACTTTAAGACTTGTGGACTTTAACTCCCAGAATTCCCCAGCCAGCATGGGAGTTGAAGTCCACAAGTCTTAATGTTGCCAAGTTTGAAGACTCCTGTGCTAAAATATGTACCAGTACAGGACTTTCTACAACTGCCACCAGCATGGCTATAAGTAATTTAAATAATTCTGCCCAAGATATTTCCAGAAATCACTTTTAGCATTAGATATTTCTAGGACAATGTGTTGTGCTCTCTCAAAATAAATAATTATGATATTCTTCTTGAAATCTTTCATAAAGAAAACTGAGTCCTAGGATCAATATATAAAAGTACATATTTATATGTTTTAAAAATTATACTACAAATTTCATGAGATACATAGCTTTGAAATCTGCATATACTTTTACTATTTTACAAGAACAAAATACACATATTTATGCTTAAGAAAGAGGACCAATCATTAATTCAATTACAGGCAGAATTACAAAACTTGCTGAATTAGTTTAACTGAAAAATGTTGCTATATTTTTGAGAGATGTAATACACGGAGTTGCTCCCTCTGGTAACTTTCAATCTTTTCTTCAGCTTCTTGATCTATTATTTTTCTTAAGCATGTAATCAACTGCTCAGATCCTTCACCAGTATGTGCAGATATAGGAATAATTTCTCTGAATTTGACAGTGACTTCAGGAATCATCTTTTGTGGAAGCAAGTGTAAATAATCTGAAAAGAAGAAAATATAAACAATTAGGTTGTACAAAGTTGCCGCAAAATGTTCTAACAAAGAAAAGAAGATGCAATGAAAATGATCAGTGATGCTTCTAACATTTATTCTTTGAAAGAAGATAATTATATTCTCTATTTAAATTCTAAGACAAAAAGAAGGAAAAGAAGGCCAATGCATGATGGTAATATATATTTGATTTTGATGATGCTTCAAGAAGATAATTTCAATTGAAATTGGGATAACTACATCTCCACCAAGAAGTAATGGCTTTGTGTATTCATTATGATGCAGATAGAAATATTTTTGTTATTTTACCTTCTTGCACCTCAATTATTTAGACTATTAGAAATCTTACTATGAATTTTTGATTTTTAAGAGAAGCCACAATTCTCACAATTATCAATTATTGTTGATACTTTATATCCAAAACATACAACTATTCTTTATTTTAAAAGGAACTGGTCAAAGTGAATCTTACTTTGAGGTTTCTGTAATTGTTCCATTAACTTTTCAAAGTTTTCTTTAGCATTGGGCAAATCCATTTTATTCACAGCAAGCAATGCAGATTTAGTTTGAAGTTCTTCTTTATACAGTTCCAGCTCCTTCAAATATAATTTGCATACATACAAATATTTTGAAAATATTTGACTACTAAGCAATTCAGTATTACTTAACATACATAAGCATGGTATAATATTAAGGCAGTTGCATAATTATATATTTTAGTTCACCCCTGTTAAGCCTGGTTTCCCCAACCAGGGTTAGGGAGACAAGCTAAACAGAATGTGCAGCTTAGTCAGATAGGCACACAGATAAATGAGTGAGCTAAGCTTGTATGTTTATTAACATACAGTAAAAATGACAGATACGCTTGTGCTATCAAATATATAGTTTATTCCATTATGAGTTCATAGCATAGTCAAAATAACAGTCCAATAGTCATGTATCATTTAGTCAGTCCATTCAGGGATATTCAGTTAGCAAAGTCCGTGTTGAATACCCTATGTCAATTCACTTACAAGTCTGTCCTTTGTTTTCTCTCCCGTTCGAGCAATGCAGTCTTGTGTCCTTGCAGTAATCAGGTTTCATCAAAGCCAGAGAGAGAGCAAGCTGCAGCCTTGCTTCTTTTAAAGTGTTTTCACAACCACTCCCTTAATTACTATCCCACAGTTAAAGTTGCAGACACTTTAACATACACACTATGATTACATATTATTATTTACCTAAACCAGTTAGGGTAAAACAATGTTATCCCTAACAACCCCATGAATATGAAACTTTAGTTTTGTACTGGCAGTGAAAGGCACACCCAAATAAAACATTAAAAAAGTCAAGGTGCCTTTTGTTTCATTTTTTATTCATTTAGAATGGGGTCTTCAAACTTGACAGCTTTAAGACTTGTGGACTTCAACTCCCAGAATTCCTCTTCCAGTCATGTTAGCTCAGGAATTCTAGGAGTTGAAGTCTGCAAGTCTTAAACTTGCCAAGTTTGAAGACCCTTGACTTAAAAGAATACTTCTAGGTGTATAAAGGGTAGCCTGGAGAGCACTTGTCTATAAAGTCACCAAGATTTGAACACAACTAAATGGGAATATGGTGATGATATACTTTTGAAATCTGGTTACACAATTGTTGCCATTCTCTGACTTAGAGGCCACATCCGAAATCTACTGTCAATAGAAAACAATATTTCTATCTATATTGAAATAAAACATGCTAAACTGCTTTGAGGTATGCAGACTTTCCAGGGACAAATTATCCCAACATCTTTATTATCCCTGTCCCTAGAAATATCAGGGAGAAACCTCCAGACATATAATACAACTAAAACTCAATATGATAATTTCAAGAGATTTATTATGCAAATAGTTTATCATGAAACTATATATAGTTCAATATTGCAACATAAAATGGACAGTAATTTTACCTTTGCTAGTAACATTATAGTTTCAAATGCTGTCCTGAATGGTGTATGAGAAGAAAGTTGGAACCCAGACACATCAATCTAAATTTAAAAAATAACAAAATATTTTCACTCAGATGGTTATCTTTATTAAATGATGATTAAAGGTGGAAAAAAATTAATGTGGTTATTATTTATATACAAACCACAATTTCAGAAAATAGCTCTTTAACATTTCTAAATTACTGAAACCATTAAATAATTTATATACTTTTCTGTGTTCCATTATATCTGCATACATCTTTTTATAGAAATTTTTTTACATAGTTGGCTATTGTCTTATTCTAGATCTGGTAGAAATTGTATCCCAAGTGTCGTCACATCGCCCCCCCACAAGTCAACTAAAAATTTCACTTCCAATTATTCCTTTGCTATTTAAACTGATTGCTCAGCAGCATTTAGAAAGGCAATCTAGGAGACTCAAAGTTTTAATTTCAAAAGTGAATTGCAATAAATATTAAAGAATCCATACTTTGAAATATATTTCCAGTGTTCTGTATTCATGAAAACATTTCAGTATTTCATCTTGGGAACTGCTTTTAGTTTGAAGTTCAGACATTATGCTTTGCCAAAATTATGGGAGGTTCTGTTTTGGCTAAGATATAGTAACTCAACAAGTATGGTTTAATAAAGGTAACAGATTAACATGATGTGAACAACTTTATATATTCTGCAGATAAGCTGGCCCTCAATTTTTTAACCCAAACATAATGAAAAATGTGTCACTTGTGCATAAGCTGGTATGCATCTTTATGATACTTTGTTTAAAATTTGAGGCTGTTTATCCGTAAGCTGATTTATATACAAATATATACACAAAAACACAATTCGTATGTTGGCCAATCAGCCTAAATTAGGAATGCAAATGCTGACAAGGAATGTATTCTTACAACAAAGAGAAGTTGTTTAGTCCTTTCCACATGCTTCAAAAACTTATGGCCTCTTCCTTTATTTGCATGGGCACCTTCTATTAATCCTGGAAGATCAGCAACTGTTATCTAAAGAGGAGGAAAATCATCTTTTTAAAATGATTTTGAGTCTGTTGAGTCACTTGGAGATAACAAAATCATTAGGAAGCTAGGAAACTAACTTCATATGGTTAATTCTTCACCCCCAAATAACAAGAAGCTAAAACAGCACTCATATATAACATACTATATAACAATATAATTTTAAACACTGTAGCTTTAAAATCTTAACCTATGTAGTTTTAATGCTTTAATATTTTAATTATTTGTCTATTTGTTTTATAACTTCTAAACTGCCTAGAGCCACCTTATTGGGGAAATGGACAGCATAAAAATTTAATAAATAAATATATGCAGACAAATAAGTGAATACATATTGCCTGTACTTGTTTTTTTCCTATATTCAACTTCATGAAACTAAATACTATCTTTTTTTGGAAAATGCTTGTTAATTGCCTTTTATTAGGAACCTTTTGATTCACACATTTTATTGCACTAAGTGTGTTTCCTTCAATCTTTAGTGAAAGAAATTTTAAGTATAAGTTTAAGGAATTAAAACAAATTGAAATAAACAGCAAAAGTGTGATTAGATCTTTGATTTTAAAAATGAATAAATGAACTAAGGGTCTAGATGGATTTGAAATACAATTTTGGGATTAATTATAAGAATCCTTCCAGTGAGAAAATGCTTTTATTTGAATTCTCTTTAAACAAATAGGATGGGTCTTTGAAGGTTGAACAATGAAGATAAAAAAACACAATAAAATATTAATATTAAAAAGTTATATATTCAGATACCAATGTCTAGGCCATCTAACCACTCAAATGCAGTATCATTTATAAGAAGAAAAATACTGGACTGGTATATGCCCTCAGCTTATAGCTGGTCACAATGTGATCTACAGTTTGACATGGGACCCCACAGTCCCACTGAGGGGAGGGTACTATGTTTCATTTATACAATAAGTCTCAGCAGACACCGTGTGAGGTGCAAATCCTATTCAGAATTGTCCACTGCTGGCATGGTAGTCAAAGCCTAGCATCTTTTTTGTGTGGTCATTTATACAGTATGTCTTCCTAAATCTGGACATTCAGCAATCAATTTGGCTTTCCATTGGAAATTGATGTCAAAATTATTGAATAGATGTTGTGTAAGTGCCAGGAGGGGCTTTCTAGATTTGAGTCTTCTGTATGGTAAATAAGAAAGGTCAGTGTATAGCGACAGGAGTGCTTTGTTTGGAATTTTTCTGTATCTTCAATTCTTATAGACAGTAACAGGCAGCAAATGCTATATCTGCAAATGAGCCGAAGAAACAGTAGCTGTTGCAAATTGACTGCAAACCAGGGCATGATAAAGTAGCGACAATGGTACACAGGATTATCTGCAAGAAATATCATTTGCCTGCAAGCAATAACTGACGGGACCACAAAATAGAAATGGTTAAAAAACTAAAGTGGGATTTTAGAATTCAAACAAACAGGTATCTGCCATATAGTGCCTAGACTTAACAATTGTTGATAATTCATAAAACAAATATACGGAGACTGAATGGATCAAGAGAAATGGGAAGACTAAGGAGATGTGGTTGGATGGAATTGATGAAAGCTTCATAAAAAGAAATGATTTTTTTTTTAAAGGACAACATACGTAACAGGACATGGATGTATAGAAGCAAGGATTTTCAAACAATTAATGTCGAGATTTGTTGAGAGTTATTTTTACTTCCTTTCTATTCCTTACTCATTTTCTACACTTTAACAATGTTTATTTTGAAAGAAATTATCATAATGGATCAGCACATATGGCTTCTCATCATGATTATGTATTACTACAACTATCAAAGCTTTATATCACAGCCTGTCCAGTCCAACTTCCAATACTCTGCTATTTCTTACTGAAGAACTTGAGAAGAATAATGCTACTACAATCATGTCCTAGTTGAGGATGCTATGTATATAGTAACCACTAAGAGAATTGAATCTCAGACTAGATGGTTTTTTAGTATAATGCAAAGAGGCAATTTGAGTCATAAAGAGATACAAAAATTACCGTATTTTTCAGAGTATAAGACGCTCCGAAGTATAAGACACAACTAGTTTTGGGGGTGGAAAATAAGAAAAAAAAATCTGCTTCTGCCTCTGCCTTTCAGCAATTTGCCTCTTCGCAGCAAACAGAAAACAGCCTGGTCATCTGATCGTCGTTTGCATCAGCCTCCCGACAATCAGCTGTTTCAGGCTGCAGGGATTGCCATAGCCTATTGCCGCCTCCACATGCCCCATTTTCGGCCTCCACATCCAGTTTTCAGCCTCCACATGCCCCGTTTTCAGCCCATTCCAGACAGCAGAGATCGGAACGGGCAGAAAATGGGGTGCGCAGAGGTGACAATAGGCTGATCCAACTGACAATCAGCTGGTTGTGCTGAAACTGACCAGGCTGTTTGCTGCAAGGAGGTAAATTGATGTGAGGCACAGGCCAAAGGATGGGGGTGGCAGGGCTTCAGCAACATTCCATTTTTGGGGGTGGAAAAAGTATGTCTTGTACTCTAAAAAATACGGTAACCCATTAGAAAGATCAGAATAAATATTTCATTTCTTTATTTAGATGTTACTCTGTTGGTAGTATACTGATTCAGTTATAAAAAACAGGAAATCAGTAAGGTGGACAAATAGTAGATCCTTTAGTAAATACTGGTAATATTGACATTTTTTCAAAAGAATAATTTTGGAATTTTGCTTTGGCCTGTGTAGGTAATCAGAAAATGTTTAGGCTTGCAGATTTGAGATTAATAAAAAACAGATTAACATTGCCACACATCAAAGCCCTCTTTATGCCTTAATTAGGGACCTGGAAAAGCATGTGAAATTTGCAATGCTCTTACAGATATCTTGGAAGCACTCTTTCCATTATAAGAAAGTGAGATTTCCTAACATTGCCAAAAATGGATTTCTACAATATATTTTATATAAAAACTGTATTAGAAACCAACCTGCTTGCGATCAGGATACATCACAGTTCCAATTTCAGGAGATAATGTTGTAACTGTGCAAAAAAGGAAATAAGTTAAATGTGATATAAAGGATTTTCAAAATTTACCCCTGGATTAAATTTATCTGTTCAGTGTGAGACAGAAGTTCTCTGAGGATGAGCTGTAGCACAAATCCGAAAGCTATCAGAAGAGTGAATTTCTGGTCTACAGATGGCCCAGATTAGATCCTGTGACATTATCCTGAGACACATATATTTGTCTTTATTCATATTCAATAGAATTTAGTCTATATATTCAATAGACTTTAAATCTAAACAAGTTCTTATTTAGTATTAAGTATAAGTACTGTTGAACGACATATATATATATATATAATTCAGCATCATACTTAAGTCAAAAACATATCTACATGTTCCTAATAACCACAATCGTGTGATTACTCACTTTGATCTCCAGATATCCTGGAGTGTAAGGTCAAGTGGATCTTAGGAAGCATTACCAACAACAAAGCCATGGGAAGTGGCGCAGCTGACCCTTTAAGGTCTTAGAAGATCATGTTGTTAAAATGCTGCACTCGATATGCCAGCAAATTTGGAAAACTCAACAGTGGCCACAGATTGAAAAAGATCAGTTTACATTCCAATCCCCCAAAATGTTGAAACTACTATACAATTGTACTCATTTCACATGTTAGCAAAATTATGCTCAAAGTCCTAGGCTTCAGCATTATGTGAACCAAGAACTACCAGACCTACAAACTGGGTTTCAAAGAGGCAGAAGAGCTATAGATCAAATTGCCAACATTCATTGAATTAGGGAGAAAGCAAGAGTTCCAGAAAAATATATACTTCTGTTTCAGTGATTATGCTAAAGATTGTATGGATCACAACAAACTTTGGCAAGGTGTTAAAAAGGTGGAAGCATCAGATCACCTCATCTGTTTCGGGGTGGGATTCTACCGGTTTGGCCCGGTTCTATAGAACCAGTAGCTCCGAAGAGCAGCTGACACTGAACAAGTTCACTATGAAGACCTTCTTTGCTTTGGTTGGGCCCAGCCGCCCGCCTGGGCTCTAGGCTGTCCTTTATTCCCTGCTGAGTCCCATGTGTCAGAAGAAGGTTATTGCTTGCAGGAGAAATTGATTTACAAGTACTGTTGTTATTCCAGTAGGATCCCACCCCTGATCTGTCTCTTAAGAAATCTGTATGTGGGTCAAGAAGCAAGAGTTAGAACCAGACATGGAACAACTAATTGCTTCAAAATAACAAAAGGAGCATGCTAAGGCTGTCATTCTGTTTATGTAACTTATGTGAAATGCCAGGTTGGATGAATCACAAGCCAGAATTAAGATTGCTGGGAGAAATAGCAACAATTTCAGATATGTAGGCAATACCACTCTAATGGCTGAAAATGAATTAAAGAATCTCTAGATAGGGTGCAAAAGTTGGCTTGAAACTCAACATTAAAAAAACTACGATCATGGCATCCACTCCCATCATTTAATGACAAAAGGAAAGGAAGAAATGGAAGCAGTGATAGATTTTATTTTCTTGGGCTCCAAGATTACTGCAGAGAGTGACTGCAGCCATGAAATTAAAAGACACTTGTTTCTCGGCAGGAAGGTCATAAAATAGGTCCAGGATACCTGATGAACTGTCTCATCCTGCTAGGACCAACCTACTCCTCCTGCTAGGAGAGAGGGCCTACTACAGATCCTGTTGGTCAAAGAACTCTGATTTCTGGGATCCAGAAGAACCTTCTCTTCCATAGACCCCTCTCTTTGATACATCCTATCCCCTAGGGTAATATCTGCCCCCATCCTCCCAAAGGACACTAAAGACCTGGCTCTGCTGGAGGTGGCTACTGGATTGTTGGCAGACTCCATCTCCCCCATTGTTCTCTGTTCTTCACCCGTCCATTTCTTTGATTATTGCTTTGATTGTCATAACATGTTGTTTTCTTTTTCTTTATTTTATTGTCCTATTGGTTTACTTCAGTTTTGTTTACACTCTTATCCTTTCTTTGTTTTTATTGTTGTAAGCCACCTAAAGCAGCAGTCCCCAAAGGTTTACAGCTTGGAGGTCCAGTTGGGAGTGTGTGTAGAAAAGGGAATTGGGCTGCGCAAATGGGAGGGTGGCACACAGCCCTTGTGCGAGTTGTGCACCAGCATGCACCTTTGACTTATGTGAGCAGTGCTGGTGTGCATGAGCCCAATGGCCCATCGTTTGTGAAAGCTGAGTTGCACACACATGCACAATCCAGCTGGCCACCTGCATTGCCCAATTCCAAATTGGCCATGGCCCAGTAACTACTGCAGCCCAGGGGATGGCAACCCCTGGCCTAGAGTAGGTGAAAATAAATTTAATAATAAGTAATAAATAAATATATGAAGTTACTTACAAGCATAATCTGCAATTTGAGGTCTGGCCTGAGATATCTTAGATAATAAAGAAGACTTTCCTGCATTTGGAAATCTAGAAAAATGAGATTTGAGTAAATTACTATTTAATGTTACTATGGAGTTTTTACATACAACAGAACAAAGTTATTGAATTGTCAATGAATTTTTTTTAACTATAGTAAATATTTTCTAATAATGAATGGAAATGTCTTGGAAATTGCAGGAATGAAGAAAAAAATTCAACTTTAAGCAAAGCAAATATATTTTTCTGACCTTCCTTCTGCATTTCAAATCTACAAAATGTTTTCCAGATATGAACTAAACTACAGATTTCAATCCTTTCTCTATTGTTCTGAAATTAATTAGAAATAGAAAGCAAGAGAAAAGATTCTAGCATCTGGAGGTAAATGAATAGTTAAGTCGATTTGAAATAAAGCTAGAATTAATAACAGTATTTGTAGTACAAAGGAAATTACATCAATTACTGAGATTTAAAATATAATTTTCAAGATAAATAACTTACCCAATTAAACCAACATCTGCAATAAGTTTTAGATCAAGATGTATCATGTGAATCTGACCTTTGGTGGGCAAGAAATTTGTTACAGGACATCCACCAATACCTCCACAGGCTACCAACAATCTTTCTCCTATTTTGTCAAGCTTACCTAAAAATAAATATTAAATGTCAGGATTTTTTTGGCATCATTTTAATAGGCATTTTTCAACAACATACTGTGTTTTTAGACAAGCATTTTTAAAATTCAAATAAATAATTGTATTATTGGAAATAATTGTATTAATCAGCTATAAATTATAGATTTTCTCATATTTGGTGAACACATTGAATAGAAAATGTACAGTACAAAAAGCTTCTATGAATGAATGTACATTTCAAGGTCCTATGAATACAATCACATTACATCTGAATATTCTGAAATTACCAGGTAATATCAGAGGTGAAGGCTAAATTAGTTTTTGCCAGGAGACCTTTATGCCTTTTTCCCTATAATAATCAGGAGTCAGGCTCAATATGATAGTATCTCAATGTTTACATTCCATTGAGCTGAACATAAAATCTAACAAATAAAAGTAGAAATAAATTAACAAACATATGTTAGAGCAGAGTTCTCTAAACCTTTCCACCTTTGCTAGAAAGTGGAAAGGCGGGGATGCCAGGGGGTCAGAGCAGTTCTACACATGTATTTTCTTAAGTAATGGGCATGTGTGCCTGTCACTCATGCAAATTGAGTGTGTGCGCGTGTGCTTTCCTGCTGCTTACACAAGTAGGATGTGCGTGCATGCCCACCACTTTGATGGCCCAGTTCCAAACAACTCAAGGCCCAGTAATGGACTGTGGCCCAGAGTTTAGGGACCCTGTACTAGAGTGACAAGTCTGGTCTATTCCCTGCTACAAGATGGCTTTCACCTCATATAGTTTTTACCTAGCTTTTATTCCCAGCAGATTGCTCATGACATTATAAGAATTTTAATTTTAAGAACAAAAATGCCTATACTTATTTTTCTTCCCTTCTATTCTTTACTTTTATTTCATATCCTTTAGAGTGTAACCATTAATATTTGCTCTAGTAACTATTTGTGAAAGCTATTTGAATGCTGATTTTTCTGAATAAATAAGAAAATTAAACATATTCTGAAAATTATCAATTATTTTCTGCTTCTAAATCTGAACACGCACACACACACAGACAATTCCAATAGATATATGATATTTCTGCAATGGCAGCCAAACATTATATTTATGTTGCATTCATTGGGTCACTAAAAGGTAGACAAAGCCATTAGTTATTTACTGCAGAAAAAAACCAACATGTGACACAGCTTAAGTCTTCAAGATGTTATTGGAAGGTTGGGAGTTGTAATTTTATCCTGCAGTATTTTTTTTTTTAAATGGCATGAAGAAAAATCAAAGTAGACATCCCAGCTGCTATTATGTTCAACATGGCAATAAAGGTAAGATTAACAAAGATCCTTACCAAGTTCTTTCCCATTCTCTGTAGTAACAATTATTCCTGGAGGCACATTTACTTCACAGTCTTTTCCTTTATTACCTTTCAGTGCAGCAATACTTGGGAGATCAAAAAATAAACATCACATGACTGTTTTCTAGGACAGGACTGTGGACCACATGAATTTTCAGTAAATGAAAAGACCTCACCTGCTGTTGGTTCCTGCTTCTGCCACAAACCGCTTTTTTGGATATTTATCTTTCATTTTCTTCAAGGTCATTTTTTCATCTGCTACTAACCAGACATCACCGCCTTTTCCTCCAGCACCACCTAAGCGAGCATAACCCATTCCACCACTTCCACCTTTCACATAGATCCTTAGATCATCCATAAATCTGCCATACTGAAAAAGTTAATACATGAAACATGTATACCTCAGACCAACAAAATTGCAATGTATTATTAAAAAGACATGTACCGAGCATTGGTGGTCTGTTACTATGACTTCCTGTACCTTAAATGAAACTCTTCATGTTATAATATAAGCCACAATACTTCTTATGTAATGTTGCTAGTTTTATTTATTTTCTGTAAGAACAAATAAAGCATTGTTTTTGATGATGTCACTTCACTGTTTTAGTGAAGACAAAATAGTTTATAAATTTTATTAAAGAGTGGTTTCTTTAGCTATGGTTTATCAAATAAGATATTATTAGTGGGTTTGTGCTAAATCTTGGTTTACAAACCACAACATATGTATTATCTGTTTGTGAAAGCTGATTTTGCTAAAAAGCAGAATAAGACTCCTTTAAATAAATATAAAATTAAACATTGTGGAAATTATCAAGTATTTTCTCTTCTTAAATCTGAACAACTATATTCCTATTGATAAGATCTATACAATGGCAATCAAACATTAGATTTAAGATATTGCACTGAATATAATGTAAATATTTGTAAAACATGGTTTAGCACAAACTCACTAGTAATAATGTATTTGATTAACCATCGCTAAACCACGACTTAATTAAATGTATAAATCCAACCATTATTTCGTCTTCACTAACTCAGTGAAGCGCTATCTTCAAAAATAGTGCTTTATTTGTTCCTACAGAAAATAAATAAAATTAACACCTTAAAAACCATCATAAATCAAAACTTTTAGGATTAGACCATTAATGAATGAAGCAATCTCTAATTCTATAGAAAGTTATGCCATATTAAGTCCTATACAGTGAATTTCTTTTTCAGAATAATGTCAAGTTAAACATTGTGCCAGAAACTGACAGAATTAAGACTCCATCCCAACAATAAGCATAACTATAGAGGCACACATTTCCTATTTCTATAATTTAATAGACAAAACTCAATTGCTTTTTTAACGTAGCTGTTCATTCATTCAACATACTCATTATGAGCTAATTGATCAATTTAAGCAAACTACCAATTTCCTAAGTTCATCTATACTGAAATCATAAACTGACCATAACAACTAAGTTCATATTGTGCAGTAGGCAAAATATATTGTGTGCTGAGGCCAGTTTGTGCCTCAAGAAACATTTACTAAGGAACATTTACTAAGACAATGACCCTTAGACTGTCACCCCTCCATGGGACCTCTTCCCACTTATAAAAATGATGAAGGACTCTGAACGAGCTTTTGTTTGTATGGATTACATCAGTCAATATTTATCATATTAAAAATGAAAAATGATGTATTGGTTGCGAATACTGTATATCAAAATTGTTCAACGGGAGGTTAACATATCATTTTTCAACATGGGCTGCAAATAATTTCAATTCCACAAACCCCGAGAAGGTCTTGGGGTACCACCACCACAAAAGTCCTAGGACCACATTTGGGGGGGAATCGCTGCCTTAAGAGAAGCATCTCCACCAAACCCAATGTCTTTCCCCACTCGCTTTTCCCTTCAAATTCAAAGTCCCCAACCAGAGAGGGGAATGACTGAGACGGGAGGAGCTCAAGAGCAAGCCCATGCAGACTATAATGAACCTGGGAAAACGTTCAATGATCTGGGCCAACCCTAATCATCCAATCCTCCTCTTTCTCCCAGGGGTACGAGCTATGGGGAAAGGGGTTCACTTTTAAGATCTCACTAACCTGCCTGACTAAGAGAGCGCGGCTAACCCACACCATACCACCCGCAAATAACTTTAAGCAAGTCTGCCGCGGTTTCCGCGATGGTTAGAACATCCAGCCCAGGAGGACGCAGGTTGATGACATCAGACAACAGCTCCAGTTCTACTTCGGAAGTCACAACGGAAGTCGAGAGCGCAGCTGCGTTCCCCGGGACACGGCCGGGATTAAGAGAGTGGCAACGGACGCTTTGTACGTCGTTGGGTTGTCGGGAATGTCCCTGAAATTGCGACAGATGAAGCAATGCCTGCCAATTTCGTTTTCATTCCAACGGATTAATCCGTTGGAGTTTGCAGCCTGCTCCATAGCTATGCCTCTCCCTTGGTGTGGTGGTGAATATGAAATCGGGAGCTTCACCCTTTTCCAGAAAGTGGCTGGGAAAGTTCATGTGTCCCGCTATTGCTGCATGGTTTGCTGAATCACAGACCCGGGAAATACCACGCTCGGGAAGACTGAATGAATATCTCCCGTAGCAATAATAATAATAATAATAATAATAATAATAATAATAATAATAATAATAATAATAATAATAATAATAATAATAATAATAATAATAATAATAATAATGACAATAACCACTGAAGATGAATATTTGTGTAAAGGTTATGCTTAACACTACATTTGTACAAAGTAATCCATATAGCAAAGCAAAGATGTGGACTAAATTTTTGGGAAAAGAGAATCTCATAATATTTGGCCAGGGCAGAATAACATTCTTGCCTCCCTGGTTAGAAGAATCTGAGGCTTCCAAATGCTATATGATGATGCACTTATTTTAAAAATAAGCATTACTATCTCAATAATAGGCAAATGGGATCATTGTACCCAAGATCTTAACTTACTTAACGTTCACAAATCTTGCTATCCTATTCTAGATCAGGGGTGTCAAACTTGCAGCTTCACGGTGATGTCATGTGATCTATCACTTTTTCCCCTTTGCTAAGCTGGGCGTAAGTGTGGCCACCGTGTGATGCATCCAAACTGCAGACCGTGAGTCTGACAGCTCTGTTCTAGATTCTTGCTCCAAAGTTGCTTCCTGTGAGCCTTTGTGGATTTTTTCAGTGTGGATGTTTTATGTCCCCAAGAGAAGCCTAAATACAGCTTGTGGCATGTTTGCCTTCAATATTGATTTCTGGCAACTGCTTAAATTTGTTTTCTTGACAAATATTTTTTGCAAAAGTGTTTGCCATTGACTCCTTTCTAGGGCTGAAAGAAACTGATTGGCCTGAGGTCACACAGCTGGATTTGTGCCCAAAACTGGATTAGAACCCAAAATCTTCTAATATCTAGCCTGGTACCTTAATTACTACACCAAATCAGCTCCTTAAATGCATTTCATCCTGTTTTATTGTTGCAGGCAGATTCCAGTCATCAAACATAATCTTGCAACAGAAACCATTGTGAATCAAAGTCCTGAATAAACCAGCTATAATAGTAATAGCACTTAAACTTATATACCGTTTCATAGTGCTTTACAGCCCTCTCAAAGCAGTTTGCAGAATCAGCATATCTGGGTACTCATTTTACTGATCTTGGAAGGATAGAAAGTTGAGTCAACCTTGGGCAGATCAGAATTGAACTGGAGTGAACAGTGAGTTAGCCCTGTAGTACTGCATTCTAACCACTGCACAACCATGGCTCTTAGGCTATAAGAAGGTTGTTTTCATCCTACAGTATTTAATTGATTTTAACAAATCAGAAAAATATGTTCTATTTTTTTCTAATTTGAAAATATGAAAATTTTATTAAAGGAACTTGAAAAGCTGCAATCTTGATCCACCTGCTAATTGTAGGCTCAGTTAAGGACAGGAGGACATAATTCAGAGACAGCAGATATAGGACTGCACTGTTGATATTATTATCTGTTTGTCAGTTATTCCTTTTTCGTGTCAGAGAATAAGAGCTATCTTGCAAAATTTATCTAATATATTTTGAATCATGACCATTCTGTGTTCACTATATTGGAAGTATTTAATTCTGAATGTGAAGAAATCTTTCCTTTGCTGAGATGTCAATAGTTATACCCCATAAGAAAGAAAGAGGTTTAAAAGAAAAATGAATACATCTTAATTATTACTGGATAGATTTTTCATCTGCAGAAACATTGCATTAGTTACATTTTACATTTTTATTTATAGGCTGGTAAACTGCTTCAATCCTAGCTGATTCTAAGTGAATATTCTTTTTTTTTTTTTAAATAAAGTTTAAAACAGTATAAAAGGAAAACATTAATAATCCTAAACTAGATGTGATGCCAAAACATTCTTCTAATGGAAGAAATGCCACCCTACAGGGGTCCATCTATATGACATTTCCAAAATCTTCTTGGAACAGTTTTCATACACTTCTTCTATTTGGGATATTCTAATCCTTAGCTGGGGGATATTTTTCCATTGGACAAGGAAAGTTTTGAATTTTATTGAAGCCTCATGCTGAGGTTTAGAATTTTCTGTGGAACAGAAGGTGAACTAGCAATTCAATATATCTTTGATATTAGTTTCAATTGTGATTTATATAATTCCTATTTTAATTATTTTTTACTCTGCCATATGCTGTTAGGATTGGGGTACAGTATAGGTATTGGAAATCATAATTTCCCAATAAGATGTTATGGAAATGTATCATTAGGCAAATGTACTATCCTGTATGTTGGGAACTTTATTCAATAGCTAGACCAGTGGTTCCCAAACTTTTTCAATCCACTGCCCCCTTGCTGCTAGAAACTCATCCTCGGTGCCCCCCACCCAGGGATGGGATTCAAAATTCTGTGGGTGTGTTCTAATTTGAGGATGTGGTTTGCTGGTCATGTGACGGGGTGGGCGTGGCTTGATGGTCATGTAACTGGCTGCCTTGGCTTGCTGGCTGGGCATGGCTTGCTGGTCACATGACCAAGTAGGTGTGGTTTGGTGGTCATGTGACTGGGTGGGCATGGCCAGATGACTGGCAAGCTAAATACAAGTGGTCCTCACTTAATGGCTGGTTGTTTAGTGTTCTAACTTATGACTGGCCTTCCCAGAGCTACTTGACCTGTTTTGGAGTTTTGACAGCTATGCACACAAATACACACATTCTCCCTTCTAACTCTGCTGGAGCAGGTCATTGGACTAGAATCAGCAAAGCATCTCTGATTAGATTCTAGTAGTGAATAAAATCTAATCAGAGATGCTTTGCCGATTCTTGTTGATTTATTTTATTTTTATTTCTTTATTTTATGTTGCTGAATTGCATTGACATGTGCACAACCCAGAAGCTTTTGTGATTCTTTGCAGCAAAAATTACCGACCTCTGGCTTTGCTCGACTTTTCAAATGTGCTGCCACTGCCGCATTTTAGGTGCCAGCCCCACAGCTCCACCCCATGGAGTCTGCTGCACTGGAGGGACTTGCCCAAGCAAGTCTGAGCGAAGCAGTGCACCAAGTCAATGGGATGAGCCTGAAAGAGGAAAAGAGAAAGAGAGAGAGAGAAAAGAAAGAAAGAGATAAGGAAGAAAAGAAAGAGAAAAGGGAAAGAAACAAAAAGAGAGAGACAAAGGAAGAGGGGAGATGAAAGGAAGGGGCAGAAAGAAAAATAAATAAAGAAGGAGGGAGTGAGGAGAAAGACAATGAAATATCTATTCTAGTCCAATCACTTGCTCCAGTAGGGTTAGAAGGGAGTGTTTGTGTGTGTTCTCCTTGTAATTTACCAGTACATTTTGGTTTTGCCTTCTACAGAATTGGCGCTGTGATACATTGGGGAAAAGTAATTTTTTAGGGTGGAGATCTGGTCTAAGGGATTCTGTTTAAAACCTCAACAAAATGTGAGAGCTTCCTGATAATCTTGACCATGTTTCATCTACAAAACCTTTAATAGAAGCCAAAGATGTTTCAATGTGGAAAAGGGCCTCAGTCTAAACTAGGCCTCATTTCAATCAGATGTATCAGCTCTCTCTCTCTCTCTCTCTCTCTCTCTCCCTCCCTCTCTCCCTCCCTTCCAGACTGGCTTTGCTCTACTTTCCCGATGTGCCTGCAGTGTCTCGCTCCTACAGTTCTAACTGGACGGAATATGTGCCCACTTCTTAAAAAAGCTACCCACTGCCATAGCCAAACCTCTAAGCATAATCTTTGAAAAATCTTTCAGGACCAGCTCCTTGCCAAAACTATGGTCACAAGCCACAGTCATCCCCATCTTCAAAAAGGGAGACCCCAGGCTAGTTGAAAATTACAGACCAATCTCTTTATACTGCGTCACCTGTAATGCCATGGAATCAATTATTAACCAATCCATCATCCTCCACTTAGAAACAAACAACCTACTCTCTAATGAACAATTTGTTTTTAGGAAAAAACTATCCTGTAATCTGCAACTCTTACACTGCAAAAACATATGGACTACACAACTCGATCAGGGCAAAACAATAGACGCAATCTACATAGACTTCTGTAAAGCCTTTGATTCAGTGGTACATGACAAACTAGTCCTAAAATTAAAATCTTACTCTGGACACCTGCATAACTGGATAGAAGCATTCCTGTCAAACAGACAACAAATGGTCAAAATTGGAAATCTCCTGTCAAATTCTGTACCTGTCAACAGTGGTGTCCCCCAAGGCAGTGTTCTAGGACCAATGCTTTTCATACTCTACATAAATGACCTCTGTGATCATATCTAGAGCAACTGTGTTCTCTTCACTGATGATGTAAAGCTATTCAACACCACAGACAATATTGCTACCCTTCAAAAAGACTTTGACTATGTATCAGAATGGTCAAACAAATGGCAACTTCAAATCTCAACAAATAAATGCTCTGTCCTACATATTGGCAAAAAAAATCAGAACATAAAATACAAGCTGAATAGTCAAGACCTTGTTGATGATCCAAACTCTGTCAACGATCTTGGAGCACTCATCTCAAATGATGTAAGTGCTAGAGCCCACTGTAACTATATAGTCAAAAAGGCATTAAGAGTTGTTAACCTAATTTTACATAGCTTTTTCTCTGTAATATTACACTAATAACTAGAGCATACAAAACATTTGCTAGACCAATACTCAAATACAGCTCATCAGTCTGGAACCCACATTACATATCTGATATTAACACAGTTGAGAAAGTCCAGAAATACTTCACAAGAAGAGTTCTCCACTCCTTTACTCATTGTAGAATACCTTATGCCATCACACTTGAAATTCTAGACCTAGAAAACCTAGAACTACGCCGCCTTTGTCCCAATCTAAGTATAGTATATGAATACTTCATAACAACACTAAAACAAACAATAGATGCAAACTCATGGTTAACTGCACCAAACTTGATTGCAGGAAATACGACTTCAGCAACAGAGTGGTCAATGTCTGGAATACTCTACTTGACTCTGTGATTTCTTCCCCAAACCCCAAAAACTTTAACCTTAGACTGTCTACTATTGACCTCACCCCTTTCCTAAGAGGCCTGTATAAGCATAAGCGCACCAAGATGCCTATGGTCCCTGACCTATTGTTTCTTTTATTTTTCTTATATGTATCCATGTATTCATAACTATGTTTTTACTTATACCTATTATCTTGTAAGCAATTGACAAATAAAAATAAATTATAAATAAATAAATAACTATCTGTTCAGGGCACTAAAGATTTTTTTTTATTATTACTTCATCGGTATTCCTTTTAACTTCCAGGTGTTAAAAGGAATCTTGCAGCTGTGATAACATGAATAATTAGATATATATCTGCTTTTTTGAAATTCTCATTTATTATTCCCAATGAGAACATTTCTGGTGTATAATTTATTTCTAGGTTTAACAATTCTTCGAACCATTGCCATATTTTGTGCCAAAAACCATTGCCATATTTTGTGTTTTCTTGCATTCCCACCAAATATGATAATAAGTGCCCATTCTTTCAAACGTTTCCAGCATATCGGTGATTGAGAGCTATACATTTTGGCTAATCTGGTAGGTGGGAGGTGCCATCTGTAGAACATCTTGAATAAGTTTTCTTTATAAGATATGGCTAATGTAAGCTTTTTATTCTGATCCCAGAATTGCTGCCATTGATCCAGATTTATGGCTGAAATTTCTAGCCCAAGTTTATTTTATTTTTATTTGATTTCATTTCATTTGTCAATTGCTTGTAAGATAATAGGTATAAGTAAAAACTTGAATACATGGATACATATAAGAAAAATAAAATATATATAAAAGAAACAATAGG
This sequence comes from Hydrophis major, assembly GCA_033807585.1. Lineage (NCBI taxonomy): Eukaryota > Metazoa > Chordata > Lepidosauria > Squamata > Elapidae > Hydrophis > Hydrophis major. The sequence continues at coordinate 106,820,217 of CM066343.1, forward strand.
ACAGGGACGGTAGGCACTGTCTAGGCAAGCAGCCATGATGAGCATAGTTGCCACATAGAGAGCATTTGGTGGAACATTTAGAGTTTCATAGCACATAAAGCATGTGTAGGAGTCTTGTGGTTCATTGGTGGGGATTTCTTTCTCTTTAGGTTGTGGTTTGGTATTGGACTTTTTACTGGCATGGTAGGTTTGTTGAGATAGTACGTTGATTAAATTGCTTAATGAACAATTTTGGGTTTCACCTGCTTTTCATACATCTTATAATCTAATAAATAGTTATACAATTTCTTTATTTGTTTCTTCTCTGATATAGAAAAAAGATTTATTTTTCTTTGAGAAGAAAGTATAATCTTTTGCCAGTCCATTTTAACCTAGGTATTAAGGAAATTATTGGCTTGCAAATGAGATTGATTTCTATGGGATGTGTTCCAATGAGAGAGATGTGGGATTCTTAATAATAATTTCTGCATGATAAGTAGCCAAGTACTTTTCTCCCTGTAAACAAGCACAGAATGAAATGAAGAATTATCAGTAAATTGAACAATAATGAACTGAATCGAACAGTTCATTCCATACTGCTCATAATGAAAGGAACAGTGTAGAATGAACTGGAGAATAATTAATTTGTAGAATCCCATGAAAACCACTGTATAATGAGGTTGCAGAACATGCTGTATACAGCTCCTGATTTATTTTAACCCAATTCTTACAGAAATTAGTGGCCTGAAAATGAGATTGATATCTGTGTAGTGTTCAACTAGAGCAATGATGGCAAACCTTTTAGGCACCGAAGGCTGAAAGCACACACACATACCCAAAATGCAGTGCGCGCAGGTCCCACACATGTGCATGCCCCATGCATGTGCCCCCCCATGCATGTCCCTTGCCCCCCGTGATTGCATGGCAGAGGCCCAAAGAGCAGCTGGCTGGCAGGAGGCGCATGTGCACAGTGGAGCTGTGAGCTGGGGCAGAGCGTGCGTGACCACAGAAAGGGCTCTCCATGCTACCTGTGGCACACATGCCATAGGTTCGCCACCATGGAATTAGAGGGATTCAGTTTCAGGGATAATCCTTTGCCTGTTTATTGGCGTATTTGCTGTAGTTGTATCCTACTTTCCATCTGGGAATTCAGAACCATACATTTTGACTGTCTGGCCTAAGTGAGATCCATTAGCTATTTGCCTGCGAGGTTTTCCATTCCACAACGATAAGCAATAAACTTAAGAAACATCTTTGCCAAAGAGTTTATAATGTTTAAGACTGTGTAAATCTCAAATCTAATTGGGATGATTATATAATATTTTTAAATGTTTTTTATGTTTATTTACAAATAATGTATAAATTATTTTAATTCCAAAGCCATCTCTAATATCAGTTCTTTAAATTACCATGGCAGCTTGGGAACAGAGAAGTATTAGTTTTATATATTGATAATGGAAGCATGGGTTTTAGGGAAGTAATTAAAATAATGATGTGCATTATTTTGATCCAAGCATCTAGCCTTTTTTATAGTGGGCTGCTCGCGGCTCATGGCCAATGATGGCTCTTCAAATTTCCCACTGTCCAGACTGACCTATCCAAGGTGAGTATGCAAATATATAACACCCCCCCATGTGGTCCAGTCCAACCAATCAGGCCTCCCCTATGTTATGTAGTCATGTAAATAGGTGGGGCTCTTATGGGTTCAACTAGACCTGCGCAATTCAGTTGTGATTTTGTCTCTGGACTGTTCGGACAGGTTCACTGTTTCTCCCGTTCTCTTTCGTGGAGCCTCCTAGAAGGTAGAGTCAGCCATGCCGCTCCCACCTAGCCTTTCCGGGCTGGTTGAGTTGGCTCGGCTGCTCCCGCCAGGAGCGGCTTCTTGATGGTTTTCTGAAACCTGCTCCAGCCTTTCAAAGTTGTCATCTTCTTCTATGGTTTCAGGTATGTGTTTGCGATTTCCGATTGGGGCTAATGTTAGTATTGGTTGTTGTATCATTGTTAGGATTTGTTTTGTTACTTCTCTTGCTTGTGGAGGGTCTCCCCCTCCCCTCTCATTTGTGTTTGACAGGTTTCCCCCCTCTCTGCTTTGGTTATTTTTGTTCAATGTTTGAGGTGATTCCTGTGTTTGTGTAAGTTCTTCCCATTCTTCCCTCTGATTGTTAGTGTTTCTCGATGTGGCCCTCGATCTGAGTTGGTCTATTGTCTCCTCCAGCTCTTTCCATCCTCTGTCTCTACCTTGTATGACCGGGGTCCTGTTATTTGGGTTATTGTTGCCGGTACCCACAATGGTTCCCCTGTGAGGTTTTTTGCATAGACTAGGTCCCCTGTTTTGAATGTGAGGCACTTACTGGAGGAGTCTGTTGGCTTTTCAGGGCTATATGTGGGATGTCATCTGTCTAGATTAGATCTTAGTTTTTTCCCATTAATAGTTCTGCTGGGCTTTTCTTTGTTGTGGTGTTTGGTGTAATGTGTTGTATACTTAGTAGCTTATATAGCTTTTCCTGTATATCTCCAGTTCCCAATTTATGTAGTGTTTCCTTAGTATTACGGACCATGCATTCCACCTATCCATTTGTAGCTGGCTGACCTGGTGCTGTTAGTGCGTGCCTTATTCGTTGTTCGGTTAGGAACTTCTCAAATGTCAGTGCCTTGAATTGCGGTCCGTTGTCAGATACAACTAAATCCGGCAATCCATGTGTCATAAAAAGCTTCCTTGGTTGTCTAATAACAACTTCTGTTGTGGTTGAGTGCATAATGCTTACTTCTAGCCAATTTGAGTAAGCATCTACCACTATTAAGAACGTGTGTCCTTTAGTTGGTCCTGCAAAATCAATGTATATCCTAGACCATGGGCCCCTAAGTGTTTCCCAGTCAAGTGCAGGTGCAGAAGGGGGTGCAGGTCTAGATTCTTGGCATCATTTGCACATTGCTACCCATTCCCCAATATCCTTATCCATCCCTGGCCACCATACATAACTCCTAGCCAGGGACTTCATTCTGACAATACCCGGGTGACCTTCATGCAATAATTCAAGTATTCGTTTCCTTAATATGTTCAGAATGACCACCCTATTCCCCACATAGTACACATCCTTTTAAGATAGATAGTTCCGTTTGTCTATTCTGAAACAGTTTAACAGTCTCGTCACTTTCGGTCTCTGGCCACCCTTTACCTACCCAATTTAAAATCCACGCCAGGTTTCTGTCTCTCGCGGTTTCCCTAGCAATGTCTGTTGCTGTTATGGGTAGGTTTGCCAACGTCTCGATTTGCAGGGTTGATGTGGTTGGTGCAGGATCTTCTAACTCAGGTAGGGAGGAACGCCTCAGGGCATCAGCGTGTGTTATGTTTTTTCCTGGTCGGTAGATCAAGTTGCAGTTATATGCATTGAGGAATTTGGACCACCTCGTCATCCGCGGTGACATTACGTTAGGTGTAGCTTTGTTTCCTGCGAGGATTCCTAAAAGAGGTTTATGATCTGTGACAAGTGAAAAATTTCTGCCATAGATGTACTCGTAGAACTGTTTGACTCCTGTTATTGCGGCCAATGCCTCTCTATCTAATTGGCTGTAATTCCACTCCGTTTTTGATAGAGTTTTTGAATAGAATGGAATAGGTGCTTCTTTCCCATTGGGTAATATGTGGCTGAGTATGGCACCGATGCTGAATGGTGACACATCGCACGTTAATGTTAGTGGCAGGGTTTCGCTGTATTGTATTAGCACACAGTCTGATGTAAGTAAGTCTTTTATTCCCTGGAATGCAGTTTCTTCTCATCACCCCCAGGTCCAGGTAGCTTTCTTATCAAGCAACCTGTGTAGTAGTTCCGCTATCGTTGCTTTCTGTGGCAAAAATACATTGTAAAAATTAATAAGTCCCAAAAAGGTTTGTAAAACTGTTTTATTTTCGGGTCTGGGATCTTCCTTTATTGCTCTGATTTTGTTTTCAGTGGGGTGGATCCCTTCTTTGTCTATGAGGTATCCCAGGAATTCAACCTTATCGGTGGCTAAATGGCACTTCTCTTTTTTAACTTTAAGTCCCGCTCTTTAAATTTTTTTTTTTTGAAAGAAGATTTTATTAATTTTCTACAAACAAACAAGACAAACAAAACATTAAAACATTCAACTCTCGTATGTACATCCAGTGTGTCAGTTGGTTCATCATTTTTGTGCATTCATTCTGTAGTCCCAGTTACAATTATGTTACATAACAACTCATATTATCAATCCAAACTTATATATCCTAAAATCACTAAAAAAAAATAATAATTTTTTTTTTACTATACTTTTAATCATTCATGCTTTATGAGCTAACAATACTTTAACCAGATTATTCAACAAATCATATAATCATACCAAATCAATCCTAAAAAACCCTTTATAAATATAATATCAAATAACAAAATAATAGCAAAATAGCAAAATAATTTCTTACTATCTAGCATTCTAAATATTCTATTATCTTATTTTATCATCTAGCCATTGATAAAAAAGATCCCAAATTTCATAAAATTGTTTATCCTCTTGCTCTCTAATTTCAAATGTCAATCTGCTCATCTCAGCACATTCCAATATTTTCTTAATAATTTCTTCCTGTAATGGTATTTTCTCATTCTTCCAATTTTTAGCAAATACAATCCTGGCCGCTGTTAATACATTTACAATCAGGTATTTCAAATCTTTACCATATATATCAGGTAAAATTCCCAATAAGAAGATCTCTGGTTTCAAGTCCATGTGTTTCTTTGTCATTTTTTCCAACCACATGCGAATTATAGTCCAATATTTTCTAGCATCCTCACAAGTCCACCACATATGGTAATACGAGCCGGGTATCTGATGACATTTCCAGCATTTTTCAGATTTGTTCTTAAACATTCTTGCTATTCTTGTCGGAGGAAAGTGCCACCTGTAAAACATCTTATACAAGTTTTCTTTATATGCTGTTGACATTGTCATTTTATAATTTTGAGACCACAATTTCTGCCATTTCTCTAAATCAATCCCATATCCAAAATTCTTCCCCCAAACAATCATAGTTTTTTTGACTTGTTCTTCCTCTAATTTCATTCCCAGTAAATAATCATATAATTTTTTAATCACCTTCTCATCAGTACCCATCAAGATCTTATCTAAATCAGTCTGCTTATCATAAAATCCCTCCGTTTTAGAATCTTCATCATACCTTGAATGTATTTGTGCATATGAAAACCAATTCATCCTTATACCTTGTTCCTCTAAGTTTTGGATCAATTTAAGTTCACCCTTTTCATCCAATAGTTCCCCATATCTAACTGTTTGTTCCTTCTTATAGATTATAGGATAAGAAAATGCTTCAATAGTCGATAACCAAACTGGAATTTTCAAATAACATTGTCTTTTTATCTTCTCCCAGTTTAACCACAAAGACTCCCGTACATAATGTCTTCTAAAATAACCCTGTGTTTTAGTTCCCTTATACCATAAAAAAGCATGCCAGCCCAACAGCAAGTCATGCCCTTCTAATGTCAACAACCTATGTTTCCTTAATGTTTTCCATTCTTTGACCCACATCAAACTTGCAGCTTGATAATACAATTCCCAATTAGGCAGGCCAAAACCTCCTCTAATTCTAGCATCTCGCAAAAGCTTTAGCTTTATTCTCGCTTTTTTACCTTGCCATATAAACTTCAACATAATTTTATTTAAATCTTCAAAATAGTCTTTTCCAAGCCTAATTGGTATTGTTTGAAACAAAAATAAAATTCTAGGTATAATATTCATCTTAATTGTTGAAATTCTCCCTATTAATAACAATTGCAAGTTTTCCCACTTCTTCAAATCTGTAGTTATCTGTTGTTTAAGTTTAATATAATTATTCTCCTTTAATGTGCTACATCTTGTTGTCAAATATATCCCCAGATACTTAACCTTATTTGTAACTTGAATTTTCAAAAGATCTGCCAGTTCTTCTCTCTGTCTCAATAGCATATTCTTTGTCAAAATCTTTGTTTTATCTTTATTTATTTTCAAACCAGCCACCTCTCCATATGTCTCTCTCCTTTCCAATAACCTTGGAGCTGTTTCTAGCGGGTTTTCCAAAATAAAAGCTAAATCATCAGCAAAAGCTTGTAGCTTAAATTCTTCCTTCTTAATTTTCATTCCTTTTATGCTTTTATCATCCCTAATATTTCTATTCAACACTTCCAAGGTCAACACAAATAGCAAAGGAGATAGGGGGCATCCTTGTCTTGTGCCTTTCCTTTTATTAATAAAATCTTTAAGTTCCCCCTCCATCATTATCCTTGCTGTCTGTTTATTATAAATGGCTTCTATTGCTTGAATAAATTTTTTAGCAAAACCCATCTGCTCCAATAATAATAACATAAATCTCCAGTTCACGTTGTCAAATGCTTTTTGAGCATCTAGGAATATCAAAGCCATTTGCTTTTCAGGATGAGCCTCATAGTATTCCAAAGTGTCCAAGATTACTCTCATATTGTCTCTAATTTGTCTCTTTGGCAGAAATCCATTTTGATCTGGGTGAATAAAATTATTTAAATATTTTTTAAGTCTTTCTGCTAAAATTGAAGCAAAGATTTTATAGTCTGCATTCAATAAAGAAATAGGTCTATAATTCTTAATTTGCAGTGGGTCAGTCTCTTCCTTCGGTATAAGTGTAATATAAGCCTCTGACCATGTTTTGGGTATCATCTTTTTTAACATAACTTCATTCATAACTTCTAACAATGGGATGCTCAATGATTCTTGATATGTTTTATAGAATTCTGCTGGAAGCCCATCTGGACCCGGTGCTTTCCCATTATTTTGTCTCTTAAATGCTTCATTTAGTTCCATCATTGTTATATTGCTTTCTAGCATTTCTTCAGTCTCTTTAGGTATCTTCGGTAAATTAGCTTCCTGTAAATACTGTTTGACTTTTTCCTCATCAATATTCTCTTGTTTATATAGTTGCCCATAAAAATCTCGAATAATTTCTTTTTTCTCCTTATTCCTATAACAAACTTGGCCTTATTAACTTCAAGATTTTTCTTGATTCCTTCTCTTTTCTCAATTTATATGCTAGCCATCTACCTGGTTTATTTGCATCTGCAAAATAATTCTGTTTAGAGTTTCTGATTTTCTGTGCCAGTTCTTCTTTCTCTATTAATTCCATTTTATGTTTAATTACATCCAGCTTCAATTTAATATCCTTTTTCTGTGGCATTTTTTGTAATTCTTTTTCAAGAATTTTATACTCCTCTGCCAAGGCCTTAGAAGCTTGCCTTTTCCTAATATTCTTTTTTCTTGTATAATCTATTATCAAACCTCTAGCGTATGCCTTCATTGTATCCCACACATTCTGCGTTGAAGTATCTTCTGTTTTATTTTCTCTGAAGAAAAAAGCCAATTCCTTCTCCATCCATTGTATAAAACCTTTCTCCTTTAAAATAGTATTATTTAATGTCCATCTCGATCTTTTTTTTTGTCCCTTCCATTTAATTGTCATTGGGCTATGATCTGCCCAAGTACTTGTTTCAATATTTGTTTCTTGAATATTGGATATTAATTCTGTTGAGATCCAAATCATATCTAATCTGGACCATGATAGATGTCTATTTGAATAAAAAGTATATTGTTTAGCTTTAACGTTTCTTTCTCTCCAAATATCTTTTAAAGTTAATTCATCTGTCATTTTAAAAAAAGACCTTGGGAGAGCCTTTCTATTTTGCTTTGTTGTTGTTGCTATATAGTCCAATTTATTGTCCACAATTCCATTAAAATCTCCCATCATAATTATATTAACATAGTCCAGTCCAATTATTTTCATGTGTAGCTTTTTATAAAACTCTTCTTGTTTGTCATTCGGAGCATAAATTGCAATCAAGAGTATTTTTATATTATTGTCCATTATTTCTACCATTAATACTCTTCCATCTTCATCCGTGTAAATCAATCTTGCTGGGATAGCCTCTTTAATGTATAGAACCACCCCTCTTTTCTTACATTGAGTCAAAGAAGTAAATATTTTCCCCAATTTTGGCTGTACTAACAATGGTTCATGTTGTTTTTTAATATGAACTTCTTGTAGACAAATTATATCAAATTTTAATTTCTCTAATTTATGAAAAGTTTTCCTTCTTTTAACAGCTGAATTAAGTCCATTTATATTCATTGTAATCAGTTTTTTTTCTTCCATGATTATGCTTTATATTTAGGTCTAACTGCTCTCGTGGATCTCACTTCACGCTGTTCTTTGCTATCCATCTGTCCCCCTAGTGCTCCTTTCTCTTTTTCAGTCAGTCTCCAGTTGTTCCTCTTGAAACAAAATTAATGAGACCTCTTTCTCTGCCTCCTCTCTTCTTCCTCCAAAAAATTCTGCATGGAAAAGTTCTGCTTTCTCAATTGAATCAATTCTATATCTCTGCTCTTGCCACCTAAACATTAGTCCTTCTGGAATCAGCCATCTATAATTCACTTCGTTTTCCAGTAGCATTTTGGTCAGAAATCGATATTCTCTTCTCATCTCTCTCACTCTTCTGGGTATTTGTTTTGAAACCACAACCTCTTTACCTTTGTATTTCAATGTTTTCTCTCTTACTACTTGTAATATTTGCGTTTTAATGGATTTTTTAGTAAATCTAATATGGACTTCCTTGGGTAATTTATTTCTCATTGCATACCTTGTATAGGATCGATATATCTCATCTATTCCATCCATCATCTTTTCCTCTGTAATTTCCAAAGCATCTGCCAAAATTTCTATCATTACCGCTGCCAAATTTTCTCCTTTTTCCTCTTCTATATTTTGAAATCTGAGGTAAAATTCTGACCTTTCCATCTCCCACCTCAACATCCCACTTTTTTCTTGTTCAACCGCTGTTAATCTACTGTCAATATTTCCAATCTTCTTCTCTCTTTGTTTTCCTTCTTCCTCAATTTTTTGGAATCTCTCCTCATACTTGACCATCATTTGTTTAATGTTTTCCACTTTTTCATCAGTCTTCTCTATTCTTTGTTCAATATTTTCTGTTCTTTGTTCAATATTTTCTGTTCTTTGTTCAATATTTCCTGTTCTTTGTTCAATGATGTCTGATTTTGTCTTGAGATCTTGGATTCCTTGCATAATCATCTGTAAAGTTACTCTTTCTTGTTCCTTATCTTGCTTCAACATTGTCTGAATTAAACGTTGTCCTCCAGCTGGTGGGGAAGCAGAGGTAGAAGTAGAAATGCCAGATGGTATTGGTTTCCTGCTCATTTCAATGCTTCCAAAGCTTCAAATTCTTCTTGACTTTTAATCCAACTGGTAGAGCAGCCAATTATAATCCAAAATGGAAAACTCCAATAGTAAAAGGCACAAAACCAAAAAAGAAACAGGAAAAAAGGAAGAAAAAAGATCTTCAGGTTCTTCTAGACCCTAATCCAATTACGAAGTAGTCCACCATAAAAAAGAAAAAATAGAAAGGAGAAAAACAAACAAATCCAAAAATAATAATATTGATTAAGAGCAAAAAAAAAGCAAAAAGAGAAAAAACAAAAAGTTCCTTCAGGTTCTTCACACCTTAATCCAGTTGAAAAGTCTCAATAATCAAAAAAGAAAAACAAAATGGTCCAAAAACATAGATAGGAAAAGCAAAAAAGTCCCAATAAAAAAGAAAAGAAAAATAAAGAAAAAACTCTGAGGCTTTCCCTTTAAAATAAAAGGCAGAAATAAGAATATTACTAGAATTGAAATTTACAAAAAGGCTGGCGAATATGGTATATATATATATATATATATATATATATATATATATATATATATATATATATATATATATATATATATATATATATACATATGAAGGCACACTGCACTTTATTTATTTATCCAAGGCTCTTGTTTTGACTCTCTTCTCCAGCAGCTTCAAAGCCAAACCTCAAGTGTTATTGATAACAGTCCAGGAAAGCATCTGCAATAATATTTTGCTGTGCTCTCCCTCTATCTTATCATGTTAAAATGTCCTTGAGAAGAGGTCTTTTTGCAATTCTCTCCAATTCAAATAAAATACTTTCAAGCCTCTAGTTGGCAGTGTTGCAAAGTTTCTTAATGCTCTTCCTCCCCCCCAGCCAGAAAAAAGGAGTAATATATAGAGAGACAAAAAAAATAAATAGCCAAAGGGAGCCTCTATCCTAAAGAAAGTTAAAAAATCAAAGGGAGCATAAAAATATATATAAGAGAAAATTCAATCCGGTTACCTACAAGGTCACACTAAAGTCCCCCCCAAAAAATATAGAGAAAAAAAAACAAAAAACCCAAGCCTCAATTTGACATCACTTTAAAAAACGCCGCTCAGACAGTTTCAGTCAAAAAAAAAAAGTCTCACAGATTTCTTCTTTGTTCAGGATGTCCTTTCCAACCTCAGCGAATTTACAACACAAAAGAGTTTTTCTCACCCAGCCAACACACTTTCTTTCCAGCCACTTTCTTTCCGGAGCTGTCCTGACTTCAGCAGCTATGGGGGCTGCCTCTCCGCCACCAGCAAAAGGGCTTCTTCCGGATCAAACCAGAGATTTTGCGATATCTCTGGGATCCTGGAACAGTACCCTTCTCAATCCCTGTCTCTACGGGACGGTTTAGATCCGTTGGGACCGACCAGGGGCGAAAATATCTGCTGCGATCTCAGAGCCCCGAGATCGCAGCTATATTGCCGAAATGAAGCTCCGCCTTCTCCCCGCTCTTTAAATTTTTGTAAGACCTCCCTCAGACGGTCTTTCAGTTGTTCTTTGTCCCTGGCTGATACTAATACGTCATCAAAGTATGGTACCGCCCCCTTGATTCCTTGCAATAGGCATTCCATTAAGCTCTGGAATACCCCTGGGGCCACGCTAACTCCAAATTGCAGTCTGTTGCATTTGAATGCCCTCCTGTGAGTCACAATTGTTTGTGCTTCCGCTGTTTCTGGGTCAACCGGCAATTGTTAGTAGGCTTGCGCAAGGTCCAATTTCGCGAAGATTCTACCTCCCCCTAAAGAATGTAATAGGTGCTATACCACTGGAACTGGGTATGCGCTTTGTTGTAGCGCATGGTTGAGGGTTGCCTTGTAGTCTCTGCAGATACGTACAGACCCATCTGGTTTAATAGGAGTAACAATTGGGGTTTCCCACCTTGCGTGGTCTATTGGTTCTAATACCCCCTGTGTGATAAGTTTATCTAATTGTTCATCAATTTTTGGTTTTAACGCGAAAGGAACTCGTCTCGCCTTTAACCTTATTGGAACTATATTTGGATTAAAATTAAAAGAGATAGGGGACCTTTGGTACTTGCCCAGTTCTCTGTTGAAGACGTCCTGGAATTCTTTCATCAGGTTCTCTTCCCTGTCTGTCTCAGTGATGTTGTTTATTCCGGTTACTCTGATTCCTAATGGTGCAAACCATTCGAGTCCCAGTAGACTGGGGCGATCCCAGTCGACTATGGTTAGTGGGAGGACTTAAGTGTGTTTTTTGAATTTAACTTTGAAATGTCCGGTTCCTAATACAGGAATTCTGTTTCCCTGGTAGTCTTTTAGTGTGAGTTTTTGTATTTCTAGCTCTCTCTTTTTTATATCAGGTATTAGACTTTTGAGGATATTCCACGATACCATTGATAAATACAAGCCGGAATCCACATCCATCTTGCATGGCTGACCTTCTATGGTGACTTGCACATGTGCCTTTTTCTCATTGATTGAGCTTGAGTGTCCGATAGTTATTGTTTGATGTGTTTCCTCTTTTCTGTTGGCTTCTTTCCACTGCTTGTTTCTTCTTTCTTGACTCCAACGGCTCCCTATTTGCCTTTCCCTCTCCCTGGTAGGGGTATTCCATCTTTGTCTAGGGCTATAGTTATTTTTGTTTTGGCATACCCTAGCTTTGTGTCCCCGCCGTTCACAATACCTGCAAATAGCATTGAAAAAATGGCATTCGGAATGTGGATGATCTCCTCCGCACCCAGCACAACAGAATTCTGACTTCCTTTCCTTTCGCTCCCGTCTACCTTTTTCCGACCGGAGTTGATTTACCTCTTCTTCTTCCTCATCGTCTTCTGATAGGAATTCGATGTCCTCGTGGTGTGTCATAGTGGTGAGTTTTTGAGTTTCCTCTGGTTCCTTATTGTGTGTTTGGCTAGTGTCTTTTGGGGTTTCCTGTATTAATTTATTCATTTGTCGCATGGTGGCTGCCGATTTTTGTGTTGCTTCTGCTGCGGTGGCTTCTTCTACGGCCTCCATTACTGTTATTTTAGGTCTTGTTAGTAGTTGACCCTGTAGTGTAAAGTCTTTTAATCCGAGGACCACGCAGTCCTTCATGGCCTCATCCATGTTTAGGAATTTGCATGCTCCGCCAATATCTCTTAGTGCTGTAACAAAGTTTCTGATGCTCTTGTCTTCCTTTTGGTCGCGCTGATAAAATTTGTGTCTTTTGATGAGGCATGAAATGGTTGGTGCATTATGGGCTTGCAGTAATTTGTCTAAATCCATCCACGCCATTTTCTTCACATTATGGGGTGCTGCCAATGCCTTTGCCATTTTGAATACTGTGTGCCCGCAGTGGGTGAGGAAGACGGCTCTCTTCCTATGTTCGGATATTCCTTGGACCTCATTCCCTTCTAGAAACATGAGGAATCGGTCGATGTAGGATTCCCAGTCTTCAGTTGCCGGGTTGAATGGTGCAGGTGGTGAGTTGTTCCCAGCCATTTCGTCTCACTCGGTCCTCATTGCCACGTGCACAACTGGTCTCCTTTGTCTCAGAATCCCACTTTCATCACCAGTGTTGTGTTGTAGTAACAAAGACACGAGACCTAGTTGATCTTTTATTCTCTCTAGAACTGAATGTTGGCAAAACCGCGGCAGCCTTTTTTATAGCGGGCTGCTCGCAGCTCGTGGCCAATGATGGCTCTTCAAATTTCCCGCTGTCTGGACCGACCTATCCAAGGTGAGTATGCATATATATAAAACAGCTCTTTTTTTGTCATCTTTCCTCTATCATTTTCAAGATAGATTTAAAAACGGAGCTTTCGTTTTTGACTTACTATAATGTATAAATTTGTGGTTTCCAAATCGTGGTTTGACCTTAATGTTTGCATGAACCCACCAAATTTAGTATATTCAAAACCTCACAATGAAGTAAACCATAAATTAATACACTTTGTTATCCCAATCTCTCCTCTCCCATTTCTCCATTTTCTGTTCTTACAGAATTTCAGTTCCTTATTTTTACTTTAAACCATGAAGAATACATGTACTACATTTTATCTGGCTGACTCTTCCTGCATGGAGAAATCCATAGCTTGATAATGTTTTGAATGCATTATTGATTGCACATGAGGTGCCATTACAGGGGCCTGGAAACTATTAGCTTGGAAAGATAGAAATTGGGAAATGCTGTAATAGTTATATTAAATGCCATTCTTGTTGGGATAAAATTCAAAATAATGGTTTTTCACTCTAAGCATCTGTAATGATTTGAACTGGCTGATTTAAATATCTTTTGTTCTTTATCCGAAAATCATCTCTGGTCCCCTAGTGAGACAAAAGAAAAAAAGAAAGAAAGGGAGATTTTTCTCTTAAAATTTTTTCCTGCTTCCTGGCAGGAAACCTCTCAGACTAAAAGCAGAAATCCAGAGGATAAATAAAGCATTAATAACCTAGCAAAAAAGATAAAAACAGTACAAGACTTTAAATCAGTGGTCATCAACCAGTGGGCTGGGGACCACTGGTGGTCCATGAGAAAATTTTGGTGGTCCACAGGGAAATGTCACCCCCAAAGCAATCCCCAAAGCAATTAATCCAAGCTGTGCGGAAACACAAGGCTGCACCACCCACATGGCCGTTGGGAACACAAGGCTTGCGTCGCTTGCATTGTGAACAACATGAGATAGTGAGGTGAGGGGGGAAAGGGAGGAGGGGGGAACTTGCCCCACTCAACCCACACACCTGGTCTGGTTGCTTCTTTCCGCTTCTTTCTTCTTCTGTTTTTGGCTGCACACAAGGAAAACAGCAAAGTATTTCTTTCTTTCCCCCAAACTCTGCCAGTAATGAGTCTTTGGGACCCTGCAAGGCATCCTGCTCCAAGAGGCTGTGCCAGCATGACCAGTCTCACAAAGACTCATTTCTGGTAGAGTTTGGGGGAGAGAAAGAAGCTGCTTTCCTTGCATGAAGCCAAAAGTCTCTCTCTTTCTCTCTCCCCCAGAAAATGGAGCTGGATATGGTATCCTGTGATCCGAAATAAAGAATGATTGATCGGTAGGAAAATGGGGTGGGGAATTTTCTTGCAAACTTTTTTGGGATTTTCCCAGGGTCTCTGGTATGTGGGATTTAAAATTATGAGTTTGGTGGTCCCTGAAGTCCAAAAGGTTGGTGACCCCTGCTTTTAATGAACAAAATTTTTTTTTAATTGATCTTATGTCAGTGTTCCAAGTAACAAACTCCAACGCAATAAAGTCAGAGACAAGCATTTTCTCAAAATTTCATTTTATTAGAATTGTCATATTGCCACATCTGGGAAAACCTGAATCTGGGTTTTCCCTTTCTAACTGAAAATCAAAACCCCATCGCCTGCACCCATCAGTCCATCATATGGTCCAATCACTGGTCATCTCAACTGGAGACCTTCCTCTAATCACTCCTTTCCAGGTGCAGGATACCTTGTCCTTGACACAGAAGAAGAATGTTGTTATGTCTAAACTTCCACCTCTCTGTGGGATCCCCCTTCCCAAATTCCCAGGCATTAAAATGTGGCAGTGTGGAAGCTTGTAAGTAAAATATGACTTCCCAAGCTGTCATCTTATAGGTTACAGACAATATTTCTTTGCCCCTTTAAATTATTAAAATATTGTAATACTTTTTTTAGAAAGAGGTTTTAATATCTATTTGATTAAAGGTAAGCATTTTTCTTTTCTTTAATCACTTCAGGGCATTAACCTTAAAATTCTAATAAACATTTTCTTGTAATTTGCTGTTTGGCTCTGTGTTTTTTTTTTAAGTTTTTCAATGATTCTAGAGATATATTGATAACATACTATCAGAGCACCTTAAATGTTATTTGGCAAAAAGATGACATATAAATCTTTAAAATAATCTTTATTTTAGGATATGATAAAAATAATGTTCTTACAGATTTCCCATGTCATTATAGTTGTGCTTTTAAAGTTGTAGCAACGTTTCAGCAGAATCTCATCTGCCATCATCAGGCTTCTGATGAAATTCTGCCGAAATGTTACTACAACTTTAAAAGCACAACTATAATGATGTGGGAAAATACCCGAGCAAAGCTGAATACCATATATGTATGTATGTATGTGGACTTTGACTTTGATGACTCTGAGATGGAAGGCTGGAGCCTGCTGTGAATGTGGAATCTGAATTATTAGAGGACACAGATGTGAGCCAGGAGGATGAGAGATTGTCGCAGAGACAATCCTCCCCAGAACCTTCGACTTCGTTCATGCCAGCAACTGATCCACAAAATGAGTCAGAGCTTCAAGTGGGGAAACTGACAGATCGTGGCTTGATGCCAGAACTAGGAGAAGACTGAAACGTCAATCTGAAGGGAGGCGTCAAGCCAGACATTGATTAGAGAAACTGACACGCCCATCCAGGTGGTTTAAGGAGGCATGCTGATTCCCAAACTTTGCTTGGAAGCAAACTGTTTGATGAGTCAAAAGGATATGTGTGGAGCGGCCTTTGTAATTTATGGACATTCTGAATTACCAGACAGATTCTGGGAAGTCTGCCAAGGACTGGAATATAGTACTGTTAACCCTTTTTTAGTCTGGTTTTGTTTTGTTTGAATATTTTGAACTGTGGAACTCTTTATTCTCACTTGTGAATATAGGTGAGACATAACATATATATATATATTCATAGATTTTTCATGGGTACAGGTGGGCAGGTCTTGGTGTGTTCGGGTCTTTTCCCATGTAAGATTGAGAGTATTTTGGTGATGTTTTGAAAGGTCCCACTCGCCATCTTCAGGCTGGTGCTTTCAGCTTTGTGTTTGTTCAAGCAAAGTGTGATCGGAGCTGCTGTCTCTATAAATACTGGTGGGGCGGTTGGTTGTGTTGTCATTTCTTGATTGGTTGATGGAGTTGATCTGCAAACATCAATCTGCAAACATCAACTCCATCAACCAATCAAGAAATGACAACACAGCTAACCTCCAACACTTCCATAATAGTTCTCATTTCATCATCTTCCCCCCTTATATATCATCAACATATAATATTTTTATTATAAATTTCCATTCCATATTTATTCCATGTCTAGTATAGCAATAATTCTTTAATAACAGGAAGAAAAAGAAAAAAGAAAGAAACTAAAAGAAAAAAATCACATCAGTTACATATTTATCTATTTTCTATACTTAATCATTTATATCACACCTTATTACCAGTGGTGTTATTCAGCCGGTTTGCAACGGATCGGCTGAACAGGTAGCAAGAATTTGGCATGGGTCGCAAACCATTGGAAGTTCTGGCTGGTCATGCCCCCCACCCGGTTGCCCTCCCACCCGATGCTCGCTCACCCCGCCTGCCTGCCTGACATTCGCCTAAGGTATTTATTTCTTTTTTTCCCCTCCCGATAATCAGCTGTAGATAAGATCAGCTGTGCCAAGATTCCCCTTGCTGAGGCCCAGGAAGGAAAAAAATGAAGGGAGGAGTTCAGCCCCCCCTCCATTTTTTGCCTTCCAGAGCCCCAGAGGAGCCTTATGGGAGCAAAAATGCCCCCCCAGAGGCTCCTCTGAGGTTAAGAAGCTCCCAAAAATGGGTGGGGGCTGCAAAAAAGCCATGCCTACCCAGTCACATGGCCATCCCCACCAAGCCATGCCCACAGAACCGGTAGTAAAAGTTTTTGAATACCACCACTGCTTATTACCTTGCGGAATCTCTTTCCTATCCTCTTTTTTTAATTTCACCCATTGTCTCTCACTCTTTTAACAAAGTAGTTCCTTTTCATTTGTTTCCTGTTTCTCTTTATTTTCTGGTCCTTTCTTTTAATTCCCCCCTTCCCCATTCTTATTCCTCTCCATTTCTTAATCCAATTATTAACTTTTTCTTCCTCCCTCTTTCAATTTTTCTTTTGAACTTCCCTTTTCAGCTTTTTTCCTCTCCTTTTTCCCATTTTCCAAACCATTTTCCATTTTATTATCACATCAGACCACACATTTTAAATTGTAATTCCCCCCCCACTTAAGTAGTTGTTGATCCCTTTGTTCCTCAAAGCTGGCTTCTTCTTTGTTAAACTCCTCCCCCTCTGATTTGCATTCTTCTTCTACATGCTGGGTCACCATTTCTAATTTCTGTAATACATAATTACACATGTTAAATCTAGTTTTCATCATTTCCCTTATGTCTTGCAAGTCCACTCTCATTTCAACAAATAATTCCTCCATTGTATCTTCTCCTTTTTTTCTTTTCCTCTTCCCTAATTGATGTATTCAATCCCAAAGTCCAGTATATTATTTCAGCCAGTATCTTTTAAGTTTATTTTTAACAATCAATTTCCTTAAATCTTTGTTCCAAATTTTCAAGTGGCCCTTTCCCAACTGTTTCCCACACTCACCGGCTGGTTCTATATCAATATTTTCAGATATCTTCCCCTTTGTAGTATTCTAATGTCACTTTCCAGGGTTTTTGTTTTTTATAATGGAGTTTCTTTTACTTTCTTTTAAGTTCCAAAGTCCAATTTCTTAGAAAGACCAAACACTTAAAAAAAATCACCAAAATTTTCCTGTAACATCAGGTGGCGCTCTTGAGCCTTTTTCACTGTCCACTCCTTCCTTAACTTTAACTTTCTTTGTTGAATATAGTGCTTTTATTAAATTCACTAATTTCAATCATTAGCTATTATTTTTCCATTTCCACACACTCAATTTCAGCATATAGTTATGCCCTTTGGGTGTCCATAATCCAATAGTTATCCAGTTTAATTTCTAAACCTTTGTTGTGTTCAAATATTTTCCTTTAAATTTTCTCCTCAAATTAATCCAATACAGTAACTCAAGCCAATTTTATAAAATCCAATTTCCTTCTCTCTCTCTTTGGTTGCAGCTTCCACACACTTTCCTCCAAAATAGTCCTTTATTTTCAATACCAGGGTACCTCAAAATCCATGCATTTTGCCTGGTTTGCATTCTGCTTGCTCTCCAGCACTAACTTAGTTTCCTGGGCTGTTCTTCGTCTTCGTGGTGGCCATTTTAAGACCACTGCTATCGCTTGCTTTTGGAAGGGTTTTTTCCTGTCAGGGAGGGGAGTTGCAGCTCTCCTCAACCCCCCAGGCAATTCCCCCTTTCTTCACCAACTCTCCAGGGTGGTCTGGTCTGGATTGGGATCCTCCAGCAAGTTAGCTCGAATCAAAACCGTGCACGATTGCAGATTCCGCTCCGACTCTGATGACGAGCAAACCGGAAGAAGTCAATTTTATATCCTTGTCTTCTTCCCCCTAGCCATACTTAAGACTCAAAAATAAAATTCAGATTTTTTTTCTTCTAGCATTTTTCTTCTTTTGAAATTCTTATCATCTTTTAAGTCCAGTTGTATTTTTCATGAAGTAAGTCCAACAAATATCTTATATTTCAATTTGAAATCTACAATATCTTTTTCAATTTTGAATAATCATTCAGTTACATTTGTTAATATAGTGAATCCATCTCAGTTGTCTCCAGAAGGATTTGTTTGTTTTTTGTGGTAACTTTTGTTTCCAGTAAAAAGTTGAAAAGTTCAAATCCTTCACAGGCTCATAAATCAAATATTTCCTTTAAAGTAGCCATTTGTGTTGTGGCAACAAGTTTTGTTTTATAATCGATATGTAAACAAGATATCTATTTCAAACAAAAGGCTCTTTCTAATTCATAATTTTTATTTTTTATTTTCTTTATGCTTTCAGAGACCTTTAAGTAATATGGAATCCACATGCGGAATGTTATGTCTTCATCTGGGCTTCCTCTTAATGGTGAATTTAGTTTATGGTGACAGTGTAGCATTTCGAAATAAGATAATTGACGCTGTAGGAGTTAATAATGAATATTGCTTAGCCTCAGAATCTAGGCGTCTGATTCGGTTCAAGAAATGGACAGTGCAATGTTGATGGCCTCTGGGACTTTATGAAGTACCTATACGATAATCAATACATCCAAGAGAACTATGTCAACTATTATATGTTCCTGTATGATTTTCAGAAAATGTATGTTGACTGTCTTATTTAAATAAGCGCTTCACTAGGCAAAAGATCTGTACCAGGCAAAAGATCTGCACCATTGGGGAGTAAATCAAATTTATATGCAGACTAAAAACTTTACAAGGTAAAAATAAACTGAATTTTTTCCCTTTCTATTTGGTTTCATATTAATGCTTAGGTCTCTGATGTTAACATTTCAAAATTTTCTTTTCCTGGGTTATTTTAGTCAATTTTTACTTTACAAATATTGTCACATTACAAGCAAAACATAGGACCTGTAAGAGTATTTTCAGCATATCTGATTAGCACAATAATTCTGCAGAATTCATTTACATAAGAAATTTATTTATATACAATACCAGATAACAGGCCCAGATTACAGAGGTCAAAGCAACTCTTAAATATACTTCAGCAAGTCTAAGCCACATCCTGACGTCTAATTGTCTTTTATGGCCCCATAAAAAACCCAAATACTATGTTTTAGTATCCAAACAGCCCTCATTGGCTGACCTCTTACCACATCTATTCCAGTTCATGAACTATATAGACCGACAGACCTCTTTTATTTCTTTCCAGATTGAAGATATAAAGGAGGGAATCTTCCCTCCTTTCCAATTTTTAATAGAACAAATTCTATTGAATGAGGATTCTAATTTTAAGCCTCAGGGACTGTAGGATTACAGCCAAATGGAACCATTGCTGATTTCTTTTCTGTATTTCTTTCTTATATTACTGCTGAGCACTTAATACGTTACAGTTTTTTGTTACACCAGTTTGGGAGTTTGGGAATTAAACATTGATTAATGTGTGAACTCTGTGCGTGTGTGTGTGTGTGTGTGTGTCTTCCTGGGTTCAAAACTAGCTTGACTATCACAGTGCATTCTATGTAGAGTTGCCCTTGAAGACTACTCAGAACTTTAACTTATCCAGAATGCTGTAACACAAGCACTGATGGGCATGTTTCGAAGTGCCCACGTAACACTCTGTTCTACACATAGAACTGCTTGCCAGATTGCTTCCGTGAATGATTCAAACTGCTGGTTATACCTATAAAATGCAGCATAGTGAAGGGCTTGGTTACTTGAGGGACCAACCATCTTCCCTGGTATCTGGCTGACTGACTCAACCTGGCAGGGTTGACACACTCTGGTTCCTTCAATGAAGTAATGCCATATATTGTAATCCTGAAAGTACACTTTCTCTGTTATAATCTCTTCCCTTGGAATGAGGTTATTCCAGAGATCTGACTTTAGTGAGAATGATTGAAGCCTTCATTAAACCCAGGCTGTTTTTCTTTGTTACTACCTGGTTTTGTCATTTTTTCCTTATTTTGTTTCTGATCATTCCCCACCTCTCCACCCCATGTTTTAAACAACAAGTAAATTACCCAGAGTTGCTGGGAATCGGGCAGCATACAAGTTTAATAAATAGTAATAATGATGGTATTTTTACTCATTATAATAATTGCTTTCAAGGGAATTGAATTTATATTCATTCATAAAATTTAATAAATTTGAAAAACTTTGACAAGGGATTTCAATTTCAATTTTATTTCATATTTTATAATTGTGTTAATAATTAAAGCAGATTATGTTTAATTTGCATTTTTATTTGTACCATTAGTTATTACTACTTTAAGAAACAAAGCTGTTCTCTTTACCAGTTATGAACAATTTATAGAATTTTAATATTTCTTACCATTTTTCCTTTTTTCTATGCAGACTCCTTGAATCCTAAGCATAAAACAAGAGGCAAATTTATAGGAAGCATATGGCAAACTAAAGCCAAAACGAAAAAGAAAAAAGCTTGCTTTACCACCGATGATTCTGAATACTATTTCTTATCTTTTTCTGATTTGAAAAACATATTGCATATAATAATTATAAACATGATCTTCTGTTATTTTAGAGTTTCAGTACTTTCATTTATCAGTGCTTTATAAATGTTGAGTACTTACTTACATTCTCTTGGGAAAAATTGTATCTTTAATATTAGCACATGTTTATAAAATTTTTAGTCATTCCTTTTGGAAAAAACTGCTAAATTCAGTGGAAATTCAATATATTTTTATAGATTAATAAATGATAGTGCAACATCAAGAAATACATTTAATAATGTATCTTATGAATGTGTCACATTTCATTATAAGATATATCTCATATATAGGAAATATGAGAGTGGAATATGTAAAATCAATGAAAGCAATCATGATTGATGTGATTTTCTGTGTAATCTATAATGATTAATTTTATAATTCATGTTGATTATCACAAATTAAAATATGCTTTTCTGCAGTGAAGATTGTAATAGTGTCATTATTCTTTAAAAAAAGTAAATTTTTTAAATCGATTGTCTTGTAATAGTATACTTTTGATTTAACATGATCAAGTTTCTTCCGTAGTATCCAGTACTTTTCAGTGCACATATGTGATTGCAATTTGTGACCTTATGATTTGCAATTTGGTATGGGTTAGAAACTTCCGATGGCAAGGCAAGGACGAACAGAGGTGCAGAAGCCCATTCGTGGTTTCAGCTAATCTTTTCATGCGGTTGGTGCGATGAGGGTGCTCGAGTCCCGGAGAGATTCGTGCTGGTGCGGGGAAGACTCAGGCTGCAGTGTGGGGAAGGCAACCCCCCTGCAGCAAAGAGGAAGCCCTCCAGAGCCCAACGAGCAAGAAACAGCCTCCTACCAATGGCAGCTCCGAAGTCCGGACTGCCACTCATGTAAAGAAATGAGTGAGTGACAGTGTGTGAGATCATTCAGGAAGAGTGTGATAGAGAAAATTAGTGGCGGAGAGGAGGATTGGAAAGTCATAGACTTGTATTAGGCTGTTACAAGTGTCTGTCTGGAGCCCTAAAAGAAAGCGGCCAAAAGCAGATGCGAGACAAGTGAAAATGAACGGGCTTGGCAAAC
The DNA here is from genome assembly GCA_033807585.1 of Hydrophis major. Classification (NCBI taxonomy): domain Eukaryota; kingdom Metazoa; phylum Chordata; class Lepidosauria; order Squamata; family Elapidae; genus Hydrophis; species Hydrophis major. Next base: position 106,842,279 of record CM066343.1, read on the forward strand.
AGAAGAGAGAGTGAGGACAATAATGAATAAAAAGGGAAATCTATTAGGTTGGGAGCCTAGCGTCTGGAAAGAGTCTGGAAGTAGTGGAGGATTTGGACTATTCCATTTGATTTTCATTCAGATAGACTTTATTAAAGCAGAGACGGGAAGAAGATTGAAATCAACCGAAAAGAGACAGCACAGCGCCAAAGACGATACTTAGAAACGCTGAAGTGATTGTAACAACAAAACTGATTTAACTGATATAAACCACCTAACAGACCTTTGGGAGAATACTGATCTATTTGAGGAGGCGGTTTCATTTGAAGAAAACCAGGACAATTGAACTTAGGAATGCTAAGATAAAAAATAAAATTGGAAGCTTCCGAATGAGTGGAGATAACCGTTTAACGGTAGTCATTATTCAGCATTTTTACCTCCCCACCTCCAGTGCATTTGGAGTGAAAGCTCTTAAATTGAGAGACAGAAAACCAAATCTTACCTTTAAATTTCCTTCTCCCCTTTTCCCTTTATTCCTCCTTTTCTGTATATATTTGATCAATTTTTTTCCTTCCTTTTTCTTTACTATTTGGTGTTGATGAATTATCTCTCTTTCTTTATTCTCTCTTTATAATGAATATAAATATGCATACTGATTAAAGGAATATTGATTGTAGTATTAGATTGTTAAATAATTGAATTAATTGATTTATTAATAATAGTGATAGTTATATTTTGACCAGACATATAGGGGAAATAGTAAGAAAATTCAGTATTAGTTAATTAATAAGTTCAGGGTTCAATATATTAATATTACAATTTATTGTGTGACCATAATTACGAATGTACTTTTGTCTGTGTTTAAGAATATTTAATATTTAAGATAAAGTTAGATAAATACACATATAGATTTATAATATTTAAATATAGTTGGATTCGATATAATACTTATTATATAAATACTTATTATATGAAGTGAAGTATAGAGGCTGAGCACAAATACTACAAATTATATATTTGATTTAGAATCAGGATCTAAATAATATATACATTCTAGTAACCAGTTGAGAACACAGCTACCCAGCAGATAGATAGATTAAGTAATTAGATACCGGTCAATCTTAACATAGAGATTATAACACTGAATGTTAATTTGGGATAATATACTTAATATAGTTCAACAACAAAAACAAATCTTAAAATCTCTTTCGCCCCTGGACGGTCCCAACGGACCTAAACCATCCTGTAGAGATGGGGATTATGAAGGGCACTGTCCCAGGATCCCAGAGATATTGCAAAATCTCTGGTTTGATCCGGGAGAAGCCCTTTTGCTGGCAGCGGAGAGGCAGCCTCCATAGCTGCTGAAGTCGGGACAGCTCCGGAAAGAAAGTGGCTGGAAAGAAAGTGTGTCGGCTGGGTGAGAAACTTCTTTTGTGTTGTAAATTTGCTGAGGTTTGAAAGGGCATCCTGAACAAAGAAGAAACCTGTGAGATTTTTTTTTTTGACCAAAACTGTTTGAGCGGCATTTTTAAAGTGATGTCAAATTGAGGCTTGGATTTTTTTTTTCTTTTTCTTACTTTTTTTCTGGGGACTTTAGTGTGACTTTATAGGTAACCGGATTGAATTTTCTCTTATATATATATTTATGCTCCTTTTGATTGTTTAATTTTCTTTAGGATAGAGGCTCCCTTTGGCTATATTTTTCTTTTTTTTGTATACATTACTCCTTTTTTCTGGCTGGGGGGGAAGAGCATTAAGAAACTTTGCAACACTGCCAACTAGAGACTTGAAAATACTTTATTTGAATTGGAGAGAACTGTAAGAAGACTCTTTCTCAAGGACATTTCAACCTGATAAGATAGAGGGAGAGCATAGCAAAATATTATTACAGGTGTTTTCCTGGACTCTTATCAATATTTCAACACTTGAGGCTTGGCTTTGAAGCTGCTGGAGAAGAGAGTCATAATAAGAGCCTTGGGTAAATAAATAAAGTGCAGTGTGCATATATATATATATATATATATATATATATATATATATATATATATATATATATATATATATTTACTTGTGATATCCCTACTCACCAGCCTTTTTGTAAATTTCAATTCTAATAATATTCTTATTTTTGTTTTTTATTTTAAAGGGAAAGCCTCAGAGTTTTTTCTTTATTTTTCTTTTTTTCTCCTTATTTTTATTGGGATTTCTTTGCTCTTTCTATCCATGTTTTTGGACCACTTTGTTTTTCTTTTTTGATTATTGAGATTTCTCAACTGGAGTAAGGTGTGAAGAACCTGAAAGAATTTCTTCTTTTCTTTTTGCTTTTTTTTTTTTGCTCTTAATCAATATTATTATTTTTGGGTTTGTTTGTTTGTTTTCCTTTCGATTTTTCCTTTTTTATGGTGGACTACTTCGTAATTGGATTAGGGTCTAGAAGAACCTGAAGATCTTTCTTCTTCCTTTTTTCCTTTTTCTTCTTTGGTTTTGGGCCTTTTACTATTGGATTTTTCCATTTTAGATTATAATTGGCTACTCTACCAGTTGGATTAAAAGTCAAAAAAAATTTGAAGCTTTGGAAGCATTAAAATGAGCAGGAAACCAATACCATCTGGCATTTCTACTTCTACCTCTGCTTCCCCACCAGCTGGAGGACAACGTTTAATTCAGACAATGTTGAAGCAAGATAAAGAACAAGAAAAAGTAACTTTACAGATGATTATGCAAAGAATCCAAGATCTCAAGACAAAATCAGACACCATTGAACAAAGAATAGAGAACATTGAACAAAGAACAGAGAAGACTGATGAAAAAGTGGAAAATATTAAACAAATGATGGGGAAGTATGAGAGAGATTCCAAAAAATTGAGGAAGAAGGAAAACAAAGAGAGGAGGAGATTGGAAATATTGACAGTAGATTAACAGCGGTTGAACAAGAAAAAAGTGGGATGTTGAGGTGGGAGATGGAAAGGTCAGAATTTTATCTCAGATTTCAAAATATAGAAGAGGAAAAAGGAGAAAATTTGGCTGCGATAATGATAGAAATTTTGGCAGATGCTTTGGAAATTACAGAGGAAAAGATGATGGATGGAGTAGATGAGGTATATCGAGTTTATACAAGATATGCGATGAGAAATAAATTACCAAAGGAAGTCCATATTAGATTTACCAAAAAATCTAATTACTTTGAAGATGCAAATAAACCAGGTAGATGGCTAGCATATAAATTGAGAAAGGAGAAGGAATCAAGAAAAATATTGAAGCTAATAGATGATCAAGGCCAAGTTTGTTATGGTAATAAGGAGAAAAAGGAAATTATTCGAGATTTTTATGGGCAACTATATAAACAAGAGAATATTGATGAGGAAAAAGTCAATCAGTATTTACAGAATGCTAATTTACCGAAGATACCTAAAGAGACTGAAGAAATGCTAGAAAGCAATATAACAATGATGGAACTAAATGAAGCATTTAAGAGACAAAACAATGGGAAAGCACCGGGTCCAGATGGGCTTTTGGCAGAATTCTATAAAACATTTCAAGAATCATTGAGCATCCCATTGTTAGAAGTCATGAATGAAGTTATGTTAAAGAAGATGATACCCAAAACATGGTCAGAGGCTTATATCACACTTATTCCAAAAGAAGAGACTGACCCACTGCAAATTAAGAATTATAAACCTATTTCTTTATTGAATGCAGACTATAAAATCTTTGCTTCAATTTTAGCAGAAAGACTTAAAAAATATTTAAATAATTTTATTCACCCAGATCAAAACGGATTTCTGCCAAAGAGACAAATCAGAGACAATATGAGAGTAATCTTGGATACTTTGGAATACTATGAGGCTCATCCTGAAAAGCAAATGGCTTTGATATTCCTAGATGCTCAAAAGGCATTTGACAACGTGAACTGGAGATTTATGTTATTACTATTGGAACAGATGGGTTTTGCTAAAAAATTTACTCAAGCAATAGAAGCCATATATAATAAACAGACAGCAAAGGTAATGATGGAGGGGGAACTTACAGATTTTATTAATATAAGAAAAGGCACAAGACAAGGGTGTCCCCTATCTCCTTTGCTATTTGTGTTGACCTTGGAAGTGTTGAATAGAAATATTAGGGATGATAAAAGCATAAAAGGAATGAAAATTAAGAAGGAAGAATTTAAACTACAAGCTTTTGCTGATGATTTAGCTTTTATTCTGGAAGACCCGTTAGAAACAGCTCCAAGGTTATTGGAAAAGATAGAGACATATGGTGAGATGGCTGGTTTGAAAATAAATAAAGATAAAACAAAGATTTTAAAAAAGAACATGCTATTGAGACAGAAAGAAGAACTGGTAGATCTTTTGAAAATCCAAGTTACAAATAAGGTTAAGTATCTGGGGATATATTTGACAGCAAGATGTAGCACATTAAAAGAGAATAATTATATTAAACTCAAAACAACAGATAGCTACAGATTTGAAGAAGTGGGAAAACTTGCAATTGTCATTAATAGGGAGAATTTCAACAATCAAGATGAATATTTTACCCAGAATTTTATTTTTGTTCCAAACAGTACCAATTAGGCTTGGAAAAGACTATTTTGAAGATTTAAATAAAATCATGTTGAAGTTTATATGGCAAGGTAAAAAAGCGAGAATAAAGCTAAAGCTTTTGCAAGATGCTAGAATTAGAGGAGGTTTTGGCCTGCCTAATTGGGAATTGTATTATCAAGCTGCAAGTTTGATGTGGGTAAAAGAATAGATAACATTAAGAAAGCATAGGTTGTTGATATTAGAAGGGCATGATTTGCTGTTGGGCTGGCATGCTTTTTTATGGTATAAGGGAACTAAAACACAGGGTTATTTTAGAAGACATTATATGCGGGAGTCTTTGTGGTTAAACTGGGAGAAGATAAAAAGACAATGTTATTTGAAAATTCCAGTTTGGTTATCGACTATTGAAGCATTTTCCTATCCTATAATTTATAAGAAGGAACAAACAGTTAGATATGGGGAACTCTTGGATGAAAAGGGTGAACTTAAATCGATACAAAACTTAGAGGAACAAGGTATAAGGATGAATTGGTTTTCCTATGCGCAAATACATTCAAGGTATGATGAAGATTCTAAAACGGAGGGATTCTATGATAAGCAGACTGATTTAGATAAGATCTTGATGGGTACTGATGAGAAGGTGATTAAAAAATTATATGGTTATTTACTGGGAATGAAATTATAGGAAGAACAAGTGAAAGAAACTATGATTGTTTGGGGGAAGAATTTTGGATATGGGATTGATCTAGAGAAATGGCAGAAATTGTGGTCTCAAAATTATAAAATGACTATGTCAACAGCATATAAAGAAAACTTGTATAAGATGTTTTACAGGTGGCACTTTCCCCTGACAAGAATAGCAAGAATGTTTAAGAACAAATCTGAAAAATGCTGGAAATGTCATCAGATACCCAGCTCGTATTACCATATGTGGTGGACTTGTGAGGATGCTAGAAAATATTGGACTATAATTCGCATGTGGTTGGAAAAAATGACAAAGAAACACATAGACTTGAAACCAGAGATCTTCTTATTGGGAATTTTACCTGATATATATGGTAAAGATTTGAAATACCTGATTGTAAATGTATTAACAGCGGCCAGGATTGTATTTGCTAAAAATTGGAAGAATGAGAAAATACCATTACAGGAAGAAATTATTAAGAAAATATTGGAATGTGCTGAGATGAGCAGATTGACATTTGAAATTAGAGAGCAAGAGGATAAACAATTTTATGAAATTTGGGATCTTTTTTATCAATGGCTAGGTGATAAAATACGATAATAGAATATTTAGGATGCTAGATAGTAAGAAATTATTTTGCTATTATTTTGTAATATAACCAAAGAAGAGAAAAATGAGCGGAAAGGTGGAGGCAAGGTTAGGAAGCAAAGGAAAGGGAGTAAGAAAAGGGAGGAGGAAAGACAAAGGGGTAAAAAGGGCAAGGAGAAGAATAAGCAAGAGAGAAAGGGGGGGAGGAGAAGCCTCAATGAGGGGAAGCAAGATCTAAAGAAAAAAAGTTTATTCAGAGACAATGGGTGAATTTAATTTAGGATAAAAGAGGGATTCTGGAGGGTACATAAGATTGTGTTTTTTATATGTGTATTTAGAGTATAAAATTTATTGTGTAATTTTAGAATCTTTTAAACAGAATCCCAAGAAAAATTGTTATATGAAGTACTTTTAAGTTAGGGTAATGAGTTAAAGGTGTCACTCCAGTTAGTGTATAGGAGAAGTATAGTAAAAGAAAAAAGATGAATGGATAGTTGGAAATAGAACAGACAAAGAATGTTATTGAAAATGGAAATAAGATTTGGAAGGATATATAAAGGTTTTGTTATTTTTTTATTTGTATATTGATAAAAGGCAATAACATTTTAATCAATAAGAAATAATTTGGATGAAAAGGAGAAGCTGGAATAAGATATGAAGTTAAATAGATAAAGTATTGGTTTGTTCTTTAATTATTATTATTTTTTTAGGAAAGAATTTATAAGCTGTTATGCCTTGATTGTTTATGCACTGTTTTTGTAAAACTGATAAAATTGGTTTATATATATAAAAAAGAAAATGATAATAAGATATGGAAGGATATATAAAGTGAATATGATGTTTGAATTTGTGTCTGTGTGAAGAGTTTCAACCCGGGATCAGGCAGCCTTCAGAAAAGATGTTTTAGTTTTGTTTATGTTTTGTGTTTTGTATGTTTATGAAAGGCAATAAAATTTTAATAAGCTAGAAATATAATTTGGATAAAAGGAGAAGTTTGGATAAGATATGAAGTTAAATAGATAATGTAAATATTGATATTACAATTTGGAGTTATGTTCTATTGGCTTTCTTCTTTAATTATTAGTATTTTTTTTTTTTTAGAAAAGATTCTTCAAGTTGTTATGCCTGGATTGTGTATTGTTTTTTTTTGTAAAATTAATAAAATTTGTTTAAAAAAAAAAAGAAAATATTGGACTATAATTCGCATGTGGTTGGAAAAAATGACAAAGAAACACATAGACTTGAAACCAGAGATCTTCTTATTGGGAATTTTACCTGATATATATAGTAAAGATTTGAAGTACCTGATTGTAAATGTATTAACAGCGGCTAGGATTGTATTTGCTAAAAATTGGAAGAATGAGAAAATACCATTACAGGAAGAAATTATTAAGAAAATATTGAAATGTGCTGAGATGAGTAGATTGACATTTGAAATTAGAGAGCAAGAGGATAAACAATTTTATGAAATTTGGGATCTTTTTTATCAATGGCTAGGTGATAAAATACGATAATAGAATATTTAGAATGCTAGACAGTAAGGAATATCTTTATTTTGCTATTATTTTGTTATTTGACATTATATTTATAAAGGTTTTTTTAGGATTGATTTGATATTATTATATGATTTGTTATAGAGTAAACTGCTTTAAAGTATTGTTAGCTCATAAAGCATGAATGATTAAAAATATAGTCAAAAACTTCTTTTTTTAGTGATATTAGGATATATAAGTTTGGATTGACAATATGAGTTGTTATGTAACATAACTGTAATTGAGACTACAAAATGAATGCACAAAAATGATGAACCAACTGACACACTGGATGTACATATGAGAGGATGTTTTTATGTTTTGTTTGTCTTGTTTGTTAGTGGAATATTAATAAAATCTTTTTCAAAAAAAAAAAGAATAGCAAGAATGTTTAAGAACAAATCTGAAAAATGCTGGAAATGTCATCAGATACCCGGCTCGTATTACCATATGTGGTGGAGTTGTGAGGACGCTAGAAAATATTGGACTAAAATTCGCATGTGGTTGGAAAAAATGACAAAGAAAGACATAGACTTGAAACCAGAGGTCTTCTTATTGGGAATTTTACCTGATATATATAGTAAAGATTTGAAATACCTGATTGTAAATGTATTAACAGCGGCTAGGATTGTATTTGCTAAAAATTGGAAGAATGAGAAAATACCATTACAGGAAGAAATTATTAAGAAAATATTGGAATGTGCTGAGATGAGTAGATTGACATTTGAAATTAGAGAGTAAGAGGATAAACAATTTGGGGTCTTTTTTTATCAATGGCTAGATGATAAAATACGATAATAGAATATTTAGAATGCTAGACAGTAAGGAATATCTTTATTTTGCTATGTTGTTATTATTTTGTTATTTGACATTATATTTATAAAGGGTTTTTTAGGATTGATTTGGTATGATTATATGATTTGTTACAGAATAAACTGGTTTAAGTATTGTTATCTCATAAAGCATGAATGATTAAAAGTATAGTCAAAAATTTCTTTTTTCTTAGTGATATTAGGATATATAAGTTAGGAAAGACAATATGAGTTGTTATGTAACATAATTGTAATTGAGACTACAAAAGGAATGCACAAAACTGATGAACCAACTGACACACTGGATGTACATATGAGAGTTGATGTTTTAATATTTTGTTTGTCTTGTTTGTTTGTAGAAAATTAATAAAATCTCTTTCAAAAAAAAAAAACAAATCTTAAAAGAAATGACTTCCACAACTACTACAGCTCTGAAAATTGGAAGGAAGGTTACCCCAACACTAACAACTACCTTGGCAACAACTTTGCCTATGGCACAAAAAAACATTGAAGAAACATTACCAGTAGAGAAACAAGCCAATATCTCGAATGCCAACATTCAATCAATCTTGCTGATCTTACAGGAATCGATGACGAAGCTGCAAGAAACAATGATGAAAAACCATAACGAGACAAGAGCAGGTATCAATGAACTAAAAGAGGAGATGGGGAAATTAAAAGCAGAAATGAAAGCAGACATCTCTAAAGTAGAGGACAAAGTTGGAATATTGTAGCAGGCCTTGGAGAAAAATGAAGCAACAATAAAAGAGGTAGAGAAAAGGACTGAACGAATGGAAAAGAAATTAGAAAGGGTAGATGAGAATTAAAGAATGCGAGCAAAGAAATGGAGGATTCACTGGTCTACCTAGAGATGGGCAAGGCGGCTATATACCTGAGATTCCAAAATATAGTGGAATCCAGAGAAGAAGACCTGGAACAACTAATGGCGGAAATACTGGCTGGATTATTGGAAAAGGACAAAGATGACATCTTAAGGGAGTTTGATGAAGTTTATAGGGTTAGCACTAATTATGTGAGATGCCACAAATGGAACGGAAGGTGAACTAGCAATTCAATATAACTATCTTTGATATTAGTTTCAATTGTGATTTATATAATTCCTATTTTAATTATTTTTTACTCTGCCATATGCCGTTAGGATTGGGGTACAGTATAGGTATTGGAAATCATAATTTCCCAATAAGATGTTATGGAAATGTATCATTAGGCAAATGTACTATCCTGTATGTTGGGAACTATATTCAATATCTAGACCAGTGGTTCCCAAACTTTTTCAGTCCACTGCCCCCTTGCTGCTAGAAACTCATCCTCAGTGCTCCCCACCCAGGGGTGGGATTCAAAATTCTGTGGGTGTGGTCTAATTTGAGGATGTGATTTGCTGGTCACGTGACTAGGTGGGCGTGGCTTGATGGTCATGTAACTGGCTGCCATGGCTTGCTGGCTGGGCATGGCTTGCTGGTCACATGACCAGGTAAGTGTGGTTTGGTGGTCATGTGACTGAGTGGGCATGGCCAGATGACTGGCAAGCTAAATACAAGTGGTCCTCACTTAATGGCCGGTTGTTTAGTGTTCTAACTTATGACTGGCCTCCCCAGAGCTACTTGACCTGTTTTGGAGTTTTGACAGCCATGCACACACATACACACATTCTCCCTTCTAACCCTGCTGGAGCAGGTCATTGGACTACAATTGGCAAAGCATCTCTGATTAGATTCTAGTAGTGAATAAAATCTAATCAGAGATGCTTTGCCGATTCTTGTTGATTTATTTTATTTTTATTTCTTTATTTTATGTTGCTGAATTGCATTGATGTGTGCACAACCCAGAAGCTTTTGTGATTCTTTGCAGCAAAACTTACTGACCTCTGGCTTTGCTCGACTTTTCAAATGTGCTGCCACTGCCGCATTTTAGGTGCCAACCCCACAGCTCCACCCCATGGAGTCTGCTGCACTGGAGGGACTTGCCCAAGCAAGTCTGAGCGAAGCAGTGCACCAAGTCAATGGGATGAGCCTGAAAGAGGGAAAGAGAAAGAGAGAGAGAGAAAAGAAAGAGAGAAAGAGAAAAGGAAGAAAAGAAAGAGAGAAGGGAAAGAAAGAAAAAGGGAGAGACAAAGAAAGAGGGGGGATGAAAGGAAGGGACAGAAAGAAAAATAAATAAAGAAGGAGAGAGGGAGGAGAAAGATAATGAAATATCTATTCTAGTCCAATCTGCTCCAGTAGGGTTAGAAGTGTGTGTGTGTGTGTGTGTGTTCTCCTTGTAATTTACCAGTACATTTTGGTTTTGCCTTCTACAGAATTGGCACTGTAATACATTGGGGAAAAATAATTTTTTAGGGTGGAGATCTGGTCCAAGGGATTCTGTTTAAAACCTCAACAAAACGTGAGAGCTTCCTGATAATCTTGACCATGTTTCCTCTACAAAACCTTTAATAAAAGCCAAAGATGTACCAATGTGGAAAAGGGCCTCGGTCTAAACTAGGCGTCATTTCAATCTGATGTATCAGGTCTCTCTCTCTCTCCCTCCCTCCCTCCTTCCCAGACTGGCTTTGCTCTCCCAATGTGCCTGCAGGGCCACCGCTTCAAACATGGATGGATGGATGCATAGAGAGAGAGAGACAGATAGGTAGGTAGACAGGCAGGCAAGCAGGCAGGAAGACAGACAGACCTTTTGGGTGGATGTGTGGGTGGGTAGATAAGTAGATAGGTAAGTAGTTAGATAGCTCTATATTGATAGGGAGGTAGGGAGGTAGGTAGACAGAAAGACAAGCAGGCAGGTAGGTAGGTAGGAAAGAAGGCAGACAGACAGACCTTTTGGATGGATGGATGGATAGATAGACAGACAGAATGCGACAGCAGTGGCACTTTGTGAAAATAAAGCAAAACCGTCATCACCCCATTTGAGCTGCCGGCTCCAGAGTGGCTCCAGAGTGGTGCAACAGTCAATGGGGTGAGCCTGCAGTGCCGGCGCCTCGAACACACACACCTGACACCTTTTAGCACTACTCTGCCAGCCCCCTTGGGGGTGCTAAGAGGCAGCAGGGGGGCATTCGAGGTGCCGGCACCACAGGCTCACCCCATTGACTGTTGCACTGGAGTGGTGAAAGGGGCTCAGTGGGGTGAGCCTGCGGAGCTGGTGTGTTGAATGCAGCATGGCACATTGTGAAAGTAGAGCAAAGCTGCCTGCCCTCAACTCTGTCCTGCTCCAAGAAGGAGGGAACAGCACTCTATGACATGAGTGCCCCGGGAGGGGGGGGCAGCTTGGGACACTGATCCCTGGCAGGAGGGGCAGCCTGTGAACTTGCTGTCAGGCACGGCAACTACAAAGAGGGGCAGCCTTGGCTGAGCAGGATCCTGAATATTGGGCATGTACTCTGCCTCCCCCTAGGTGATCCACGGATGGCATTGTCTGCTGCACCGGAGCAGAGCATCAGAGCTGCCATATTTGAGGCGCCGGCTCCGGAGCAGTTCAACAGTCAATGAGGTGACCCTGCAGGGCTGGCACCTTGAACGCCCCCCTACCACCTCTTAGCATCCCCCTGCTGGCCCCCTTGCCTCTTAGCACCCCCCTAAGGTATTCCCCCCCAGGGGGCTGTACCGCCTATTTTGGGAACCACTGACCTAGACTTTGAAAATAAATCAGCTACATTTATCAGATCCATTACATTTATATTTGTAACGGTGATATTTGAAAGTTTAAAACAGTATCTAAATAAATGTTGTAGATGTTTTTTTTAGAAAATATACAATCTTCATTTATTTTTCTAAGGTATCATTGAAGAAATGTATTTGAGCTTTATGACTGAAGCAGTTGTTTGTATGTAATATTCCATCATAACGTTGTATTTGTGAAAACTGTTAAGTACTTCCAAGTGACAGTTCCATGTAGACTTTGTTCCTCTTAACTTTTTGAAAAGTTCACTAAGAACTTTGCAATGAGCTATAACTCCATTTCAGATCAATTTCAGCAGTCAAACTGAGAGGTAACAGACATAAACAAAAATCCACAAATGGCCACAAGTAATACACAAGCTGTGCAATGGCCACAAACTAGCCATACCCAATTCCAAGTTGAAAGGGAGGATAGATCAAAATAGTATACTTCATAAATTTAATTACCTCTCATACCTATGCTTCCATTACCAAAACAAAATTTATCTGCTACTGAACAGCCATGATAATGTAAACAGTTGGAGATGGCTTTGGAATTAAAATACTTTATAAATTATTTATAAATACACATTGAAAAATTTAAAAATATTATAATCATCCCAAATTAGGCTTGAGATTTACACAATCTTAAACATTATACTCTTTGGCATAGGTGTCATTTCAGTTTACTGCTTATTACTGTGGGAATGGGAAGCCTCATTATAAACTCTGGGCTTCACTTAGGCTAGTCAGTCAAAATGTAGGGTTCTGTTTTCCCAGATGGAAAATAGGACACAATTGCAAAGGATTGTTTCTGGAATTGAACCCCTCTAGTTGGAATATATCCCACAGAAATAAATATCATTTTCAGTCCAAGAATTTCCTTAATAATTGGGTTACAATAACTCAAGCGCTTAAAGACAGCATGTTCTGCAACCTCATTACTCAGTGGTTTTCATGGGATTCTTAAGAGAATGATTCCAATTAATTATTCTCCCGTTCAATCTATAGTGTTCATTTCATTCCAAGTAGTTTAGAATTAAACTGTTCAATGAACAGTGTAGAATGAACTGGAGAATAAATAATTTGTAGAATCCCATGAAAACCACTGAATAATGAGGTTGGAGAACATGCTGTCTATAGCACTTGACTTATTTTAACTCAATCCTTTGTTGTAACTATGTATCATTGCAACTATGTATCATTCATGTGTTTGCAACATTGTATCATTCACGTGTAATCATAAACTTCTGTCTCTTCAGTGACCTTTGCAAGGCACGTACAAGGGACAAGGAGCTAGACGGTTGTTAATAAGCTTATCCACATTGTAAATAATCTGTCCGGTATGCAGCTTTGTAAACATGCACATCCTGATGAGATTACCATGTTTGACTTGAGCTCTGATTAAATCATTTTCTTGTAAAAAAGCACAATAAAAGAGCGTGTGCCAAGACATTCGGGGCGCGCTCATCAAGAGGAAACCTCGCTTCCTGTCATTTCTCTTCCCTTCGCTCCCTATCATGAGCCGCCCATCAGATGCGGGATGGCAGATACCGCAATCCTTTTTTTATTTTATTTTATTGAAAATTAGGTTTTAAAAACATTAAACATGGTGACCTTTTTGACATATATCACAATCTTTACATTGTTATATAAGCAAAATGTCATCAAACAGTATTATCATATATATACAGCTATATATATATTTACATTGTAAATCTTTGTATCAATTTCTATCTTAGATATTATATTGCAGTATAATCTCTTCTTAAATTTTATTTCATATTTTTAGACTTCCTTTCATATTCTTCCAATTATAATTTTTCCCCATATTTCATAGAATTCTGAAGTGTCTCGCTCCTACAGTTCTAACTGGGTGGAATATGTGCCCACTTCTTAAAAAAGCTATCCACTGCCATAGCAGAACCTCTAAGCATAATCTTTGAAAAATCTTTCAGGACCGGCTCCTTGCCAAAACTATGGTCACAAGCCACAGTCATCCACATCTTCAAAAAGGGAGACCCCAGCCTAGTTGAAAATTACAGACCAATCTCTTTATACTGCGTCACCTGTAAAGTCATGGAATCAATTATTAACCAATCCATCATCCTCCACTTAGAAACAAACAACTTACTCTCTAATGAATAATTTGGTTTTAGGAAAAAACTATCCTGAAATCTGCAACTCTTACACTGCAAAAACATATGGACTACAAAACTCGATCAGGGCAAAACAATAAACGCAATCTACATAGACTTCTGTAAAGCCTTTGATTCAGTGGTAGACGACAAACTACTCCTAAAATTAAAAGCTTACCGTAACCCTGGACACCTGCATTACCGGATAGAAACATTCCTGTCAAACAGACAACAAATGGTCAAAATTGGAAATGTCCTATCAAATTCTGTACCTGTCAACAGTGGTGTCACCCAAGGCAGTGTTCTAGGACCAATGCTCTTCATACTCTACATAAATGACCTCTGTGATCATATCAAGAGCAACTGCGTTCTCTTTGCAAGGCACGTTGGTGCACTTATGCACGCCCCCTACAGGCCTCTTAGGAAAGGGGTGAGGTCAATAGTAGACAGTCTAAGGTTAAAGTGTTTGGGGTTTGGGGAAAAAACCACAGAGTCAGGTAGAGTATTCCAGACATTGACCACTCTGTTGCTGAAGTCGTATTTCCTGCAATCAAGTTTGGTGCAGTTAACCATGAGTTTGCATCTATTGTTTGTTTTAGTGTTGTTATGGTTGAAGCTGAAGTATTCATATACTATATTTAGATTGAGCCGAAGGCAGCGTAGTTCTAGGTTTTCTAGGTCTAGAATTTCAAGTGTGATGGCATAAGGTATTCTGCAATGAGTAGAGGAGTGGAGAACTCTTCTTGTGAAATATTTCTGGACTTTCTCTACAGTGTTAATATCAGATACGTAATGTGGGTTCCAAACTGATGAGCTGTATTCGAGTATTGGTCGAGCAAATGTTTTGTATGCTCTAGTTATTGGTGTAATATTACAGAGAAAAAGCTGTGTAAGATTAGATTAACAACTCTTAATGCCTTTTTGGTATATAGTTACAGTGGGCTCTAGCACTTATATCATTTGAGATGAGTATTCCAAGATCGTTGACAGAGTTTGGATCATCAACAAGGTCTTGACTATTCAGCTTGTATTTTATGTTCTGATTTTTTTTGCCAATATGTAGGACAGAGCATTTATTTGTTGAGATTTGAAGTTGCCATTTGTTTGATCATTCTGATACATTGTCTAGCTCTTTTTGAAGAGTAGCGGTATTGTCTATAGTGTTGAATAGCTTTACATCATCAGCGAAGAGAACGCAGTTGCTCTTGATATGATCACAGAGGTCATTTATGTAGCATATGAAGCGCGTTGGTCCTAGAACACTGCCTTGGGGGACACCACTATCGACAGGTACAGAATTTTATAGGACATTTCCAATTTTGACCATTTGTTGTCTGTTTGACAGGAATGCTTCTATCCAGTAATGCAGGGTTACTGGATAGGGTTACGGTAAGATTTTAATTTTAGGAATAGTTTGTCGTGAATCAAAGGCTTTACAGAAGTCTATGTAGATTGCGTCTATTGTTTTGCCCTGATCGAGTTTTGTAGTCCATATGTTCTTGCAGTGTAAGATTTGCAGATTACAGGATAATTTTTTTCTGAAACCAAATTGTTTATTAGAGAGTAGGTTGTTTGTTTCTAAGTGGAGGATGGTGGATTGGTTAATAATTGATTCCATGGCTTTACAGGTGATGCAGTATAAAGAGATTGGTCTGTAATTTTCAACTAGGCTGGGGTCTCCCTTTTTGAAGATGGGGATGACTGTGGCTTGTGACCATAGTTTTGGCAAGGAGCTGGTCCTGAAAGATTTTTCAAAGATTATGCTTAGAGGTTCGGCTATGGCAGTGGATAGCTTTTTGAAGAAGTAGGCACATATTCCATCTGGTCCAATAGATTGAGATGGTTTTAGAAAGCGTAGTGCTTTTTCAACATTGTCTTCTGTAAAATCAATATTTATTAGATCATTGTAGTTGTCTGTGGTTTGGCAAGGAAATACTGGGCATGATCCATTGCTGTTTACAAATACTGAGTCAAAAAATGTGTTAAAGAAGTTGGCTTTAATGGTGTCGTCGTTACAGTCTTTACCATTAGGTCCTTTCAGGGGTGGGATGGACCTTGAGTCTGTTAGTTTGTTGTTTACAAAATTGTAGAAAGAGCGGGTGGAATTGGTGCATAGAAGGTTTTCCTCTTGTTTAATATGATAATTGGTGCATTCAGTCTTTATCTGGTGGCATAAATTTTTGTATCAGCTTTTGAAGTTGGCAACATGACCAGATTTGTTTTTCCTCCAAAGTGATATCTTTTTGGATTGAAGCTTCCTTATTATTATGGGTAATCTGTTTTTTCTGGTTTTGGGAGTTGTTATTGGTACATATATGATGACTCTTTTGACTTCATGTAAAAATATGTTGTAATGGTCTTCAACAGTATTGCATCCAGTGAATAGAAATTGCCAATCAAGGGATGAGAGATCATTGTCTATAAGATCGTAGTTGTCTTTTTTGAAGTTATAATTGGGGATTCCATCGTTGTGATGATTTTTGTGTGGACGTATGTTTCGGCAAAAGTCAATCAGGTTGTGGTCACTGTTGGAAAAGGGATCTATAATTTGTATTCTGTAAATTGAATTCAAAGTATTGCAGAAAATAAGATCGAGGCAGTTGTTAAGTCTAGTATTGTTGTTTACTAGTTGTTCCAGTCCCAGATTTGTTACAGCATTGTAGAAGGTTGCATGTATAGGTTCAGTGTTACATTTGTTTAGGGTCCAGTTAATATGAGGTAGATTGAAGTCACCAAGAAAGATAAAAGTATGTGGGCAGGATGTTGCCCATGCTAGTAGTGAATTTAGCTGGTTTACATGTTCGATGTCATCATAATCAGGGGCTCTGTAACATAGTAAGAATCGAAATGTGATATTTAAGGACAGTTCACAGATGATGGTCTCAGGAAGAACAAGCTCCTGGGTAACTTGGATGTTTTTTAGATGTAAGGACTTTTTATAGAAGATAGCAACACCACTTCCTCTATAGATTTCACGATGTGATCGGTAAACATGATGGTCTCTTATTGAGGTAATGGAATCAGGGAGAGATGCGTTGAGCCATGTTTCACAGACAAATATGATGTCGAATTTAGCTGTATTTAGTAAGAGGAGAAATTCAGGTATTTTATTCACAAGGTTTCTTGCATTGAGTACCTTGCATTTAAGACCATTTGTGGTTGGAATGGAGGTAGTTCGGGGCATGCGTGCCTAGTCTTGGGTGATGGTGGATTGGTTGAAGTAGGGTTGGACACTGGGTTGTGGGTTGTGTGACTTTTGATACAGTCAGCATGGTAGTCAATGTTCTCTCCATTGTCTAGATGTTTTTTTAGTTCTGTGCGGAGTTTGTGGGAATGGGCTCATTGATGTACGATTAGGTCAGGGTGAGAATGAAGGTTTTTATGGTTGGTGTTGCTTTTGGCAAGTGAATTTATACTATTAATGAATTTAAATTTGCCTGATTCATTTTTGCAAATGACCCTGCAGAAGCGTGGGTCGGTCTCTGTTTTTGAACTCTGGGCTGATGCGGGAAATGTCAAGTATTTCATCAGGAGAGATGGTTGATGCTTGATAGTCACGGATGATGTTGCGGACAATTGTGATGTCATCATTGTTATTGATATTCTCTAGACCAAATAAGGTAACGTTTGGACGCTTCTGTTCGCACTCAACAGCTTTTCTGATGAGGGTTGCGATATCATTATTTGTTGGATTTATGTTTTTTTGTGTATTGGGTTGTGGTTGTTGAGTAGTGGTAGATTTGTAGCTATTGGATGTTCGGGTTTTGGTGTTGTGTCTTTTTTTTCCAAGGTTTTTTAATTTTTCTTTTAAAGTGTCCGGGGATGCTACTAAGGTGTCAAGGGATGTTATTCGTGTTTCTAAGGTATCAGCTCTTTCAAACAAGGCTATATGTTTGTCCAGTCTGGGTTTGCCTCATGTACAGAAATATTGAAATGCATGTTTGGATAATTCTAGGAATTGAATCACTTGCTTGGGCAATTCCAAGCAGCCATGATGAGCATAGTTGCCACATAGAGAGCATTTGGTGGAACATTTAGAGTTTCATAGCACATAAAGCATGTGTAGGAGTCTTGTAGTTCATTGGTGGGGATTTCTTTCCCTTTAGGTTGTGGTTTGGTAGATTTGTTGAGATAGTACGTTGATTAAATTGCTTAATGAACAATTTTGGGTTTCACCTGCTTTTCATACATCTTATAATCTAATAAATAGTTATACAATTTCTTTATTTGTTTCTTCTCTGATATAGAAAAAAGATTTATTTTTCCTTGAGAAGAAAGTATAATCTTTTGCCAGTCCATTTTAACCTAGGTATTAAGGAAATTATTGGCTTGCAAATGAGATTGATTTCTATGGGATGTGTTCCAATGAGAGAGATGTGGGATTCTTAATAATAATTTCTGCATGATAAGTAGCCAAGTACTTTTCTCCCTGTAAACAAGCACAGAATGAACTGAAGAATTATCAGTAAATTGAACAATAATGAACTGAATCGAACAGTTCATTCCATACTGCTCATAATGAAACGAACAGTGTAGAATGAACTGGAGAATAATTAGTTTGTAGAATCCCATGAAAACCACTGTATAATGAGGTTGCAGAACATGCTGTATACAGTTCCTGATTTATTTTAACCCAATTCTTACAGAAATTAGTGGCCTAAAAATGAGATTGATATCTGTGTAGTGTTCAACTAGAGCAATGATGGCAAACCTTTTAGGCACCGAAGTCTGAAAGCACACACACATACCTAAAATGCAGTGCGCACAGGTCCCACACATGTGCATGCCCCCATGCATGTGCCCCCCCATGCATGCCCCTTGCCCCCCGTGAATGCATGGCAGAGGCCCAAAGAGCAGTTGGCTGGCAGGAGGCATGTGTGCGCATGTGCACAGTGGAGCTGTGAGCTGGGGCGGAGCGTGCGTGACCACAGAAAGGGCTCTCCGTGCTACCTGTGGCACACATGCCATAGGTTCGCCACCATGGAATTAGAGGGATTCAGTTTCAGGGATAGTCCTTTGCCTGTTTATTGGCGTATTTGCTGCAGTTGTATCCTACTTTCCATCTGGGAATTCAGAACCATACATTTTGACTGTCTGGCCTAAGTGAGATCCATTAGCTATTTGCATGCGAGGTTTTCCATTCCACAACGATAAGCAATAAACTTAAGAAACATCTTTGCCAAAGAGTTTATAATGTTTAAGACTGTGTAAATCTCAAATCTAATTGGGATGATTATATAATATTTTTAAATGTTTTTTATGTTTATTTACAAATAATGTATAAATTATTTTAATTCCAAAGCCATCTCTAATATCAGTTCTTTAAATTACCATGGCAGCTTGGGAACAGAGAAGTATTAGTTTTATATATTGATAATGGAAGCATGGGTTTTAGGGAAGTAATTAAAATAATGATGTGCATTATTTTGATCCAAGCATCTAGCTTCCATCCCAAGTTAGTGACCATTGCACAGCTTGTGAATAACTTGTGGCCATTCATGGGATGGAAATTTTTGTTAATATCTTTGTCACCATTCAGTTTGACTACTGAAAATGGTCTGAAATGGAATTGCCCTTGAACCAACTCAAAAAATTAATAAATGGTCCATAAAACAGTAGCTTATCAGTGAAGTAGAGGAAAAAAAGATTGTACAAACCATGGAAATTCTCACCAAAACAAATTTATTTCAAGGAATCAATATTATACTAAATAATCTATTATAATCGGTCAAAGGATAGATCTTCATAATAGTCAAAGGATAATGCAACAATAAAAATGCAAAGATAACATTTTCCTATGTGTTTGCAATCTGATTGCTAGATAGTATCAAAGTATATCTCTAAAGTTTCTAAAATCAATGAAACCAGTGATACCAAGAAAAAGGAAATACATGGTGAATTGATCTTTTGTGGAAACTATATTAGTGAAATGACTGCTTATATGGCCACATTGATAGGGTTAATATATTTTTACCAAAAAAATACCAATTTCCTTCCATGTACTATCGTCTTTTATAATTATAGTAGTAAGGAACACTGTGTGCTTCTTGGGTTCATTATGATAGTCACTTCAGTACTGAGCCATGACTCATTCATGAAAAGAAAAAAACAAGGTTTATTTGTTTGCAACATCTCTTCACCTGCTACAAAAAGCTATATCTCCTTACTTCACTAACATTTCTCATGTAAACTTTAAATTTATAAATATAAATTGCATAACATGTTTCCATTAATAATGGAAAGAATGAAATAGTATTTTTTTAAAAACAATTTTTCACCAAGAAGCATTTGGTGCTATAGTGAAAATATCTTAAATCTCATATTTCATTAGTTTTAAAAGAAGACTAGATAGATGGTTCATTCTGTCACTTTTAAGGAAGTGAATAGAATTTGTTTTCTATGCTTTGTTGGCAAACTAACTGGATTATTGGCTTACAATATTTTACAGTGAAAGAACAAGGGACTAGAAAGTAGAAATTGTTTCCTCAGTATCGTAATTCATGGTTGGGTCCTGAAGATGATAAGTGTCTTCTTTCTTTTTGGGAAGAGAAATTATTATGTTCAAGGCATTCATCAAGACAATATGAAAAACTTCAAAATAAAGACTTCTTGTTTAATTGTGAAAATAATATTTATCATAATGCTCAAGCAGATAATAGCTATTTAGTCAATTTTAATACCTAGATCTATTTCAGCCTGATGTTAGACCTGGTTTCAAAATAAAAATTGCCTTGCTACCTTTATTTATTTATTGATTTGATTTGTCAATTGTTTACAAGATAATAAGTATAAGTGTATACATAGTTATGAATACATGAAATGGGTACATATAAGAAAAATAAAAGAAACAATAGGACAGGGACAGTAGACTCTCTCTATCATTTGGCACAGTATTTATGAAGGGTAAAGTACTGGGTAGGTCAAAAAACTCAAGACAATGCATGACTACATAATAGAATCAATAACTCCTTTTTACATCCACATGATGCAATTTTTGTTTTTAATATTTACAGATGATCATGGGAAGTTTCCTACTTTTATTTTTTTCCTTAAGAGGATTTGGATAGTTAAAACTGGCCCATTCTAGGACATATTAATTGGAAGGGTCCATTCTAGTAGGATATCCCTAATTGGTTTTATGGGATTTCTATCTCATATTGTACATGTTCTTTACTATCAACATGAAAAACAAAACAACAACAACAAAACAAAAACAAAAAGAGATATCCCCAAAGTGCTTTTTAAAAAGGTAACTGGACTTTTTTCTTGAAGACATTTCACTTGTCATACTTCTTTGATTTTGACTGAAGGATGAATGAACAAAAGTTTTTTTTTAATAGATCTTATGTCAGTGTTCCAAGTAACAAACTCCAATGCAATGAAGTCATAGACAAGCATTTTCTCAAAATTCCATTTTTTTAAAACAAATTTTATTGATTTTAAAGACAAACAAAACATAGGACATCAAAGTATAAAACCTCCTTTCTCAAAATTTTGACTGAAGGATGGGGAATGGAATGATTTATATTTCTTACAGTCATTTGATCATTAGCACTCATTAGCTCTTGGAGTCATTAAGACTACATGGGAGTTTATCTGTGCCTCAGGATCCCCTGAACTGAAATGCAAATCTGCTGAAAGGACTATGTTGTAAACAGGAGAGAAGTGATGTCGTATCCCTCCCCCTCTGTTGAAAGGAAGCTGTTCAATTTTAACATAGATGGTCTCTTTTGCTTGTCTTCCTAACCAGTGGTCCTCTCTGTCCCGAATATGAACTTTGTTGTCTTCAAAAGGATGGCCTTTTAATTGCAGGTGGACTACTGAATTTATCCTGATGGGTTTGTTCTCCTATGTTGTACCGTGAATTTGTGAAATGGTTAATTTGTTTCTCCAATGTACAGATCTGCACATGTCTCACTGCATTGTACAGTATACATCAAATTGCTCATTTTTTTTCTGGGTGTTTTATTTCTGGGGTGGACTAGCTTCTGCCTTAAGATATTCTTCGGTTTAAAGTGTATAAGTATATTGTGTTGGTTGAAAATCTTCCTGAATTTTTCAGATATTCCTGCAATGTATGGAATGACTATGTTGCTTCATTTGTTGTTCTCTTCTTTGTCTATTATAAAAGAGCTCCTGCTGGGTCTTTTTGAATTTGAGGAAGGTCCAGTTAGGATAGCTACAAATTTGGAGGGCTTCCTTGACGTATTTTAGTTCTTTTTCTTTTTCCTCTTTGCTGATGGTACAGTGGGTGGCATTGTGGCTCAGTGATTAAGGTGCTGGGTTTATCAATTGGAAAGCCGGAAGCCCAGGTTCAAGGTCTGAGCACCATATGATGTGTGAGTTCCTGTCCTCACCCCATCTCCTGCCAATCCAGCAGTTTGAAAGCATGCAAATGCAAGTAGATAAATAAGTACCATTTCAGTGCGAAGGTAACAGCACTCCATGACATCATGCCATTCACATGACTGCAGAAATGATTACTGACAGCGCTGATTTGAAATGGAGGTAAGCACTGCCCTCTATAGTTGGCAATGACTACTAGAGTAAAATCTGCAGGGACTCCTTTACATTTTTTACCTTTGCTGGTAGGCAAAACCTCAGCTCCTTGTTGAGTAGTGGGAATCAAAATGTAAATATTACTTTATGTGTGAAGATTTTCTGTAAACTTCAATGTTAAGGGTCCTGTCTTTCTGAATGTCTGCTGCATAGTCCAGGTTATTTTCCTTCACACCTTCCAGGGTATGCCCGAAGAGTTGATGTGTTTGGTGAAAGCTTCCACATACTATGTTTTAAAACATACCAGTAAAGACAGTATGTAGTCCAAAAAATGAACTTTAATCTAGATATGATGATATTTGGCTGTCAGTTTCCTGTTTAGAGAAATGGTGCTTGTCTTATTTCAGAAAAGTAGTCTGCATTACTATTGTCCCAAACTTCATCCTGAAAGGTTATCTTGTAGGGTATGATGAATGTGATGAAATGATTGATGAATAAAATCAGCAATGGCTCTTTTTTTCTTTTTTTTTGTCATCTTTCCTCTATCACTTTCAGGATAGATTTAAAAACGGAACTTTAGTTTTGACTTACTATAATGTGTAAATTTGTGGTTTCCAAATCATGGGTTGACTTTAATGTTTTGCATGAACCCACCAAATCTAGTGTATTCAAAACCTCACAATGAAGTAAACCATAAATTAATACACTTTGTGATCCCAATCTCTCCTCTCCCATTTCTCAATTTTCTGTTCTTACAGAATTTCAGTTCCTTATTTCTACTTTAAACCATGAAGAATACATGTACTACATTTTATCTGGCTGGCTCTTCCTGCATGGAGAAATCCATAGCTAGATAATGTTTTGAATGCATTATTGATTGCACATGAGGTGCCATTACAGGGACCTGGAAACTATTAGCTTGGAAAGATAGAAATTGGGAAATGCTGTAATAGTTATATTAAGTGCCATTCTTGTTGGGATAAAATTCAAAATAATGGTTTTTCACTCAAAGCATCTGTAATGATTTGAACTGGCTGATTTAAATATCTTTTGTTCTTTATCCGAAAATCATCTCTGGTCCCCTAGTGAGACAAAAGAAAAAAAGAAAGAAAGGGAGATTTTTCTCTTAAAATTTTTTCCTGCTTCCTGGCAGGAAACCTCTCAGACTAAAAGCAGAAATCCAGAGGATAAATAAAGCATTAATAACCTAGCAAAAAAGATAAAAACAGTACAGGACTTTAAATCAGTGGTCGTCAACCAGTGGGCTGGGGACCACTGGTGGCCCATGAGAAAGTTTTGGTGGTCCACAGGGAAATGTCACCCCCAAAGCAACCCCCAAAGCAATTAATCCAAGCTGTGCGGAAACACAAGGCTGCACCATCCACATGGCCATTGGGAACACAAGGCTTGCATCGCTTGCATTGTGAACAACATGAGATAGTGAGGGGAGGGGGGAAAGGGAGGAGGGGGGAACTTGCCCCACTCAACCCACACACCTGGTCTGGGCACCGGCTTGCTTCTTTCCGCTTCTTTCTTCTTCTGTTTTTGGCTGCGCACAAGGAAAACAGCAAAGTATTTCTTTCTTTCCCCCAAACTCTGCCAGTAATGAGTCTTTGGGACCCTGCAGGGCATCCTGCTCCAAGAGGCTGTGCCAGCATGACCAGTCTCACAAAGACTCATTTCTGGTAGAGTTTGGGGGAGAGAAAGAGGCTGCTTTCCTTGCATGAAGCCAAAAGTCTCTCTCTTTCTCTCTCCCCCAGAAAATGGAGCTGGATATGGTATCCTGTGATCCGAAATAAAGAATGATTGATCGGTAGGAAAATGGGGTGGAGAATTTTCTTGCAAACTTTTTTGGGATTTTCCCAGGGTCTCTGGTATGTGGGATTTAAAATTATGAGTTTGATAGTCCCTGAGGTCCAAAAGGTTGGTGACCCCTGCTTTTAATGAACAAAAGTTTTTTTTTTTAATAGATCTTATGTCAGTGTTCCAAGTAACAAACTCCAACGCAATGAAGTCAGAGACAAGCATTTTCTCAAAATTCCATTTTTTTAAAACAAATTTTATTGATTTTAAAGACAAACAAAACATAAGACATCAAAGTATAAAACCTCCTTTCTCAAAAATTACTTATAAGTTTTAACAAAGCAAAAAAGGCATTATTTTTTAAAGCATAGTTCCACATTATCACATTTCCATTTAAACACATATATATCTTTTCTAATTTTCTCATTGTTTCTCCCTTCACTTTTATCCAATTATATTTCATTCTATCAAGGTTTTATTAATTTTCCATCAAGCATAAACACACAAAATACAGAACATAAAACAAAACATAAAAAGATAAAACCTTCTTAATTATTATTTATACATGTATTTTCCAAATTTCTCTCCCTTTTTTTTAATTCCTCCAAGGTTTTATTAATTCACAATCAAAACATAGCTAACCAAAACATAAAACATAAAACTTCTTTTGAAAAGTGGCTTAGCCCCGGGTTACATCTTTTTGGACAGACCTAAATCAAGTTCGTGCTCACCTTATATACCATTCATATCTTATTAACCATTCTATATTTTCTATATAACTTCTCCCTTCTTTTCACTCTCTTAGTTATATTTTGTTTATTTCATCTTATTTCAGAATCATTATATTTGCATCTTTTATCTGTTCTTTTCCAATCATCTATTTATCTCTTCTCTTTAGCAAAAGAATTTCCTCTGTAATCACTTTTAAAGTGTGACGCCTTTCCCTAAAATAACACTTAAAATAATACATAATTTCTATCCTGATTCTGCTTAGTACATTCTACATATTGCATTTTGAAAAGAAAAAGAATAATAAACTTATAATATAATTAAATATATAAGTTCCATTCTAATTCTATTAATAGTATAACTAAACATTAATCATTTTAAACATTCTCTTTGATATTTTGTTAAATATTGAAATCTATCATTATAAAACATTTTAATATTTTAATATTTTGTTAAATCTTATAATATTCCAAAATACTACAATACTATCTTATGTACTCTTGCAGAATCTTTCTTAAATTATACATCCTTTATCCTTTATCTCTAAAAAATATCTTGTTCCAGACTGTGGCTTTTTTTCCTCTTTGCAACTTTTCCTCCTGGGGCAAAATCCCAAATATATTTTAAAGCCGTATTACAATTAGTTGTTGGTCTTATAATCTTCAAAGCGTCTCTTCCAACCAGTTTTAAAAGATTTTTTTTTTAGTCCTCTCCTTCCCACTTATAACAATGAGCTTGTTTTTACTTTAAAGCAGCAGGTTTTTCAGTGCTCATTTGCTTTCTCCATAAGGAAGGGGAATGAACTTTCCTTTCAGCACTTTTGCCGTTTTAAACAACTTTTTTTGGAAACAAATGAATCAACCCAAAAGTCAGGTTTCCAGGGTGTTTAAAAGTATCTTAATGACCCAGTTCAGCCAAGAAAACTTCTCCTTCTGATTCTTCCTCCTGCACAACTCTTATCCGGTTGAAGATTCCTTTGAGGCTGCCATTTCTGACAGCCACTCCACCACCTCAGGAAAAAGGAGTCTAGCCGGCTGGTGAAAGGGGGTGCGATATCCCCAGACCCCTACCCGGATCTCCTCTGTCTTCTGCTGCCTCTTTGGGGCAGCGACAACGCCCAAATCCAATTGGATCGGGGGTACCTCAGTGGTGAGCACAGCAGGGACCCGCAGAGAAGCGGATTCCTACCGCCGCCGAAGCCTTGCAACCAGAACTTAAAAATTCCATTTTATTAGAGTTGTCATATTGCCACATCTGGGAAAACCTGAATCTGATAGTTCTGGGTTTTCCCTTTCTACTTGAAAATCAAAACCCCATCGCCTGCACCCATCAGTCCATCACATGGTCCAATCACTGATTATCCCAACTGGAGACCTTCCTCTAATCACTCCTTTCCAGGTGCAGGATACCTTGTCCTTGACTCAGAAGAAGAATATTGTTATGTCTAAACTTCCACCTCTCTGTGGGATCCCCCCTCCCAAATTCCCAGGCATTAAAATATGGCAGTGTGGAAGCTTGTAAGTAAAATATGGCTTCCCAAGCTGACAACTTATAGGTTACAGACTGTCGTGTCCGCGAAATGACGCCAGGAGTCGGTGATTTCATGCAATGCTCTTTATTAGGAAAACTGGAACCGAACCGGCGAAAGGAAAAAAGCCCGCGGCTTTTATTCCTTTCGCCGCGGCGGCCGCGGCCAATGGCAGCACTTCGAATCTCCCACGCTCTGAACGAGCCAATCGCGGGAGATTCTTAACGAGCCAATCGGCGCGGCTCGCCTGACCAATTAGAAAGCCCCGCGCTTTGGCCAATCAAAGCGCGGGGATTTCGAGTATGTTAATGAGGACAGAACACCCCTCCCCTCTTGGTTTAGTCCTTACGTTGCGTAGTCACGTAGGTAGGCGGGGCTCCGTCTGGTCCTACTTGACCTGCGCAACTCAGTTGTAAGCGGGATTCCGGCCGGTTCGGTCGGGTTTTTGGTTGCTCTTGCTTCTGTGAGAACCGGCTGGTCGATCGGGCTGGTTCTTTCTCCGTGGCTCCCTCCTGGGCCTTCCGGGTTGGTTGAGCTATGGGTTTCGCCGCTCCCGCTCGGTCTTTCCGGGTCGGTCGAGCTGGCTTGGATGTTCTTTTCTGGCGAGGGGTCGCGATGGCTGTGTTTCGGTAAGTACTGCTGGTTTATTTTTTCTTGTAATCGGTCACCTGGGTATTCCCTCCCCCCTTGGCTTGTGTTTTGGGAGGTGGGTTCGTTTGCTGTCCTCGACCTAAGTTGGTCGATGTGTCGTTTCCACGCTCGTCCGTCTGCCGTTTGTAGCCGGTACGAGCGTGGGCCTGTTGCTTGGGTGATGACGGCTGGGATCCATAGGGGGTCTCCCGTCAGGTTTTTCGCATATACGAGGTCCCCGGGTGCGAACGTGTGGTATTTCGTGCTTGAGTCTGGGGGCCGCTCCGGGTTATACGTAGGGTGTAACCTGTCGAGTGGGGACCTCAGCTTTCTACCCATTAGCAGTTCGGCTGGGCTTTTGTTGGTAGTGGTATTCGGGGTTATGTGTTGTGTAAAGAGAAGTCTGTTGATTTTTTCTTGGATCTCCCCGTGGTCCATTTTCCGGATGGTTTTTTTGGTAAATTGGACCATCCGTTCCGCCCTACCGTTCGCCGGGTGCGCCGGTGCTGTTAGTGCGTGGCGGATGCCCCTTTCCGCCAGGAATTTCTCAAACTCCAGGGAGGTAAACTGGGGCCCGTTGTCGGAGACGACGACATCTGGGAGGCCGTGTGTTGCAAAGAGTTTGCAGAGTTCTTTGGTCACGGCCTCCGTGGTTGTTGTCTTCATGTTGCTTACCTCCAGCCAGTTGGAGTAAGCGTCAACTGTTATGAGGAAGGTGTGTCCGTTTGTGGGCCCGGCGAAGTCTATATGGATTCTGGACCAGGGTCCCCTTGGGGTTTCCCACTCTAGGACGGGTGCTGTGGGTGGGCTGGGCCTAGTCTCCTGGCATCGCTGGCACCTAGCTACCCAGGCCTCTATCTGCTTGTCCATCCCTGGCCACCAAGCGTAACTTCTGGCCAGGGCTTTAGTTCTTACGATGCCAGGGTGCCCCTCGTGCAACATTTCCAAAACCTTCCCCTGTAGTTTGTCCGGAATGACCACCCTGTCACCCCACAAGATGCACCCTTTTAACAACGAGAGTTCCGTTTGGCGGTTCCGAAACATCTTTGCGGACTCGTCGTTGTCCTTTTCCGGCCACCCTTTTTCTACCCAATGCAAAACCCGCGCCAGACGCCTGTCTTTATTAGTTTCCCGGGCAATGTCTGACGCGGTTATGGGCAGGTTGGGTAGGGTCTCGATGCTGAGGGTGGTCGTCGTGGGTGCTGGGTCAGAGTCGGATTCCGGTAGCGGCGAGCGGCTTAATGCGTCTGCATGTGAGATCGTCTTACCCGGTCTGTGTATGAGTTTGTAGTTGTAGGCCGCCAGGAACTCGGACCACCTTGTCATTCGGGGAGACAGAATGTTCGGGGTGGCCCGGTTTCCTGCAAGGATGCCTAGCAAAGGCTTGTGGTCCGTTATAATGGTGAAGGGCCGGACGTAGAGATATTCGTGGAACCGTTTTATGGCGGCAACTATAGCCAGAGCCTCTTTGTCCAGTTGGCTATAGTTCTGCTCCAGTTTGGTGAGGGTCCTTGAAAAGAACACGATGGGTGCTTCTTTTCTGTCAGGAAGGGTATGGCTGAGGACGGCGCCGACGCCGAAGGGTGATGCGTCGCAAGTGACAGCCAGAGGCAAGGTTTCGTTGAATTGTATGGGGACGGCGTCGGAGGTGAGGAGGTCTTTAGTTTTTTGGAAGTCGGCTTGCTCCCGTTTCCCCCAAGTCCAGCTCGCCGCCTTGTCCAGGAGCCTATGCAAAGGCTCCGCTGCCGTCGCCTTTTGGGGTAGGAAAACATTGTAAAAGTTCAGTAACCCCAAGAATGCTTGTAGTTCAGTTTTTGATTTAGGGGTGGGGGCCTCTTTGATGGCCTTGATTTTTTTACTCGTGGGGTGAATGCCGTGCCGGTCTAGGAGGTAGCCCAAGAATTCCACTCGTTCCGTGCACAGTTGGCATTTCTCCCTTTTTACTTTAAGTCCTGTTTCTTTAAATTTAGTTAGGACCTCTCTTAGTCGGCTTTCTAGTTCAGCTTGGTTGGGCGCCGACACTAGAACATCATCGAAATAAGGTACCACCCCCTTGATACCTTGCAACAACCTTTCCATCAGGCTCTGAAATATGCCTGGTGCCACGCTGACTCCGAATTGGAGTCGGTTGCATTTGAAAGCTCCCCGGTGGGTGACGATGGTCTGGGCTTCTGCCGTTTGCTCGTCGACCGGCAACTGTTGGTATGCCTGGGCAAGATCGAGCTTGGCGAAAACCCTGCCCCCTCCCAGTGAGTGCAGTAGGTGTTGCACTATTGGGACGGGGTAGGCACTTTGTTGCAGCGCACCATTTAGGGTGGCCTTATAGTCCCCACAGATTCTCACTGACCCATCCGGCTTGATCGGGGTGTCTATGGGGGTCTGCCACCGGGCGTGGTCTATGGGCTGCAATACCCCCTGTTTGACGAGCTTATCAATTTGTTCGTCTATTTTGGGTTTTAGGGCGAATGGCACCCGCCTAGGTTTCAGTCGTTTGGGGGGGACGTTAGGGTCGAACGAGATAAGGGGCCCTTGGTACTTGCCCAGGCTTCCGTCGAAGACTTCTTGGAACTCCTGGGCCAGTCGCTGTTCCCAACCGTCGTCGGCGACGTGGTTGACTCCCGTGAGAGTGATGTCGAGCGGGGCGAACCATTGCAATCCCAGTAGGCTTGGGCAGTCGCGGTCGACGATCGTTAGGGGAAGTTGTTCAGTGCGCCCCTTATATGTTACGTTAAAGTTTTTGGTGCCGACTACCGGGATGCGGTTTCCCTGGTAGTCCTTTACAATAAGTCTCTGGCTGTCTATGTTCCTCCTTTGGAGGGTAGGCACCAACCGCTTTATCTCGTGCCATGCAATCATGGAGAGGTAGGACCCGGAGTCTACCTCCATTTTGCATGGCTGGCCCTCGATGCGTACCTCGACATGGATTTTCCGGGTGTCGTTGGTGATGGCGTGGCCGATGGTGACTGTCTGGTGGGTCTCCTCTCTCCGCCGGTTGTCGCCGCCTCGCGAGGATCGTCCGGTCCGGTCCCATCGGCTGTCCGAGTGGCGATCTCTGGGCCGGGGTAGTGTGCTTTCCCTTCTCCGGTCGTTCTGGTCCCATCGAGCTGGACTGCGGTTTTTCTTCAGGCGGCAAACCCGGGCGATGTGCCCCTTTTTGTCGCAATGCCGGCAGATGGAATCGAAAAACCGGCATTCCGACCTGGGGTGGTCGCCGCCGCAACCGGCACAGTTGATCCTTGACTTACGACCTCTCCGGTTCCGTTGGTCGTGCCCAGTCTGAAGTCGATGGATGTCTTCTTCGTCTTCGGACGTGCTGGATGCAGAGTGGAAATCGCCATGGTGTGTGGTTGTTTCAGTTTTTTGTTCGGTCGACCTCGTCGGGTTGTTGTTTCCACCGCGGTCTTTCGTGTCAGGT
This sequence comes from Hydrophis major, assembly GCA_033807585.1. Taxonomy (NCBI): domain Eukaryota; kingdom Metazoa; phylum Chordata; class Lepidosauria; order Squamata; family Elapidae; genus Hydrophis; species Hydrophis major. Next base: position 106,872,829 of record CM066343.1, read on the forward strand.
CTGCGCATGCTATCGGCGGAAGTTCGGGTTGCTTCTGCGGCTGCGGCTGCGGCTGCGGCTGCGGTGAGGGCGTCTGCTAAGCTGATGTCGCCCTTAGCCATCAGCCGGCTCTGGAGGGCGGGGTCCCACAGACCGAGCACGATTCGGTCTCTCAGGATATTGTTTAGGTTATCAAATTCGCAGAGCCCCCCTAGGCGCCGCAGCTCGGCGACGAAGTCGCTCAATTTCTCACCTGCTCTCTGGTCCCGCCGGTAGAATTCGTTGCGCCGGATCAGGATGGGGACCTCGGGAGCGTAATGTCGCCGAAGGATAGATTCAAGGACAACCCAGTCCATGGCGGTTGCGTCGGCGGGCTTGGCCAACGCTTTGGCCATCTGGAAAACTTCGGTTCCGCAGTGGGTGAGGAAGACGGCGCGTTTTAGCGGGCCCAAGGCGTCCTTCATGCCGGTGCACTCGAGGTACATGCGGAATCGGTCGGAGAACGATTCCCAGTCTTCGGTGGCGGGGTTGAAGGGGGCGGGCGGTGCGATTTTCGCCATCTCGGTGCTTTGTCTGGCTTCCGTCGGACACGGGGTTCGGTTCAGGGTCTGGATCCCACCTTCGTCGCCAGTGTCGTGTCCGCGAAATGACGCCAGGAGTCGGTGATTTCATGCAATGTTCTTCATTAGTAAAACTGGAACCGAACCGGCGAAAGGAAGAAAGCCCGCGGCTTTTATTCCTTTCGCCGCAGCGGCCGCGGCCAATGGCAGCACTTCGAATCTCCCGCGCTCTGAACGAGCCAATCGCGGGAGATTCTTAACGAGCCAATCGGCGCGGCTCGCCTGACCAATTAGAAAGCCCCGCGCTTTGGCCAATCAAAGCGCGGGGATTTCGAGTATGTTAATGAGGACAGAACACAGACAATATTTCTTTGCCCCTTTAAATTATTAAAATATTGTAATACTTTTTTTAGAAAGAGGTTTTAATATCGATTTGATTAAAGGTAAGCATTTTTCTTTTCTTTAATCACTTCAGGGCATTAACCTTAAAATTCTAATAAACATTTTCTTGTAATTTGCTGTTTGGCTCTGTGTTTTTTTTTAAAGTTTTTCAATGATTCTAGAGATATATTGATAACATACTATCAGAGCACCTTAAATGTTATTTGGTAGAAAGATGACATATAAATCTTTAAAATAATATTTATTTTAGGATATGAGAAAAATAATGTTCTTACAGATTTTTAATATGATTCACAGATTTGTTATGTTAGTCTAGTTAACAAACTAATTGGATGAAGTGAGACTTTATTTCTGAGTTAAATGCCTAGGTTTGCAGATCTACTTTTATGAAATTTGTTATCATTTGAAAAAATCTACAGTGTCAATGGGGTGGAAAAGAATGTAGCCTATTGGAAAATTAAAGTAGAGAGAGGCGGGGTTATGGCTTTATAGTCCTCTTTCATTAGCGATTAGTGTAGCTACTGATATATATATAAGATAGATCACCAGTAGTTGCTTCAGCATTCTGCTCTGAGACAGCCAGTTAAAGACTTCACTCCAGTTACTCCAGTAAACAGAACTTCTTACCAGGAACTGCATAGTTGCATTCAGGACTGTATCTTTCAGTAAGTATTTCTTCACTATTACTATCACTTGATTGCAGGAAAAAGAAGTTTAAAAAGACTTTCATTATTTAAAAAGAGAGACTTTGATTTCAAAACTTTCTGTGTACAGCTGTGTATATTGTTTGAGAGAGGGCAGTATTCCTTAATAAATGTGTTGAGGGTCTGAGCTATAACTCTTTTCAGTAATCTTTTTTTTCAAAGTAGTAATTTTACTGAATTCTTTGGATGTTTCATTCACAAACTAAAACTACCCCTGATCATATTGATAGAATTTCCTTGATTTATTGCTTAGTTCTCTGACAATTTTTTTTTGTTCTAAATGACACTTCCAGAAGGAGAAGCTGTGTATATTTTATGTGTAGATGCACAAAAAGAAAGCATGTAATAAGGATTTCCAACGGATCCACAAAGGTCCAAATATTATGAATGTATTTCTCAACAACGGGTCAACAATTCCATGAAAAAGCATTGCATTGTAAACTTTTTAAAATTAGTGTCTTTTGAAACTTTTGTTTTTTTTGAGGAATTAACTAGTTAAAATCAAAAAGTAGAGAACTCATTCCTATTTTCATCTTCATCTCATTCAAAACCTCAGTTATTTAATACATGTATTTTTCAGTATTATTGGTATGGAGTTAACATGAAGTGGTTTTTCAGAACTTTTGGAAATTTTACTATAATGTATGAAAAAAGTTCTGAACCCTTCACATATGAACAAGATTATGCATATATGGGCTAAGTATATTTGGAATATCGTTTTAACAGCATTGGGACAATGCTTTTCCTGGTTTTTGTCTGTGAAATAGATCTTGCACTTCTTTTTCTGTGATCACCAGAAGTTGTGAATCCAATGAGTTGGGATCAGTTATAGGAGGCTTGGCTGTTGGTGCGTTTGACATACGGGTTGTGGAGATAGGTGGCATATTTCCTTGGATATGCTCCTGAACATCTTACCCTTGGAAATATGAAAAGAGTTCTGGCAGTTTTCCAGAGGATTTAATTCCTGAGGAATGAAGGAAGTAGATAATTTTATACCAGAAATATGGCATGTTTTTATTCTTTTAGAGATTTTTATATTCAGTTTTATAATCCATCAAAATGTCTCATAGAATCAGTGATGTAGAAATGCTGTAATGAAATAATACTACTTGCTATGTATTTTGATTTGATTTCTAGGCTCTGTTGAAAATATATTCTTAATATCTAATATCACAAGAAAAAGAAACAGACCTATTTTCAATATTTAAATTTAACTATCCTCTTAAGCAGGGGTGTCAAACTCGTGTCATCATGGCGGCATCACATGACTGCAAGCCTTTGCTGATGACTTAGCCTTTATTTTGGAAGATCTGTTAGAAACAGCTCCAAAGTTATTGGAAAAGATAGAGATATATGGTGAGGTGGCTGGTTTGAAAATAAATAAAGACAAAACAAAGATTTTGACAAAGAACATGCTACTAAGACAAAGAGAAGAACTGCCAGACCTATTGAAAATCCAAGTTACGAACAGCAGCAGTATTTAAAATATTTTGTTGTCTGGCCTTTGGTCACAGTAAGGTATGATGATGAACCTATTATTTCCATAGCATTTTGTCACTATATTTCTATTTCATACCATTCCCGAAGTTCACTCAGTAACCTTCTGGAATAATAATAATAATAATAATAATAATAATAATAATAATAATAATAATAATAATAATGTAGTCTTTACTAAAGCCTGAAATATTCTGTTAATGCAGAATGAATAATAAATTTAATATCAGAGTTCCAAGTAAACCCTCAATGTAATTTAGAACTCCGAGACAAACTCCATCAAAGTAAGAATTTATTAGAGAAGTAATGTTGGCACATCTGGGGAAAACCTGAATGAATTCCTGTGTTTTCCTTCTCTACACACTAAAACTTACACCCTGCCCTATTTAGTGATCTTCATGTCACATGGCCCAATCAATCTCCTGTCTCAGTTGCCACCGAACTTTGGTCACTTCCTTCCAAGTGCCAGAGTCTTGTCCTTGATTTCTTGTGAAAGAAGAGAGTTTATGACTAAACTCCCTTCGCTACTCTCCCGTTCCCACAGCTTGCTCATCTCCCACTGTGGCAGCCCTGAAAATCTGTTCCGAGATGGATCTGGGACTGACAAATAATAAATTTAATATTTGGCCTGAATCAATCTTCACAACCAACTAAAGAATCAATATTGTAAAACCTAAATATTGTTATACGTTAATAATATTAAACAACTCTTTCTGCTTCATTTCTGATAACCAGTTGATACAATTGCATTAATGATATTTTATAATTAACATGCTGAACGTTAAAATTATGTAAATTATGTTTAATTACAAAGCAGAACTCTGGAGGGGCAAAATAAGTCTTTCCCTCCCCCTTTAAAATATAATTTTATTGAGGATTACAGTATATCAAACATTTTTTAAAATACAAAAAGGTAATATAAAAATATATTTAAAAACATAAAGAAGAAAGAAATATTTAGAAAATGTGAAACTGTCTAAAAAAGGAAAAAAGAAAATATAAGAAACTTCCCTGTTCATTCCCAACAATGAACTGCTGGGGGTTCAGGAGACCCCCTAGCTAAATTTCTGTGCAGTTCAAGCAGTTCATTTCTGTGCAGTCCCATCCAACTACCCCATCCCTCCCAGGAATCCCCATGCAGTGCATTTTGGATGCGGGTAAGTGCAGGGCATGCACGGAAGTTCAGGGAGTGCAAAAAATGGGCCTTCTGGAAGTCCAGGAAGGCTGGAAATAGCAGTTTCTGGCTTCCAGAGGGTCTCCGGAGCCCAGGTAGGCCATTTTTGCCCTCCTGGAGGCTCAAGGAATTTCTCCAGAACCCGGGGAGGGCAAAAACACCTCCCCCTGCCATGGTGCAGAAAGTCAACCAGGCCACGGCCACCATGGCCATGCTCATTATGGCCACACCCACTCAGCCACCAGGAAGAGAACTCTTTGGTAAAATTTTTGAAGCCCACCCCTGCCAACAAGTATACTGAACATTAATGGTTCATCACTATCTCTTAAAAAGACAACCAGATTATTCCATATTTTAGTCAATTCTCTTTAAACCCATCTCCAAATCTTCAACTTTCCTTCCTAGTCAGCAAAGATCTAGAACAAATGAACAAAAATACCTAATAACACAAGTATATATTTTCCCTTTACATTCCCCTTTCTCTATAATTAAACATTGCAGAAATGATTTAAAAACTATTAAACATTACCAAAAACAATCATTTTATCTACGTAGATATCCCTATTTAGATATCAAAAACTAATCTATTAACCATTGGACATTTCCAAAATATCCATCCAGATAACCATTAAACGTTACCAGAAATAAAAATTCATTATTTAACAATAATCAGATACGTCAATTTTATATTCTTTTTTTAAAAATAAAAGGTTTTTTTTTATTTCAATCTACACATACACAGCAATACATTAACTGTGTGGCATCAATATATCATACATTTTAGTATTAGCAACCTTAATAATCTCTTAATATCCATATTCATATTAAGTCAAACCCTTCCTTGCTTATTTTAAACATTTCAATACTCTCTCCTAATGCCAACCACCATATCAGTTAGACATACCTAATAATTTCATTATTCATTATTTCCTCCTCAATTTTTTTAAATAAAAGAAAATCTCATTTGGCAAGCAATATGGTTCCAGGTTTTAATACAATACAAACATGACCATATTTACCTATTCATTTTATTTGTTCAATTTCATATCACATTAACCTTATTAATATTAAGTATTAAACTTATCCAATTCCAATTCATATTATAACTTATTTCATTCATTAGAGTATTCTCATATCTTATTTTTACAATGCTATTTGAAATTCTCATCTCATTTCTATATTCATCTCCCAAATTACCTTTATCTGTCATATTTGCAATTTTATCAATCCTTAGTTTATTAATTCAAAATTGTCCCCTCTGATTATTAACTCAAACCAGCCACCTTCAATCTACCTTGATACCATCTTCCTAATTACTATATAACACATACACATACACACACACACACACAAACATATATATATATGTTGTTAAGTTTTCACGGGTACTTACATGTATGGTATTCAGCTTTGTTCGGGTATTTTCCCATGTCATTACAGTTGTGCTTTTAAAGTTGTAGCAACGTTTTGGCAGAATCTCATCTGCCATCATCAGGCTTCTGTACAGTGTTCATCTGTGAGTCAGACTTTTACAGTGGTTTCAGATTTAAATTTGGGGCAGCCTATTGCTGTGCCAGAATGGTTTTTCTTCATCCTGATTGGTTGGGAGTCTTGGTCTGTGTTTATTGGTCTTGGAGTTTGCTGTGTTTTGCTTCATTGGTGTTTCTAATATCTTCTGTCTGTTTTTTGGCTCTTTTTGTATCTTGATTGGCTGGCAACATTGTGTTACTTTATTGGAGGTCTTTAGTTCAGCTTGGCTCTGGGTAAATGGACAGCTATCATTAGTTAGGAAGCTAGGTTTCATCTGGGTGCCTGGTTGGGGTATGTTTGAGCTGGAGGTATCTGGGGGGATCTGTTTGTGCCCAGGTGTTTGCCTGGCTTGTGGTGTGGAGATTTTTTTGTTTGTGAGTGCAGGCTTCCAAATGATTGACAGTCTGGTGGAATCATCTCAATGCCCCCCCCCCCAGAGGCTTCTCTGAGGCTAGAAAGCTCCCAAAACAGAGCTTGGAGGAGTGCTGCATGCCCTTCCCATGCTCTCTTCCTTTCCTTCCTGAGCACCAGAGAAGCCTTAGAGGAGCAAAAATGCCCCCCTAGAGGCTCCTCTGTGGTTAAAAAGCTCCCCAAAATGGGTAGGGGCTGCAAAGAAGCCATGCCCACCCAGTCACATGGCCATGCCCACCAAGCCATGCCCACAAAACTAGTAGTAAAAGTTTTTGAATACCGCCACTGCTTATTACCTTGCAGAATCTCTTTCCTATTCTCTTTTTTAAGTTATCCAGTTTAATTTCTAAACCTTTGTTCAAATATTTTCCTTTAAATTTTCTCCTCAAATTAATCCAATACAGTAACTCAAGCCAATTTTATAAAATCCAATTTCCTTCTCTCTCTCTTTGATTGCAGCTTCCACACATTTTCCTCCAAAATAGTCCTTTATTTTCAATACCAGGGTACCTCAAAATCCATGCATTTTGCCTGGTTTGCACTCTGCTTGCTACTTCTCCTCTCCAGCACAAACTTAGTTTTCTGGGCTGTTCTTCGTCTTCGTGGTGGCCATTTTAAGACCACTGCTATCGCTTGCTTTTGGAAGGGTTTTTTCCTGTCAGGGAGGGGAGTTGCAGTTTTCCTCAACCCTCCAGGCAATTCCCCCTTTCTTCACCACCCCTCCAGGGTGGTTCTGGTCTGGATTGGGATCCTTCAGCAAGTTAGTTCGAATCAAAACCGTGCACGATTGCAGATTCCGCTCCGACTCTGATGACGAGCAAACCGGAAGAAGTCAATTTTATATCCTTGTCTTCTTCCCCCTAGCCATACTTAAGACTCATAAATAAAATTCTGATATTTTTTTTTCTTCAAGCATTTTTCTTCTTTTGAAATTCTTATCATCTTTTAAATCCAGTTGTATTTTTCATGAAGTAAGTCCAACAAATATCTTATATTTCAATTTGAAATCTACAATATCTTTTTCAATTTTGAATAATCATTCAGTTATATTTGTTAATATAGTGAATCCATCTCAGTTGTCTCCAGAAGGATTTGTTTGTCTTTTGTGGTAATTTTTGTTTGCAGTAAAAAGTTGAAAAGTTCAAATCCTTCACAGGCTCATAAATCAAATGTTTCCTTTAAAGTAGCCATTTGTGTTGTGGCAACAAGTTTTGTTTTATAATCGATATGTAAACAAGATATCTATTTCAAACAAAAGGCTCTTTCTAATTCATAATTTTTATTTTTTATTTTCTTTATGCTTTCAGAGACCTTTAAGTAATATGGAATCCACATGCAGAATGTTATGTCTTCATCTGGGCTTCCTCTTGATGGTGAACTTAGTTTATGGCGACAGTGTAGCATTTCGAAATCAGATACTTGATGCTATAGGACGTAATAATCAATATTGCTTAGGCTCAGAATCTAGGCATCTGATTCGGTTCAGGAAAATGACAGTGCAATCCGTTGATGCCCTCTGGGATTTTATGAAGTACCTACACGATAATCAACACATCCAACAGAACCGTGACGACTATTATATGCTCCTGTATGATTTTCAGAAAATGTATATTGACTGTCTTATTTCAATAAGTGCTTCAATAGGCAAAAGATCTGTACGAGACAAAAGATCTGCACCATTGGGGAGTAAATCAAATTTATATGCAGACTAAAAACTTTACAAGGTAAAAAATAAACTGAATTTTTTCCCTTTCTATTTGGTTTCATATTAATGCTTAGGTCTCTGATGTTAACATTTCAAAATTTTCTTTTCCTGGGTTATTTTAATCAATTTTTACTTTACAAATATTGTCACACTACAAGCAACACAAAGGACCTGTAAGAGTATTTTCAGCATATCTGATTAGCACACAAGTAAATAATTCTGCAGAATTCATTTACATAAGAAATTTATTTATATACAATACCAGATACAATACCAGATAACAGGCCCAGATTACAGAGGACAAAGCAACTCTTAAATATACTTCAGTAAGTCAAAGCCACATCCTGATGTCTAATTGTCTCTTATGGCCCCATAAAAAACCCAAATACTATGTTTTAGTATCCAAACAGCTCTCATTGGCTGACCTCTTACCACATCTATTCCAGTTCATGAACTATATAGACTGACAGACCTCTTTTAATTATTTCCAGATTGAAGATATAATGGAGGGAATCTTCCCTCCTTTCAAAATTTTTGATAGAACAAATTCTACTGAATGAGATTCCAATTTTAAGCCTCAGGGACCATAGGATTACAGCCAAATGGAACCATTGCTGATTTCTTTTCTGTATTTCTTTCTTATATTACTGCTGAGCACTTAATACGTTACAGTTTTTTGTTACACCACTTTGGGAGTTTGGGAATTAAACATTGATTAATGTGTGAACTCTCTGTGTGTGTGTGTGTGTGTGTGTCTTCCTGAGTTCAGAACTAGCTTGACTATCACAGTGCATTCTATGTAGAGTTGCCCTTGAAGACTACTCAGAACTTTGACTTATCCAGAATGCTGTAACACAAGCACTGATGGGCATGTTTCGAAGTGCCCACGTAACACTCTGTTCTACACATAGAACTGCTTGCCAGATTGCTTCCGTGAATGATTCAAACTGCTGGTTATACCTATAAAATGCAGCATAGTGAAGGGCTTGGTTACTTGAGGGACCAACCATCTTCCCTGGTATCTGGCTACTGACTCAATCTGGCAGGGTTGACACACTCTGGTTCCTTCAATGAAGTAATGCCATATATTGTAATCCTGAAAGTACATTTTCTCTGTTATAATCCCTTCTCTTGGAATGAGGTTGTTCCAGAGATCTGACTTTAGTGAGAATGATTGAAGCCTTCATTAAACCCAGGCTGTTTTTCTTTGTTACTACCTGGTTTTGTCATTTTTTCCTTATTTTGTTTCTGATCATTCCCCACCTCTCCACCCCATATTTTAAACAACAAGTAAATTACCGAGAGTTGCTGGGAATCGGGCAGCATACAAATTTAATAAATAGTAATAATGATGGTATTTTTACTCATTATAATAATTGCTTTCATGGGGATTGAATTTATATTCATTCATAAAATTTAATAAATTTGAAAAACTTTGACAAGGGATTTCAATTTCAATTTTATTTCATATTTTATAATTGTGTTAATAATTAAAGCAGATTATGTTTAATTTGCATTTTTATTTGTACCATTAGTTATTACTACTTTAAGAAACAAAGCTGTTCTCTTTACCAGTTATGAACAATTTATAGAATTTTAATATTTCTTACCATTTTTTCTTTTTTCTATGCAGACTCCTTGAATCCTAAGCATAAAACAAGAGGCAAATTTATAGGAAGCATATGGCAAACTAAAGCCAAAACGAAAAAGAAAAAAGCTTGCTTTACCACCGATGATTCTGAATACTATTTCTTATCTTTTTCTGATTTGAAAAACATATTGCATATAATAATTATAAACATGATCTTCTGTTATTTTAGAGTTTCAGTACTTTCATTTGTCAGTGCTTTATAAATGTTGAGTACTTACTTACATTCTCTTGGGAAAAATTGTATCTTTAATATTAGCACCTGTTTATGAAATTCTTAGTCATTCCTTTTGGAAAAAACTGCTAAATTCAGTGGAAATTCAATATATTTTTATAGATTAATAAATGATAGTGCAACATCAAGAAATACATTTCATAATGTATCTTATGAATGTGTCACATTTCATTATAAGATATATCTCATATATAAGAAATATGAGAGTGGAATATGTAAAATCAATGAAAGCAATCATGATTGATGTGATTTTTTGTGTAATCTATAATATTAATTTTATAATTCATGTTGATTATCACAAATTAAAATATGCTTTTCTGCAGTGAAGATTGTAATAGTGTCATTATTCTTTAAAAAAAGTAATTTTTTTCAAATCTATTGTCTTGTAATAGTATACTTTTGATTTAACATGATCAAGTTTCTTCCGTAGTATCCAGTACTTTTCAGTGCACATATGTGATTGCAATTTGTGACCTTATGATTTGCAATTTGGTATGGGTTAGAAACTTCCAGTGGCAAGGCAAGAACGAACAGAGGTGCAGAAGCCCATTCGTGGTTTCAGCTAATTCGTGCTGGTGCGGGGAAGACTCGGGCTGCAGTGTGGGGAAGGCAACCCCCCTGCAGCAAAGAGGAAGCCCTCCAGAGCCCAATGAGCAAGAAACAGCCTCCTACCAATGGCGGCTCCGAAGTCCGGACTGCCACTGATGTACAGAAATGAGTGAATGAGAGTTTGTGAGATCATTCAGGAAGAGTGTGATAGAGAAAATTAGTGGCGGAGAGGAGGATTGGAAAGTCATATATTAGGCTGTTACAAATGTCTGTCTGGAGCCCTAAAAGAAAGCAGCCAAAAGCGGATGCGAGACAAGTGAAAGTGAATGGGCTTGGCAGACAGAAGAGAGAGTGAGGACAATAACGAGTAAAAAGGGAAATCTATCAGGTTGGGAGCCTAGCATCTAGAAAGAGTCTGGAAGTAGTGGAGGATTTGGACTATTCCATTTGATTTTCATTCAGATAGACTTTATTAAAGCGGAGATGGGAAGAAGATCGAAGTTGACAGAAAAGAGACAGCGCAGTGCCAAAGGCGATACTTAGAAACGCTGAAGTGATTGTAACAACATAACTGTTTTAACTGATATAAACCACCTAAAAGACCTTTGGGAGAATACTGATCTATTTAAGGAGGTGGTTTCATTTGAAGAAAACCAGGACAATTGAACTTAGGAACACTAAGATAAAAAGTAAAATTGGAAGCTTCTGAACGAGTGGAGGTACCGCGTAATGGCAGTCGTTATTCAGCATTTTTACCTCCCCACTTCCGATGCATTTGGTGTGGATTAGAAACAGAGTAAAGTAAAAATAGTCTGATAGGATCTACTATAAAGAAATTCAAAAAGACTAGTTTTTGTTCTCTTATTTGGTGAAATCTTGAATCTTAAAAGACATAAGGGCAATGCTTTGACCCAAGTTAACTTAGTTGCTTTGGCCAATTTAACCAAGTGGCCATTTTGGCCAGTTAAACCATAGTCTTTTTCAACCTCTTATTTAATTCTGCACAATAAGTGGCATGGAATTTCCATGGATTGCTAAACAATCTTTGAAGTGAAGTGATTTCCATTGTCTCAACCAATACCCAAACAGGCAATCCAAATCTGGGAATAGTTTACTTCAATAACACTTTAATCAATCTCCTAGCCTTGTTAGTTCTAATAGGAAAGTCTTCAACCCATACTGAGAAAGTGTCCACAAGTACTAGCAAATTCATGTCAATGAGGCATCTCAGTATAATCCACTATCCCCAAATCACCAGGAACTTCCAGTCTGTTGTACAAGAGGCTTTTCTTGGCAAGATTTGTTATGTTATGTTTTATGTCTTATATGTTTTTTGTCTGTCATTAAAATCAATAAAACTTTTATCAAAAAAACAAAAAAAAAAACAAAGGACAAATTCAGAAAGCACAAAAAAATTCCAGGAAACCCATTCCTAGAATCAGTATACCACAGGCCATTAAAGAAGTACTGGAGCAGTGGTGGAATTCAAATTTTTTTACTACCGGTTCTGTGGGCATGGCCTATTTTGTGGGTGTGGCCTAGGGGGTCATATGACCGTGTGGGCATGGCTTATTTGATAGGCATGGCTTGGCGGTCATGTGACTGGCTTGGCATGGCTTGGTGATTATGTGACTGGCTGGGCCCTAATGACCTACAAAAAGATGTACAAAAAGGTAGTTTATTATTTTGTGCACTTACTACTTAAATAAGAACAAATACACAAAACAATAAAGGAGGTACACACAAGTACTTACCTAAGAATTACGAAAGTGCTCTGTGTCTTCAATGTTTCAGACTTCTTTGGCCTAATGAATGACCTGCAGAAAGAAGGTATTTTCTTAAGTTTTTAATTTCATGCATTTACTACTTAAAGAAGAATAAAACTAGCACACGCAAACTATGAAGGAGGTACACACAAGTACTTTTAACTTTATATTTATTTCATCTCAATTCAAATCTTCATACTTAAATTCTTTGTCTGTCCTGTTTCAGCTGCCTATTATCTTTTCTCATTAAGCAAAATTTCTCCTGTGATCACTGATTGGAATATGACGCCTTTATATCTTTCCCCCAAAATTATAACACTTTATATAATACATAACTTCCGTTCGGATTCTGCTTGGTACATTCTAAAACTACACAATGTATTTTAAAAAGAAAAAAATTATAAATATATAACATAATTAAAACAACAATCCATACCAATTCAATTCTATCATTAATATTAATATTCATTTAAATCTTGAACTTTTTACGCATTACTTTTCAAATAAGTATCATACTTCTATGGAAACGCTTATAAACTTTTCATAATTACTTCCCTCCCACTTCACTTATATTTTATAAAACATTGAGTGGTTAAAATGTTCCCATTCCTTCCTAGTTCAATTCTCTCATTTATTTCATTTCATTTATTTTGTTCACAAAAGTTTCACTAAATTACACTAACTATTTTATTCACTTTTTAATCATATGTTATTTCCAATTTTCTAACATTATTTCTGTTACAAATATAACAATACAATCTTATGTACCTTTACAGAATCCCTTTTTCAGTTAAATTTTCACCCATTATCTCTGAATAAATCCTGTTTCTTTACATCTTGCTTCAGACCTTTGTAACTTCTCTTCCCTTCCTTCTTCCCTTTCTTCTCTCTCTCCTTTTTACCCCCCTGTCTCTCCACCTCCATTTCCCTCTTCTGTATTCCCCTTTTCTGTTGCTTTCCAAAATTATATCTCCTTTTCACATTATTTTCCCCTTTTTAAGCTGTTTTTTTAAGTCTTAAATTCTCCATTCTCTTTCCCCTCTTTCCCTTTTCTTCCCCAAATAGAATTACTTGTTCATTAAAAATGGCTTCTTCTTTGTCCCAATCTTCTTGTTACGCAGTCTTTTCTTGTTGTTTCTTGTAGACACCAATCATCATTTCTAAGAATTGAAAAATGGAGCCAAAGGAGCCTTTCCCTTCTTGTTCCTCTTCTTTATATTTTTTAAATTCGATTTTCAGTTCATCCAGTTTATTCAGTTCATCCAGAGGTGATGCCATTGCAGAGGTTTTTTTTAAAAACAACCACCCAATTGTTTTTAGTCATTCAAATATAATTTCCAAAAGTCCCAAAGTCACCAAACAATCCAAATACACACAAGCTGTTTCTTTCAACACTTTCTTCTTTTTCACGTTCTCTTCTTGGGGTTACTATTTAGTGCAAAGTTCCAGTTAAAATGTATCCTTTAAAAGTCTTGTTAAGATTTAACTTTAAATTCGTTTGAATTCCAAGCAGTCTCCTCCTTCCAAGTCCTGCCCTTATTCTTTTACTCTCCCTTCCCACTTATAGCAAAAAAAGGATTTTTTAGTGTTCAGAAATCTTTATTGTCCCTTTGGCATTTAATTATATTTCCAGTTTAATTACCTGTTGGTGCCAAAGTGGATTTTTCCGATTTCTTTATTCAAATCTTCTCATTATCAGCGTGAAGAAGGAGAGTGAAAAAAACACTTTCCCTTTTCACTTTCGTTTGCTGCTTCCAACTCTTCTTTGGGAGCGATGTATCTTTTGCAAAATTTAAATTCCAGGGTACCTTGGTTGTTACTTTTTGTCCCGGTCAGCCAAAAACTTTCACTTCTTAACTTCCTCCTGCACTTTCTTTTTCGGCTGAGTGCTTCTTTGAGGTGGCCATTTCTGACCCCCGCTCTTACCGCCTTCAGGAAAGGGAGTTTAGCCAGCTGAGGAGGAGAGGTGCGGCTCCCCTCGACCCTGCTGAATCTCCCCTGTCTTCACCACCTCTATGGGGTGGCTTAGCCCTGAAGTTAGCTGGCTCGGGGTGCCCCAGCAGCGAGCCCAGGCAGAAACCGTGCACAATTGCGGATTCCTGCCTGCCACCAAAGCCCTGCAAACCAGAATTTCACTAATACAAAATTTCTTTTTCTTTTTTTCCAAAAATTTTACTAATTTTCAATAAACAAACATAGACAAACAAAACACAAAACATGAAAACATAAAACTTCTGTTTGGAAAGTGGCTTAATCCCGGGTTACTTCTTTTTGTACAGACATAAATCAAATTCATGTTCACCTTATATACCATTTCATATCTTATTTAGGATTCTATATTTTCTATATGTCTTCTCCCCTCTTTTCACTCTCTTAATTCTATTTTATTTATTTCATCTCAATTTAAATGATTATACTTGTATCTTTTGTCCGTTCTTTTTCAATTATCTATTTATCTTTTCTCTTTAATACAAAATTTCTCCTGTAATCACTGGTTGAAGTGTGACATCTTTCTATCTTTCCCCTAAATTTAACACTTAAAATAATATATAATTTCCGTTCTGATTCTGCTTAGTACATTCTACGTACTACATTTTAAAATAAGAAGATAATAAGTTTATAATATAGTTAAAACAATGTTCCATAGCAAATTAAACTCTATCATTAAATCTTAGACATTTTACACATTCCCTTTAATATTTTATCAGCTCATATAATATTCCAATTTTCTAACTCTATTTCAAATACCAATACTACAGTACAGTCTTATGTACTTTTGCAGAATCTCTTTTTTAATTGTATTTTAACCCTTTGTCTCTGAAAAAACCTGTTTTTAACATCTTGTTTCAAGCCTTTATAACTTCTCTTCTCTTTTCCCCTTCTTTTCTTGTCGAATCTAGCCTTTTTACCCCCCATTTCTTAATCTCCGCCCTCTTATTCTCTCCTCTCTGTTGTATTCCTCTTTTCTGTTGCTTTCTGACATTGTATCAATTTTTCACCTTATTTTTCCCTTTCTTGGTTGCTTTTTTAAATCTTAAATTCTCCATTCTCTTTCCTCTCTTTCCCTTTTCTTCCTCAACTAAAATTGTTTGTTCATTAAAGATGGCTTCTTCTTCATCATCCCAGCCTTCTTGTTGTTGTAATTCCTGGTAGGTAGAAATCGCCATTTCTAAGAAGTGAAAAACAGATCCAGAAGAGCCCTTCCCTTCTTGTTCCTCTTCTTTTAGCTTTTTGAATTCCATTTTCAATTCTTCAACAGATAATGCCATTTTGAGATTTTTTTTGAGCAACCCAAATGTTTTTAGTCTTTCAAAAAATAGTTTCCAAAAGTTCCAAAGTCACCAAGCAATCCAAATCAACACAAACTGTTTCATTTAGCACTTTCTTCTTTTTATACTTTCTCTTCCTGGGGTAGAATTCAATTTCAAAGTTCCAAAATGCATTTTTTAGAAGTCTTATTACAGTTTATCTCTGATCTTATAAGCTCCAAGCAGTGTCCTCCAGCAAAGTCTTAATATAAATTCTTTACCTCTCTCTTCCCACTTATAGCAAAAAGATTTTAATTTTTTAATTCCAATGTTCAGAAATCTTTAATGTCCCCTTGGCTTTAATTTTCAGATTTAATTACCTTCTGTTGCCAAAATGGGTTTTTTCCAATTTCCATCTGCTATCTCCATAGGGAAGGAGAGTGAGAAAAAACAAACTTTCCCTTTTCACTTTCATCTGCCGCTTTTTATGACCTTCTTAGGAAACAATGTATCTTTAAGAAAGTTGAATTTCCAGGGTATTTAGATGTTACTTGTTGTCCCGGTTCAGCCAAAAACTTTCACTTTCTCAGCTTCCTCCTGCACATTCTTGTCTGGCTGAAAACTTCTTTGTGGCAGCCATTGCTGACCGCTGATCCACCGCCTTTGGAAAAGGGAGTTAAGCCAGCTGAGGAGGGGGGGTTGCGATTCCCCTGGACCCTGCCTGGATTTCCCCTGTCTTCAGTTACCTCTACGGGGTAATTATAGCCTCCAAATCCAACTGGATCGGGGGCACTCCAGCAGTGAGCACAGCAGGAACCGCGCACAATTGTGGATTCCTGCCACCACTGAAGCCTTGCAAACCAGAACTCCCACTAATGCAAAATTTCTTGAGCATGTTGTGTGGATAAACTGGAACAGGAATCCAGCAATGATATTATTATTGACACCCAAATAGTCCCTGAAGATAAAATAAGTAAACCACAAATAGCCATTAAAGAGGAAGAACAGGAGGAAGTAGGAAAACAAGAGCAGGTGGCACAGGAAAGTCCACCAGTAAGCCCTGTATTACCAAGATGTTCAACCTGAGTAACACGACCACCTGACAGATATCAGGCTAATGTTGTATGCCAAGTGAATACAGTTCCAATTATAATGAACTAAAATTGTATCCTGCTAAGGATCAGGCTGCTTGGCAGAAAGCAATGGATAAGGAACTAGAATCTTTAAAAAGACTGGAGGTATACGAAAATGTTAAGTTACTACCTAATAAACATGCCATAGGATGTAAATGGATATATAAGCTAAAGTCAGGTGTAGATGGGACTGTTACCCATAAAACCAGGTTAATAGCACAAGGGTTCAATCAGACAGCAAATGACTATGATGAGGTATTTGCACCTAGTCTGAAGGCTACTACATTAAGGGTAGCATTAGTGTGAGTAGCTAAGAAGAAATATATTATAAATCATTTAGATATAGAGACGGCATAGCTGCATGCACCACTGCAACACACTATATATTTAAAGAAACCTTTAGGTATCAAAACTGATAAAACAACTGATTGCTGGAAATTAAAAAAAGAGTCTTTATGGCTTAAAGCAATCAGGATATGAGTGGAACCAATGTATAGTTAAAGAATTAATTAAGATAGGTTTTGTAGCTGGCATGGCTGATCCATGTTTGTTCAAAAGAGAAAGTAATGGTGTAATTTCATTGTTGCTATTATTTACTGATAACATAGCATTAATCACCAAAACTGAACAAGAAGCTACTAAAATAATATTACTGTTAGAGAGGAAATTTAAGATAAAACAGGAGAAATCAAACAATATCTTGGTTTAAAGATAGATAGAACCAGGGGAGGATACAAGATCTCACAGGCTGATAAAATTAATCAATTACTAAAAAATTATAAAATGGAACTTTGTAAAATGGCTAAAACACCGATGAGCTAGGAGATTAGCCATAGTGATGTTCAAAGTCCTGTTTTTGATAAGAACATTTATCAGTCCTTGATTGGTGGTTTATTTTATCTCAGTAATTGGTCAAGGTCAGATATCGCATACAGTGTTAATCAATTAATGAGATTTAACGCTGAGCCAACTGAAAGGCACTGGCAAGCTGCTAAGCATGTGCTAAGATATCTAAAACAAACAATGCATTATGCATTATATTTGGAGCCTAAAGATGAACTGAGTTTAACTGCATATGCTGATGCAAGTTTTGCTGCAGTCATAAATACACAAAAATCTATATTGGGTACTGTAATATTATTGGGAAAAGCATTGATTGGATAGAGATCTATTAGGCAGAAACATCTAAGTTTGTCAACAATGGAGGCTGAATTCTCATGTTTGTCTTTGTTATGTACAGATTTAGTTTTGAATAAGCAATTATTAATTGATATGGGAATTGATGTAAAAGATCCTATTGTTTAGGAAGAGAACCAATCAACAATACAGGTGGCTTTAAATATTGCTGTTAAAACAAAAATGAAACATACAGATATAAGATATTTAAATGTGAGACAATGTATGCAAAGTAAGATGATTAATCTGGAATACTGTATATCAGAAAACAATATAGCAGATCATTTTACAAAGGCCCAAGGCTCTATAAAGCATAAGGCTTGCTGTGAAGATTATGAACTTAGAATGTAAGGTTATATATATTGTCCTACCCCAAAGGGGAAAATGTTAGGAATGTAAGTCACCTAAGAGTTATTTGGGTTGGAAATATATAAACATTTTAATACTGTATCCTTAAGAAAATGCAAAACTGTAGTTGGGTGTGTTTTCTCAAACGGCCATAAGATGGAGCCCGAAAGCTGAGTTGTCATAGTCTTAGTCTCAGTCTCTCTGTTACTTCTGTTGGAGAGAGTTGCCGTTCCTCCATTCTTCTAATTGACTGATATTCTTGGATTTGTTGTAAATCTGATACTGAACTGTTTTTGACACTGGAATTTGTTATTGGATTATCCCTGGACTAAAAACTGACTGATCTTACCTGTGAATGACTTTGGACTGTCTATTTTGAACTTTGCTTAAACTTTCTGGAAGTAAAAACCTACCTTTACTGTACAGTGTATCTGTGTGCTGTGTGTGTATTATTCAAACACTACTCTCAAATACATCTCCCTGTATGTGCTCATTCTCCTAACGGGGAATTACCTCAACAAGTCTTTTCTTCAAGTTTATTATGAAGCTTTCCAAAAGTCTTTCCCAAGGAAGCCCAACAAATCTATTTTTTTGTACAAATTTTATATTTTTGAAGGTTTCTAAAATAATTAATCCAACACACTTGTTTTCATAGGGACCCTTTCTCTGTTTGAGCACTTCAAATGCTTTAATTGATTTCAGCACAAGTTTTTTGGCATTTATGATGTTGATATTTCTTCCTTGCAGTGCATTTGACAGAAGAGATATTTCATTGAGAATATCGATCATCAGTGCCAAATCATTTAAAAAATATATGTTTTCAAGACGAATAGCCATACCAGAGTATTTTTCATCTGCATGAAAGTACTGATGTATCACTGGATAAGCACCCCACTCAGTAAGGTTGACCTTAAACTACAGGCAGCCCATCTTAGTCCCAAAACTCTACCAATCTTTACAATTTCAATTCCAAGTTGTTCGGATATTTCAAACAGTTCATTTTGGCTCTTACAGGATTTATGGAAAATACTGTGTATCTTGTCAAGAAATATTTTTAAATGATTTAGTTGCTTAATGTCCTTTATGGAATCATCTAAAACAAGTTGGAGGTGATAGTTTAAGCAGTGCCATATTATGTTAGGGAAGTCTTTTGCTATTCTTGTGCTCACTCCAGATTTTCTTCCAAACATATCACTGGCACCATCAGAGCAAAATGCTATTAAATTTTTTGCAGATAGTCTGTAGTAAACATTATGTAAACTTTCCAAAACTGAAGAACATATTGTTTCTGCATCTTGTTTTTCCAATTCAACAAGCTCAACAAAAATTGTTGGTGGGTTATCTGAATCCTCAACTTTTACGAAAACTATCACAACTGCATGATAGCGTTGAGGCTTCATCAATAATTAAACATATTTTCAGGTTCTGTTCAATAATGCTATTAAACATTTTGGTTTTAATTTCTTTTGCAATGAAATCAACTATTTTCACTGCAGCTGGCCATGAATGCAATCCTACTCCAAGATCTACACCCATAACAGTTTGCAATTCTACCTGTCCTTCTATGTCTGAAAATGGTTTACATCTTTGTGCCAGACTGTAAACTGTCAAAAATACTCTATAAGTAGTAACTAAATATTTGTCAGACATCTTATCTACTGATTTCATTATAGCATCCTGCTCCCCTTGTTTTAAGTTATCACTGCAAATTGTGTGAGCTTTAGATTAAAATGTTCATTTTTTTTCCTCAGAGAAGCTTGCTGAAGTTCTTTAGTTGTCCCTGATGCATCAATCTTGTAATGTCCACTCCTTGGACACATGAACACTTTTCTCTACTGCAAAGTCATATTTTGCGCAGTACTTACAACCTAATTTTTTCTTCGAAACTTCCACTCCCTCATACTTCTCTTGAAAACTTCTATATTGCTACAATGTCCAGCAGTCTGGAAGATCAGGAAGGCTTTCTGTTTCGGAGATTGACTTGCTGCTTTCTCCTTTTCAATTGGTGGCAGTGCTGCTTGTGACCCTGATGGTTGTGGATCTGTTGTGTCTGATTATGATTGTTCCATTCTTGGTTTCTTGACAAAGAAAGCGGTCAAACTCTGTTGTCTTTTCATCCTTGCCTATCAGCTACTACTGCAAAAGACATAAAACAATATCGTGCTTTGATTGGACTTGTTTGTGGCTGTAAGCTGAGGACTAAGGTAACAGAAGGGGTCTCTTTTTTCACCTAACAAAGTACAGTCTTTTCAGCATGGGGTCCAACAAACAAGAAAGATACAATTTTTCATTGTTGAAAGTTAAAACCCACTCCTCTCCTAGGAAAATGAAATATTTTAGGATATATTAAAAAGGCAGAATATTTCCCCTAAAAAGAAAAGTAACAACTCAAGAGAGGCAGAAACTCAGCCCCCCCCACCTTTGCTAATGGGCCATTACTCTGGCTAGGCCAGTCTATTTTACATAACAAAGAACTATTCCAGGTAGAGCTATAATAGGAATTGCCCAAAGCCCTTTCCTTACATCATCATCCAGCAAGGTTCAACCAAGTCTGGAACTCAGGACAGCCTACAGAGTTGCCCCTGCATGGTCCCATGGAGTCTGACAATCCTGTTAGTGGTGTCATGGTTAAAACAATGGTAAAGCAACATATGGATTTAAAACCAGAAATATTTTGTTGGGTAGAATACATATTTAATTGTACACATGTTAACAGCTGCTAGAATTTTGTTTGCACAACAATGGAAAAACAAAGATATGAAAATGAATAAAAATATTAGAATGTGCAGAAATTTAAATTTAAAGAATTTACAATCAAGGAGAAGGCTTAGAATACTTTTTAACATGGGGATTTCTTTTATCAATGGCTAGAAACAGAAGTTAGAAATGTAAAACAGAGGGATTCTATGATAAACAGACTGATTTAGATAAGATCTTGATGGGTACTGATGAGAAGGCGATTAAAAAATTATATGGTTATTTACTGGGAATTAAATTAGAGGAAGAACAAATTAAAGAAACTATGATTGCTTGGAGGAAGAATTTTGGATATGGGATTGATTTAGAGAAATGGCAAAAATTGTGGTCACAAAATTATAAAATGACAATGTCAACATCATATAAAGAAAATTTGTATAAGATGTTTTACAGGTGGCACTTTCCCCCGACAAGAATAGCAAGAATGTTCAAGAATAAATATGAAAAGTGCTGGAAATGTCATCAGATACCTGGCTCATATTACCACATGTGGTGGACTTGTGAGGAGGTCAGGAAATACTGGACTAGAATTCGCTTATGGCTGGAAAAAATGACAAAGAAACACATAGATTTGAAACTAGAGATTTTTTTTATTGGGAATCATACCTGATATATATAATAAAAATTTAAAGTATTTGATTGTAAATGTATTAACAGCGGCTAGGATTGTATTTCCTAAACATTGGAAAAGTGAGAAAATACCATTAGAGGAAGAAATTATTAAGAAAATATTGGAATGTGCTGAAATAAGCAGATTGACATTTGAAATTAGAGAACAAGAAGATAAACAATTTTATGAAGTTTGGGATCTTTTTTATCAAGGGTTAGATAATACAATAGAATAATAGAATATTTAGAAATTTAGGAAATAATGAATAAATAATTTTTCTTGGTTTTGATAATTTTTTAGAATATTTTATTAAGATAGATTTGGTATGATTCTATGATTTGTTATAAAATAATTTAATTTAATTATAGTTATCTCGCTTAAATATGAATTAGTAAAATTATAGTCAAATGATTGTTCAATAATGATATTGGGATATTTTACTGATGATTGATAATGTGAGTTAAATATGATATATGTAATATTATTATTTTGATGACTATGAAATGGATGCACAAAAGGGAGTGGTAAACCAACCGATACACTGTAAATTTATGAAGAATGATTTTTTTTTATGTTATGTTTTATGTCTTATATGTTTTTTGTTTGTTGTTAAAATCAATAAAACTTTTATCAAAAAAAAAAAGAAATGTAAAAGTATAAAAGAAAACATCTATTATATAAGGAAGTTCAGTAAAAAGGATAAGCAAATATTATTAATATTTGATCATTGTTAATGTGTAGATAACTTTGAGAGCACACTTCCCAGCCCCCCAAAAATACTGCAGATAAAAACCAGTTTTTTTAACTAATCCCCAGACAAAGCCACAGCAATAAAAACTCTGGATTGTTCCCCCAAGGACCCAAAACCTCACACCAGAAATAGTCCTTCTGCCTTTAAGAAACCACCAGGCAAACAAGCCAGACAACAAAAAGCAACACTAAAGTACAGCCATTATTAAGGTAACTCACCTGAAGGTCCCCTTTTCCTGATTCCTGGCAGAATTAACCACCATGATAGGAAAGACAAAAGACCCAGTCAAGAATAAAAGCAGGGCAATCATGAACATTGAAACCCATTAAGCAGGCTCAGCTCCCGTTAAAACCAGCTTTAATAATGGTGAAATATTATATCTGTGAGAAGTGTATCTATTTTATGACTCAAATCTCATGATGAAAAGGATGTTTTCTTTTGAAGTAAGGAAAGGCAGTATCAAGCACCAATTATCTTGGAATGCCTTTGAAGCGCTGGGAATTATCACACTTTTTGGAATGTCTTTGAAATGCTAGATACCGGGTAAGAGAAGTGTCTGTTATGTGTTAGATACCATAAAAAAAATGATAAAATGTAACTTGTATCCTGAAAAACAGATTGTAAATCAAGCCATTTGTATACTGGGGTGTGTGTGTCAATTTTAGGGTATAAGAGTAGAGCAAGAGCTTTGCCTTTTCATTCTTCCCAGCTGCCAAAGGGAGGAACCCATCTGCAGATGTCTATTCCAATAAAGCCTTTTTCCTTGGATCAACTTTGAAACCTGGTGGTTTCTCTTTAGCCACAATCTCACAATTTGGGGGCTAATCCAGGATCCTTGATGGTGGTCGACTGGAAAACGGGGACCAGGTAAGAGAGTGGCCATAACGTCCCATTGAGAGGCACCTCTCCCCGAATTCGGTCAGACACCCGAGGTGACTGGGAATCCAGACGATCCTTGGAAAGAGAACTGAGATGAAATGCTGGCTGAGAGTGTGTGAGAACAATCTGAGTTGGGGACGCCAATGCATCCTTTTGACTTCGGAGAGTCCAGGAGCGATCAGATCAGTTAAACTTTGTTCGTTTCATTTGTAGCCAAAAGAAAGAGGTCCTTAAACTCCCTGGGGGAATCCAGCATCTGCTGGAGGACTGGGACTAGGAGTCTGAAAGAGAGGGGTCCTTAAACTCTCTGGGAGAATCCAGCGTCTACTGGAGGACTGGACTGGTGAGTCAAGGCTCTGGGAGTCTGGAAGAGTAGAGATGGGAAAGGGACAAAGCAAGGGCCTGGGAGACCAGAAAGAAGCCTGTCTGGGACAGGGAAAATCTGACAATGGCAGAAAATCAATTCCGGTAGATTCGCCCCTGGGACAACTACTCCAGCAGTGGTTTTCCCCGAATCTAAAGGAATTCACAGACATCTTGAAAAGAAAAAGATTTATCTTTGTCGAGACCGATGGCCAAAATATCCTTTGATTGATCCTAAATTTCCATATCACTGGAATCCTGAGGGGGAAACCAGTACCTATTGGATGACCAAATTGAGAGACTATATTCTCCAACACAAAATGACCACTCAAATTGCATAGATAGATGTATGATTTCATGTGAAATTTGAAGGTCCCGTCCCTCCAATCGAGGGTCAATACTTGTCTCAACAAAAAGACAATGAGAATGAGACAGACGATTGGCTGCAGAGTCCGCCACCCGCAAATCCTAATTTGAATAACGTGCCTGCCAACGTTCCTATGGCACCACCACCATTGCCAGTGGCACAACCCCCTCCTCAGCCGCCCCCCTATCTGTGGCTGAGAAAAGAAGTGGAAGGATTAAAGAGAAGTGTTCAGGATTTTCCATTCAGAGAAAAACCTGAAGTGGATGCATTTCCTCTTAGGGAAGTCCTTAATGGGGTTAATGCTGCAGGCAACCCCATCACAGTCTTTGTGGCTGTCCCCATAAAACCCGCTGAGTTGCGAGAATTGAAAAAGACTCTTCCAAAGCTCCATGAAAATGCTCATGAGGTGGCCGAACAGTTAGAGTTATGGTTGGGGCTGAATGATTACACTTATCAGGAGTTGATGTACATCCTGGGGCATCTGTTTACTCCTGAGGAGCGAAATCTCATTCAGATCTTGGCATGGAAAGCCTGGAACATCAGACACCAAGCCGTGGCAGGGGCTGCAGTGGGAGATCAAAAATTCCCCATAGCAGTTCCAAATTGGGATCCAAACACTGTGGCTGGCAGAGCAAGTATGAGGGATATGAGAGCAATGATCATGGAGGGGATAAAATTGGCAGTCACACGAGGGAAAAATTTAATTAAAGCCTTTGAAGTAAACCAAGGCAAAGATGAATCCCCTGGAGATTATTGTACCAGACTTCGAGAAAGTCTACTTAAGTACTCAGGAGTAGACCCTAGCACACCTGCTTTTAAAGCCATGTTGAAAATGCAGTTTGTGACTGGAGTCTGGCCAGATATCCAAAAGAAAATTCAGAAAATGGATAATTGGGGGGCTGTGGGAATGGTTGATCTCCTGAAGGCAGCCCAACAAGTTTTTGTGAACAGAGACACTGTAAAAACCAGACAGAAGTCACAAATGATGCTTGCAGCTGTACAGGCTGCAGCAAAAAATGAGATGAAAAAAAATGGGAACTTTGGGAAGGGTCCAATTGGAGAAAGAAGAGAGAATTTTGGGGGATACAATCAGGGAAGTTTTCGGGGCAGAGGAAGAGGTTCCAGAGGAAGAGGCATAGGAATGAGACAGCCTGGAATGGATTGGAGTTGCTTCAGGTGTGGGAAGGAAGGTCACTTTGCGCGCGAGTGTCCTACCAACCGAGAAGAGAGGAGTTATCCTTTAAGAGGACCTGTGGGGAGCCATTGGTAAACATTTTAGTGGGTCCTAACCATTAGGAACGGCTGTTCCTGATAGACACTGGCGCAAGCCGGACTTCTGTGTGTGACCCGGTAGAGGGTGCACATAGATCCAAGAAAGTGATAAAAGTAGTTGGGGTGAGTGGAAAAATCACAGAATGTGAGTGTGTTTGAACAAATTAGACTGGAAATGAATGAAGTGGTGACTGAAGCTGAAGTGTTGTATATTCCTGATTCTGGAGTGAATTTGCTGGGGAGAGATTTGTTGCCTGTGTTTGGTATCCAGCTGTGGGATACCAGGAAGGGAGTAAAGATGTGTAAAATGACTGTGGAAGATGAGAGAGCAATTTCAGATGAGGTCTGAGCAGGAGGAGGGAAGGCAGGGCGAATGAACATTCAGCCGATTAAGATTCAAGTGCAGCCTGGGGTGACAAAGCTTTGGACCCCACAATATTCAATGAGCAGGAAGGGAAGAGAGGGGCTGAAACCAGTGATTGACAGATTGTTGAAACAGGGCATGTTGGAGCCTACTATGTCACCTTCCAATTCCCCAATATTGGCTGTATTAAAGAAAGATGGAAAACATCGATTGGTCGTGGATTTGAGGAGGATTAATAATATAGTGGTTCCCAGATTCCCAGTGGTCCCAGATCCCTATACTATCTTGGGACGAATCCCTCCAAAAGACAAATGGCTTACTGTGATAGATCTAAAGGATGCCTTCTGGGCATGCCCCCTTGAGGAGGGAAGTAGAGACCTGTTTGCATTTGAATGGGATGATCCTGAGACTGGGAGAAAACAGCAATTTAGGTGGACAGTGCTTCCCCAGGTCTATACCGAGAGTCCTTTGTTGTTTGGACAGGCTTTGGAAGAAAAGTTAGTGTCTTTTGAAAAAGGAAAAGGGATTATGTTGATTCAATATGTGGATGACTTGTTGCTGACTGGGGAGAAAGAGAAAGAGGTTAGAGCAGCATCTGTGGCTTTGCTGAATTGGCTGAAGGAGCAAGGATTGACAGTTTCAAGGGAAAAAGTCCAGTTTGTGGAAAAGAAGGTGAAATATTTAGGGCATTATATTCAGCAGGGGGTGAGGTCCTTGGATCCTGAGAGGGTGAAAGGGATCATGAGCCTGGCTCCCCCCAGAAATAAGACGGAAGTCAGGAAAGCTCTTGGATTGTTGGGGTATTGCAGAGTTTGGGTGGACTAATACACTGTGTTAGCCCAATTCCTGCACAGAAAGTTGGTAGGAAAAGGAGAGAATATAGAATGGTTAGAGGGAGATGATGAGAGATGGGAAGTTTTAAAGAAGGCATTGTCATCCGCACCGGTTTTGGCTTTGCCCAATTTGAAGCTCCCATTTCATCTGTATGTGTCAGCAGCTCAGGGAACGGCACTAGGAGTGTTGGCACAGAAGAGGGGAGGCAATACCAGCCCATCGCCTTTCTGAGCAAAACTCTGGAGCCGGTGGTGAGAGGATGGCTGGTGTGTGTGCAGGCTGTGGCTGCTACAGCTATGTTGGTGATAGAGAGCAAGAAGTTAACCTTGGGGGGGGGGCTTGTGGTGCATTCTCCTCATCAGGTCACTTCTTGCAAAGTCAGTTGGCAACAACTTGGATGACAGAGGGGCGGATTCTCAAATATGAGACCATTTTGAAAACCAGCTCTGATGTAGTGATTGGGACAGACAAGAATTTGAATCCAGCAGAATTTTTAGAAGGGAAAAGACAGGAGTGGGAAGCTGAGGACCATGATTGTTTGTTGCAAGTAGATCTGATGACAAAGGTGAGGGAGGATCTGGAAGAAACTCCTTTGAAAGGAGGGGAGAGATGGTTTGTGGATGGATCAAGCAGGGTTGAGGAAGGAAAGAGGAAGTCAGGATTTGCAGTCGTGACAGGAGAAGGGGAAGTCATAGAAAAAGGCTCCCTTCCTTCTTCATGGTCTGCGCAGAAATGTGAGTTGTTTGCTTTGAAGAGGGCTTTGGAGTTGGCTGAAGGAATTGATGTGACAATCTGGATTGATTCCAAATATGCCTGGGGTGTAGTCCATACTTTGGTAAGATCTGGCAGGAGAGAGGTTTTATCAAGGCTGATGGGAAACAAGTTGAACAATTGCAGGTTGTGGAACAAGCCTTCGGGGCCCTGCAACTGCCAAATCAGGTGGCAATAGTACATGTGAATGCTTATCAGAAAGGAAACACCCCAGAGGTAGTTGGGAACAGGTGGGCAGACAAGTGGGTGAAAGAAGCTGCAGGGGAGATAGAGCTGGTAATGGCATCAATTCCCTTGCTAGAAATGGAAGAGGATGAGGATTGGAAACCTGAGGGAAAAGAAAAAGATGATTTGGAAAAAGAGGGGTGTACATTAACTGAGGATGGGTGGAGAACTTCAGAGGGGGTGAGAGTGGTCCCTGTGAATGCAATGAGAGAATTCTGGAAAAGGTACATGAGGGAGGGCATTGGGGTACAGAAGCACTGGTAATAGCTGTGAAGCCACATTTTTGGAGTCCAAAGATGTGGACGCTAACCCAGAGCATCTGTTGGAAATGCTTGATATGTTTGAAAGTAAACAAGAAAGCAGCAAGGAAAAAAGAAATGGGAGGGCGACCCCTAGTGGGCTGGCCTTTCCAAAGAGCACAGATTGATTTCACTGAATTACCAGAGAAGGGAGGTTGGAAATATTTACTTGTGATTAAAGATCATCTGACAGGGTGGGTGGAGGCCTATCCAACTAGAAGAGCCACAGCACCCACAGTAACCAAGATCCTGTTAGAACAAATCATTCCATGTTATGGGATGATGGAAGCTATTGATTCTGACAGGGGGACACATTTCACACAAAAAGCGTTGTAGTCTGTGATGGGAGCTGTTGGGGTGAAATGGGATTTATACACCCCCTGGCATCCTGAATCTAGTGGAAAAGTGGAAAAAGGGAATGCGGAATTGAAGAAACATTTGACCAAACTACAATTGGAAAATGGGTTACCATGGACAAAGAACTTATTCTTGGCACTACTCAGAATCAGAACATGCCCAAGGAAAGACACTGGGGTCTCTCCATTTGAGATGCTAATGGGGTGACCCTACTTGGCAAAAATAGGGAATCCAATTCCTGAATTCAAAGATTTGTTCTTGAGGAAATATTTGCAGACACTGTCCAGGTCTTTGCTTTCTCTATACAAACAGGGATTGTTGGCGCAATGACCACCTTTGGCTGGCAGCCAGCATCCTCATGAAGTTGGAGACTGGATCCTGATAAAGACTTGGAAGAATGAAAAGCTGCAGCCCAGCTGGGAAGGCCCGTACCAGGTGCTGTTGACAACTGAATTCGCACTCGGGAAGGAGGCTAGATGCATTACAGCAGAGTCAAGAAGGCACTGGAACCTGAGAAACCTTGAAAGGCCATTCCAGTGGACGGTCAACCGTTGAAGTTAACTTTGAAGCGGTGACATGCAGCTGACTTGCCTAGTGACTATTTACTTACTCATGGACAGGATAGGAGGAGAGACTGAGATAAAGACAAAAGTTAAGACCGAGGGACAATGTGATCAATGAAAAAACAATGAAAACAGGGACACAAGTGACAAAGACTCTAATTTTCCATACTCAAATGAGTTGCAGGACAAGAGACTCCGGGACCTGTATCTATAATGGGACATCTTACTCCATTTGTAAGGATGGAGGGAATGTCAAATGTTATGACCCGAAAGGTCCCACACATAGGTACAACATAAGGATTCAGGCAGGGAACAAGGTAATGGTGAACCATGACTTTTATAATCCCAAGGTGTCACAGTAAGTAATCTTTGATGCCTGTGAGGCAATGGATGAGGGAGATAATGGGTGTGGATCTGTAGAATGGAGGAGAGCATATGCAAAGAATGAAAAATATATTTGTGGTAGAACTTCATGGGGTGGTGACTGCAGTTACGGCACTTTCTGTAATGGGCTGTTCTGGGAGAAATGTATTAATTTTCGGACATATGGGCTAACGGCAAGACCAGAAGTTATCCCAAGATTAGACAGTGCAAAAAGGTTGTATATGAATAGGCTGAGGGACCTGATGCCAATTGCCCTCGTCATAAGTGTAATCCCATTATGCTTACATTCCCGATCCCTGAAAATTGGCTGAAACCCCAACTCTGGAAAGGATATCAAGATGAATATGGATTGGGGATAGACGGGACAGGGGCTGACCCATCTATGAAACTCAAAATTCAGGTAATCAAACATAATTTGAATCCTATCGAAAACTCTCTGTTCTACTCTTATTATCAGGAGTTTCAAAAATTACAAGATATAGTCTTGCCCCCAAGAGCTCAAAATATATTCCTGTCCCTAGCTGAAACTGTTGCTAAAGAATTGATGGTCAAGAACTGTTTTGTGTGTGGTGGAACCAACATGGGAGAGCAGTGGCCATGGGAGGCTGAAGAGATTAATTATACCTATGTAGCAGAGAACCAGGCCAATTATACCTTTAAGCAAATAGGAGAAGATATATGGGCTGTTACCACTAATCTAGTAGGAAATGTATGTTACCAGAGGAACCAAACCACAGATCGAACCATCAATGTGGGGTCCCTGTGGTGTCTAGGGGTATGGGAGAACCAGGCTTGGTGGTCCAGAGGGAACATCTCTGAACCAGCAAGGTCCTTAGAAAGTATAAGTAAAATGGATTTTCTGAAAACACCTGAGGAACAGAAACCCTGGAAAACCCCTGATGGGCTGTATTGGATTTGCGGCAGGTATACATATAATATCCTCCCCGCAAAGTGGTATGGGTCATGCGTTCTAGGAGCAATAAGACCGAGTTTCTTCTTATTACCTCTCAAGCAACTACAGGTATTAGGAGTACCAGTGTACAAAGAAATAGGGAACATTAGGGAGAAGTGAGGGACAAAGGACATTCCAAAGGGGTTTGGAAGGACGCTGAGTGGCCACCGGAGAGAATAATTTATTATTATGGACCGGCCATGTGGGCGGAGGATGGGACGTATGGATATCGAACCCCGATTTACTTATTAAACCGCTTAATTCACTTGCAGGCTGTAGTAGAAATAATCACAAATAAAACTATATTAGCTATGATGCATCTAGCTAAAGAAAGTGCATGCTCAAGAACATATATAATGCAAAATCGCTTGGCTCTGGATTATTTGCTTGCTAAGGAAGGAAGAGTATGTGGGAAATTCAATCCGATAAACTGCTGCATCGAAACTGATGAGAGTGGAAAGGTGATCCAGGAGATAGCAGACCGAATGGTAAAAGTAGCCCATGTACCAGTCCAGACTTGGGAAGGATTCAATATGGGGAACCTGTTTGGATCCTGATTTCCTAAACTTCCAGGGTTACAAGCCATAGTAGCACTCATTGGTATCATTGCAGCGGGATGTGTAATACTACCATGAGTTCTTCCCATATTCATTCGCATGATAACTAGCACTCTCTCTCTGATAGCCAAAAGGCAAGTTACTGAACAAATGATGTTATTAAGGCAACAATATGACCCATTGGATTATCTAGAGGAATCTCCTGAAGAAGGATGGAAGACAGCAGACTTATTACTAACTGAGTTTGAGTCAAAGATGGAACAAGAACAGGGGGGATTGTGAGAAGTGTATCTATTTTATGACTCAAATCTCATGATGAAAAGGATGTGTTTTTTTGAAGTAAGGAAAGGCAGCACCAAGCACCGATTATCTTGGAATGCCTTTGAAGTGCTGGGAATTATCACACTTTTTGGAATGTCTTTGAAATGCTAGATACTGGGTAAGGGAAGTGTCTATTATGTGTTAGATACCATAAATAATGATAAAATATAACTTGTATCCTGAAAAACAGATTGTAAATCAAGCTATTTGTATACTGGGTGGGTGGGTGGGTCAATTTTAGGGTATAAGAGTAGAGCAAGAGCTTTGCCTTTTCGTTCTTCTCAACTGCCAAAGGGAGGAACCCATCTGCAGATGTCTATTCCAATAAAGCCTTTTTCCTTGGATCAACTTTGAATCCTGGTGGATTCTCTTTAGCCACAATCTCATATACCCCAAAACAGGTTACTAATTTTCTCAGAACTCCTAAAAGCAGCTGCACTTCACATAAAATATCCCCTGGCCTGCATGCTGCAAACATCAACATCAAAAAATGCTAGGACACGTTGTTATGTACCTATAAATTAAAGCTATAATTTTATATTTTTCCAGCTGTATTTGCTTTGTGAGTGTGTGTAACATGACTGGATTGGTAGCAGACCCACAAAACTACGCAACTGAAAACACATTCCCTACACAACTGAAAACTACACACACACACTCACAAAGCAGATACAGCTTGAAAAATCTAACTCTTTAATTTATAGGCACATAACATTTCACACAATTCAAAAGAACTTCCATACATACACAATGACAATCTCACAAAGCAGCTGCTTTCTAAAAATAGAAAAGCAGCTAAAATTTTCCAAATTTTATATGACTATTTTTTTTAGGAAAAAAATTAACACACTGTTTTTTTAAATTAGGAGTCTTCAAACATGACAGCTTTAAGACTTGTGGACTTCAGAAGCCCTCCTCCAGTCATGTTAGCTCAGGAATTCTGAGAGTTGAGGTCCACAAGTCTTAAGCTGCCAAGTTTGAAGACCCCTGCTCTGATTTAAAAAATGAATAGATAAAAAAGCCGCTTACTTACCCAATTAAAGAAAGTAGGCAAGCAGAATCAGTTGCTCACCAATGAGCATCACAAAAGCAAGGCAGGAAATTGCAGCAGCAGTTTGGGAATCGGGAAAAAACGTCTGAAAGAGGTAGGTGCTTGCTGGAGGCTGGAGGTGGGAGGGAAATGGGTTCTTTTAAAAAAGGCCTTTTCTCTGAGGGCTTTTAGAAGCCCTGGGGGGGCAGCAATCACAGCGGCTTGGAAGATCTAGAAGAGGGCGGGCTGCACCGAGATGATCCAGGGGCCTTCGGCAGCCAGCACAAGCCATTGTAGCAGGTTCACTGACTACACCAGGCTCCAAGTTGGAGGCTATGGCCTCCAGAGGCAGCCAGAAGGTTGGGAAGAGGGCGGGCTGCACCGAGGCAATCCAGCAGTCAGTACAAGCCATGACGACCTCCGGCAGTCAATGCAAGCCATCGTGGTGGCTGGGCCAGCTGGGCCAGGCCCCAGGTTGGAGGCCATGGCCTCCGGAAGTGGCCGGAAGGTTGGGAAGAGGTGGGCTGTGGGAAGGACCACCAGAGGTTAGGGCTGGGGCTGGGCGGCGGGCAGCTAGCAAGTCAGTACTTACCTGGTTCTGTAGGCAGGAAAAGGCTGGAAGGTCCATTGGGAAGAGTAGAGTAGAGTAGAGTCAGTCTCAAATCAGCTTAGGCAGGCAGCCATACAGCAAACTAGCATGTACTGTACAAGCGATAGGGCCATGTGGTGAAGGGTTTTTATAGTGTGGCCATGGGATGGGCGGGCCGAGCGTCGTGTGGGCAGGGCAAGCAAGCAGGTGGGCAGGGCAAGCGAGTAGCAAGAGCAGCGAGAGGATGGGCAGGGCAAGCAAGCAAGCAGTGACTACTCGGGCAACTGGAAACTGGTTCGGGGCATGGCCAGCCAGAAATCGCTAATGGTTCTGTGACCCACACCAAATTCTTACTAACGGGTTGCCAGAACTGCCACAAACTGGCTGAATTCCATCTCTATACTCAAGACAGATTCTTGGTTCAAAGAGCATAGGCAAATACTTACCATGAGAGATGAACTCGCTTGGAAGGGATCGAAAATATATGTCCCCAGTTCATTACAGCTAGAGGTATTGCATAGTTGCCATGACGTGAAAGCCACTGGACATTTCAGGTTTGTGAAAACTCTTCACCTGACAAATCGGCAGTTCTTGTGGCCAGGTATGAAAAAGACCTGGAAAGCTATGTGCAAAGCTGTGTGGTATTGTGCCACCATGAAAAAAAGAACAGGAAAACCACCTGAGTTACTATAACCAGTTGCTATGCCAACCAGACCATGGGAAAAGATCTCCATGGATTTTATAGTTGACCTCCCCGAAAGCCATGGCAACACTGTCATTTGGACCATTATAAATTTATTTTCCAAACAAGCCCATTTTGTTGCCTGTCCCAGTTTATTGTCCACCAGGAAACTAGCCAAACTATTCATTCAGCACATATATTGTCTGCATGGTATACCATGAAGAATTGTGTTGGACTGTGGCATCCAGTTTACAGCTAAGTTCTGGAGCCAATATCCCACCATGGTCTGATCCTTGCAAGGGCCAAGTTCAGTATTTCACCTGGCTACCAATGGCGGTGTCGAACAAGCCAATGCCATGGTGTGGCAGTATTTATGGTGTTATGTTCAGTATCAACAAACAGATTGGGTGGATTTATTACCCTATGCTGAGGTAGTTTACGACAATGCTATACACATTAGTACTGGATATTCTCCATTTAAGATAGTGCATGGCCAAGACTTTGTACCGATACCAGAGTGCCCTCGGGAAGTACTAGAGGGGATGGGGTTACAAGAATGGATAAATAACATGCAGCAGGTGTGGGGAACAGTTAAACAGACATCAGAACAATGAGCAAATCTATATAAACAACAAGCTGATAAGAAACGAGCCCCACAACCCAACTTCCATGTGGATCAGAAAGTCTATTTGTCAACCAAGTATTTAAACCTAAAGATTCCCAGCAAGAAACTGGTACCCAAATACATTGGGCCTTTCCTAATTGAGAAAATCATCAATCTGATCACTGTACAACTTAAACTACTAAAGTTGCTGGGGAGAACTCACCCTGTATTCCATTGTAGTCTTTTACGACCAGTAAGGTCAGCTTCCATTGGGTGTATAAAGGTGGTGGGACGGGCTAGCCCTGACTTTAATCTCTGTTAGCTTTCATTGTCTAGCAGCTGGTCAGCTAAGTACTGGCACACATTCCAGAGGAAGATAAATTGCTTACATCAATTAAACACTGTTGTGGCTGTTATTCTTTCTTTTCGAAGTGTGACAGAACCTGACATTATGAATATTCTGATGGTTCCATGCTGAAATATGTGTGTTAATTAATTATTTTCTTTGACTAAATATTTGTGGTAATATTTATGTTTCTGTTGTGATTATTCAGTTTAATTTTGCAAATTCAATGTCAAAATTCTTATACATCACCATACCTTTATATCTCAAAATTCACAAGGTACACCTCTAATTGTATAAATTCATGTCTGTATCTAGAAAAAGATATGTGCTAACAAATTAAATCCCTTGTTATAGGAGACCATATTATCCACATTTTTAAACTTTCACCATGTTCTTATGATCTAATTCATCAATAAACATGATACATTTATAAATATTTTCTTCTTTTGACTTGTTGTGAAATGTTTGTGAGTGAATTATGACTCAGAGTTTCTACATGAAACAATTTCCACGAAAAGGCAATATAGTTCTCGGTATTTGAGGTTATTTTGATCACGATTTTCCATGAAAAGAAGATATTACTCTTGATGACTTTGATGCCAATAAGTACATTTGAAAGTGAACTAAGACGCATATAGGTGTAATCAATGAATCATCCACTTTGTTAATAAAAGTTTTAAAAATATCTTTGCAACACATCATGTTCCAGCATTTCTCCCATTCAACTTATTAGAAAGCAATTACTTAATTATAACAGTGATTACCAATGGCACTTTCATTTTGTTCCTTTATGTCTTTTTTCCTTCTTTTTATGATTCAGATGTTAGCATAATACACAGAGTTAAATGCATCTTAGTACTGCAAATTGAGTTAATTCGGCAAAAATTAGACATAACTTATCTTCATAATGTATTAGATTTATTGGTTAAAATATTAATGTCCACATTATTTATACATGAATATGTATATATGTTATTTAAAGATAACATTTTACTAATGTCCCATATGATCCAAATAGGTGATTAAGATGCACCTATATATAAACAAACTCTAAGTACAGAATTATGCAGAACTGTCAATATCAGTATTGAACAACATTTATTTCACAATTACTGAACTTTTCTTGAATGAATCTATTACTTTAACTCCTTCAAATTTTTTTAAGGCTCCACCACGAATTGGAAGCTTTTTCAGTGCAAGATCTGTATCAGCTAGCGGCCCTCCAATTAATTCAGAAGGTGTACTTTCCACTGTTACTAAGCGACCAGATGCAACCTGCAAAAATAAAAATGTTACTCAATAATATGAAAAAACAAAAACAAGAGTTCAGCTTCATTTCTATTTTCCAATCTGAGAAACTGAAAGATTGGCAGCTTTAAGTGTGTGTGTATGTGTGTGTGTATGTGTGTGTGTGTGTGTTTTGTAGACAAAAAACTGCTATAAAACAGACAGAAGATATTAGAAACGCCAATCAAGCAGAACACAGCAAACTCCAAGACCAATAAACACAGACCAAGACTCTCAACCAATCAGGATGAAGAAAAAACCATTCTGGCACAGCAATAAGCTAGCACCAAATTTAAAACAGAAATGGCTGTGAAAGCCCGACTCACAGAGGAACACATTACAGAAGCCTGATGATGGCAGATGAGACTCTGCCGAAATGTGGCTACAATTTTAAAAGCACAATTATAATGGCATGGGAAAATACCCGAACAAAGCTGAATACCATATATATAAATACCCACGAAAACTTAAGAAAACAAATATATGTATGTATGTATGTATGTATGCAAAGTTTTATTAACTTGACTTTAAAAATGTTTATTTCTTATTCATCACTCTATTTGCTTTATCAAAATTACATTTTTGTTTCAAAAATATATTCTTATTTTATTGCTTAGATTTGTGTTTTTTTATTTAAACGATATTATTTATATAAACATAATTTATAGAATCAATACTGACTAAAAAGTAAACTGTCATTTGCAATACATAGACAAATAAGTAAGAGATAGGATAGTCAACTCTTCATTTGTATATTGCACTTGCTAAGACTAGTAAATTATTGTCCCTACATCTTTTTTGGACTTCTAAAAACTGCTTTTCCTCACTGTAGTAGTATCTCTATTCCAGTCACCAATCAGCATTATTTCCTCACTGTAATAAAGGAAGGTTTTATAAATTCTGCTTACTTTAATAGTATGTAATCCAATAGATTGTACTTTTTGTGTTCATGTGTGTGTCTATGTATATTAGAAAGAATCAAAAGTACCACCACATATGCTTACAATCACATCTATATCCTAATTTATATTATGTTCAAATCAAAATCTTTTACAACAATTATAGATAGGAGGAAAATATTAGAGGTTTTTCTGAACCAAAGCCAATTATTTAATACTTTTAAACCATGTATCCAATTTACAAAAACTTACAAAAAGTTGACTGAATAAAAATCAACTTTAATATAATTATTTTAACAAACTAAAATAGTATATTGGAAATGCCTTCCTAAAAGAAAGCTACATTCTACTGTCCCAAAGGTGCTTTTTTCAAGAGGCAACTAGACTTTCTGGTTTTTCTTTGAAGATATTTCGCTTCTCATTCAAGAATCTTCGTCAACTCTGTTCTTCATAAAGAAAAACCAATAAGTCCGAATGCTTCTTGAAAAAAGCACCTTTGGGACAACCATGATCTGGATGACTAAGAATCTCTGTAGATACTACTGTGTTTCAAAAACAAAAGGTCAAAAAGGCCATTGATAAAATGAAAATAAGCTTTTCTTAAATATTAATAGAGCCATGAGCAAAAGATAATAATACAGTTAATATTTTGGCACACTTATGGTATATCTGAAAAAAACCCATTTTAATGTAAATTTGTATATTTTATTTACAGAATAAAATGTTTTAGAATGTTTTATGGTAATGTAATACAAACTTTATGACAGTGATTTATATCTAAAATATTTGATTGAATCAGTTTGGTCTAGTGGTTAATGCACCAAGATGGAAAGCAGGAGACCGCGAGTTCAAAACCTTGCCTTAGCCATGAAAGCCAGATGGATGGGCTAGTCACTCTCTCTTAACTCACCTCACCTCACAGGATTATTATGATAGGGAAAATAGGAAGAGGTGTGTTGGATATGTTTGCTGTCTTGAGTTATTTGTAAAAATAATAAAAGTAGGATGAAAATAAATAATAAAATAATAAATTGCTTTAATTTGATTTAGAAATGAACAATTAAGAATTTTACTTACAGTTGTATTTAGGCCTTTAATGTCAGTTGGATGGAAAGTTGCACTGTAGTGTTTTATTTTTGGTTTTGAGTTTTCTATAGATTTTTCTCGAAGTCTTTTTGCTTTCTAGCAAAAAAATTGAAAAATTTAAATTCATAGTAAATTAGCTTTTGTTAATGAGAAATTTAATGTCAGAATGATATATGGAAGAATATTTCAAACCCTACTTTTCTAAGTATCAATCCTGAACCAAAGTTATGTGATTATGTAAATAGTTATGCTATATGTAAAGCATACTACATAAAATAACCACACATTGTCAATAACTATCATAAAAATTAAAATAACTCTTATGCTCATATTTTAGAAATTTATTCATTGCTTATTTTCAATATGCTTATTTATTCACTGTTTATTCTTAATATGCTTTTTCATATTTTTAATATTCAATCTATTTTTAAAGTATAAATTATTAATAGTGTAATGGCTTCACTAGTAAACTATTAATTCAGTTATTTAGAGAAATATGAATTTAAAATATATTATCATCCCTAGTGAAGTTTACTGAATACTTTCTTACCTTCAAAGCTTCATAGTTTGATGTCCGAGCTAAGAAATTTTGCCAAGATTTATTGACTATTTCCTTTTGTTTATGGAGAGAATGAATCTAGAATGAAAAGCAGGAGAAGGAAACATTCATAATTCTTTAGAAGTCTTTCTAATAGAAAAGGCGTTTTAAGAAAATCTTAGCTTATAGTTTAGCAAAGGGCGAAGTTCAAGTCATTGCATATCTGCAAATGTTCTCTATCCTAAAGTTCATATAGTATATAATATATATGACCCACAAAAGTGTTACAGCATTAAAAAGGTAACATTCTAACTACCCACAGCAGTTATTTCTAAATAAATTATTGTGAGACAAACTTACCTTCCCATAACATTTTTCCTCCTCCTGAAGTTCCTGAAACTGCTGGCTTTCTAGCATTTCAGTTTGGAGAGAGACTACGATCTTTCCAACATTTTCAAGGGCTTCAGTAATAAGCTGTAATGCTTCCTGGTCAGGTGTCACTGGTCTAAATTTTTCTTTTTTAAGTTCTGCACATACTTCATCCCAGATCTCACCAACCTTTATTTATTATAAATCAATGAGATGTTTTATAAGACTATCAATATTGTATTAATTTCTCTCCTCATCCCAATAAACTAGTCACTATCCAAGTAATATTAGACAAATTTGTCAAGAAATAATTTCCAAGAAATAATTTCCAAGAAATTTTGGAAAGCAAAACTCAGTAGTTCTTTAAAAACCAGTGTGCCACTTGCTGTAATTCAAGGAGCTGTTAAGACTATGTATGAAAGATGAATAAAACAATGTTGCTCCCTTGCTCTGCACTGGCAGATACAATGAAGTAGACAGTTCCTTCAACCGATCAAGTCTCTGCAAGTTAATTAGATCACTAGATTTTTACTTTACATCAACTATTCCCTCTTAATCCACATCTGCTTTTTAAAAAATTTGTTACAGGTCACCTGAAAAATTATAATATCAAATATGAAACTAACAGACTACCAAGATTTAGAAATCTTTGCAAAAGAACCTGATTAAAATATCTTCTACTTTTTGCCGATGATATTATGATCCTACTTTCAAACAATATAGATCAGGTGTTAATTCCCTGAGAAATTTCTGTATATTAATAAATGTAGGAAGCAAATAAGTTAACTTTTTAAACTTAAAATAGTTTTGGAAATATTAAAATTAGGAAATAAAGATATATTACTCCACATCTACTAACTGCACCAATGAAACAATAAATGACAAGTTATGGTGCTTACCTTAAAGTCTAGGTATCTGCGTATAATAGCAAGTGTAACAAAATCCCTTGCACAGAGCCCAGGCAAGTTTTCAAAACCTGAAGTAATTATTAATTGTTATTTTTAAAGTGACATTGTTTTTTTAAAGATTAACACTGTGTAACATTAGCAAAATGAAGTTATTCCCACCAAGCAGTACTGGATGGCTGACACTTAATGGCTGGTCTCTTAAAGTTATGGCTGTTCCAGCACCTGCATAGTCATGTGATCAGAACTCAGGTGCTGGGCAGTCCACCTATTCTTACAATGATAAAGGTGTTTTAACTCTCCCCATCCCTTAGCTCTACACCTCTGCTCTTTTGACTGCACTGCAAGTGGACTTCTTGGTAGTGACCATGGCATTAGGGCTGAAGTGGAGGCCCAGAGCCTTCAGCAATCTTGCTGGCTACCACCATCTTAGGCCACTACTTCAGGCTCAAGTACTACCAGCACAAGCCAACATGAAAGGAGAGTTACCACTAAGGAGTACCGCCTCAGGCCCTACACTCAACCAGTCCAATGCCAGAGCACAAACAGGCATGATATTCCCCTCTGAAAAAAAAAATTGGGGCCGGCCAAGAGACCCCGTGCCGCGAGCCAAGAAATCGCACACACAACACCAATGCTACACACCCTTCCTTTCCAGCTGGTCATGTGTGGATCAGCTCCAGAGCTGGGCAGCCGCTTCCCTGGGGGTAGGGCCGAGGCCGCCGCGCAGGGAGCGCCCGCTGCTTTCCCTCGCCAGGACCGGGTGGTGGCATGTTGCATGGAGAGACAGATGGTCCATGGTTGCCCAGCTCCCTTTTCCTGCCGCTCAGCGGCCTCCGCTTGCACCGCCCAGGCTGAGCTCAGGTGTCCGGCTGGGGCTGTCAGGAGTTGCTACTGCTGGTGCGGCTCCGCGCGACTCCAGTCCCACGTTGCCTTGGGAAGGGAAAGGCAAAACTGGGACCTGCTGTGCCTGAGCCTCCGGTGCCGCTGCTGCTGCAAAGAGCCGCCATGGTTCTTCCTTTTTGCCTTTCCCTTCCCGAGACAACGCGGGACTGGAGCCGCGCCGGAGGTAGCAACTCCTGACTCAGGGGGCCTCCGAGGGGAGGGAAAGGAGGAGAAGTGGGGGAAGGGGGGTGGGCGATTTCCAAAAAAATCGGAATTCCGATTTTAATTGGAAGAATATCATGTCTGACAAAGTAACAGCTTCCCCCACTGCTGTGAACTCTGCAGACCTTGTTACTCCCATGCTACCTTTTCCATTTTCTTTCTCCCATTACTAACAAGGTGGCACTATGTGAGCAGCTGCTAGCCATGCCAGGCCTTTTTTGCAAAGCTGTGCTTGTCCCTCTCCAAATCTTGTGCACTCCTATCCAAATATAGTGCTATTATTTTCCTGCAATACTTCTCACAATTCTTCTGAGGCCTTCCAAATTTCCAGACTTAGGTTTCTGCTAAGGCAGCTAGCAGTGGTAGTAGCACTGTGGCTGAGGAAGAAGCCTAAAGACAACAGCATGCAGCTGAAATTGCTGAAGTCCTGAGCATCTACTTCACTCAGCTCTATCAGCACTGTCGGTGCTGCATGCCACTCTATAAATAAGACATGTAAGTGGCTGAGGGAGCTGAAGAGGCAGTCCTGACTGAGATTCAGGACTGAGAGGGACCAAGCTGGAAGTGGCATAGGTAGGGATTTGCCTAATGAGTGGTGGGATTTAGATAACATTGGAATAGGGATTGCTGTTACTAAGTAATGCAGTCACATGACATCCATACTTGACATACCGTACATCATTTAGCAATGAAAACTCCAGTTCCAATTACTATCATTAACTGAGGACTATCTGTACTTGCAGAACCTTTTATATATATTAAATAAATAAGCATTTTCAAGACCAATTTCTGACAATTTTATTACTAATGTTTTGTAATAGCAACTCAACTATAATCCTTACAATTCTGGATTG
Organism: Hydrophis major; assembly: GCA_033807585.1. NCBI lineage: Eukaryota > Metazoa > Chordata > Lepidosauria > Squamata > Elapidae > Hydrophis > Hydrophis major. The sequence continues at coordinate 106,913,816 of CM066343.1, forward strand.
CTGTTTTTTTTCAAGTTGGCTTGTATCAATTTTTTTCTGTTATTTTTGTTTACTATCAATAATACATGGAAAAGCAATTTGGTGGAAAAAAGCTCACAGCCCTTACCTAATTTACATATTAAACAATAAATCTTTGCTCTCATATTTTCAGCAACATCCATGACAGCAATCGTGGGACAGCTAGCAGGCATTGGAATTACTTCTTGTGTCTTTTGAAACTGGCCAACTAGTGGTTTCTTTGTATCTATGGCATTAAAAAAAACTCATTAAAAGGTCTACAGCAACTGTAATATTTTAGTGAAATGTTAATTGCATCCTATAATTTTTTTTAAATAAAAGTTTTAGAAATAATAATTCTTTAAAATGAAAATTGGAATTGCTTTACTTATAAATACTCTTGTGAATATTTATAGGCCTGGAGGAATGTTGTCCATGGGGTCATGATGGGTCGGACATGACTTTGCGACTAACAACAACAACAACTCTTGTGAAATATATTAGTATAGAAGAATCTGCAAAAGCAGTAATGTTCTTACAACTGTTCACATTTCTTAATAGTATATAGTCAAAAATTATAAATACTTGCAATAAATTTTTTTCAGCCATTAATGCAGCAGTGATCTATTATTTATGTACATTTTATTGTGAAGTTAATTAACATCTGCTTCAACTAGCAGATTTCATATTATTCAATAACTTTCCAGTTTTTTAAAAAAATCATACTACATTTATAGCAATGTCGTTTGTATTTTAATTAGTGAGGTATCTTGAAGACTATATGATTTTAATGACTAAATATAAATTTAACCTATGTAATTTGGTTGCAGAAAAAGAATGTAACATTTGTTAGGAAATCATATTGTATCACATTCTGATTTCTATATTGTATTCATAGGTACAAATCATTATTTTCTAGGAAACTGATGATGTTTATGAAAAACAATCTCAGCTTCAAATGCTATTTCATAGTAAACAAATTATGGAAAAAGCATATTCTTACTTTTTAAAATAATATACTGGTACATTTTCAGGAAGTACAGCTTGTTTCTGATTTAATTAACTATAGTTAAAGCCCAGCATGATTTTCAAGTTCACCCATAGATAGATAAATAAAGTATATATGCATGCATATCTATTTATATATATTTTGTAACTGTTCATCTTCCTTAGAGATGAACTATGACTTTTTAATAATAATCCATATGTCTGTAAGGGTTTATAGTGGAAAACATAAGTTGAGGTGCCTCCATTCTGTTCATACCTGCTGCCTGTTCTTTGCTTTTTAATCAGAATTTTTAAATTGCAGTGATTTTTGCCAGTGGTTAACTGCAGACTATTGGTATATTCAAATCAAGCCTTTTCCTGTCCAACTTTTTTTATGACCAACTTACCCATGTTTCTTCTAACTTATCAAAGTATTAAAACATTTTTTTAGTCACAGCAAAAATATCTATGTAGGATTAAAAAAAATTGAAAAATTAGGATTGTCTTCAGACTATGATTGTTCATGAGAAAAAAAAATGGGTCAGTACTTACTGACAATTCTTCCAGCTTTATCATGTTTCACTCCCATCTCTTCTTCTTCTTGTCTCCATAGGTTTATTAATAAATTAGCTGCTGTTTGGTCTTTTCTCCCTCGCCATACATTGATATGGGATACAGTTTTAGGATTATCACAAAATTCAACTAATATTCCAAGAATTAGGTTACATACATTCTTTTGATTCAACTTCACACACACACACACACACACACACAAAAAAAAACAGAAAAAGAAGAGAAGTTATTAATTAAATAACCAAAGACCTAAGATATTCTAAAAAATAATTATACTTCATCCAATTCCTATATTAGCCATAGGAATTCAAACATATAAACAGATTTTAATATAAAAGTACTCCATAACAATGAAGTGTATGAGAAGCTCTTTATAACCTGAAATTATGAACATTAGAGACCATAGAATTTTAAATTCATGTTGAAATGTATAACAGTGTTTATTTTGGGAAGTATGAAACAAATATATTGGGGATATACGAAACAAATATTTTTGAAATCTTTAATTTATTATCATGTAAAGAAAAATTAACAATAACTATCAAAATTGCATACAGAGCCTTTAACATTTAACTTTAAGGGAATTTGTCCTAATTTTGGATAAGTTAAAAGTTTCTAACTTTCATTGTTTTATAAGTATGTTCAAAATTATGAAAGTAATCCTATAAAAAAATCAGTTCAGGTGCAGATTATATATTTTGCTTTTTTTCAATCTTGTATGTAGTCTTCTTTTCTCTGACAACAATAGGTGATATATATTTTAAATCCTAGCAAAATTTTGACTTACATCCTTTACTTTATTTTAGGGAATAATGTTTTTTTAAGAATTCTAAGCTTTCTAAAATCCAACCATAAACATACAATTGTTTGCAAATTGCAAATTGTATTTGCAAAGTATTATCTTAATTCAACATATTCAACATGCTTGCATGGTTTCAAGACATTTTTTCTTGAAGGAAATATATCTGTTTGATCTGTTCCACTTTTTGTATATGAACTGAAGACAGCAAAAATCCAATCCAAAGTTATCCCAGGCAACTTAACTGGCTGAGGTTGGACTGGAACTTAAGATATCCCTAATAATCCAAAACCTCAACCATTACACCACACTGGCACTCCTAACCTCATAATTTCTATAACACAGCATTACTTTGGCACAGAATAGGAATATATTTGACTATATTTTCATCCCTTTTTACTGTCCTAAAGTAGAAGTGTGATACACTTAACTGTAAAAACTGTCATTGATTTTAGTCATTAATATAAAATGCTCATAGAGTCTCTGAATGAAAACATTTTCTTAACTGAGAATTTATTTAAAATAGTTGAAAAGGTAATAAAGTTAAAATTTTGAAAAGTTTTGGGTTCAAAAAATATAAAATACATTGTTTGAACCCAATTACCTTGCATTCTCTGAAACATCAGAAGCATTGAAGATATTTGAGAAAGTCTTTATTAAGACAACTAACAACTTATTATTGATTTTAAAAAACCCTTTAATTTAGCCAATATACAAAAGTATCCTATATTTCCCAATAAATGGCTTTAGGTTTTAAACCAATGTTAGATATATTTCTTATGACTAAAAATTCAAATAAGTTCAGCAAAGGAAGCTAAAGACATTTTTAAAAGGTTAGGACTTTCTAAAGGTTAGCTTTATATGCCAGAGATGGAGTCAGTTTTAACTTTGGTAAACACTACAAATGTGTTGACTTAATTATTTAGTTTACTTTGTTTATATACAATATTTCATGTAATGCCTTATTATTATGATAACTATGATTAATTGTGTTATTAGAAAAGAGCCTAGAGGTTAAAAATCTTAAACTTTTGTAAAACTATATCTATAAACTCTAGCAAATTTAAAAGGTAAAGAATTTAACAGAATAATAAAATTAAAGGGATCTTGGAGATCTTCTAATCCAAGCCCCTGCTCAGGCAGGGAACCCTCTCCAATTTCAGACAAATGGTCTTCTTGAAAGCTTTGAGTGTTGGAGTATACACAACTTCCAGAGGCAAGTCATTCTACTGATTAATTGCTCTATTAGGAAATTTCTTTTTATTTCTAGTTTGTCTCTCATCTTGATTAATGTCCATCCATTGCTTCTTATCCTGCCTCCAGGTGCTTTGGAGAATAGGTTGACTCTCTCTTCTTTATGGCAACCCCTTAGATATTGGAACACTGCTATCATGTTATCCCTAGTCTTTCTTTTCATTCAACTAGACATAATTAATTACCGCAACCTTTCTTTATATATTTTAGCCTCCAGTTCCCTCATCATCTTTGTTGCTCTCCTCTGTACTCTTTCTACACTCTCAACACCTTTTTTACATTGTGGAGACCGAAAATGGATGCAGTATTCCAAGTGTGGCCTTACCAAGGCATTAGAGTGGTATTTGTTGTGTATGTACCATAGTTAATAAAGTATGAGCTTGAGGTAAAGTGCAGGGTTCTGGCCCTGCACTTCTGATTGGCTGTTAGGCAGCCAGATCCGATTGGTTAGTTCAGAGGAATCCGATTGGCCCTTAACAGAGGATTCTTATTGGTTAAAAGAGCTAGCGTTCATAGCTCACTATTGGACAATTCTTACAAGGGTTGCCTATATAAGGCAGAGTTCACTGTTGTTGTTTTGAGAAGTCACTATGCTAATAAAGAGCTGAAAGTCACTATTCAGAGGCTGTCTCCATTTACTCTGACCCATGTCCAAGTACTTAACACTGGCGACGAGGATGGGTTGTAGAGACGTCTGAACCGAAGAAACCAGGAAGCGATACCGAGCACGTGATAAGACGACACCAACAACGGAACCATGTCCGGCGGCATCGTACCACCCGCTCCGTTCGATCTGAACCAAGAGGATTGGGAATCCTACATGGATCGTTTCCAAATGTTTCTCGAGACGAATAACTTGAAGGACGCCACACCAGAAAAGAAGTGGGCATTATTCCTGATGCATTGCAGCCCAGCTGTATTTAAGATGGCTAAAACACTCGCCAAACCTCAAGAAGTGAAAGCCATGATCTGGGACGACCTCGAACCCATCCTGAGAGACCATTACACGCCAACCATGCCTATACTTGTGAGACGCCACGAGTTTTATCAGAGAAATCAACGAAAAGGGGAGAGCATGGCCGATTTCGTGGCGGACCTCTGAAATTTAGGGGGTCTCTGCGGGTTCGCAGATTTAGAAGAGGCACTAAGAGATCGAGTAATTCTGGGATTAGATGCACTAGGCATGCAAAGCAAGCTGATGGCAAAAGGCAACATCAGCCTTGCTGACGCCATCGCCGAAGCCACGGCTGCGGAGTCAACTAAAAAGTTGGCTGCACAACTTGGTTTCCGGTTCCGCGTGGCTTCGGGGCAGCAGGAATTCGCGACAGCTCGCGATTCCTGCTGTGCTAGCCGTCGAGGTACCCCCGATCCAGATGGGTCAGGGGGATATGGCTGCCCTGTAGGGACAGCTGAAGAGAGAGGGGAGTCGGATAGGGAGGTGGGGGTGTCGCAGACCCCCCCTTCTCCGGAAAAACCCCTTTTTCCCAAGGCGGTGGAGCGGCGGTCAGCAATGGCCGCCACGAAGAAGCCAGCAACCGGGTAAGATTGTGCTGGAGGAAGTGTGAAGAGTGAAAGTTTTGTCTGAGCCGGGTCAAGTAACATCTTTTAAATTGCCTGGAACTGAGCTGTTTGAATTGCTGGAGGATACATTGTATCCCTAAGAAGAGCGAAAAGCGGCGGAGAAGCTGTTAAAGGGAACTTTTTTTTTTTTTCTTTACTCTCCCACCCCATGGAAACAGCAGAAATATTTGGATATATTGGACATTGAAAGTGAATTGCTTTGAGAGTTGAAGCTAAGAGACAAAAGGATTATTGGACATTGAAAAATTTAAGAAATTGGAAAACCCTTGTTGGAGGTATGGATTTCTGATTATTTAAAATTGACATTACAAGTGGGAAGGGAGAGGGAAAAAAAAATTGGAGCAGAAGCTGAAAAAGGAGGAGATTGCCTAGAATCCCAAATGAAGATATATGGTAATTGGACCTCTTTGATTAAAAATTAACCCCAGAAAGAGAAAGAGAAGAAGGAAGAAAAGTATTAACTTTTGGAACTTTTTTTTAAATTGTTTTTGATTGTCTTTGATTAAAAATACTTGTGGTTGTTTTGGAAAAAGTTTCCCTTTTCATAATGGCATCATTTGTGGATGAACTAGAGATTGAATATCAAAAATATAAAAAAGAAGATACTTTGGGCACTTTGTTTCAATTCTTAGAAATGGCGTTATGTACTTATGAAAAGTTGATTACGCAGCAGAAGGACTGGGACAAGGAAGAAGAGGAAGAAGAAGCCATCTTTGATGAACAATGGGTCCCTTCCGGAGAGGAGGAGAAAAAGGATAAGAAAAAGGGGATTTTAAGAATTATAAAAACAACCAAAAGAGAGAAAAATGAGCGAAAAGGTGGAGGCAAGGTTAGAAAGCAAAGGAAAAGGAGCAAGAAAAGCGAGGAGAAAAAACAAAGGGGTAAAAAGGGCAAGGAGAAGAATAAGCAAGAGAGAAAGGGGGGGAGGAGAAGCCTTAATGGGGGGAAGCAAGACCTAAAGAAAAAAAGTTTATTTAGAGACAATGGGTGAATTTAATTTAGGATAAAAGAGGGATTCTGGAGGGTACATAAGTTTGTGTTTTTATATGTGTATTTAGAGTATAAAATTCATTATGTAATCTTAGAATCTTTTAAACAAAATCCCAAGAAAAATTGCTATACGAAGTATTTTTAAGTTAGGGTAATGAGTTATAGACGTTACTCCAATTGGTGTATAGGAGAAGTATAGTAAAAGAAAAAAGAGGAATGGATAATTGGAAATAGAACAGACAAAGAATGTTGTTGAAAATGGTAATAAGATATGGAAGGATATATATGGTTTTTTTTTTTTTTTTGGGATTTTGTATATTGATAAAAGGCAATAAAATTTTAATTAATAAGAAATAATTTGGTTGAAAAGGAGAAGTAGAGATAAGATATGAAGTTAATACTATATGAAGTATTGATACTATAATTTGGAATTGTTATGCTTTATTGGTCTATTATTATTTTTTCCTAGAAAAGAATTTATAAGCTGTTATGCCTTGATTCTTTGTGCATTGTCTTTATAAAACTGATAAAAATGGTTTTTATATATATATATATAAAAGAAAATGATAATAAAATATGGAAGGATATATGGGATGAATATGATGTTTGAATTTGTGTCTGTGTGAAGAGTTTTAACCCGGGAACAGACAACCTTCAGAAAAGATCTTTTAGTTTTGTTTATGTTTTGTGTTTTGTATGTTTGTGTATTGTGTTTTTTGTAAAACTAATAAAATTTGTTTTTTATAAAAAAAAAAAAAAAAGAATCAATAAAACCTTGGAGGAATGTTAGATGAGAATAATTGTAAACAAGCCAGAAAGAAATGAATATGATGACTATAAAATGGATAAATATAGAAAAGAAATGAAATTGAATAAGAGTAAAGAGAAATAATGAAAAATTTGCTGAAAGATATTTATGTGTCCATATGGAAATGGGATAAATTAGAATTATGTTGCATAAAAATAATGTTTTATTCGACTTGTAAAAATTTATAATGTTAAGAGGTTTTATGTACTTAATGGTTAATGATGTGTTGTTTGTCTTTAAAATTAATAAAATTTGTTTCAAAAAAAAAAAAAAGTTGGCTGCACAACTAGGGCGAAGCCGCAGTCCGGCAACATCACTGACCAGCGAAATCTTACCCAACTCAGAAGGGCAGCTCTCGACAACGCACCACGAGGACCTCTCTTCGTTGTCAGACAGCGACGAAGAAGGGGTCCATCGACTGCGGTCCGACGAGGACCCTTACACCCTTGCGCTGGCTGTGGCGCAAACGATGCCAGGGCCGAATGCAAATTCCGCGATGCACTCTGCAATGAGTGCGGGAAACGAGGCCACATTGGCCGGGTCTGCTGCAGCTTACCAGGACCTAGCCAGGCCTCAAAAGGGGCCAACTATCGCCAATCGACAGGAAACCGTCCTGTAAGGCGAGAGCCAGTAAACCACTTCTACAGAAATCGAGCTTTGCAAAAAGAAGAGGCTCACCATACTATCACTATAGGTCACGCCTCAGTTTTGGACACTAAGTAAATCCAAGTCATGGTAGCCATCGAGAACCAGCCTTGCCACATGGAGGTTGACTCGGGATCGTCCCTCTCGATGGTGTCTTGGAAGACACTCAAGCAGCTCATCCCCACAATTCAAGGCCAAGACCTCCAATTTCAACGCCTCATCCTCAAGGACTACCAAGAAAATCGAATCCCCATTGTCGGGTCCTGCTGAGTCCGAGTCTCCTTCAAGAAGCATACAGCGTACTTACCTCTAACGATCATCGATAGAGATAGGCCTAGTCTATTAGGCCTCCAATGGTTCGTGCCACTCGGCATTGAAGTGGCCGGCGTAAACCGAGTCGGTGGTTGTGAGTGGGAGAAAGACCTTATTTCTGAGTTCAGCGACATCTTCGCGGACAGCTTAGGCGAGTATAAGGGGACCCCAATCTCATTTAGTCTAGATCAAAAGGTAGCCCCCATTCGCTTGAAACCCCGTCGAGTTCCATTCGCTCTTAAAGCAAAGATCGACGAACAACTCGACAAGCTAATTGCTCAAGGGGTGTTGAAGCCCATCGATCACTCTCCATGGGAAACCCCTATTGTAACACCCATTAAGCCAGACGGGTCAATTCGAATTTGTGGGGACTACCGGGCCACTTTAAACCACGCCCTACAGCAGAATGCGTATCCAGTTCCTGTGGTGCAGCACCTCCTCCATTCCCTGGGGGGCAGAAAGGTTTTCACTAAATTAGATTTTGCTAAAGCTTATCAACAACTACCAGTGGATGAAAAAACGGCCCAAGCCCAAACAATTGTAACGCACAGAGGTGCCTTTAAATGTACCCGATTGCAATTTGGAGTTAGTGTAGCCCCGGGGATCTTCCAGAGCCTCATGGAAAGGTTATTACAGGGAATCAAGGGCATGGTTCCTTATTTTGATGACGTACTAATTGCAGCCCCTACCAAAAAAATCTTGCAGGATCGTTTGAAATGCGTTCTTAAAAAATTCCAAGAGGCTGGACTTAAGGTGAAAAAAAATAAATGTCACTTATTTACTGACAATGTTGAGTTTCTAGGATACCGAATTGATAGCCAGGGCATTCATCCTACTGAGAGTAAATTAAAAGCGATCAAAAATGTTCCCAGACCACGCAACAAGGCCGATCTCCAGGCGTTCTTAGGCCTCATTAATTTCTATAATGTGTTTTTACCGCACAAAGCAACTGTCGCTGAACCATTACACCGACTATTAGACAAGAAAGCATTGTGGGTATGGGGTTACCGGGAAGAGCAAGCATTCCGGAATGTTAAAAAACTGCTCACATCTGACTCTGTACTTATGCAGTATAACGAGACTTTGCTGTTAGTTATAACCTGCGATGCATCGCCTTTCGGGGTGGGCGCTATTTTAAGCCATGTACTGCCTAATGGGAACGAAGCCCCTGTTGCATACTTTTCGAAGACTCTTTCACAAGCAGAGCGGAACTATGGACAAATTGATAAAGAAGCTCTCGCAATCGTTTCAGCTGTAAAGAAATTTCATGAATATGTGTATGAAAGGACATTTACCATTATAACTGACCACAAACCGTTGCTAGGGATAATAGCCGGGGACAAGCCAACCCCCTACATATTATCCCCTAGAATGACCTGATGGTCAGAGTTCCTAGCTGCTTATAATTATCGCCTGCAATATCGCCCGGGGAAAGCCATTCCCCACGCCGACGCATTAAGCCGAACACCGCTTCCAGAGACTCTCGACGATCCGGCACCAACGGCAACTACGTTGCAGATCGAAACACTCAACTCGCCGCCTATGACCGCCCGAGACATCGCGAGAGAAACCAAATAAGACCACACCCTAGCTCGAGTCCTAGGCCGGGTAGAATGCGGATGGCTATTAGATCAAGTATCAGATGACTTTGCACCATTTAAATCTCGACAGACTGAACTTTTTTCCCAAAAAGGCTGTATCATCTGGGGCGATAGAGTCGTTGTCCCAGAACGACTCTGGAAGATGCTGCTACGAGTTCTGCACGAGGGCCACCCCGGCATCATGCGGATGAAAGCGCTTGCACAAAGCTACGCATGGTGGCCGGGCATGGACCGGCAAATCGAGCAGTGGGTCAAAGAGTGTGCCAATTGCCAACAAGTCAGCAACGCCCCACCAAAAGCCATGCCTACTGAATGGGAGACGCCACGTGGACCCTGGTCCAGAATCCACCTGGATTTTGCGGGGCCAACCAAGGGCTATACCTTCCTGCTGACAGTCGACGCGTACTCCAATTGGTTAGAAATTCATCGTATGACGGCTTCGACCTCCGAGGCGGTGATCAAGATCCTAAACAGACTCTTTGCAACCCACGGATTGCCTGATGTCCTGGTGTCCGATAACGGGCCACAGTTTACAGCTCTAATGTTCGAGCAGTACCTCACTGACCGCGGCATCCTCCATGCGCTCACCTCGCCTGTGCACCCTGCGACCAATGGCTGAGCGGAATGCATGATCCAATTTGTTAAAAAGACTTTACAAAAAGTGGACTATGACAATATCGATGACAAGGTCAACCAAATTCTCTTTTTGCAACACATAACTCCACATAGTGTCACCGGCAGAACTCCCTCCGAACTACTGATGGGACGAAGACTCCGCTCCCACCTCGACCGGTTGCACCCTGCTTACGAACCAAAAAAGCCAATAGGATCCAGTGGCCGCTGTCGCATCTTCCAGGTAGGAGACCTCGTTTACAAACGAAACTTATTGGGCAATCCGTTATGGATAGAGGCAACGGTAGTACGAGTGACCGGCCCCAAATCCTACGTAGTGAAATGCTGTGACAATAGACTGTGGAAACGGCATATCGACCAATTACAGTCACGACTCACAACGGCCAGTCAACAACTCCCCCATGACCAAACTGAGGGGGGGGGAGGTACAGAAGAAGATGAAGTTCCAGGGAACCTGCTCGAAGGGAGCGACAAACTAAGTGATACTCAGGAAATGGAGCAGGAAGGAGAATCGTTTGCACCGCAAGAAATTGCACCTGAGCAAGTAGCAGACCCACTGCCAAACAACAATCTATCTCAACAGGATTGCAACCAACCAGTCCAACGAAAATCTGAAAGACTTAAAAGACAACCGTCCTATTTAAAGGACTATATAACTACACCGTAATTAAGAAGCCAGGGGGAAGGGGTGTTGTGTATGTACCATAGTTAATAAAGTATGAGCTTGAGGTAAAGTGCAGGGTTCTGGCCCTGCACTTCTGATTGGCTGTTAGGCGGCCAGATCGGATTGGTTAGTTCTGAGGAATCCGATTGGCCCTTAACAGAGGATTCTTATTGGTTAAAAGAGCTAGCGTTCATAGCTCACTATTGAACAATTCTTACAAGGGTTGCCTATATAAGGCAGAGTTCACTGTTGTTGTTTTGAGAAGTCACTATGCTAATAAAGAGCCGAAAGTCACTATTCAGAGGCTGTCTCCATTTACTCCGACCCATGTCCAAGTACTTAACAGTATTAACACTCCACATGATCTTGATTCCATCCCTCTGTTAATGCCTAGGATTGTGTTGCCTTTTTTGGCAGCATACTGTTGGCTCATATTTAAGGGATTGTCCACTAGTTCTCCAAAATCCCTCTCACAATTACTATTATTGAGCCAGGTACTACCTATACTATACCTATGCATTTGGTTTTACTTGCCTAAATATAGAACCTTACTTTTTTCATAAATGACTTTCATTTTGTTAGATAGCACCTAACGGTCAAATCTGTCAAGATCCTACTGTATCTTAAGCCTATCTTCTGGAGTATTGGCTATTCCTGCCAGCTTGATGTCATCTGTAAATTTGATGAATTCCCCATCTATCCCCTCATCTAAGTCATTTATGAAGACATTGAAGAATACTAAGCCTAAGACAGAACCTTGGACTACCCCACTGCATACTTCCCTCCATGTAGGTAGATGCAGTTCCCTTGAAGACAATACATTAAGTGCATTTGGTCAGTTAATTATGAATCCATCTGGTGGTGATCCTGTCTAACCCACATTTTTCTTTCTTATCAAGTATTAAATTGTGATCCACTTTATCATATGCCTTACTAAAGGCTGAATATCCATACTATTTCTTTGTGTTAAGTCTGGACATTGGTGCGAATAATGGAGACGAGCCGGTAGCAACAGTGAACTTCAAACTCTTTATTTACATGGTGTGACAGCTCCAACTGGAGGGCTGCTATAGCCTTCCTTATATAGGCAACTTATTAACTATTCAACCAATAGCAATCCTGGAGCGCTAGCTCCGTTAACCAATGAGAATGGCCTGTTAATGGCCAATCAGATGCTCCTGAATGGATCAATCCGATCCTGCCATTAACAGCAGGGCCAGAACCCTGCACTTGACTTCAAGCTCAAGATAACTTTATTTGGCATTATTCATTCACAATATCCCTTTCCCCCGGCTTCTGCCCATGGGACGCGGTTACATAGTCCTTGAGGTAGGACGGTTGTTTTATCAGTCTTTTTGATTTTCGCAAAGTGCCTGGCAGTTGGCTACACTTCTGTTGAGGTAGATCGTTGTTTAACGGTGGGGGTGCCTCTGGTTCTGAGTTCGCGTTCCTGTAGTCACCGATATCACTGGCTACTCCCTGAGGTGAACTCACTCTGGTCCCCGGTTCCTGTTCCTGCGTTTCAGTTCCGTTTTCAGTCCCTTCAAAAAGGTTTTCCTCTAGTTGCAATTCGTTTTCCTCTGTATCTCCCCCCCCCTCAGTTTGGTCATAAGGGAGTTCGGAATTGCGTGACGGTAGCCAAGATCGTAGTTCATCTATGTGGCGCTTCCAAAGTCTATCGTCAGGTCACTGAATAAGGTATGATCTTGGGCCGGTTACGCGGATTACGGTCGCTTCTACCCACAGCGGATCGCCCAATAGGTTTTTAGCGAATACTAAATCGCCTACCTGGAAGGTATGGCATCGGCCGCTGGATCTGAGTGGCTTTTCTGGTTCATAGGCTGGGTGTAACCGATCGAGGTGGGAGCGGAGTTTTCGTCCCATTAGCAGCTCGGCGGGAGTTTTGTTGATGACGCTGTGAGGTGTGATGTGCTGTAGGAAAAGGATTCGGTTGATTTTCTCGTCGATGTTGTCGTAGTCTATCTTTTGTAGAGTCCTTTTGACGAATTGTACCATGCGCTCAGCCCTACCGTTGGCCGCAGGGTGCGCAGGCGAAGTAAGCGCATGTCGGATACCATGGTCAGCCAGGTACTGTTCAAAAGACAGCGCGGTAAATTGGGGCCTGTTGTCGGATACCAGAACGTCTGGTAATCCGTGGGTTGCAAACAGTCTTTCCAGTCTTTTGATGACCGCTTTGGTGGTCGTATTCCTCATTCGGTGAATCTCGAGCCAATTTGAGTAGGCGTCAACGGTTAGCAAAAATGTGTGGCCTTTGGTCGGCCCAGCAAAGTCCAGATAGATGCGGGACCAGGGTCCCCGCGGCGTCTCCCATTCGGTTGGGGTTGCCTTTGGTGGAGCGTTGCTTACTTCTTGGCATCTCTGGCAAGTTTTAACCCACGATTCGATTTGTCTGTCGATGCCTGGCCACCACGTGTAGCTTTGTGCGAGGCCCTTCATGCGCACGATGCCAGGGTGGCTATCGTGCAAGGTTCTTAGCAGTGCCTGTTGGAGTTGTTCTGGAATAACGACTCTATCGCCCCAGATGATACAGCCCTTCTGCAAGAACAACTCTGTTTGACGGCTTTTGAATGGTGCAAAGTCATCTGGTACTTGGTCCAATGGCCATCCGCGTTCCACCCATGTGAGACTCATGCTAAGATGGGGTCGCGTTTTGTTTCTCTTGCGATGTCACGGGCAGTTAATGGCGGCGTATGGAGTGTCTCGATCTGCAATGTTGTCATCGTTGGTGCAGGATCGTTGATGGTTTCAGGGAGCGGTGCACGGCTCAACTCGTCGGCGTGGGGAATGGCTTTACCGGGAAGATATTGTAGCTGATAATTGCAGGCAGCCAAGAATTCTGACCAGCGGGTCATCCTGGGAGAAAGTATGTAGGGAGTTGGCTTGTCCCCAGCGATGATCCCCAGCAATGGTTTGTGGTCAGTTACAATGGTAAAAGCCCGGCCATACACGTACTCATGGAATCTTTTAACAGCTGATACAATTGCCAGGGCCTCTTTATCGATCTGGCTGTAATTTCGCTCAGTTTTCTAGAGCGTTCTTGAAAAGTAAGCAACAGGGGCTTCGCTACCATTAGGTAATACATGGCTCAAAATGGCGCCCATTCCAAAAGGCAATGCATCACATGTGATATTTAACGGCCTCATTGTCTCATTGTACTGCATTAGTACGGCATCATAAGTCAGTAGTTGTTTTACATTACGGAACGCCTGCTCTTCTTTGTGACCCCATACCCAAATTGCTTTTTTATCTAGTAGGCGATGTAAAGGTTCAGCGACAGTCGCCTTGTGCGGCAAGAATACATTATAGAAATTGATGAGGCCTAAGAACGCCTGGAGGTCAGCTTTGTTCCGGGGTCTGGGAGCGTTTTTTATTGCTCTCAATTTGCTATCGGTAGGGTGAATACCCTGACTGTCAATTAAGCACCCTAAGAATTCAACACGATCTGTACACAGTTTGCACTTATTTTTTTTCACTTTCAGGCCTGCTTCTTGGAATTTTTGTAAAACCAGTCTTAAACGATCCCGTAAAATTTTTGGAGTAGGGGCAGCAATGAGCACATCGTCAAAATAGGGGACAATGCCTTTGATCCCCTGCAATAGTCTCTCCATTAGGCTCTGAAAGATCCCTGGGGCTACACTGACTCCGAATTGAAGCCGCGTACACTGAAAGGCACCTCGGTGTGTTACAATAGTCTGTGCCTGTGCCATTTTTTCGTCAACTGGCAGTTGCTGATAAGCTTGAGCTAAGTCTAGTTTAGCGAAGACTTTTCCGCCCCCCAGGGAATGGAGGAGGTGGTGCACCACCGGCACCAGATATGGATTTTGTTGCAGGGCATGGTTTAGGGTGGCTCAATAGTCCCCACAAATTCTAATGGAGCCGTCCGGCTTAATTGGGGTCACGATTGTGTTTCCCATGGGGAGTGGTCGGTTGGCTTTAAAACTCCCTGGGCTATCAACTTATCAAGCTGTTCATCGATTTTTGGCTTCAGAGCGAATGGGACTCGATGAGGCGTAAGGCGGATGGGAGCTATCTTTGGATTAAGGCTAAAGGATATCGGGGTCCCCTTGTACTCGCGTAGCTTTTCCGCGAAGACGTCCCTGAATTCGTGGGCGAAGTCTTCTTCCCAGTCACTGCCGCCGATTCGGTTAATGCCTGCCACTTCAATGCCGAGTGGTGCGAACCATTGCAGGCCTAAGAGGCTAGGCCGGTCCTTGTCGATCACCGTCAGGGGTAAGTACGCCATGCAGTTTTTGAATGCAACCCGGACTCTGCTGGATCCTACAACTGGTATCCGGTTCCCCTGGTAGGCCTTTAACACGAGCCATTGGAATTGAAGGTCTTGGCGCCGGATAGTGGGGATGAGTTGCTTGAGGGTCTTCCAGGAGACCATTGACAGAGACGATCCCGAGCCAACTTCCATTTGGCAAGGTTGATTTTCGATGTCCACTTTGACCCGAATTTTCTTAGTGTCTAGTGAAGAGGCATGGCCAATAGTGAATGTTTGGTGGGCCTCTTCCCGTCTCCTTAGGCGATTTACGGGTCGGTTTCTGTAGGAGTGGTTTGCTGGTTCTCGCCTTACAGGGCGTTTCCCTGTCGATTGGCAGAGATTGGTACCCTTCACGGTCTGGCTGGGTCCGAGAAGACTTCTGCAGACCCGTCCAATGTGGCCTCGTTTCCTGCACTCGTGGCAGAGCGCGTCGCGGAATTTGTAATCGGAGTGGTAATGGTTGGCGCCGCAGCCAGCGCACGGTTGCTGGGACTTCGGGTAACAGTCCCGACCGGACTGCAGGCGATGGACCTCTTCTTCGTCGCTGTCTGACGACGAAGTGAGGTCCTCATGGTGGGTCGTCTGCAGCTGCCCTTCTGCCTTAGGTGAAACTTCGCTGGCGAGTTGGTGTGCTGGAGCGCGATTTCAGCATAGTTGGGCAGCCGACTTCTTGGTCGCCTCCGCTGCTGTAGCTTCAGCTATGGCATCTTTAAGGGTGATGTCGTCCTTTGCCATTATTTTGCTCTGTATGTTTAGAGCGTCTAACCCGAGAACTACTTGGTCTCTCCAAGCATCCTCTAGGTCGGTGAAATCGCAAAGACCTCCCAAGTTCCAGAGGTCTGCAACAAAATCGGCAACACTTTCTCCTTTCCGCTGGTTTCTTTGATAGAACTCGTGTCGTCTTAGGAGCGTTGGAACGGTCGGTGCGTAGTGGGCCCTTAGTAGCGGTTCGAGGACGTCCCAGTCCATGGCCTTCACTTCAGCCGGTTTCGCTAATGCCTTAGCCATTTTGAATACCGTCGGGCCGCAGTGCGTTAGGAATACCGCCCGTTTCTTCCCGGTTGTGGCATCCTTCAGATTATTCGTTTCCAAAAACATTTGGAAACAGTCCATGTAGGACTCCCAGTCCTCTTGAGCTGGATCGAACGGAGCAGGTGGTACTGTGCCGCCGGACATGGTTCCGCCGTTGTGCGCTTCAGCCACGTGCTTAGTTATCTTCATCGTTGTCTCTGATGTCATCCAATCCCACCTTCATCGCCAGTGTTAAATCTGGAGCATGGGTGCAAATAATGGAGATGAGCCGGTAGCAACAGTGAACTTCAAACTCTTTATTTACATGGTGTGACAGCTCCAACTGGAGGGCTGCTATAGTCTTCCTTATATAGGCAACTTATTAACTATTCAACCAATAGCAATCCTGGAGCGCTAGCTTCGTTAACCAATGAGAATGGCCAGTTAATGGCCAATCAGATGCTCCTGAATGGACTAATCCCATCCTGCCATTAACAGCCAATCAGAAGTGCAGGGCCAGAACCCTGCACTTGACTTCAAACTCAAGATAACTTTATTTGGCATTATTCATTCACAACACTTTGGTCTGCTAATTTTGTCATTTTGACAAAGAATGCAATAAGATTTGTCTGGCATGATCTATTTTTGACAAACCCGTGTTGGCTTTTGGTTATGACTTTGTTTGCCTCTAGGTGTTTGCAGATTCATTGCTTTATTATCTTTATATATGATTGCTTATCTTGAGTAGGAATAGCTGGAAACACATGATTAAGCACTTATGGAAGGAACCTTGTTATCTAACTATACAGCTGACTTACTGAAATTTGTCATTCCTCAGCCCTAGACCTCTGATGCAGTGACCTGATTGAACAGTGTATGATTTCTTTGAGTTTTTTTCCTTTTATATTTAGAATAAGGTACAAATTATATGCATGCTTTTTCTGACTGCTTAGTTTAGTTTGCTCTTTTGCAAGGCGTTTTATGTTGATTTTGCTTTATTTCCCCATTTCTTATATCGTTAATTTTTTTACATAGTCAACTATTTTCTTTAAAATATATAGTCTTTTGTACTATATTAATGTAGATGTCATATACATATATATATGTATATATACATATACATATATATATATATATTCTTAAGTTTTCACGGGTACTTACACATGTATGGTATTCAGCTTTGCTCGGGTATTTTCCCATGTCATTGTAGTTGTGCTTTTAAAGTTGTAGCAACGTTTCGGCAGTGACGTGGGAAAATACCCGAGCAAAGCAGAATACCATATGTGTGTGTGTGTGTGTGTGTGTGAGTGTTAATTGTAATATTAAGAAAAATGAATTTATTAAAAATTTTAATGACTGTATAATATTTCAGTAACAATATAATTAATACTTTTGTCCACTTTTATATAAACAATAGTACTTACTAAAAGCAAATCTAATAGAGTGAAGAGACCTTCTTTTTCAAGAAAATAGTCTTCTAAAATAGTGCAACCCATGACACAGCACCTTAAATAAAAATATTTTCAATGTATACGATACACTTACAATGAATGATTGTCATTAATAGGCAGCAGATAGAGAAAATTTCTAATATACCATACTTTTTGCACTATAAGATGTTCCAGACTATGTCGCACCTAGTTTTTTGGGAGGAAAACAAGAAAAAAATCTGCCTCTGTTTCCCAGCATCCATCGGTATTAATTTGGCTAACGTTCTTGCAGCAAGTGGCAATAGTGGCTGGTAAGATTCAGCAGGTTATTGCAGCCTGATTTAAGCATGAGCAGCTGATTGGCGATTGGATTTGCCTCCCGGAATATTGCTGATCAGCTGTTCCAGGCAATGGGGATTGCTACTGCCCATAGCTGCCACCTATCACTGCCTCCGCGCATCCCGCATTTGGCCTCTGCGTGCCCCATTTTTAGCCTCCACATTCCTATTTTCAGCCTGTTCCAAGTGGCAGGGATCACTGCTGATCACTGTTGCTGATCACCGCCTATCGCCATACCACCATTTGGCGGTGGTGAATGGCAGCAGCAACTGGTGGTAATTGGTGGTGGAGATCTTCGCTGTCTGCAACAGGTCAAAACAGGATGCACGGAGGCCAAAAACAGGGCCTACAGAGGCCAAAAAAGTCGAAGGGTGGGGGTTGACAAGAAAGCATGGCTTTGGCAACATTCACTCTATAAGACACACAGACATTTCCACCCACTTTTTTGGGGGGAAAAGTACGTCTTCTAGTGCGAAAAATATGGTAATTAGTCATATATAAAGTCCAAAACATACAAAAGATATTTTCACATTTTATGTAATAAAGTATCGTTAGGAATTGTTGTGCTGACATTAAATTACTAAACCTGATTTGACAAACATTTAGTCTCAAAATTTAAATTATTTTTTAAAACATGCATTCTATTATATAACACCATTGATATATCTAATCCAATGCCACTGACGCTATAGTAACAATCTAGAATTTAAGACAAGAATGCAAAAAGTGTGTGGATAAGTAGACTTTCTGTTTTGCATGCTCTACCCCACTGCCCACATATTTTCATATGCAGAGAAGTTAGTTAGTTAGTTTACTTTATTGATTAGCCTTTAGGCCATATCAAAGTGCAGAGCTCCAGACACAGATTATTAATAAAATCTAGTAAAAACAATTGGATAAAATATAATTTAAAATGAAATTGGAGTAAAATACAATAATTTAATATAAATAAAATATGAATATAAATGTGAAGAAATGTCTAATATTAGCATGTGCCCAGAATGTGTTTCTTTTTCTCCCCAGATTTTGGGGAGAAATATGATATACTATATTCTCACATAACTCTTAAAAGCACTCCAGTTTAATACATGAAATTTTGCCCAGCATTTGAGACTTCCTGGATGCAAAGTACTCTACATGCTCCACTTAATTTATGGCCAATTCTCTCATAAAGTCAAATTATTAGTATGATTGATATAAGCTGTACATTGAAGAATTAATTAAGAATCTTCAAAATATTGCCCCTACTAAGCAGTTGTTTGAATATTTGCAGTATGGGAGTAAAAGGGAGATTAAAGTTGAGGAGAGTTTTAAAATAAAACAATTATATGTCCATTCCTAATATTAACAAATTAAAAGAAAAAAAGGTCAGTAATTAAATATCATTTAAAATTAAAACCTTAAAGACTAAATTAAGAAAATGCTTTTTATGCTTTGTGATCCATTGAATTAACTCTAACCCTAACCCTGTCTATCACCTTTCTTTCAAAGATTTAAAATTTTTGAAATTGCTATATTTACCATAAGCAGTCCAGAGCACAGAAAAGAAGACGATTATGACCCAATCCACTATAGAAATTTTTGTCATCTATCTTCATAAATGGAATTAGTGTATCCACTCCTTCCCATCCAAAGAGCTCCTGTTTAACAGAAACTTACATTATTCTGTAAGAATTATAAATAATTGTTCCTGTCTGTTCTACTTTGGTCAGACTGGATCTAAAATACTGTGTCCAGTTGGAACATACTAACCACCTTTTCTGTATCCATTGACAGTTTCTTACAAGAGCTTTGCTTTTTATTGGGCTTGCACAATGGCTTAGAAAAATATTCATTTGGGATAAGAGATGACAACAGGATGTGACCATGTCATTCCCTTAACTTAAGAACATATTTTCCTGGGGTCAGGAAAAGAGAGGGCTCCTTTAAAGAAGTGCCAATAGATAAATTGGATCCAAAACATTTTAATCTGCTTCTTAGTTGAAAACTGCAACCTATACTAAAACATTTTCAGAAATGAAAAACCAAAATGATAAGGAATCTGGAAGATAAAACTCAGAAGAGAAAGATTGGAACTGTGACATATATTTAATTTGGGAAGACAAAAGAGATATATCTGCAATATAATAAAGGTAGTCCTCAACTTAACAACAATTGAACCCAAATTTTTAGAGAATTTTCAATTGTCTAAGCAAGACAATTGTTAATTGAGTTTTGCCCCATTTTATGATCTTTCTTGCCATAGTTGTTAAGTGAATCCCATTAACTTAGTAACAAGGTTGTTAAGTACATCTGGCTTCCCAATTGATTTTGCTTGTCAAAAGGTCACAAAAAAATGATCATATGACCCTGGGATGCTGCAACTGTCATAAATATATGCCAGTTGCCAAGAGGCTGAATTTTGATCATGCATCATCAAAAGCAACTCAGGAACACTAGTTTAGAATTTTAATGAACTACAGAATAAAAAAATAAAATAAATAAAATAAAACAAACTTTGAACATAGGCTCAACTTTTCACTTTCTTATTCATTGGAAATTCAGACAACGTGCTTTTAAAATCCATGAGGAAATACAAACCTTTCTATGGATATTACTTTCACAAAGAGTTGATAGAATAAGTAAGATATCACTTTGAATCTCCATCACAAGGGCAGAATCTTTATAATTACTTGTGGTAAATTTTAAGATACCTAGTGGAAAACAGCAATAAAGATTGTTATGGCTGTTCAACTAGAAATTATCATATCAGTAGAATACATTACATAATAATATATCACGTTGCAAATTTAATACATCTCAAACTTATGCATATTGCTTTTTAACATATTTTAATACTATCCATCCTTACATTCAGATGCAAAACAGAAAGCTTACTGGAAGTTGGGGTTCTTATTAGGATGCAGCACTTTTATTAGGAGAAACATGGTGATTATCATTTCTTGTCCAATTCATTGGAGAAATCAGTCATGTCATTTAAGAGACTGATGTCAGTCTGATACCCTTCCTTCAATATGTTTTTGGAACACACAAGAACTAGGTTTATTAATTGTTTACTCAGACTCTCAGAAAAAGCAAACATTTTATTTTTTGCAATATACATTTTTATCTTTTGCAATGTTCTAAATCTTCTCAGGAGCTCCTTGAGCAAAAAACCTATGAACTGCCCACCCTGCAAGACAGATTCCTGAATATAAATGTTATTTGTCTGAGGATTCTTATTTGTCAATTACAGAAATGAAGAAAGATAATAAAGCTTAAAGCTCCAAATAAAAAAAACTATCCCATTGTTGGAAAAAAATAATAATTCCTAGGGGCATTTCAGTCAAGATTCTTCATACTGAAGAATACAAATTCTCATCATCAAACCTATGAGACTGGAGAAAATAATATAATTCAACTGCAAACATTCCTTTGAATGGGAATGCTATGAAACATAGTAGGGAAGAATATAAAGTCATAATCATGCATTCTGCATATGAAAAATAGCAGTCACAATTTTATATAAAATATACAGAATATGCTATAATTACAGAATTAGTATTATACCTCTATAATTATAGGGTAAATTCAGACTACTTTTGAACTGACTGCATTTGGTTTTCCAGATAAAACAAACAAACAAATAAACAAACAAAACCCCTAGAAGATTCCAGAGATGTCCAGTTTAAGATTGCCTTGCTATTAAATGTCTTATATATTACAAAGCACTTACAAAGAAAATGCAGTTTGAAAAAAATGAGGAAAAATTATATTACTTTAAAACATAGTAAACATAAAATTGACTTTATTTTCATTCATACAACTTTTAAGTTAATGAAACAGAATTAATTTCATATAGGCATTACCCAGAGGTGGTATTCAGCAAGTTCTGAACAGTTCTGGAGAACCGGTAGTGGAAATTTTGAGTAGTTCAGAGAAACCGGCAAATACCATCTCTCACTGGAGATTTAACAGCATCCTCCCCCTGCCACACCCATCAAGCCACTCCCACAGAACCAGTAGTAAAAAAAATTGAATCCCACTACTGGTGTTACCCAACAGTTGATGAATTACTCCTTGATCACAAAGGTCAACGTTCAGAGCATCATCACCAAGAGATACAACTGGATTCAGGACTCTCAAGCAGAAGCGCATCTGTGCAAGTTTGGTGCCACGACCACCTGTACCATGGAAACTATTACCTTGAGTAAAGAAGGGATCTGTAAAGAAACAAAAAATATTCATTTTATTTCAAATTAGACTATAAAGCTTTTCATATGAACAGGTTTGCAACATTATTGTAAATGTAAGCACTCTACTATATAACTGTAACATAGTTGTTTCCCTAATATTTAATCAAATATTTAATTATATAATTCTAAAGTTTAATTGAACATATAATCTTCATAGGAAGAAAGGAAGATGCCATCCAGGGTCTTTGATATTCTGGAAAGAAGTTTGCTGTACATTTGGGTTTCAATCTCCAAACTACATAGTGGCAGAGAACACACAGAAATTCCTTGCTACTTATATAAGAATTTTTTTAAAAATATTTTGGCTGAATTTGTTCCCAATCAATGTTGCTATGTCTTGCACTTTACAGTAGTAACTTAATATAGTAAAAGTTTTTCATTTCAACATTTCAACATTTTCAATACAGATTGAGCCCAAAATTTCCACTGCTAAGTGGGACAGCTGTTAAGTGAGATTTTGTTCCATTGTATAACCTTTCTTGCCACAGTTGTTCAGTGAATCACGGCGGTTGCTAAGGTAGTCATGATTGTTAAGTGAATCTGTCTTTTCCATTGACTTTGCTTGTCAAAAAGTCACAAAAGTTGAGCACATGACCCATGATCCTTCAGCTAGTTGCCAAGTGTCCAAATTCTGATCATGTGATCATGGGGATGCTACAATGGTCATATGACATCTCTTACTCTCTTATAAGGATGGAGATCATGGCAAGAAACCAAGCAGGATGAAACTGGAACATATAATTCTTACCTAAAAGCAAATTTAGCTCTGTAGCAAAAATTACAGCATTTCATTAGCAATAGCATTTAGACTTATATACTGTTTCATAATGCTTAACAGCCCTTTCTAAGTGGTTTACAGAGTCAGCATATGGTCCCCGACAATCTAGGTCCCCATTCTACTGACCTCGGAAGGATGGAAGAGTGATTCAACTTTGACCAATCAGAATTGAATTTCTCATAGTGAATGGTAAGTTAGCCTGCAATACTGCATTGTATTCACCATGGCTAAAAATAATCTTGCCTTATTGACTCACCACTGCTCACACACCATTCAAGAAACAGCAGAAGGCGAGTATTTCCCTGGCACAGCATATAGTCTTCTATCAGTAAGGGAGCCATTGTTGCTAGTGTGGCAATAGCAAGAAGCTGCAATTCTTCATACTGGGCTGCAGACATACCAAGTACTCCTCCCTTTTCGTTTGGTTTTAAATAATTAAACAAAGCCAGTATAACCTTACCCTCATGCAACAGCTAAATAAGAAAAGGAGATAAAATATAATTTGAAAAGAGAAATCAATTTGGATAAAAGGGTAATAATAACAATATATTTTTGACCTTCTTTTGTTAGTATACAGAAAGCATATTTTGTTATGTTTTGTGTAAAATTTGAAATGTGATGCTCCCTGTATCTATTGGTTTGCCAATTTTGATAGGTTACAATGCATGTAGAAAAGGAGTAAAATTTATATCTGCTGATACCAGTCATTCACAACCACAACTACAATCAACAGCCACATTCTCATCCTCCCTCCCCCAATGAGTACTTTTATTGTATTCCTCTGATTATTTTCTTTAGGAAGTGGGTATGCAGGATACAATCTATTTAAAACTGTTGTTCTATATTTTGTATTTGACAATAAAGTGTTCCTACTTGGCTCTATGAACTTATACAATTACTGGGCTATTAATTTCCCTCTAAACATACTAAAGTTACTTCAGAATAACATTCTTGTGAAGGAGGGGAAATATTTGCTTATCGATTTTGACATCTAGAAGTGACATAATTAACATGAAATTTTTTGGTGCTAGTAGCTGAACGTATACCTGTGCTTAGGGTGGGATTCAAATTTATTAACAACCAGTTTTTGTAGGCGTGGCCTAATTTGTGGGTGTGGCTTGGTGGTCATGGCTTGGTGGTCACAGGATAGCAGGCGTACTTGGTGGTCATATGACTGGGTGAATGTGGCCAACTTGATGTCACTCACATGCAGAGGCACCTTGCCTGGCTTCTTCTCAGCCCTCCCCTCCCAGCCAGTCCTCGCTTCGTCTTTCATGTTATGGTGAGAGAGGAAGTTTTTTCAAAGTCATCTTCCCTTTGATACTAGCCAATAAGATGAGATTTTGCTATCAGAAGACCTGATGGACATTTCCAAATATTGTTTATCACCATTCTCTTGGAAAGACTGAGTGCAGAGATTTATAAAGAATAACAGAATTGGAAGAGACCTTGGTGGTTTTCTAGCAACCCCTGCTGAAGCATGAGACCCTATAGTATTATGGACATTTTTTTTTGTTAAAAACCTCCAGTGAATGTATACCCACAATTTCTGAAGGCACCCCATTTCTCTGATTAATTGTTCTCACTGTCAGGAAATTTCTTCTTATTTCTAGGTTGGATCTGTTTGATAAGTTTCCATCTCACAGTTACTTCCAGTTGAGCCAGGCACCATCTATTCTATACATTTTTTCTTGCCTGTGTAAAATCTTAGTTTACTCTCCATTAAATTGTTCTCGAGTGGTATTCAGTTTACTACAATGGTTTTTGCATACATCTCTGCTTATACTGATAAAGATTATTCTTTTTGAACATTAAAGCATACAGTCAAGCAAATATTTCCAATCCTACAATTGAAAACACATTTGAAAGATATTTTCAAAACAGTAAGTCAGTGGATGTCTCACTATTCTTTCTCTTCTCCTTTAATTAAATCTTTCTGCTTTATATATTTTTTTCTTTGGCCTTATTGCAATATTCCAAAATTTTCACAGATCCTTCACAAAGAATCATTTCTAATTTAACTGGAATACAAAACAATCTTTTTGGTCTGGAATTCACATTCACACCCCTTAGCTCCTCAACACTTTCCAATATTTTCCTTTCTTTTCTGTTATGTACAGAAATGTGCTTCTCTTTTACTGCTCTTTTCAAATTAAACCTCCCCTGATGCCTAAACCTGCATTTAATTCAGATAAACCCGAAAGACAATACTTTTTCCTAAGTTGTCAAAATGGAAAGTGCTCCAAAGGAAATTACTCAGAAGGGTGATATTAGCAATTCATAAATATCTTGCTCTCAGAAAAGATGGGGACTTAACAAACTATTTAAGCAATGCATGATTAACTGCATAGCACCAAAAGGCAGATGACTTGCTCATTGAGACCAACAGTGATGCAAGCAAAAATCAGTCTTGTTAAAGACCTGGTCACACTGCAAGAACTTTGCTATAGCGTTCCTTGAACGGTAGGAAGAGGGGGACAAATTTCGACACCGCTCGTCACCGCGCACAAAATTAGAAAAAAATTTGAAAACACGGGCGTTGCCTTAGCGGTGCACCGCTGAAGCCGGCGTTGCTTTAGCGTTGGTTTAACGGTAGGGAACGTTGGTTTAGCGGTGACGCGAGCGTTGATAAAGCGGTGTTCTGCGCATGCATGCGTTGGCTCGGTGGGGGTTTGAAGTAATTGATTTAGCGACATGCCGCTTTGGACTACCGTAATGGAGCTGTACGGATCGCTTGATAAAGTTCTCAAATTCGATAAATTCGGAAGCAAATTCGATACAAGAGATGTCTGCACTCAATGGCTATTCCAAAAGGGCTACTGGTCCATTTCTCCCCGTATTTATAGCCAAATTCTGGTTCCGCTCCAACACCTCCATACCAACGCCAAACCAAAGTTCATCACCGCAATGGATCGCTGCTTCAACGCCTGACACCGTTCCAGGAATCCCGTGTCCGCTCGTAAAACGCTTACAACCGCTCCACCAAAGTTAGTGCAACGTTTAATCACCGCCCAGGCAAAGCTTGCAAAACAGCGGTGGTCCAGCGTTGAAGATTTCTGCGTTGGCCTAGCGGACCCAAGCGTCCACGAACTTGCGCCTAGCAGTACCAAACTTTGACCGGGCGTTGTTGGAGCAGTGGTGAACTTTGCCAGAGCGGAAAATTGTGCGCTCCTCACCGCTCGCAATATTTTGTGCAGCTCAAAACTTTCGGAGCGGTAGGAGGGACTATAAGCGGAGGCCGAGCGTATATGGCGTTGCCTTAACGGAGGCCAATTTCTGTTAAACGGTGGTGAACGGTTACGAGTGGTGATGATTTTTTTTCACCGCTCCAGGACCGCTATAGCAAAGTTCTTGCAGTGTGACCAGGCCTTAAGAAAGGCTGTCTAATAAAAAAGTACCCAGGTCTTTTCTTATTATAAAATCATCCTGGACAGCTATGGAATTTTCTCCCCTCCCTCTTTTGGGAAGATTTACAAAAAACTTCCAGCCAGGTTTGCCCTGCAGCCTCGCCCACCTCTGCTGGCAGCTCCAGCGGTTTGGCTTTTACCTTACCCAACCTTCCTCCTGTGGCTGGTGGCAGAGGGGAAGGCTAGCTTCCTCAGCTCCAGCAATGCCGTGTGCCAAGTCCCAATCTGGGGCTCACCATAACTGGGGGGGGGGAGCAGTGGTGGTGGTGGCATGCTCCAGTTGTTTTCAATGGTGAGAGGGGCTGCAGAGCCTCACTCGCCGATGGAAAGGTTCTTGCTGAGAAGGCAATCAGTGGTGGCACATCCCAGAACTTCCCGGCAATGGGGAGTTTTCTTGGGTTACTTTGGTAGCAGTAACTGTGGCGGCAAAAGGCAAGGGGGGAAGGCAAGCGGCAGGGGTGGCAGTGCGCCCTGGAACTGCGCCAGTGGTGGGGAATTTCCTTGGCCAGCTTCGGTGGTGGCCTTTGCTGCAAAAAGCGAGGGGGGGGGGAAGGTGAGCAGCAGCGATGGCAGCGCATCCCGGAACTGTGCCGGTGGTGGGCAGTTTTCTTGGGTGGCTTCAGCAGAGCAGAGCACACAATGGCAGCAGTGGAGGGTATTCGCCCTGATCCAACCACGGCAGCACCAGGGGGAAGAGAACATTCTCTTCTCTCTCAGCCAGTATGGCCATGGCCCCGCAGCTTCTTCGTGGCTGGAGGGAGAAGGGAGCATTCTCCTTCTCCCCCTGGATATGAAGAAGCCACAGGATCCATGGCCGTGCCGCTGGGAGAGAAGAGGACATTTTCCTTCTCTCCATGGCCACAAAGAAGCCGTGCGGATCCATGGCCATGCCGGCTGGGAAAGGAACGTTCTCCTTCTCCTCCTGGCCATGAAGAAGCTGTGGGGGATCCATGGCAATGCTGGCTGGGAGAGAAGGGAACTCCTTCTCTCCCAGCCAGCACAGCCATGGATCCCCATGGCTTCTTCATGGCCAGGGGAGAAGGAGAACATTCCCTTCTCTCCCAGCCGGCACAGCCATGGATCCCCATGGCTTCTTTGTGGCCATGGAGAGAAGAACATTCCCTTCTCTCCCAGCCAGTGCGGCCATGGATCCCCGCAGCTTCTTCGTGGCCAGGGTAGAAGGAGAACATTCCCTTGTCTCCCAGCCAGCATGGCCATGGATCCCTGTGGCTTCTTCGTGGCCAGGGTAGAAGGAGAATGTTCCCTTCTCTCCCAGCCAGCATGACCATGGATCCCTGTGGATTCTTCGTGGCCAGGGTAGAAGGAGAATGTTCCCTTCTCTCCCAGCCAGCATGGCCATGGATCCCTGTGGCTTCTTCGTGGCCAGGGGGAGAACATTCTCCCAGCCAGCATGGCCATGGCCATGCGGTGGGGGGGCAGCTAGGAAGCTAGGTCGCGGTAAAGCAAGCCAGGCAAACCCGGGGACAGGGAGGAACAGCGTAGCGGCCTAGGCCAGCTCAGGAGTCAATTTGACTGGGGTTGCTTGTAGGCTCACTCACCCAGGGAGATGGTGGAAGGCAGGCAACAATGGTGGGCAAAGGCAGGTTAGCAAAGGCAGGTGGGATGAGGATTACTGGGCAGAGTGGGGTGAGTGGACAGGCAGGAAGGGGCAGGACCAGCCAGTGGTGTGATTTATCAGGTCTTCATACTGCACAGAATCATAACAACTGGTTCCACTGAACTGGCCCAAACTGGTAGAATCCCACCCCTGTCTGTGCTGTCAATTTCAGCATAGATATATATTTACAGATGTATTAATAGACTTCTCTGAAAACATGTAGTATTAAAAGTTTTGAGGAATTATGATGTCTTTCAATTACTTTATGACCTACCTGAACAGAACATAAATCTTTTGCTAGTACAGTAAGCATGTTAAGCAGCAGCTTTTTCAGCTCGAAGTCTTCATAACAGGAAGTAAGCTTAAGACCTTTTACCAAAGGACTATGACTTTTCACTGTGAATGAAATTAAACACATTTTATAAGTAAAAATCCATAATTCACATTTACATCATAAAGTATTAATGGTTAAAACACTTACCTTCATCAAAAGTAGCAAATAATATTAATTGTTTGGAAAATCCAGTTTCCTAAACATACATACACATAAAGTTAAGATATGTAGAAAAACTGTTGTATTTATATTTGTGTTATTTTTAAATTTATAATAGATATAATATATAATATAATTATAATAGCACATGAAAATATTTTAAATAATGGATGGATAAATAGAATTTACCTTTTAGAAAATATAAATGGAATTTGTAAATCAATGTAGCTGTTCACAAACATTTGAAATCGACCAATTTAGGATTATTTTTGTTCAGGTCTTAAAAAGTAACAGAATTATTAATTCTAGTGATATGGCAAAAGGCAGAGTGCTGGGATAAGGAAAGGATTAGATCCAATTCTGAAGATGTAATATAATTTCCCAAATCCTTGAAAAATAAATAATGTCTCCATAAAAACAATGTTATATACAGAACAATTAAAAAAAACAAAACCAGGCATTTTATTGCTCTTGGTCGGAAAGGTAGACTTACAAGAAAGCTTTCTTATGATCAATGAGGAATTGAGCACCTATTAAAAAGTTAGATCCTGATCAAAAGACTTATATTAGGCCAGAAGATATAATCTTGCAGTCAGAATTTGCCCAAGGCAAAGTGTGACAGTATAAAATGATAGCTGAATAACAAAAGGGAAAAAAAAGAAACAAAGGTAGTATTTTGAGTTCATAAGTCATTGAAAAGTAAAAATGATGCAGGCTTTTATTATTCATACCTCCTAAGCATTTTTTTACAGCAAATTCACCTCTTTTTGTCAGCTGGATAACAAGATACTCCACAATAGTATTCATTACATAAATATGCAAACTAATGCATAGTAGCAGAAATATGGGTACTTTGATAAGATGATACAGGAAAGTATATTTTTAATACAGGATAAAAGCACTAAGGTAAAAGCACACACATGCAATAAAAGGAAAAAAGAAAAACATGTTATTTGATTCAATGATATTTTGCAAAGTTATTAGGTGTAAAATTTATATTTCATTTTAAGGTAAGAGAAAAAGTTAAGATTAGAAGATTACCATCTCTTCAACAAGTTATTTAGTGATGATTCATAGGAGTTAATTTCTTACCTTCTGGGTTAAATCTTTATTAAGATTTAATAAACCATTTTTTAATAAAGTAAGATCTTATTATGCCTGCCATATTTAACTGCCATCACTGAAAACATTTATATGTTTTTCTCTGCAATATATAATTCCAAGACAAGAAATAATTATTTCGGAAAAGATAAATGTGTTTTAGGGAAGAAAGGCTGTGGCTATATTAAAAAAGTTGGCAATATGATGTTAATATGTAACTAATTCTCAATATTTACTTTTAATTGCCCAAAATTCAAAATGAAATATACATACAATCATTGGAGCTCCTGGGTTCTGAGCAACAAGAGTAGCTATCACCAAAATGTCATTTCTTAACTGACGATCATAATGGCGGAAACCGTGTATAAGTAAATTTGTAAATGCTTCCTTCAGAGCACTAAGTAAAATAACACAATTCTATATTTTAATACCTATGCTTTTTCTAATTGAAAATCATTCCTAAATACTGAAAAATCTAAACAGTACTTAGTGGTCCTCACTTAAAGACATTTATTCAGTAACTGTTGAAATTTAAGACAGTGTTGAACAAATGGTAGATCCTCTAAATTACAGTCACTGATCCTCTAAATCAGGGGTCCCCAACCACCGGGCCCCGGACTGGTACCGGTCCGTGGAACATTTTCTACCGGGCTGCTGGTTTGCTGGGTGCCACCATCTTGTTTTGATGAGAAAGTGCTTCCGGTGAGCTTTTCCGGTTGGAAAGCGGCGTTTGGGTCCTGAAGGAATCCTCGCGCCTTAGTTTCATTGAAGGGGGGGCGGCTTCGAACAAAACTAAGGCGCGAGGATTCTTTCAGCACCCAAGGCAAGGCGAGCCGAGCGACCATCCTGAAGCCATCCCGAAGCCCATCGACAAAGGTACAAAGGAGGAGTTGAAGGTGGCGGGGAGAAGCGGGGGACGGCTGGCTGACCGGTCACTCAGCTCACCTTGCCATGCGTGCTGATGCTGATACCGGGCCGCGGATCATTTTGTGATGCTGGTACCGGGCCATGGCACAAAAAAGCTTGGGGGCCACTGCTCTAAATTATAGTCCTTTAAATTACAGTTTCTGCAGCATTTCCATGTCATGTTTTTCATATTTTTGTTCTTTGGTTTAATATACACCAACCAATAAACATTGCATAGCAAAGGTTTAGAAAGCAGAAAGTAGTTAGTCTATAATCTATTGATTTTAGTATTTTATTAATGCAATAAATAATTAATTGTATATCAATAACTAATTCAAATAG
Source organism: Hydrophis major (assembly GCA_033807585.1). Classification (NCBI taxonomy): domain Eukaryota; kingdom Metazoa; phylum Chordata; class Lepidosauria; order Squamata; family Elapidae; genus Hydrophis; species Hydrophis major. The sequence goes on from CM066343.1 coordinate 106,944,608, forward strand.
AAACATTAGAAAAAAAGCTTGTTCTACCTTTCTTTTTAATGTATATGAGAAATAGAAGTTAAAAATGCCAGCTTCTAATTTATAAACTAATATGTAAAATCTAGGTTTATATATAGTATTGTAAATAGGCTTAACTGTACACATTCCCAGTTACTGAGCTGTTCAATAATTTGTTCCTTGGAGGTTTTTTCTAATAAATTCCAAAGGATTTCCGAGGAACGGAATAATAATTGCCCAGAGGGGTCAACATCATTCAGATGAGAACATAATATTCTTGGCGCTTGAGCTTTCATCATAAGTTTACAATTTGCTTCTGAAATACAAAAGGATTGATAATTAACTCCCTTCAAATTGCCAGCATTTTACTGTAAAATAAAATAAAATAGATAAGGATTAGCTACAAAATTTTTAAAATATAAATCATACTAACCAGAAATAAAATAAAATAGATAAGGATTAGCTACAAAATTTTTAAAATATAAATCATACTAACCAGAAATAGACAGATGTTGCAAAGCTTTGATGATCCATAATTTCTCAGAAAGTTGATTTTCAACTAGTGTTAGGGATGAAACCACAGTCTCTGCTAAACCTCCTAATTCTACAATCTGCTTTTTATAATTTGCACTTGTAGGTTGATAACCTGTATTAAGAAAATTGGAAGAAGTCCATCAAATTACTTAAGGCAAACTATTTTTTTTTCTGATTTTATTTATTCATTAGATTTATAGCCTGCTGTCCTCCAAGAATTAATGGCAAATGAATTTCAATGTCTGAGAATAGAATTAACTACAGCTAGTCCTCAAGTTATGACCACAATTGAGCCCAAAATTTATGTTGATAAGTGAGTTTCTTGCCACAGTAGTTAAGTGAATTATTGCAGTTAAGTTAGCAACGTTAAGTGAATTTCCATTGAATTTGCTTGTTAGAAGGTCACAAAAGGTGATCAAATGATCCCAGAATATTGCAACTATTATGAACCAGTTACTAAACATCTGAATTTTGATCATGTAACATGGGAATGCTGCAAAGGTTGTAAGTGTGAAAAACAGTGCAGTCACTTTTGTTTTTTTGAAAATTTTATTTGGGTTTTCACAAAAACAAAATACAAATAAAACATCTTTTTTTGCAAATAGCATGGTCCCAGGTTATTACTTCTTCATACAGACACAAATTTAATTTCATGCTCATTTTTATGTCCTATTCCATATCTTATTACTGTTTTATATTTTCTACAGTTTTTCCCCTCTTTTAATTTTCTCAACTTTATTTTAATTATCTCATCTCAATTCAAATCATTATATTTGTACTTTTGTCTGTCCTGTTTCAATTTCATATTATCTTTTCTCATTAAACTATTTTTTCCCTGTAGTTACTAATTGGAATATGACACCTTTATATCTTTTAATTTTATCCATTCAAACTCTTATTTAAGCTTCAGTGTATATCTTTAAGATTATAGCATTCAATATAATACGTAACTTCCAATCAAATTCTGCTTGGTACATTCTTAAAATACACACTATATTCTTAAAAAGAAAAGATTATATATATATGTAAATAAAACACACATTGCATTCCAATTCAATTCTATCATTAATGTTCATTAAAATCTTAACATCTTTAACATTTCTTTCCAATTAAATATCACACTTCCTTGGGAACACTTATAAACTTTCCATAATTAATTCTTTTTTTTCCATATTTCTCACTTATATTTTTATAAATCATTAATAATTAAAATGTGCCCATTTAATTCTCTCATTCACTTTAATTCATTTATTTATTAACAAACATTCCACTACATTACAGTGAATATTTTATCCATCATTTTAGTCATATTTTCTAAAATTATTTCTATTTGTAATATAACAATGCTATCTTATGTACCTTTGCAGAATCCCTTTTACAATTAAATTTTCACCCATTATCTCTAAACAAGCTTATGGTTACAATCCTTATATTTTTCCCCTGTTTCTCTATATCTTGTTTCTGTCTTTTACAACTTCTTTTCCTAACCTTCTTCCCCCTCTTCTCCTCCCTCCCCTTTTTACCCCCTCGTCTCTCTACTTCTAATTCTCTCATCTGTAACCCCCTCTTCTGTTGCTTTCTAATATTATACTTATCTTTCAAATTCTTCTTCTTCTTTCTGGTTGTTTTTTTCTCGTCTTAAACCTTTCACTCTCTTTCCCCCCTTTCCTTTTTTCCCCCTACTTAAAATTATTTGATCATTAAAGATGGCTTCTTCTTTGTCCCAATCTTCTTGTTTTGCAAGCGTTTCTTGTTGTTTCTCATAGTTCCTGGTCTCCATTTCTAAAAATTGAAATATGAAGCCAAAAGAACCTCTCCCTTCTTGTGCATCTTCTTTCCATTTCTTAAGTTCCATTTTCACTTCTAAGAGTGATGCCATTTTAAACACTTTTAAACAACCACCTGGTTAATTTTAGTCATTTAGATGCAAAAAACAAAAATCACCAAGTAATCCAAACAATCCAAGGCTGTTTCTTCTTGCTTCTTTTTTCCACTTTCTCTTCCTGGGGTTCTATTATTTTGTTGCCAAGTTTCAGTTAAAATGTATCTTTGGGGAATCTTGTAAAAGTTTCACTGTAAGTTCCTTTTAGTTACAGTTCCATTCCTTAGTTCCAGGCAGTCTCCTCCATTTTTCCAGATCCTGCCCCGTTATTCTTTTTTTTTCCTCCTTTCCTGCTTTTAAAAACTTTTAAATATCCAGAAATCTTTCTTATCCCTTTGACTTTTATTTTCAGCTTAGATTCCTATTAATGTAAAAGTGGATTTTTCCCCCAATTTCTTGCTTAAGTCTCTTAGCTGTCAGTATAAGGAAGGGAAGAAAAAAAAAACCTAATCCTTTCCCTTCTCTCTCTCTTTCGCAGCTTCAAAATCTTCTTTGGGAACAATGTTATTTAATTTAAATTCAAGGGTACCTTATATTGTTGCTTTTTCAGTTTAACCCAGTCGACCAAAACTTTCTCTTCTTATCTTCCTCCTGCACATTCTTTCCCAGTTCTGTTCTTCTTTGAGGTGGCCATTTCTGACCACCGCTGTAACCGCCTTTGGAGAAGGGAGTAATGGCCAGCTGGGGAAGAGAGATGCGGCTCTCCTCGACCCTGCTGGCAGTCTCCCCCCTCTTCACCACCTCTACGGGGTGGCTTAGCCCCGAAACCAGCCGGCTTGGGGCGCTCTGGCAGCAAGCACAGAATGAAACTGGGCACGATCGCGGATTTCGGTCTATCGCCGACAAGACTCAAACCGGAAGCCAACAGTGCAGTCACTTTTTAAAGTGCTGTTATAACCTTGAACAATCACTAAATGAACTGTTGTAAATCGAGGACTACCTATAATTTAACAATTTAACTACCACACTGCATTCCCAAGCATCAAGATCACTGACAATAATAGTTAACTTAATTTTCAGCTAAACAAATATATAAAATGTTTTTTTAAAAAAGCTAGCTTTTTTTTAAAGTCAGGCTATTATTTGCATAAAGATAAAATTATGAATATTTATGTCTGTCCAATGCATCAATGTTGGAGATATATGGATTTTCAATGGAACGATCTATTACATTTAGAAAGCACACAATAACTTCTTTAGAAATAATTAAATTTAACAAGATATGAGAAAGATGAGTAGTCTAGTAAAGTAAATTTATTACTTTATTATAAACAAAAGTACAAATGCATTTGTGATCTAATTCAGTTTTACTCAAAATAAGCATAGCAAAGAAACAGTGGTTACGTACATTTTCTTCATCACACCTCTAGTACAGTATATTGTTTGACATTTCATTCAGACATCTGAGGCATAATGGTTGAAATATATTTGTAAAGATAAATATTTCCTCTGTCCAGTCGTATCCTACTCTAGGGGGCAGTGCTATCTCTGCTTCTCAGCACAGGGAACCAATGTTGTCCAAAGACAATTTCCATGGTCATTGATCAGCATGGCTATATGCCCGTGATGGCTAACCTATGGCACACATGCCGGAAGTGGCACGCAGAGCCATTTCTGCCGGCACACAAGCCATCATCCGTAACTGAGCCACTGTGCATGCATGCGCGCCTCCCAACAGCCAGTTGTCGGGTATCTGCCACACATGCAGAGGGGGCAGGGGGGACAAGATGCGCATGCATGCAGAGAGGCACATGGAGCACATAGGAGGGGTCACACGCGCATGTGCAGAAGTGTGCAATGTGCGTGGGGGAGCCTTGCACATGCATCAGCAGGGGGGCAGGGGGTGATCACTTTCAGCATGCGACAATGAAAAGGTTAGCCATCATTGCTATATGCCAAGATGCACAGAATGCTGTTACCTTCCCACTAAAGTGGTACTTATTTACCTATTTGCATTTGCAGGATGGGTCAACTATATAAGATTTCATATGAAATATCTATATTCTACATGATATTACAGATTTTCCTCAATCAATTTATTAGTCTCTCATTTACTATATGGACAGGCTGTTCATATTTTTAACATTGTGGTAAACTAATTTTATTAAGATATATCAAATAAGATATATCAAAATAACTCTTACCTTCAAATTCTTTTACTGATGGCTCAGCATGGTAAAAGCTAATTATGCACTTACATATTTGTATTCTTATTTGAGAACATGGCACTCTGATCAAGTAACCTGAAACAAAAAGAAAATTGTAATACATTTTTATGACATTCTGTTGCATGAGTTTTATTCATTTATTTATATATAACATTATATGCATTTCTTCTTGTTACAATGTTTTGTTTCCAGAGCTAAGGAGGAAGAAACTATCCCACTATATTAATACTATTTCTCTCTTTCTCGTTCTCTAAAATTATAACCATTGGGCTAATAACTATTTAAAATTACAATGGCACTGAGAAAAGTGACTTATGGCTACTTCTCATGCTTATGACCATATTTAATGGTCATTAATGATGGTTGCAGTGTCTGAGGGTTCTGGAATTATCATTTGCAATCTTCCTAGGACATTTCTGACAAGCAAAGTTAATGGGGGAGAACAGATTACCTTAACAATTGCATGATTCAGTTAACAACAGTAGTGATTTGTTTAATAACCATTGTAAAAAAAATCATAAAATAGGGCATGGTCAATTAATAGCTCTGATGCTTAGCAATAGAAATTTTGGGCTTTATTGTGGTTGTAAATCAAGGACTATCTGTATATCAGTGGAACTTTCTTTTTTAAATCTCTTCTCCACTTTTTATCATCAGTACTGATTTGAAAATATGAAATAATCCTAAATAGAAGCAAATTCTACTCTTATTACTGTTATTTCCAATTTGGTACTTCCTCGATGAGATGATTTACTACTCCATTGATATCAGTTAGCATAACTCATTATTATTATTTCTTAATAATTTGAGGAATGCAATTTATTTTTTGGGGGGAAGATGAATGGTCCTCAATTTATCATTGATAACTTAACAGTCATTCCAAATATGATGGGCTCCATATAGGTGCAATACATCCCAAAAAGCTTTTCTGGCTGTTGTAAAATGCCATCACCCTGCTTTTAATTAGAATAACAACTAGCTCATCTTTGTAGCTGGTTGCAGTGTCCCATGGTCATATGAACAAAATTCATGAAGGATTTTTTTGCCAGTTTCCAGCATTTTTTGTCAATTTCTGGCAAAAAGCATAATTCAGAAGAATGGGTTTGAATTAAAAGCACTGCATTTGTTTAATGAATATGGATTTTCTTAATATTGCAATGATTCACTCAGTAATATTGCAAAAAAAACCAAACTCAAATAATTTGTCCAATCACCCCAGTGTGTCAAGTTATAAATGTAACAAATTGTGGTCATAAGTTGAGGTTGTTATATAAGGAAGGTAAGTATGTTTACATCTAATATTACCAAATTGTGCAATTGATTCTTGAACTTCTTTAGCATACTTTCCTTCATCAGATAACTTCTTTTTGTAAAATGGTAACCTGCAGAATTAAATGTATCAATTATTACAGATGCATTTCAAAAAGCATGAGAGAAATAATGATAAACACTTGAATATTTATTACAATTTTTATGAAAAGATAAAAACTGTTTTCACTTTAATATTTTGTAGATCTGCCAAATATATATGGATTATACATTTGAATATCACGTTAATGTTGTTTTAAATAGAAAAGTAAAATAGAAATAAATTATTTTGCCTAAATAAATAAACTTAAATAATACACCAATCAAGATTGTGCACTGTTATTAATATTTGAGATGAAATAAATGTATTATTCTTTAAATAGAGTCAGGTTCATATAACCAGACCTATATGGGTAAGGTTCAAGCTCACTACTTCATTATATTTTGCCTATTATACAAAAATCTCTCCAGATTGCCAATCTTAGCCTGAGAACATATAAATAAGGGTCTAACGAGCTTAAGGTATGTGTGGGGGTGTCCGTTCTGGAACTCTTGCAATTGCACAAAGGCTTGAGGTTAATTCTGTACTTGCAGTGTCCCTACAGCCTGACTAGGTGTTTCCAACAAATAGTGACTATTTGCCACTCTGTTTATTATTAAAAGAAGTCATGTTTACAATATACAATAATTAATGTTAAAAAAATGAATCTGGTTCTACAAGTAGTCTCAACAGAGTCTAAATCATATACTGCAGAGATCCCCAACCTTTCTGGATTGGCAGTCTGGAGTGAGATGGGTTTGTGGGAGGGGCAGGCTTGTGTGAATAGGACCATGAGTGCTGAGTAATGCTTGCATGAATAAGAATTGTGTGTGCACTCAAGTGGTGGCCAATAGGCCATGTCCTAGTATTGGGCCACGTTCCATAGGTTGGAGACTTCTGATATACAGTATGCAGCGTGTGGATACATGCAGTCTGATAAGCATTTGTGCAGCTGTTGGCATTTTTCATCTCTGAGTAGCTTGAGATTTAGATAAGTATGAATTGGACCCTGGGCTTTTCCAATCTTAGTCTAATATTCTAAAATAGTGCAATCCTCTAGCTGTATAGCAACTCTATTGGGGATGAAGAAAAACACTGAAGAAAAACATTAAAATATGTTTTAATGTTACTAAGTTATTTAAAACATGTAGTAATAAGCTTCGGTTCATTCCTCTCTTCAGGAAATAGCAATGAAATGTTTAGATTTTACAACTGCATTATTATAATAAGTGAATATGTACATGCCCACTGTGTGGCAGCAAAGTTAAATATAAGCAAAAGAGAAAACAGAAACATACTTAAGGATAGTCTCGGTACATCATTCAAGACTGAGAATACCTTTAGCACTTTTAATAAGTAGATCTCCTAAGATCCATAATATAATATTTACTAAGAATGATTAGGAGATCTACTTATTAAAAGTGCTAAAGGTATTCTCAGTCTTGAATGATTGTTCTAGGAAAACTAGCACACAATTGCTGTTTAAGTGTGATATGTAGGACAATAAACAGAAATGCTTGACTGAGTTCCTAAATATTTGATACTGGGCTAATTGAATTCTATTAAGCTATTAAAATACTGGCAACAGTTAATAAAAAGTGTGGGATCTTATATATTAGAAATACTTTCTATTGATTTATTTTTTATTTAGTTTTTCATTAATTTTACTGAATCCGCAAATGTAGATAAAGATTTTCTATATCTGAATGATATATAAACTGAGGATTTTCTCTTTCAATTAATTTTGAATGAAATGTAACATAATCTTTTCTCAGTTTATTTAATATAATCATAATTTATGGAGAATATTTTCCCCGATATCTAATAACAATCTAAATGTTGAAATCATGCGCTTTTGCTAAAATAAAGATAAATGTATATTATTTCTGGCCACTAAAACTAGACGGCTAGTTAATATCAGAATAAAACAGAAACATTAATTAAGTACTTACCCATACAATTTAAGAATTTCACATGTAATTTCTATAAAAACATTGTCCACTTGAATTTTCTCCACACATAAGTTTAAAATTTTAGAGATCTGTGCTAAATCATTCAGAGGCTTATAATGATTAACAATCAAGGAAAATGATAGAAAACAAAATTTTACATAACATTTTAAATTAAAAACAAACAAACAAACCAAAATTCCAAACTTTATTTGTAAAATTAATAACAATTTTAATGTTGGTGTGCCAGAATTCTAAAGAAGATAAATCTTTCAGAATTACTTAATCTCAAGTCTCAGAGTAACACCCTTTTTTCCAAATAATATTTTAGTAATTAATGAAAATAGCTGAATAGAATCTCAATTCTAAAATATATTTAGTGCTTTCCAAATTAGTTAGAAACAATTCTCGTTGCTCTCAGACAACAGTCCATTAAATACACTTACTGGGAATTGCAAACCATAATCTAATATATTTGGGGCGTGCCAGATTAGAAGAGACAGCTCTAATGAACATATCAGCTACCCAAAATAGCCATATTGGTCATATAATAGCAAAATAATCCTAGATTGTATGATATTTTCCCATTTCCAATTATAAAATAACTACATGTATGAGATTCTGTCCTACATAAAATACAGTGGAACCTCGGGTCGCGAATGCTTCTGTTTGCAACCAAATTGGGTGGCGAACAAAAAATCCACCCGATTTTTGAATCGGGTCACAATTGAAAAATAGGGTAGCAAACAAAATTGGTGTGGAAAGATTTGCTTTCCGTGACGATTTTCCCTTCGGCGCCAATTTTTGGGTGTTATTTTTGTCCGTGCATGCATAGACAGTCATGTTTCCAAAATCCTGGAATGGATTACAGTCATGACTCCAGGCTCCACTGTATGCAGAAGTAAATCCTATTCTATTCTACACTACACACAATATATAGAAGTAGATTTTATGAAAAACATAAGAATTTAAAATTACTATTACATATCAAATTTATATCATAATCTATCAATTAATGCAAGCAACTGAACAGAGAAAACAAGTAGGATTTTGACAATAAACAGGAGTAAAACACAATAAAAAGAGAGAAATGACCATAGAACAGGGTGTTTTATAAAACTGTGTGTTCAGCTGAATATATAGGATACATCTGATGAGTCAGTAAGCAACATTACTCAGACTCATAAGACATGTTTTATAAAATAATTCAGCTGCCTCCCATGGCTATTACCAGAGAACTCTGAACCATAAAGCATCAACTGCACAATGCAGGGCAGATCATTTCTTATATACATTCTTGTCAGCAATAAAGATTTTAAACTATTCATATCTGTCAATCTTCTGCCAGGTTGGGCCGCTTAGAAGAGTTAAATGTCTGGAAAGCTAAGACTGTCATGTTCTGGTGTAAAGCTTCACAATGAGAGCTGAAAAGGTAATATCCAGAGTAATGCTAATTGCAATGATGTGTCTGAAAATGCCAACTGTGGATTAGAGTGATTTACAGTTTATAAAGATTGTAAGGAAATATACATAAAACAATGGGAGCATACTAAAGGAATTTGGCAATACATGATAGGAACTGATTTAAGAAAACAATTCTCCATGAAAAAAAAAGAAAGCCCAATGGATAAAGGCTACTAAAAGTAAGATACATAAAATATTCTGTACCTCTGAAACAGCCTTCAGTAGAAAACATACTTACATGTATTCACAAACACACACATTGCAGAACAGAAGACAGGAAGTAGGAGAGCCCTAAAGGGCAGAGGGGATGCAGCTGTGCCCTTCAACATACAAGATTTACAGTACTTGGCAATTCATTAGAATGAAGAACTGAAATAAACCTGTGCTGACTGGACCTACCGGCCTGTGAAATTTGCTGCTTGGTAATATAGGTTAAAATGTGACATAGCAGCTGTCAAGACATATCCAATCTACAATCTTTTATTGCTAATATACACCAGGACAAGTAAAACAGCAAATGAAATTATAGTCATGTAATAGATCTTAAAGATCTAGCAAGGAAACTGAAAGACCTGGCATTATTATCAGTCTTTCTACTTCACAGGCATTAGTCAAACAAGAGAGAATATACAATACAATATTGCAAATGAATTGATACAATGACAATATTACCAGTGGGAGAAATTTAATTTCTGTGACTTTCTGGACATTTAGCCATAGAATGCCAAGCTTGACCAGGAAGACTTTAAATGAGATCCTATACATGGATTTGAACAAAAAAAAATCCTGAAATAGATCTCAAAAGAAGATTTGTGTACTGTACAAGATGTTGGCAGCATTGTTAACATGGAGCTCACTGAAACATTCATAAAGAGCTTTGGCTTATAAAGTTGATGGGTCTTTTTGGGTTAATATCAAAGAGAGATTATCAACAGTATGGATCAGCTTTGGTTTGAAGGCTTAACACATCTTACTGACTTGCTTCATTCCCATAACAGCCAGATTGGTGTGGTATAGATTAAAAAATATATAAAGTAGTAGTAATCCAATTTTTATTCATATATTTTTATCTTATATAATGATTACAATATAATTAATTAATAAATTATAATTATATTACAATATAATTTAGTAAATAAATAAATGTATCAATTTAAAATAGATACAATATTGTTTTGCCTTTTTCTGCTCATGGAAGTATTTTTGGTTTCTATTTTTGCATGCAACAAAACAAGAGAAAAGGATACAACTCCATATTCATAGTGTTTTGCAACCTTCTGACATGCTTGGATTTGTTCATCTATATTCTTTTAAAAAGTAGAGTGAATGAGAGTAGCAAAAAGAGAACATGTACAGTATTTAATATTTGCAACACTGAAGATTCAATGTGTCATCAGCATTGCTTTGCATGCCTTGGGCTTTCTGCTTAGTTTTGAGGAAAATAAATCAGTTTTAGTAGTAAGCAAGACAAAGTTACTGTTTTGCTTACCATGCAAAGCATAATACTGTTTTGCTTATTATGCAAACATAATCCCATAACAACTACAGCATTTGTAATAATGCTAGAGCTAATAAGAATTTGCTGGATTTCTTTAAGCACTCTGTACAATATATACAGAATATATTATTAGCTTTAAATTATACTGGAATAAATAGAAATAAGATTTATGCTTATTATTTGCTTTAATATACTTACTGAGTCAGTTTCTTCAAGCAATTTGGTCACGTGATTAACGTCCACATATATGAAGTGATTTCCCTAAAATATTCATTTAAATAAGATTGTAATGTTTAGTAACATCTATGAATGTAACAACTCTTCCATTTCTAACCTAGTGTTGTGACCCACAGTGATTCAGACAATGAGGAGATTGGGGAGGAACATGGGCCAGTCCTGGAGTCTGGGGAAGGCTCTGATGAGTAATCTGCATCGGAGGCAAAGATGGGGCCAGGGATGTCTGACAGTTATCAGCTGCCTTCAGAGTCAAACATCAGTGAGGCAGAAGAGCTGGAGTCTATTCCCTGTGTGCACATATGCAGAGTTGCCAGACAAAGGCAACAGTTGAGGAACAAAGGCTGACTTGGAAGTAAAGCCATGGGTGGACAGTGAATGGCCCCTCCCCTAGAGAATAAAAGAGGAGCGAAGGGGTACTGAGGCTTTTCAGGGGACAATTAATTCCTTCCGGTATGCTTGCCAAGTATTGCAGGGTCTGAAAGACATCGGCCTGGCCAAGCTCCAAGTTTGATAAAGGTTTGTAACTGGAAACTATATTGAAAGACTGTTGGCCGGCACTTTGTTGGATAGGAAATTCATTGTAAATCAAATAAAGGAGGTTTATCAAGACGAGGACTCGGCTTTATGCTGTTGGGGAAGCCTAGGTCAGAACACCTGTTTACTTATAAAATCTGAAAAAGTAACTTATTTCTTTTACTTTTAATAAATGGTATTTATAAATTTTACACGTTGTCCCAGTATAAAATTCAAACAGAGAATGTTTTTTGGTTTCAGAGACTATTATGAAGCAACTGTAAAATCTTAGAAGTTAAACTGAGGAGGGAAACAATTAAAGATCAAAGAATGGGGCTAAAATGTTCACTCAATCAACCTACCCACCCACCTTATGTAAATATGCATAGATTTTAATATTCCATACATTCATTCCAAATGTATTCATTCATTTATCAAAAGATATATCAGAATCTTATTTTTAGATAAAACTATAAAAAGCCTGTGGTATAACTACAAATGTGTTCAGTGTTCCTGCACCTGCACAAAAGCATGCCACCCTCCATCCTTTCTCCATCCTTACTGCATTAATATGTACCTTTCTTCGGCCTTCCCATGGTTGCATATACCCAGACTGTTTTCACACCTAGATTGCTGCTGCAAAGTGATGTTGTCACAAGTCATTGCATCTTTTGAATGCACTTCTTAGCAATAGCAATCCTGATCTCAGTTTCAGCCAAAACTCAAAGACTATCTTTATTTGAACAAGATTGATGTCATCTCTAACTGCTGGATTTTGTACTTCAATGACAATGATAATGACCAAACTATATTGCTGAAGAATAGTTGAATTCTTCATTTAGGTTGCCAGAAGTCTAATTCTAGAATAGCAACATTGAAGTAGTTTGATCTCTAGGTAATCAAAAGCAAATCTCTCTGCAATATTTGAGCACAAAATAACGTAAGTAAATTTCAAACATCTTTTTCTTTCTTTGAATGTTTTATTTTTTTTCTTGAATTAAATTTGTTTTGTTTTGTTTTACTATTATACTTAATCTTTAAAAAGTTTTCAAAAGTTCTTACTAAATAATTCTAGGAACTAAAATATTTTAATCTATGTTTACTACAAAATATATTTGATCACAAATCATAGCTGTAACAAATACAAATAAAATAAAAATGCTTTTGGTCATGTTAAAAAGATAAGAACTTAAATAGCCATAACAATACACTGTTTCAGACTTTTATTGTGGTGCACACATAGAAGTCTAAGAAATTACATGTCATTGGAAATATCTGTTATTTTCCATGTACCATAGGTCTGTCCTTCTGATAACTAAACATCTATGCTGCACAGGATATACATTTTATTGGTCAAAATAAAAGTAAAATGGAAAAATTTATAATCACTGGATAAATAGTTCTTTCAGCCTAACATCTAGAAAATATTCTATGTAACATCTCCAATTATTACATACTTTGTTTGCATCTCCCCTAATTTTATCAGCACAAAATTTTGCTGAATATATTTGTGTTTCTATTCTACATCCACTTCATCATTAAAACTGATGAGTGGGAACATGGAACTGTGAACTTCATGAAACATTGTAGGATTACACAGCTGCTAAATCTCCATACAGATAGCAGGCCTTTCTGGCTATTTTTTAGTCTTTCTTCTGCAGTCCTATGGGTGTTCTGTGGCCATGCCTGGGAGGGCTGCTTGGGGGATCCTGGGGCTGGAGGAGTGGCTCCCTGCTTTGTTGATGAGAGCTACTGGGCAAGGTGCCATTTATGCATTGAATGGATGTATTCTGAGTGCATTGGGAGATAAGTGGGGGCTGGATGTGACCCCTCTACAGCAATAAGGAAGGGGGTGTGTGAATTTGAGGGCACTGGGACAAGTGCCAACAGTCTGTCACTGGGAGCAGGTTTTCCCCTCCCCTTTTTAAGGAAGAGTGTTGGGGATGCGGGATGGAATGGTTCTCAGACAAGGCAGAGAAGGGGGTCCTATTTCAGTGGTAGGGAGATACAGGTAATGGGAGATATGGAAGACAAGTGGGGAGCAGGCATGGGGAACATGACCTCGGTGTTTAGTACCAGTCTCGTGTTCTGCCCCCTTGCACTCACCTCATTTTCCTGGTCAGTAGATCTGTGGTGGTTCTGGTCTTACACTGCTGCTTTTAAATGTCAGATCAGACTGTGGTGAGGTCCAGGAGCCCAAGTAAGGAACCACCACACAGCAGGGAGGCTGGTACAGCAGCAGCAATCCCACCTGATCCCTTGAGCCCAACCTAAGAACCTAAATAAGGCTAGCCTTATTGCCGATCTAATCCTCGAAGAGAAGGCTGATCTGGTTATATAACTGAGACCTGTCTGGGCCCAAGGGCAGACGTTCCCCTTGTAGAAATGTGCCCAGTGGGTTATCGAGTCTAAACCTCAGGGCCTGGGAGAAGGTGTGGCTGTTGTTATCAGAGAATCTCTAACCTCCAGAGGCACTATTCCACAAGTGCCCGGCTGTGAGGCCCTTTTTCTTAGGTTGGGCTCAAGGGATCAGGTGGGATTGCTGCTGCTGTACCAGCCTCCCTGCTGTGTGGCGGTTCCTTACTTGGGCTCCTGGACCTCACCACAGGGCTGGTGGTGTAATTCTTCAGTCTTATAATTCTGGGGGATTTCAACCTGCCTTCTCTGGGGTCGGCAGCAGAGGTACTCCGAGATTTCATGGAAACCATGACTTCCATGGGCCTGTCCTAGATCATCCAGAGCCCGACTAGTAATAGTGGTAATACACCCAATTTGGTGTTCTTGTCGGAGCAGTGTCTATGTGACCTGGAATTGGTGGACCTGTCCTTGGTCCTCTTGTCATGGTTGGATCACAGTCTGGTGGCAATGAGTTTCTAAAAAGCTGCACCCCCCTGCAGGGAGGCAGGACCTATTACTGATCCGCCCCCATCAACTAATGGGCCCAGATGGGTTTCAGAAGGAGCTGAGGGTTATAACTGCAGATCTAATGTGCAGTCCAGCCGAGCTCTTAGTCACTGTCTGGAATAGGAAGGTGACTGAGGCTCTGGATAGGATTGCACCCTTGTGACCTCATCTCATCCGTAACCTCTCTATGCCCTATGGTATATAGAGGAACTGAGAGGGATGAAATGCACGAGGAGACATCTAGAGCGCTGTTGGCAGAAGACAGGAGATGAACTTGATCAAACACAGGTAAGAGTTGCTAATAAGGCCTAACACGTGGCTATTTGTGCAGCGAAGTGTAAATACTTCTCCACACTAATTGCGTCTGCAGATAATCACTCAGTGATCCTCTTTAAGGTGAGCCGTTTCCTCCTGGAGAAGGAGGAGATTGAGGTCCACCTGAAATGCTGAGGAATTTGCAGATTTTCTGGAAGACAAAATTGCTCAACTTCGTTCCCAGTTAGATGCCGGCATGGTTGATGATCTGGTGGAAGCTCCTGAGACAGGTTCTTGCCCTGTTATCTGGCAATGGTTTGACCTTGTTGCTCCTGAGGAAGTGGACAGGATTCTAGGAAGTATGCATGCAAGCACTTGTGTTTTAGACTCATGTCCCTCGTGGCCTGTGAAAGCTTCCCAGGAGGTGACAGGCAGGTAGACTCTGGTGGTGATTAATGCTTCCCTACGGGAGGCGATGGTGCCCTACACCTTAAGGAGACTGTTGTCTGCACTCTTATTAAGAAGCCATCACTGAACTCCACCTGGTTGGATAATTTCCGACTTGTCTCCAATCTTCCTTTTTTGGGGAAGGTTGTTGAGAAGGTGCTTGCACAGCAGCTCCAGAGGTTTCGGGATGAAAATGATTATTTTGACCCCTACCAGTCAGGATTCCAGCCTGGATTTGGGACAGAAACAGCATTGATCGCACTTTTACATGATCTCTGGTGAGAATAGGACAGGAGTAGTTCATCCATCCTTGTTCTACTTGACCTCTCGGTGGCTTTCGATACCATTAATCATGAGATTCTCCTGGGTGGCTTCATGGCATGGGAGGCATTGTGCTGTCCTAGTTCACTTCCTTCCTCTGCGGCCGCTCTCAGTCAGTTTTGATAGGAGGGGAGATATCGAGCCCTTGCCCACTGCTTGATAGGGTTCTGCAGGGCTTGGTATTCTCTCTGCTCCTGTTCAACATTTATATGAAGCAACTGGGTGAGATCATCCATCACCATGGACTGAGGTATCACCAATATGCTGATGATACTCAACTGTATATCTTGGCCTATGATGAATTAAGTGTTGCTGTGTCCTCCCTATCGCAGTGCCTGGAGGCTATTAGGGGCTGGATGGGCAGTAACGGGTTGGAATTAAACCCTTGCAAGATCGAGTGGCTCTGAGTTTGGGGTTTGTTGTCTCAGGGAGAATAGCCACCTTTGGTTTTGAATGGGTGGACTACTCCAAACAGAACCTGTGCATAATCTAGGGGTTTTCCTGGACTCACGACTTCTGCTTGAAGAGTAGGTGGCGATCGTAACCAGGAGGGCCCTTTCGCAACTGCGGGTTGTGTACAGTTATGCCCTTTCCTGAACCAACAGTCACACCCTGGTCACTTCCACATCTTGATTATTGCAAAGTGCTCTATATGGGGCTGCCATTGAAGAACATCCAGAAGCTCCATTTGGTGCAAAATGCAGCAGCCCAAATGGTTTTGTGCAGACCCCAGTGTGCACCTATTTCAACTCTCCTGCAGGAGCTGCATTGATTGCCGATTTGCTTCTGCCGATTTGCAATTCAAGGTGCTGGTTGTCACCTTTAATGCCCTTCATGGCTTGGGATCAAGTTATTTGAGGGAATGTCTCTTGTTGGTCACATCTACCCGAGCCATAAGAGCAGGGAGGCAGGGAATGCTAAGAGTCCCATCCCTGAGGGAGATACACCTGGTGGAACCTAGAAGAAGGGCCTTCTCTGTGGTGGCTCCATCTCTCCGGAACATCATTCCTCCAGAGATTAGAATGGCCCCCTCTCTAATACTTTTCCTGAAGGCACTGAAGACCTGGTTCTGCCAGCGGGCCTGGGGAACCCAGAGCAGGATGGACCCCATCAAATGGCTCCTGTGATCTGCTGTCGTCGGGACAAGGGGTGGGAGTTGGGGGGGTGATTTTTTTATTTTTTTTCCAGATTTTGTTCTATTGTACTTTATTAATTTATTTGATTCTTTTTGTTAGTTTTTATTGTTTTTTATTTTAAATATGGTTTTACATTCTGTAAGCCGCCTCGAGTTGCCATGGGCGAATAGGTGGCAATATAAATTCAATAAATAATAAATAAATAAAATTGCTTTTTATGTTTTTAATCTAAACCCTAGAGGGAAAAAATGGGATATAAGTTAAAAATAAAATTAAAGATATATGAGTAAAACTGTTATGATCAGTAAGTTAATCTTTGCAAGAAAATAAATTACATCAATCAATTAAGAACAAAAAAAATATCTAGTTCTATACAAAGTTATGTAAGCCCAGTTAAGTGTAGTTTAAATATATGGTATAAATGGTACCTCATCACTGAGCAGGATGTTGGACTAGAAGACTTTCAAGGTGCCTTCTGTTATATTGTTCTGTTATCAATTAGATTGGATTTTATTCATTTTTTCAGCCCAACTTGGAGAATCAATTTGAGGTTGAATTATTCATCACTGAGGCCCAGAATAACTAAATCACAATATTCATGTGCATTTACTTGGAGCTAGAATCTTCATATTAGAGAAAGGCTTTGACTTAGAGCTATAGTGCCTTAAGATATGGTCCCAATGTTTAAAAAATAAAAGGTTTCTGTGCTTAGAATGAAGTCTTCTCAGGAATTTATCTGTTAAGTATATATACACAAGCATCCTTTTGTATACGTATGCTCACATTTAAATTAAATTCAAGTAATGCTCAAAGTTGATTTAGTGACTACTCAAAGTTACAAAGACACTGAAAAAGTGATTTAAGACCGTTCCTCAAACTTATTACTATTGCATCATCCCTATGGATGCATGATCAAAATTCAAATGCTTGGCAAATGGTTCATCTTTATGACAATTGCAGTGACCTGGGTCACATGATCAGCTTTTGCAATCTTCTGACAAGCAAAATCAATGGGGAAGCCAGATTCATTTAACAAACAGGTTACTAATATAACAATTGCAATGATTAATTTAACAACATTGGCATGTTGTAAAATGGGTCAAAACTCACTTAACAAATGTTTCACTTAGCAACATTTTATGCTCAATTGTGGTCCTAAATTGAGGACTATCTGCAGTTGTTTCTGTCTCAAAACCAAATGAGTTTGTGCATCAACATCCTGCCCATTCTCACTTGTTGCTTTTGATTTATGTTTTTAAGATCGTCTTTGTGTTCCTATACCCTGCACTTTTATTTATCCTAGCCTAGTTTCTTCCACTGTCTGTTGTCTGTTTTGGATCCCCCCAGAGGAGAACATAGATGGTGTTTTCACCAGAACCATTTCCAGGAGAAATAGAGAGGGGTAGTCTTTATTAATAACAGAATTGGAAGGGATCTTGGAGGTTTAGTCCACTCCAACTCCCTGCTCAATCAGGAAAGCCCATACCATTTTAGACAAATCGTTGTTCAATTTTTTCTTACAAACCTCCAATTAATCACCTACAACTTCTGGAGGTAAGTCCTGCCACTGATTAATTGCTTTCTCAGGAAATTTTAATAACCTCAGGCAGATTCCAAGGCAACAAATCCTTCTTTGATAGGCGCAGTAAAAAAAAACCCTCCACAAATCGGGGTTGGGGAGAAAACACTTCTTCTTTTGGCTACCGCTTTTTGCATTTGACACGGCCCGTTTCGTGAGGCCCGGCAGCTCCGCCTGTACGGCCCAAATATATATATATATATATATTTAAAGAGGCCCCATAGCTGGGCAGAAGCAGAAGGAATTGAATATGCCCCCCCCCCCATTTCTCTCACCTGCTCGAGGCCGTTGCTGAGTTTGCTGTCCAGCCTGGAGGAAGAGGAGAGATGTCTTGGTTTTTCGCCGAAAGAGGGAACAGTGAGGATCGGGGAAACTTCCGGCAGCGCCGGGGAAGCCATGGCTCCGAAAGGCTCGGCAACTCAGGCTTCAGCGCTGCCGTTTCCACTGGGGAAAACACAAACCGGGCGCCGTTGCCATGGGAGCGAGAGAAGCTCCAGCGGTCCCATGGGCGAAGCGGACAGCAGGCAAAGGAAAACCCGCAGAGAAAACAAACGAACACGCCCTCGCCCAAAGCCCTCAGCTAGGGCGATGGGTCCCCTGCCCAGGGCAAGAAAGTTGCCTCGGACTGTGGCAGCCCCGAAATTATTGCTCCTTCTCGCCACGTCAGCTGCTTTGTTATTTATTATATAACCTACGAAGACTCCCTTAGGCTAAAGGTGTTTATAGTTTTGCGGAAGGGAAAAGCCCTAAGTATCCGGGAAAGTAAGCCAAAGCACATTCATTGCCCGTGAGAAAAGCGCCCCAAGCGCATGGCGCCAAAACGACATTACTGCACTAATAATATCCGTCCGTCGGTTAGTAACCTTAGCGGTGTAGTCGACAGCTTTAAAAAGGAAAGAAAAGTTCATTCCAGCTCACCAGATGGTATCGATCCAGTTCCTGGCGGTCAGAAATGGATGCAAATATGAGAAATCGTCATCGTAATTTTAAAAAGCATTTATGCGGCCTTTCCCCTCACCCCTCTTACCCTCTGAGGGCTTTTATCAGGAAAAGTTTCTCTTGATGGTTCAAAATCTTTGATTTTGATTGTGCAAAGTGGTTTAAGGCAATGTGAAGATTCTCAATCCTGAAGAGAATCCCCCTGCTTCAAGAGTGTCAACATTTCTCATGTCAGTGTTTACTTTGTCCTAAATGCTAATGATATCATTTTCCAGAATAGGTTCATGGCATGTCAGCAATATCACCAGGCCTATTCAGAAATGCTGCATATGTATTTCTTTTCTATAGTTATTCTTTAGGTATTGCATTGCTTCTGGCTATAAATGTGTATAAGGGGCTACAGCTTCTATCCCTACTTCTGTGCAGCATTGTAATGCAGGTATGAAATGGTGGGATTTGCAATGTGAATCCATACTTTATCATTTTGGCTTTATTTATTTTCACCTAACTCAGACTGCGACTCTGTACAGTACACAATATAAACACAATAAATCAAAAAGGGGAGAAAGTATATAAAAATAAGCAGGGGAGTACTGGTGGATTTTAAAAGCATAACTAGCATATTTATTTCATTTTCATTCAATCATGCAAATCTTATGCACTATAAAATCTCTGATAGACTGAGTGACAAAAGAGAAATCAACTGTCTGTGAGAACTCTCTGAAACAACCTTCAGTGGAGCGGAAAAGATGCATCAGACATATTTCTTCAGCTTTTATTGGTAATCAGCATTGTAGCCTGAATTGTAATGGAGTAATGATAATTCATTAATCTACTGAGGTCATTCACCTTTGTGAGCAGCATTAGGAATTTCCTATTTGTACCTCTCCCTTGACCATGTTGTAAATTTAGAGCAGTGGTTCTCAAACTTTTTCAGTCCAATGCCCACTTTGTGCTACAAACTCATCCTCGGTGTCCCCCACCCAGGGTTGGGATTTAAATTTCTGTGAGTGTGGCCCAATTTGAGGATGTGGCTTGCTGGTCACGTGACTGGGTAGGCATGGCTTGCTGGTCATATGATTTGCTGGCATGGCTTGCTGTCTGGGCATGGCTTGCTGGTCACATGACCAGATAGGTGTGGTTTGGTGGTCATGTGATTGGGTGGGCGTAGCCAGATGACTGGCAAACCAAATACAAGTAGTCCTCACTTAATGGCCGGTTGTTCAGCAAGTGTTCTAATTTATGACTGGCCTCCCCAGAGCTACTTGACCTGTTTTTGGAGTTTTGACAGCCATGCACACACATACACACTCTCTCCCTTCTAACCCTGCTGGAGCAGGTCATTAGAATTGGCAAAGCATCTCTGATTAGATTCTAGTAGTGAATAAAATCTAATCAGAGATGTTTTGCTGATTCTTGTGCATTGACATGTGTGTCCCTTCTTGTGCACAACCCAGAAGCTTTTGTGATTCTTTACAGCAAAAATTACCGACCTCTGGCTTTGCTCGACTTTTCAAACGTGCCACCACTGCTATGTTTTAGGTGCCAGCCCCATAGCTCCACCCCAATGAGCCCGCTGCACCGGAGGGACCTGCCCAAGCAAGTCCGAGCGAAGCAGTGCACCCAGTCAATGGGGTGAGCCTGAGAGAGGGAAAGAGAGAGAGAGAAAAGAAAGAAAGAGAGAAGAAGAAAAGAAAGAGAAAAGGGAAAGAAAGAAAAAGGGACAGATGAAGAAAGAGGGGGGATGGATGGAAGGGACAGAAAGAAAAAGAAATAAAGGAGAGAGGAAGGAGGAAGATAATGAGATATCTATTCTAGTCCAGTCACCTGCTCCAGCAGGATTAGAAGGGAGTGTGTGTGTTCTTGTAATTTACCAGTATATTTTGGTTTTGCTTTGCACTTTAAAACATTGGGGAAAGGTAATTTTTAGGGTGTAGGTCTGGTCCAATGGATCCTGTTTGAAGCCTCAACAAAATGTGAGAGCTCCATAATTGTCTTGACCATGTTTCGTCCACAAAACTTTTAATAGAAGCCAAAGATGTTTCAATGTGCTGGCAAAGATGTTTCAATGTGGAAAAGGGCCTCAGTCTAAACTAGGCCTCATTTCAATCTAATGCATCAGCTCTCTCTCTCTCTCTCTCTCCCTCCCTCTCTCCCTCTCTCTCTCCCCATCCCTCTCTCAGGAGCTTCAAACATGGATGGATGGATTGATGGATAGGGAGAGAGAGAGAGACAGGAAGGTAGGTTGGTAGACAGATAGAAAGGTAGATAATATTGGTAGGTAGGTAAGCAGGCAGGCAGGCAGGAAGACAGACTTTTTGGATGGATGGAAGTAGATAGATATTGGTAGGTAGACAGACAGAAAGACAGGCAGCAGGTAGGCAGACAGAATGCGAAAGCAGCGGCACTTTGGGAAAGTAAAGCAAACCCACCGTCACCACATTCGAAGCGCTGGCTCCAGAGCAGTGCAACAGTCATGGGGTGAGCCTGCAGTGCCGGTGCCTCGAACGCTCCCCTGTCACCTTTTAGCGCCCTTCTGCCATCCCACTTGGGGGTGCTAAACAGCGGCAGGGGTTTTTTCGAGGTGCTGGCATCGCAGGTTCACCCCATTGGCTGTTGCACCGGAGAGGTGCAAGGGGCTCAATGACCTGCCTGCGGAGTCGGCGTGTTGAACGCAGCGGCGGCACATTGAGAAAGTAGAGCAAAGCTGCCTGCCCTGGGCTTCCTTAACCTTGCCCTGTTCCAGGAAGGAGGGAACTGCACCGCCCTATACGATGTGAGTGCCCCAAGGCGGGGACATCTTGGGAGGCCAATCCTTGGTGGGAGGGGCAATCTGTGAACTTGCTGTCAGGCAGGGCATCTACAAAGAGGGGTGGGCTTGGCTGAGCAGGATCCTGGATATTGGACATGTAGTCAAAACCCCCCTTCCTCTGCCTCCCCCTAGGTCAGGGGTCTGCAACCTTAAAGAGCCATTTGGACCTGTTTCCCATAGAAAACAACACCGGGAGCCCCAAGACATGGGTGGGCATGGCAACTCAATGTCACTCCCACTGAGGCACATGACCCCCCCCCCAAGGTTTTGTGGTTTTGTTTTCTATGGGGAACAGGTTGCTCTCTCTCTCTCCTCCCTCCCTCTTCCATCTCTTTCTCCCTCTATCTCCCTCTTCCTCCTTCTAATCTTTTTCTCTCTCCTCCTTCTCTCTTTCTCCTCTCTCTTTCTCTCTATGCCTCTTCTCCCTCCTTCTCCCCCACTCCCCACCCCCCTTCCCAACTCCCACACCCAGGGAATAACTGTAAGGAAATTTGGCCATGTTCTTTCTGTCTCTGGAAAGATACAAAAATAAACCTTGCATTTCAAAAGGAGTGACAGTCAGGCTGTTACCTCACAGTGCCACGAGGTCGTTGCCTTAGATGCTGCTGAATCGTTGCAAAACTGAGCAAAGATAGAGAGGGGAGCAGACAAAGTTGAATTGAGCCGAATCTCTCTTCCTCCCTTTCTCTCTCTCTCTCTCTCTCTCTCTTTCTCTCTGTATCTCACGCTCTCACTCCCTGTCTGTGTCTCCTCTCTCTCGGAAAGCCCTGCGTGCTCTCCCTGGGGCTCTTCGCTGTCTCCTTTTCTTTCTTCCTTTTGGAAATCTGGGCTGGCTGAAGAACTCCACCATGGCTTCCGCTCGTTCCTCAGCAAGCCCGGATTTCCAAAAGGAAGGAAGAAAAAAGGATAACAAAGAGCCCCAAGTAGGGCACGCAGGACTTTCCGAGAATGTGAGAAGCTTCTTTTCTTTCTTCTTGGTGAGTTTTTGGAAATCCAGGTTGGCTGAGGAATGAGCGCAAGCCGTGGCAGAGGCTTCCTCCCTCCCTCTCCTCCTCTCGTGCGTACTCTCCAGGCCCTACCACAGCTGGCTCCATGGCTGTTCACTGCTCTTGCAGCACACTCAAATTTAGTGCACCTTATTCCATCCCCTCCTCCTGGAGCCCATTACAGTGCAGCGCATCAGAGCTGCTGCATTCGAAGCGCCGGCTCCAGAGCGGTGCAACAGTCAATGGGGTGACTCTGCAGGGCCTCAAACGCCCTCGTGCTGCCTCTTAGCACCCCCCTGCCAGCCCTTTTGCCTCTTAGCACCCCCCCTAAGGCATCCCACCGCCCCCCAGGGGGTGGTACCGCCCACTTTGGGAACCACTGCTTTAGAGGATACAAAAGGCTTAGGATAGATTCAAGAATTCCTTTCATGACTTATTGTATCCTAGGTCTCTGAACATTTGTGTTTTATATCCACAGCCATATGTCATTCAAAAATTTTACACTTTTACCCCATAATGTCTAGCTAATCCTGTAAAAATTGCCAAACTCAGAAGATATTGTTATTCTAAAGAATGGAGAGATTTAGAACAGAAAAATGATATGAACAGTAGTGGTATTCTACTGGTTCATCCCAATTCTGCAGAGCCGGTAGTGGCAATGAGCAGCAGAGACTGAACTGGTTCTCTCCGCCGCTCTGCTGTTGGGCCCACCACTTGCCTGGGCTCCCATACTCACCTTTATCTTCTGCTATTGAAGCACAGCTGCTTTACACAGCACAGCAGGGTGTCAGGCGACAGCTGCTGAAGCGACAGAGTGCAGGCTTGCAGATGAGTTGGACTGCCTCTGCATATGCAAATGCCTCTGTATCTCCACAAAGTGCGTGTTTGGCACGTGCGTTCGCAAAGTGCATGCATGCAAGGCACACCCACCAAACCACGCCCACTGAACCAGTGGTAAAACTTTGAATCCCACCACTGGATAGGAACTTTTCTGCTATAAATTGGATGAGCAGCTATTTCTTAGCTGTTGCTGTCTTTCATTGATACATTTTATTTTCATGTTGCATTTTTGTTGCATTAAACTACTTCCAATATTATTGGATTGAGCATAATATAATCCATAGTAAATAATTACAAATGCACATTGAACATGTAAAATGTGTTTCACAAAGGAAGTTTATTATGATTGTAACATCACACATTTGTTCAAGAATGGCACACATTTCAGAATTTATACTGGTACAGTCAAATAGACAATATTAAATAAAATACAGTAGAATCACAAAACAATTTATCTGACATAAATTCAGCTCTACTGTACTCTATAGATGCAGTAAACAAGTAACACTCAAAATTAAAAGAGCTGAGTAACATTAATCAAGACACACAGTTTAAACACAGAATGAAACCATTTTATAGCTATGAAAAATTAAAGTTCAGTTATACAGATTATATTATGCATATAAATTTTATTTTGAATATCACACATACAATAAGCTGGTAGAATATTATAATGCATTGTAATGAGAAATAAAGTTATTTTTTTAGAAATTGAAAATATTTGAAGTTTACTAAAAGTATATAAACAATTTATATTTATTATATGGCTTTTACTCAATTCAAAATATATGGCAATAATATTAGTTTCATTGAAAATATTGGGTAATGACTGGTGTGTGTGTGTGTGTGTGTGTATAAAATGGGCTGGCTTAATAATGATCTTAGATCTGTCATGGTGAACCTATGGCATGAGTGCAGTGGCATGCAGAGCCATCTCTGCGGGCACATGAGCTGTCACCCCACCTCCGTTCTACTGCGCATATGCATGTGCCTCCCATCAGCCAACTGATTGTCGGGTATCTGCCATGCATGCATGTGGGGGTGGGGCGCTTGCGGGAGACGCGTGCACATGTGCAGGGGGCGAGGGAGCATGGGGGTTTGTGCGTGTATGCACAGAGGGCAGGAGGAGAATGGGGTTCTTGTGCAGGGGTGAGGGGAGAGCAGGGGGTCGTGCATGTATGTGCAGGGGACAGTGGGAGTGTGTGGGTCACACATGCATCTTCAGGGGAGCGTGGGGGTCATGTGTGCATACGCAGGGGTTGGGTGTTGGGCATGCATTATGGGTGCAGGCACATGTATACGCGTGCACTTTCGGCATGTGACAACAAAAAGGTTAGCCAACACTGCCTTAGACCAATATACTGCAACGTATGAATATTAAATTGATTATTTACTTCCCTGCATTTCATACAGCATAATGGAATATTTCCACACATTTCTGTCAGATGCAAACGGAAAAAAAGACTATAGTCTAATTTACAAGCTATAATAAATTGTTGTTTAGCCACAAATCATAGCTTCACAATATAATAAGCTAATGGTTATAATATAATTGAGATACAATCAAAATTAGTTTACCAAGCTCTGGGAATTGTTATACTAGCGCATATTATAAGAAAAATGAGCACAGAGAAAGTAAGAAATATGTAAGAAGAAATTAAGAGAGATTAGGAAGAAACTGGACAACCTTTTGTCTGAAACAGTATAGAGTTTCTTCTTGAGCAGGGAGTTGGATTAGAAGACCTCTAAGATATCTTCCAACTCTGTTATTTTGTTAAGCAAATACTCATTCTTAGTCAAACATACTGTGGTAAATAATCTTGGAGCAGGACCAGTTTCTAATAATTAGCATAACTTATGTACATTCTGGCAATTAAATTTGAGTATCTAGAAAAAGTATTAATTCTAGGAACACTTTGGTTAACTTAGAGTCATACTACTGACTTGCTTTGAACTATATTTGAATTTGAACTGTATAAATTGGATTGCAATCCTATTACTTTGTATGTTTTTAAGGCATGTACATACGAAAAGCAATGTACATTTGTGGATTGAAAACTGCAGTCTATTTAACATTTCAATGTGGCTGTTTTATCTAAAAATACAAGTTTATTATTTGGTATTATATTTAAAATAAATTAATCTCTCTTTAATATGAAAAATAACTGCTTTTAATTCTGTAAGAACACTTTCCTTAAAATATTTTGTGATATAGCATTAAAATATTTTCAGAACATTTGCAACAAAGTGCAAATCAAAGATCCTGGACTTGCAGTAGCATTTGTAGCGTAAGTATATTTCTTGGGGCATTTAATGATAAATTCCCTTGTGGGAATCTGATAATAGAAAAACTGCTTACAGAATATAGTCAATCTGATTCCAAATATATTTATTTAGAAAACAGCCTTACTTGATTCAATGGAACATACAGTACTTATTGGGGAACAAGGGATCAACAATTTTCTAATAAATTTTGTTAGAAATTACATGGATAGAATCTCCTTCATTGTGAATTTTATTGGTTTATTTAAATTTGCTATAGCTATCAATGCTTAATGGATTTGGGACAGTAGAAACGTTTATCTTCATTTCAATCTGATGCAGCCTGAAAAATTTCTGTTATGTCTGTTAATAACTATAGATATCTAATATTACATAGTGATCAACAATGAGGCAGCATTAATAGTTGTTACATGTACTTTGCATTATGTTGAGGATTTACTCATGTTTAGCTCCTCCACTCACAGTTAGAAGAGAAAGAAATAAAATAAAAAGTACTGTATTTGATGGATCATATTAGAAAAAATCTAAATTTATAAGTATAGTTTTAGGTCATTTAAAAACTAGGATGATAATTGTTTGAACTTTCTGGTGATAGTTTACTGATGTTTCTGTAGGTTTCAGCAACTTTTTTACCATATTTCTAATTTTTTAAAAAAAATATTTGAGGAAAATGCAAGAAAGCTGTGATGTTTGAGGATGAAATAAGGATGTTTGAGCTTATCTCAGATTTAGTCATACTCTTAAGAACTGACCTGCTGATAATAGATTGTCTAGATCCAAGCCAGCTATGGCACAACTATTGACAGAAAAATATTTTAACATCTAATATTCTAAATACGATGAAATTTAAGAGATCTTGAAACAACCACCTAAAATTTAGCATATAGCATATACAAGAAGTCAGTCATGGCCAATGATTGATGTTAGGAAAACTGTACCACATTCAACCTTTTTAATATAAAATTTGCTTGTATTTGTTTAATAAAGAAAAACTTTTTATAAAAAAAGAAGTCAGTCATGGCTAAGCAAAAACAAAATCATGAAAGAAATGGCTGATAAATACAAGAATTTACATATTTCCCTTTAAATTGTTTAACTTTTTAGGATCATTTTTTTCACTTCAATTTTTTAGAGTTTTGACTGTTAATATAGTCAAAATTAGTCTAAATATAAAAATCAAATTAGTTTATAATAGTTTAGCCCTTTCTTGTTTCACATAAAATTATGTTAATAACTGTTTCCTATTTAATTCCTACAACATAGTAACTATACCAGTCTAATAGTTATGGCTGTACACCCATTAACAGCTATCCAAAAGTGCTTAAGTATCATGTGAGCACAGCAATTGCTCAAACCTAAAAAAAAATATGTTGCTGCTTTAGGGAATTTAGTTATACTTTATTAAAAACAGAAGAAAGCAAATTAAGCAATCCTATCTCTAATCTGCATGAACTTCCACTCTATAGATATAATAGCAAGATAAATGGTGTTCTTTATTCTTGCTGGCCATATAAATACTAGCAAACAAATACTATTTTTTTAAGATAGAAAAATTATTTAAACATTTTATTATCTACTATGCAATAATTGTTACAAAAAGAATTTAAATACTGCTAATATAATGTAAAATATGAAAATAACTCAACATAATATACATAATATATGTTCTACTCTCTGAGGACTCTAACATACCCGTATATACTCGAGTATAAGCCGACCCGAATATAAGCCGAGGCACCTAATTTTACCACAAAAAACTGGGAAAACTTATTGACTCGAGTATAAGCCTAGGGTGGGAAATGCAGCAGCTACTGGTAAATTTCAAAAATAAAAATAGATACCTCTATGAAAAATAGATACTTCTATGAAATATAACTAAAAAGGCATGTTGCTTTCATTAGTGTCAAGATGGCATGAATTAACATGGCATACTCAATTGCAAGTTAACTTCATTCACTCTTGGCATTAAAAAATGCCACCGGGAGGGAATTATTATCTAATTAAAACTTTCACTAGGACAGTTGAGAATAAGTTTGATGTTCACAATTTCCTCTTTGAAAGAGACCAGTAAATAGGGAACAAGAAGATGAAGAAAAAGAAATGTGTTTTTTCACACTTTTTACACTGCAGTGAACAAAAATGGCATCATAGGAACAGGCTTATTCTCAGTCCAAAGGTTTGTTTCTGATTTCTTCCCTGATTTAAGGGAAACTTGGGAAACGATCTCACTATCATGAAAGGTTTAATTGATTCACTAACCCAGAAGAAGATGATGATGACAGTGGTAGGCAGGAGTCACTCTCTCCCTCGCAAGAAAAAAGCAAGATCCGTTTTATGATCTCTCTCTCTCTCTCCGGAATACAGTCAAGCCCTTTTCAGCACACGCGATCCGTCGCTGCCGCTTTGCACCTTGCAAATGCAAAATCCCGGGGTTAAGAACAGCTCTTGCTTTTTTCTTGCAAGGGAGAGAGTAACTCCTGCCTCCCACTGTCATCATCATCTTCTTCTTTTGGGTTAGTGAATCAATTAATTTGGGAAAAGATCTCACTATCATGAAAGTGTTCTCTGCCCATGGGGCGTTTGGAAGAAAACGCCCCGCGGCATATCCACGTGCATGTAAGGGGAATCAGAAATCCCCGCGTTCAACGCCTAACACGGTAGAACAAAACGCAGCTGTGAGCAAATACTGGGAAAATCTGACTGATCAGAAGGAGGCAAAAGAGGAAGGGGTGGTGGTGGACGGAGGTCCCACTGGTATTTGTGAAACACTCGGTCAGCAGCGCTTAAAGTCAACGTCCTCGCTCCCTCCCACCCACCCACTCAAAGCCACGAAGTCCCCCAATCGCACAGCCCAGAATCGCCCTTCCCTCAGGGGGCAGCAACGACGCCCAGCGTTTCCCGAGACAAGAAACTCCGCCGTGCAATGAAAGTGCCCTGGCTTTAGGCTCGCAGGCTCAGAAAACGCGAGCCGAGGTGACTTCGGCTCCGCTTGGCTTCATTTCCTCAGCCCCAGCTGCTTTCAGTCCACTTGGGAGGAGGAGGAGGAGGTGGTGGTGGTGGCTCGCATTGTTTTCTGAGCCTGCGAGCCTAGAGCCAGGGTGTTCTCATTGCACGGCGGAGCTTCTTGTCTCGGGAAACGCCAGGTGTTGTTGCTGCCCCCGAGAAGAGGGCGATTCTGGGCTGCGCGATTGGGGGAACTTCATGGCTTTGGGTGGGTGGGTGGGTGGGAGCGAGGACGGACGGAGTCCGCGAAGTGGGGCTTGCCTGCCCTTGCTGGCTGCCTCTGCTTCCTTAGGGGTGGGGAAGGGGGCTCATCTGGACCAAGGGTGAGTCTCCCCTTCAGTTTCCCCTGAAGGATCTTCCGTCGCTTTTGCCTTCTCCCTACGTATTCCCTCTGTTAAAATTCCCCCCCCACACACTTAGTTTTGGGTGGATAGATTTTGTGTCTGAGCATTCTCACATGACGGTGGGTCTTTCCCCCCTCTAAAAACAGTTTAGAAAAAGAAAAAACAATACATCCTCATGCAAGAACTTTTCTGCTTCCGATTACCCCCATGCTTACAAGTTGCAAAGGAAACATGGAAGCAGGGAAGTGGCTGCCCAGCTCCGGAGCTCCACACCATTTTTTTTTTCAGAGGAGAATCTCACTCGAGTATAAGCCGAGGGGTTTTTTTTCAGCACAAAAAATGTGCTGAAAAACTCGGCTTATACTCGAGTATATACGGTAATATATAAAGTGATAGTGAATAGTGAATACATTTTTCACATACATCTGGTATTCTGGTATCATTTAAGAAAGAATGAGAACAAATGACATATACATTATTTAGTCATAATTCATGGCCAGCAATACTGCAATTCTGGTAAAAGGTTCTTAATAGTCTATATTACATTCCCCCTCTTTCCTAACATTTTTCCATAGGTGCAAGGCCGACTTTTTGTGGTTCAACTGAATGTTACTTAGTTTTCTCCCTAGAAAAATATTTGCACAGATGATATACCATAAATCTACAGAAGGTTGCTTCAGATTTTTTAAAGCACATAACAAATAACATTTATTTTATCTGTATATTTTGAGAATCTTCACTGATTTTAAATGGCAATATCGGTAGTAGAACACATGTAACTGGTGAAGTAAGGAACATATTAGCAAAGAACAAAATAACGATTGTGATTCTGATACTGAAAGTTTTAAAAAATTTACAACTGAAGCTTCAAAAATGGAATATTAATCAATTCATGTTAATTTGGTTTTAACAGATTCATTGTAAAAACTGAATGTGTTTTTATGAAAACACCATAAATAGCACATTTAATAAAGCACAATAAAGCATATTTAAAATATACTATTAATATTATAGGAAATATTATAAGTAGCCAACAATATCTTAGTATATTCCAACCAAATATAGTCTTTTAAATTATATTAAGATAATCAAATGCTATACTTGAATACTTCATTTTACTCAAAAATTTTACTCAGTATGGAGATAAGTGAATGCCAGGAGGTATTGCCTATGACTATTGAAAGTTAAGGCAAGATCATTGGTACTTTTCCATCTACTACATGTATCACTGTATCAGAATCAAGATGTATGTTATGGAAATATGATTGCTGCAGAATTTTAGTGACCTGCATCTATATATCAAGAGAATAAGTATTAGACTTTGGAATATTTAATGTTATATTGAGGTAAAGAAAGCTTTAGATCTGATTAGATTAGATTAGATTTGATTAATTTTTTTTAGAGCTTGTACTTTCAATCAGATGTTCCACATTCATAGTATCCTTACTATTAATTGTTAACTGTCTATAACAGTTATAGTTCAGTTATATTGTTCTGAGCGAAATTTTATGTCTCTGTGTGTATGTATGGAGAATATGGATTATATTTGATAATCTGATAAATTATCAAATTCCTCATAGTATACAATATATTTCTGGCTGCCTCAAAAGTCTAACTTGGTCCTCCTACATAAGAAGGCTAAATCATGGCAACTAGTCCAAAGTTTATTAAACTGAACAAATTATAAAGTTTATTAAATTTAATAAACTTTGGTCTAGTTGCCATGATTTGACCTTTTTACATGCTTTTGACCTGGATGATTGATTTTACATTTACATATTTTTCCTGCTATATTTATAATTGAAAGAGTTATTGTTTAAACAGCTATGATTATACTTAGTTTAGATGCTTCACACATAGTTGTTTCATTCTGCCTGCTAACTGCAATCCACTGGCTAATTTAGATATCAAAAGTATAGCTATATATATATATATATATATCAAAAGTATAGCTATAGGTACCATTCAAAATATTATGTAACATTGTTTAAGCTTAACAAATTTTCTCAGAATTCTAACAAAATCCTAAAATAAGACAATAAAGGGAACGTGAAAAAGTCCAAAAACAATGTCTGCAATTTTATCAATCTAAGATGGAAGCTGTGGATGAAGCATATTAGCAGTCAGAAACAAATTAATGGCTGCTATTCTTTGCATAAAACACAGTGTAGGTCAGGTTTAGAGTGTTAGGTATTTGGTGCTGTCTGAGGTTGCATTTTTCTTGCAGATGCTTCATTACCTCATTCACTCCCAAGAATCCATCCAAATAGAGTTTATTGACTCTCAAGCTATCCTTTTTATGGGGGAGAGAGACACCTAACACAAAAGCACCTGACACTTTTTTTTTAAAGTATCTGCTTCAATCCCCTATATCAGGACTGTCAAACTCTTGGCCTGTGAGCTGGATGTGTCATATGCCGATCATGCCCACCTGGTTTAGCAAAGGGGGAAAAAAGTTCCAATACGTCACCTGATACCACTGTGACAATGTGAGTTTGACATCCCTGCCCTATATGGTATATGTTGCTTGCTGAACAGACTTGGAGAATTCAACAATTGTCACTTTTTTGATTGAATCTTAAAAAAAGCTTTTGTTCAACTATGCATTTCCTTTATGGACCAGTAGTTATGCTTAGGAGTTTTTTTTAACATTTAAAAGAAATTAATAACTTTTAAGTAAAACACAGTTACAAATACTAACACTACAATGGCTTTCTTATAATGGCTTTCTATAAAAACTTTTAAATATACTTCTCAGTTTTTAAACAAAGAAATTCCCAGATTAAAAGTAGAAGTATTATCATATTGCATACTTTTATATGTCTCATTTTAGCAGGTGACTACATGTTTGTTTTCCCTTTAAGTGAAAAACATGGTCTTGAATGGCCTTATCTGGATCCAGGGGCAGTGCTGCAGCCCAGTTGCACTGCTTGATTTTTTTTTAATTTTCCATAATTTCCTAGTATATTTGGTTTGAGTACTACAGTAAGTGAAATTTAAATAATGGTTAGATTCAGCTGCATTTTTGACTGCAGAGAATTCTGGATCAAGGGAAGAAATGCTTCAGGGAGTCTAAAGGCTAAACAGTAATATCAGCTGCCCAATGATATCAGAGAATGATGTCAAATGTATCTCATCTAATAATAATAATAATCAGAGCATTAAGAATGCAAGCCCAAAAGTAGAAAAGCAATTAGGTAAAAATTGCTATAGTAGATTTATCTTTTTAAGTGCTGAAATCTAAAATAGTTCTAAAGTTAATTTGAACCAAGAAAGAAATTAGGCCTTTATGACAGACCACACCCAATGAATAGGCAGGATCAGAATAAAGAATTGGTAATTATCCTTCTGGCCTTTAGGAAGGACCTGAAGATTTAGCTGTGCCATTGTTCCTAGAGGTCTGCAGTAGTGGTTAGCACTGGCAATGGCAGTATTAAATGGATATTCAATTTATATTTACCAGCTATGATTTATGTTTTATGGAATTTATAATAATGGTTTCAGAATAGCTGTATGCAGTTTTGTTTATTTTTTTACTGTTTGTTTTAATTGCTGAGTCATACGTAAGCTTATAAATAAAAATGGTTTACATTTAATTTAAAATGAATTGTCATTAATAGTATTAAAAATCTGAGCAGTAATTCCAACTTGCTGACAACTTTTAGACTAGAGGATTGTATGGGTGTGGTTGTGGCTCTGAAGCCCCTTTATTGAGTCTTGTATGCTAATTGAAGCTACAACGAATAGGTTGCAAACAAATCCATCCAAAAGAGATTTATTCTGATTAAAGTTTTCTGAATTCACTGGAACTTGTTATCTGTTATATTTGTTTAAATCTGTAGTCTTGGAATGACAAGAGTGGCTTAAGCTTCCCACAGACCAAATCCTTCAAAATAAACTAGTTGTTATCTATTATGCTGAAAATGCAATGTCTGCCTTCACCTGTATTGCTTATATTCTGATAATATCCTTAATGCCTGAGATATTTCAGTCTAAAACCTATACAGTATTAAATACAGACATTTAAAGAGACAAGCATTATTTTCATTGTATGATCACATGACTGTAATTCTTTCTGGTGAGGGATATGGATCAGATCCATTTCCATCTTGTATAAATTGTCTTTTTTCCCATCCTCTTCTGATCTTTCTCAGTTTCCTATTTATACATGGTAGAAGCAAAATTATCTTACCCAGAATTACCACACAAGGCAAGACAAGTGCAAGAACAAAATTTGGTGGTGTGTAGAATCTGTAGCATTCTTCTTCAAAGGCTCTTTTCCATCCATAAATTAATACATGGAAAGTACTTATGAGAAGAGCGACGTATCCAAGTGTAGACTTTGAGATTTGAAGATGAGAAACAAATACAAATTAAAATGCTGACATGATTTGCATATATAGCTAACTATTAAAAGTTATTTATAAAAACATAAACTATTATAAACATAGATATAAATGGTTAGTTTCTTACATATTCTAGTATGCAAACAGGATGAATAAAAATTAATTAGGATCATAGCTAAAGGACTTGTGAACATACAATAAAAACTAGAGTTCAGTATTCTAAAAATTGGTATAATAATTTTTAGTGTGATTATCCCAATTAACTTTTGCAATTAACAGAAAGACAGTGAAAAATGAATGAAAACCCCTTAAATATTCAACTGCTCATTGGAAAGGCCTTTCAATTTTTACTATTAGTACAGAACATAAAATATGCTCTACTGTTAGAAAGCAGAACCAGAACCAGAGTTTACTTATTTGAATAATAGTTATGAACATAGTTTTTTTTTAAAAGACCACCCAAAAAACAAACACATAAATAAATAAGAAATTAATTAGTGGATATTTTCCATGTATAATTCTTATGTATTCCTAAAATGTATATTGGGCTATTAATTGGGCTATAATTTGTTGTTATCAGGACACTGTAAAGGAATTGTGAAAATTTTAAAATGATACAAATGATATAGGGGGACAAGATTAAAATATCTGATATTTACAAAAGATATTATAAGGGGTGGAGCTTGCATCACAATAATCTTGTATTTCCTATTTTCCCTACCCTCACATGCAGATACTACTGTAAGGCATATGGATTTTTTTGCTTGAGTGCATTGAAGCTTTTATCAGAACCTTCCTTTTTTTAGTGAGCTTCACTAAGAGGTGACTGACTTAAGCCCTTGCAACTTTTGAGAGATTCATCTGATGTCTTAAAATATATCCACTTAGTCTCAAATATACAGAAGTTTTTCCTCTCTCATATATCATGGAGGTCTTTGGGAGCTGTGGAAGAATAGCAATAGCACTTAGACTTATATACTGCTTCAGTGCTTTACAACCCTCTCTAAAGGGTTTACATATTCAGTATATTGCCCCCAACAATCTGGATCCTTATATTATTGACTTCAGAAGGATGGAAGGCTGAGGCAACCTTGAGCCTGGTGAAATTCAAACTGCCCAAATTGCAGTCAGCTGGCAGTCAGCAGAAGTAGCCTGCAGTACTGCATTCTAATCACTATTCCAACAACAACAAGTTGTATTTTTTGAAGCCCTAGAGTTGTTTCCTGTTCTCATTCTCATTCAGTGATAGAACTGTGCAGAAATAAATACAATACTCTTCATATCAATTTATTTTTGAGTAACTGTTAGGAATATAAGTCATCTAACAGCTATTTGGGTTGGAAATATATAAACCAGGATAGACATTTTAATACTGTATCTTTAAGAAAATGCAAAAACTGCAATTGGGTGTGGTTCCGCAAATGGCCATAAGATGGAGCCAGAAACCTGGGTTTTTTAGTCCCAGAAGTCTCAGTGAAGTGAGTGAGTCTCTGTTTCCTTCTGTTGGAAAGAGTTCCCATTCCTCCATTTTTCCCTATTGACTGTTATTCTTGGATCTGATGTAAGTCTGTTACTGAACTGTTTTTTGA
Organism: Hydrophis major; assembly: GCA_033807585.1. Lineage (NCBI taxonomy): Eukaryota > Metazoa > Chordata > Lepidosauria > Squamata > Elapidae > Hydrophis > Hydrophis major. Next base: position 106,979,982 of record CM066343.1, read on the forward strand.
TACTGGACTTTGATATTGGAATTATCCCTGGACTGAACACTGACTGCTTTAACTGTGAATGACTTGGACTGTATGTGGAATTTGCTTAAACGTTTATTGGAAGTAAAAACCTACATTAACTGTACAGTGTATCTGTGTGCTGTGTGTGCATTATTCAAACACTACTCTCACTACGTCTCCCTATATGCGCTCATTCTTCTAATGGGGAATTACCTCAACAGTAACCATTTTTTAGGATACCATTGCTTGTGTGTCACTAGTTTGAAAAATATATAACAGATTGCACAAGCTTGAACCTTTCAATATTGAATTGCTATTCAAGTCTTTTACTAGATTAGATTAATTACATTTAGTATTTCAGTTTATTACACACCTGAATAAAGCTGAATTCCCTCCAGTTTAATGATCTGTTTACTGATGGAATGGAAGTCACAGCCAACAAAGAAAGCAGCCCAAGGCTCATTATTCCAAAAGAGACGTACATTTCAATTCGCCATACTTCTTCCTCATTCCAGGAATTTTCAATATTTTCATGGACCTGGAGAAAGAGATTATGGAATCTTTAACAATTGTAAGACATTTATGGAAACTTAGTTAACTTATGGAACATCTGATGGGTTTTAAAGTGTGCCTGGTGAACTAATATGAATGGGAGCAAAGAGGGAAACAAGAGGGTGAACATTATTAAAGCTAAATCAATTTTTAAAAAAGAAATAAGTAATACTTTATATATTATTATTTATCACTGCATAATTATGAGACTTTATACATAGTATAAATGTTAACATTTAAAAACCATAATTGAATATTTCTTTTATGAAGGAAGGAATGTTTAGGCAAAGATCAACATAAATTACTAATCATACATACAACAATATCAGTGTTCTGAATTACTTGACCCAAAAAAGATATTTTCCTTACCTGTTGATAAGCTGTATTTAAAAATAGATATCGTTCTGACCTCCTCATAGGCAAGCAAAGGCTGTAAACAACATGAACTGTTGCAAAGAAAAAACTAAGTAATCCAAGCTGCTTTCTACATTGCAGCCAGTTCTCTAACCAGGATGGAAACAATTTGTATTTAGTACCATAATAAAGTTGATAAACAGATGCCAGGAGCCCTGATAAATATACTAGAGATAATAAAGTAATTGCAACAACTGGCAATGTCTTATTCACAATCTCAATGGGAATCTTATAAAAATCACTCTGATGGTTTCTCACATAAGGATGTATTATATCTCTAATAAAGGAATATATAAAAAAGAAGGTGGCTAGGCCAACAGCCACTATCACTGGTCCTTTCCAGAGTGTGAACAACTGAAGAGGTAAATTTTCAATTTCCCTAGCAGATGATAAAGTGCCCAAATCAATAGGAATAAAACTGAGCTGACGAGCAAGTTCAATAACCTGATGTCGAGCTTGAATGCTGTTACTGCATATGTAAACCTAAAATGAACAAACAAATAATCACTACATGGACTAAATTATCAAACTAGAGCATGTATTTCCAAGTATGAGATTTCCTGTAATTATCTTTAACTTAGCTTTGCAGACATCCATCTCACAATTTAAAAAGGCATTTGTGATTATTTAATCTATATTTTATTTTTATCTTTATTTCATGTTATATGAATCAAGGATGAAAAATGTATTACTCAAGGCCATTTACAATTCCTCCAAATCTAAGACACATCCCATAGAGCTCCATCAAATATTGATACTAAGGGCAAGTTATTAAATACATGGGATGTGATCAGTTTACTGTGAATATTTAAAATAATTGAAAAAAAGTATCATTCAGACATATGTGTCTTTCTTCTACACAACTATGAAAACAAATCCACAAATGCTACTTTAATGAATGAAATCATTACAACCACACAACTTTAATCTTGCTCTTAAAGCAGATAAATCTTTTTTCAGACTGCTACAGAAGCACATTAAAAAAAACCCTTACGTAACGTTATAATGTATATGTGCTGCATTCATGCATGATCTAAAACATTTCTTTTAAATTATTTTCAAACTCTAGTTACATTAATTATACTTACTTTAGTTTTATTTAAATTGAAGGCTTGTTGTCCAACTGTATTTTGCTCTGGACTTATCCACTTTTGATTGTGGATAGAAGAGCAATTAAATATCAAATGAGGCTCTCAATCTGAAACTCTCTATCCTCATGATAAAATGGAATGCTGAAGCTGCTATACATAAACATGAGAAATAATCTCACTTCATTTTTAGGTAGTCTCATATGAAAAATTACAGCATTTTGTAGCAGAAGCTTCAAGGGGTTTCTCATGTATACTTTCACTGTTTTAAAGGCTGAAGTGCATAACTTACCTGTCTGCTTGCATCTTTTGGTCCTACTTGTAATGCCCAAGCTGAAATAATATTGAATCCTTTAACAACAAAGGAATCTGGAAAAAGGGATGCCAGGTATTCTGCATTAGATTCTGGATACTGGTTAATTTTCATGTTGTTGCTGACATCTACAAGGATTTTACCAACAAGTAGAGACTTAAGGTCCCACAAAGCTGCATAGTGTTCTCTGCGTATAGCGATAAAAATAATGTCAGCTTTTGCAATAGCATCTTCATGGTGAGTGACATCAACAACATGGGGAAAGAATTCTGCCACAAATTTAGGGTTCCTGCTTCCTATTACCACATGAAACCCACACCGGATAAGCCTAGTTGTCAAGGATTTAGCGAAGTCCCCACTTCCAATTATGCCAATTGTAAGCTTATTGGTGTCTTTGATGTAATTTCTGCCATTTGGTAAGAAAGTTTCATTTAAGACCTTAGGACTTCTCATCGTAGAAATTGATTTCATATCTGGGCACAGAAGTTATAAGGATATTTTCTAAAAGAAAACAGAAACATACATTTAATTTTTCACTGATATATATTGAAACAAATTTCCTATACCAACACACACAAAATTTAGAATGAGATGTAACACACGTCTGCAGCATTGAAGTCAGGGGTGAGATGCTACCGGTTCTGCCCAACTCTATAGAACTGGTAGCTCTGAAGAGCAGCAGACATCGAACCGGTTCTGTGTTTGTTGCTGTTTGGCCCACCCGCCCGCCCAGGCTCTTACCTGTTCTTTATTTCCTGTTTTTCAAATCTCAGCTGCTTTGTGCAACACAGCTGAGAAAAAGCAGGAAAAAAGTGACTTTTCAAACATTGCACACCTGCACGCAGCATTTTTCAGCTGTCCAGGTGGGTTTTTTAAAGATTTCTTACACGTGTGCACAGCGCACGTCAGACATGCATGCACACGAAGTGCAAAACGTAATCATTGAGCCTGTAGTAACACCAGTTGAATCCCACCCGATTGAAATTCTAATTTTGCTCCTGCAAGCTGTAAAGGAAATCTCTCTAACCCTTGTAAAAATAGGCAGGAAAAAAATAGGCTTTGATTCTAGCCCTCCATATACCCAGAGTAAAAACACTAGAGAAAAAAACCCTGTTTCTCCAACAATATGGGCTCCCCCAATAGGAAGTCCAAGCATGTTTTATAGGTATGAAATGAAATTAAGCCCGTCCCCCAAAATTATGGCCTATGTTAAAACATGCAAAATGGGGAATGGGGGGGGACCTTGCCGTTAGGAAGTACTTTTGTTGCACACCCGGATATGGTGCTGCCTGCGTTGACCCTGATACGAAGTGCCCCACCAACGCCAAGGTCAACATCCAAGCTGTCACCGCCCGCCCGCCCAAAGATGCAAGGGGGGGCATTAAGTCACCCCTAAAAAGACGACCTAGCCATTTTTTCGGGGCTCAAAAAAAAATAAGACCCAGCCTTATTATATGAGAAACACGGAAGAATTCAACAAATGTCAACCCTAGTTTATGGAAAACAAAAATAACGTCAGAGAGCATTTGTGGCACAATTTTAGAATTAAAATTAAGTTTTCTTGAGAAATCTGGGATTTCTCAGAAATATATTTGTCTGTCAAAGTAGGCCTCACCTTGACAAATATGCTATATAAAGAATTTAGTTGCTCTCTCTCTATTTCATTTTAAAGTTAAGTTTTAAGCGAAATAAAAATGGTAACTGATAAAAACTATACTATTGCAAAGTATGGTTACTGCTGCTATTGTAATAGCCACCTAGGACTTTCCATAGATAATTACATTTTATATTTTATATTGATGCTTCTGGTGCTATCTAGTAATGCAGTAAACATTTTAGTCCCAATTTTTAAATTAGTTTATCAAAATTCAAAGAAAACAGTGTGGAATTAGGGAAGGAAAAATGGAAGAGGAAAAAGTGTAGCGTAAAAGGGAAAAAAGAAAGAAAAAAGTTAAGTTCTGACTTTTTAGCGCAGTAGAATAAGATGATAACATACAGCCTCAACTTTTTACTTTTACATAATACATTCTATATATTTCTGTAATAACAAATACAATAATGTTTTGAACAAACCCGGGCAAACTTATAGACAATGGCTCCCATGGATTGAAATCTGACATTTTGTAAAAAATAAATAAAAATCTGTTTATACCATAATAAAAAATGTCAAAAAAATTTCCTGTGTTGTTTGGGCTATCGGATCCTGTTCAAGTTGGGCTATTTTTCAAGTCAGATACATCTCTGGATATTACCCCAATTTTCCTAGTAAAGATAGTATATAAGAAACTCAGTATTGAAGGCATTGAGGAATCTGGTAAAAAAAAATATTTCTGAAACAACGATCAGATTATCTAGCATGTTTGTCTATATGTATAAAATTTTACTAAGAATTTTGATATTAGTAAAATATATGTAAACTAAACAAAGAAAGAAAACAGAATAGAAAGTAAAAGTACAAGTAAATTTATTTAGTCTATGGCAAGTATAAGGAAAAAAGAAAAATAAAGAACAAAAAATAAGAATAAAGAAATACATAAATAAGTAAATTACAATGTTCATCACAAGTATAAACAAATTTAGTAACTCTTCATTCCCTTTAAGATTGCAAACATTTTCAATATGACACAGGAACTAAATTTGATAGATCAATGGAGAATAAATTTGAGGAAAAAAGAATTCACGTTCTACTCTAACCCATACAAATCGTGGTCTAGATTAGATATGGCGTGGATGAACACAGAACTAGGAAACCAACTAGATTTGATAGAGATTATGATAAATGTATGGGCTCATCATAACCCATTAAAAATAACTTGGAAAGGAAAGAAAAGGAAGAGTAGAAGACGGATACTTAATTCCCAAATGTTAAAGGAGAAAGATTTTGTAGAGAAAATTAAGAAAGAAATGGAACTTTTTTTAAGGAAAATACAGTGGAGAAAACATCATTACAGAATTTATGGGATACAGCAAAGGCTGTAACAGCATATACAGCGAAAAGGAATAAGGAAAGATGGCAAAATCAGAATAAATTACAGGAGGAGATTAAAGACCTAGAAAGTAGACTACCAAAAAAAAAGCAAAAAACAAACAAACAAACAAAACCCACACAAGATGAAAAATTGAGGAGAGAGATGATTCTTACTAGGCATAAATTGAACATTATAAATCAGGAAGAGAGAATTAAAGAGGTGAAAAGGGCAAAACAGATTTTTTTCAAACATGCAAATAAACCAGGGAGGTGGTTAGCCCATAAATTAAGATTAGAAAGAGAAAGAAGGTTGATATAAGATTGCAAACATTTATCTCTTCATCTAATATCCCATCTCTTATCTATAAAGAAATCCATAAAACATCTTTTTTGTCCTGGGGTGAGCAGAAAGTCGCAAAAAGATTGCCTGAAATAACAATATATCTTGCTTGCTAGAATTCATGGTGGCACAGTGGCTAGAATGCAGTACTGCAGACTAACTCTGCCCAAAGCTAGGAGTTTGATCCTGACGAGCTCAATATTGACTTGGCCTTTTATCCCAGTAAAATGAGGATCCAAATTGTTGGGGGCAATAACTCTGTAAAAAGCTCAGAGTGTGCTGTAAAGCACTGTGGGGTGGGGTGGGGTGGTCTAAATACTATTACTATTGTTTTAAGCTTTGCAAACAATGCAAATGTAGTAATCAGAGCCACATGCAGTTCAACAAAAGAGTAGGATGCATCCCAAGTCCAATTATTTTACAAAAAAAATAAAAGAAGTCTGGAAGAGCATGGATGAACAGAAGTTGAGAAAAGGTAATTTCTTTTTACATTATCTTTTCTCAATTCTTGTGCATCCGCTCTCTTCCAAATTCCTTTATTTTTAAAACAATAAACTATATTTTGTGAATAATACTGATAATTTACTGAGAAAACAGAAAACCTCCATTTGTCCCCTCTTCCCAAAAATGTATGTATAAGCTTCTTAGCCCAATTTGAGACTAAAATCAAATTGTCAGTATTGAAACTCTTATTGAGTATTGTACCACCATCTACTGGTGAGCAAATAAATTCAATCTATTTTCTGTTTTTAATTTTGCTAAAGAGATATACAGAGTTTGTATTTATAAAGTAGGAGAACCTGAAATAATATTTAAGATCCTATTCCTGTCTGTTTTTTGAATGAAGCTTGCAACATCCCATTTAATGACATAGGTGACCTGATTGGAATTATAGCAATAGCACGTAGACTTATATACTGCTTTATAGTGCTTTACAACCCTCTCAAAGCAGTTTACAGAGTCAGAATATTTCTGACCCTGCAGTCATGTGACCATGATTTGTGACATTGCAAGAAACTGGCATTTATTTTCAATTTTTGGCAAAAAGCATTCATAGCAAACAATGAGTTCACTTAATAACTGTGTTTGCTTAACCGCCTTTGCAAAAAAGTTTGTAAAATCAGGCATGACCCACTTAATGACTATCATGACTTACGACCATAACTGCAGGCTAAATTATGGTTGTAAGCTGAAGAATACCTGCTTTTGAATATGAACTTTATTTCTGTAATTTCTGTAAATCAATTGCCTGTAAGTATACTATGGGCAAGCAATTCCAATAAAATATACTTTTTGTTAAGTCCTGAGCATGGGCGCAAGGAATAGAGATGAGACATCAAACTGTGACTTCAACTCTTTATTAGTGACTTCAGAACAGAGCAAAATACTTGGGCGGCAGCAGCTCTTTTATAGAGCTGGCTGCTGTCAAAACAACCAATGATTTGAGTTTACCGCTCTAACAAGCGTACAATCAGAGAGACCCGCAGCCAATCAGATCAGCCAGAAACAACCAATCACGACTCGCTGTTCGTGGGCCAATGAGAAGTGCAGGATTACGAGCCTGCTGTTAAAGTAAAGCTATTAGGGTTGTTACTGACACATTGGCTTAGTCCATAACACCCCTTCCCCCTAGGTTCTGTCTGAGGGGTGGAGTGACGTATTCTCGTAAGTAGGCAGGTCGCTTCACCTGTCTGCTTGATCTGTGCTGTTCCACCGGTTTCTATTCTGGCTCTGGTTCCGGTAGGCTGCTTGCTGAGCTGGATGGCGAAAACGGTCCCACTGTTTTGTTGAATGGCTCTGGGCTGTCCTCTCTGCTCTCGCCAATGCTGTCATCCGGGTTCCCTGGATCTGTTTCCATCGCGGTGCTGTCACGCGGCGAGACAACTTCCCGGCTCAGTTCTCCTTCTGGCAGTGAGTATCGCATGGTTGGTTGTGTAGACTGCTGGGTTCCGATTGTTAAGTCATCTTTTTTTTTTTCAGCCCCCTCGATGTCCCTTCCCCCCCCAGTTTGAGATTCAGGGGATGAGATGGGAGTAGGTGCTAGTCTGGATCGAAGCTGGTCTATGTGGTGCTTCCACATTTTGCCATCTGCAGTTTGTAGACGATAGGATCAGGGCCCATAAGTTGCGGGGTCACCCGAGAAGTTTTTCGCAAAAACGGGGTCACCCGAGAAGTTTTTCGCAAAAATGGGGTCGCCTTCCTGGAATGATCGACACTTGCTGCTGGATCCCAGGGGTTGTTCAGGTGTGTAAGTAGGGTGGAGGTGATCGAGATGTGAGTGAAGTTTTCGGCCCATCAGGAGTTCAGCTGGGGTTCTGTTTGTGGTGCTGCTTGGAGTAATATGTTGGAGGAGAAGCATTCGGGTTATCTTGTCGTCAATGTCACCCTGGTCCATTTTGTGTAAGGTCTTCTTTACAAATTGAACCATTTGCTCAGCCCTACCGTTGGCCGCAGGGTGAGCTGGCGATGTTAAGGCATGGCGGATGCTCCGGTCTGCTAGGTACTGTTTGAATGCCAGGGCAGTGAATTGAGGGCCATTATCGGAGACCAGGACATCCGGCAATCCGTGGATAGAGAATAGCTTATTCGGTTTTTTTAATGACCGCCTCCGTGTTGGTGCTTTTCATTTTGTGGACCTCGAGCCAGTTAGAATAGGCATTCACAGTTAGAAGGAAAGTGTGTCCTCTTGTGGGTCCCGCAAAATCGATGTGGATACGGGACCAGGGACCTCGAGGCATTTCCCACTGAGTTGGGGGTGTTTTTGGAGAAGCAGAGCGAATCTCCTGGCACTTGCTGCACGTCGCCACCCAGGTCTCTATCTGCTTGTCTAAACCTGGCCACCATGCGTAACTCCTTGCCGATGCTTTCATCCGCATGATGCCTGGATGTCCATCGTGCAACATTTTTAAAACTTTATGTTGCAATTTCTCTGGGATGACGACTCTGTCTCCCCACAAGATGCAGCCCTTTTGAGAGAATAGTTCTGTCTGTCGATTCCTGAACGGTCTGAAAGTGTCATTGGGTTTGCTGTCCGGCCAACCCCGTTCCACCCAGCTGAGGACTCGTGCCAAAGAAGGGTCCTTTTTTGTTTCTGAGGTGATGTCTCGAGCGGTCAACGGCAGTGATTTAAGAGTTTTGATTTGCAATATGGCTAGGGTTGGAGCTGGGTCATCTATGATGTCTGGTAGTGGAGAGCGGCTCAAAGCATCAGCGTGGGGAATGGCTTTCCCTGGGCGGTGTTGCAGTTGGTAATCGTATGCGGCTAAAAACTCCGACCAACGTGTCATTCTTGGTGATAAGATGTGGGGAGTTGGTTTGTTTCCCTCTAAAATGCCAAGTAGGGGCGTGTAGTCTGTAATTATGGCAAAGGGTCTCCCATATACATATTCATAGAAACGTTTAATTGCGGATACAATGGCGAGGGCCTCTTTATCAAGTTGGCTATAGTTCCTTTCAGTTTTAGACAAAGTTCTCGAAAAGAACGCAATAGGTGCCTCATTACCGTATGGCAGGACATGGCTTAAAATGGCTCCCACTCCGAACGATGAGGCATCACAGGTAACCATTAAGGGTAGAGTCTCGTTGTATTGTATCAATACAGCATCAGAAGTTAAGAGGTCTTTTACTTGTTGAAATGCTCATTCTTCACGCCGTCCCCAGACCCAGGAAGCCTTTTTGTTGAGAAGTCTATGTAGGGGCTCAGCTATGGTTGCCTTCTGGGGCAAGAAGATGTTATAAAAGTTAATGAGTCCCAGGAAGGCTTGGAGGTCTGTCTTATTCCTAGGTCTCGGGGCGTTTTTGATTGCAGTTAGTTTTTTTTCGGTGGGGTGGATGCCCTGTCTGTTGAGAAGGTATCCCAGTAACTCCACTCTCTCCGTACAAAGTTGACACTTGTCCCTTTTTACTTTCAGGCCAGCGTCTTTAAATTTTTTTTTTTTAACAAATTTTATTGATTTTAAAGACAAACAAAACATAAGACATCAAAGTATAAAACCTCCTTTCTCAAAAATTACTTATAAGTTTTAACAAAGCAAATAAGGCATTATTTTTTAAAGCATAGTTCCACATTATCACTTTTCCATTTAAACACATATATATCTTTTCCAATTTTCTCATTGTTTCTCCCTTCACTTTTATCCAATTATATTTCATTCTATCAAGGTTTTATTAATTTTCCATCAAGCATAAACACACAAAATACAGAACATAAAACAAAACATAAAAAGATAAAACCTTCTTAATTATTATTTATACATGTCTTTTCCAAATTTCTCTCCCTTTTTTTTAATTCCTCCAAGGTTTTATTAATTCACAATCAAAACATAGCTAACCAAAACACAAAACATAAAACATAAAACTTCTTTTGAAAAGTGGCTTAGCCCCGGGTTACAACTTTTTGGACAGACCTAAATCAAGTTCGTGCTCACCTTATATACCATTCATATCTTATTAACCATTCTATATTTTCTATATAACTTCTCCCTTCTTTTCACTCTCTTAGTTATATTTTATTTCATCTTATTTCAGAATCATTATATTTGTATCTTTTATCTGTTCTTTTCCAATCATCTATTTATCTCTTCTCTTTAGCAAAAGAATTTCCTCTGTAATCACTTTTAAAGTGTGACGCCTTTCCCTAAAATAACACTTAAAATAATACATAATTTCTATCCTGATTCTGCTTAGTACATTCTGCATATTGCATTTTGAAAAGAAAAAGAATAATAATCTTATAATATAATTAAATATGTAATTTCCATTCTAATTCTATTAATAGTATAACTAAACATTAATCATTTTACACATTCTCTTTGATATTTTGTTAAATATTGAAATCTATCATTATAAAACATTTTAATATTTTGTTAAATCTTATAATATTCCAAAATACTACAATACTATCTTATGTACTCTTGCAGAATCTTTCTTAAATTATACATCCTTAATCCTTTATCTCTAAAAAAAATATCTTGTTCCAGACCGTGGCTTTTTTTCCCTTTTTCCCTCCCTTTCTTCTCCAGTCTGATCTTTTTGCCCCCCCTTCTCCTAATCTCCCCCTTTTTAGCTTCCCTTCTCTGTTGTAATCACCTTATTTTTCTTTTTCTTGGTTATTTTATTAAATCTTAAATTCTCATTTTTCTTTTCTCTCTCCTTATTTTCTTTCTTAATCAAAATTTTTTGTCCATTAAAAATGGCTTCCTTTTCTTCTTCTTCTTCTCCTTCTCCTTCTTCCTCAAGTATTTGCTGGTACGTAGAAACCGCCATTTCTAAAAAGTGGAAGACAGCTCCCAATGAATTCTTGCCATTTGATTCTCTTTCTTTTAATTTTTCATATTCCATTTTTAGTTGATCCAGAGATGGTGCCATTGTAAATTTTTTAAAAACAACCCAGATATTTTTAGTCTTAAGGTAATTTGCAAATGTCAAAGTTATCAAACAGCCCAAACAGTCAGAAATTATTTCCTCTTCTTCTCTTTGCAACTTTTCCTCCTGGGGCAAAATCCCAAATATATTTTAAAGCCGTATTACAATTAGTTGTTGGTCTTATAATCTTCAAAACATCTCTTCCAACCAGTTTTAAAAGATTTTTTTTTTTAGTCCTCTCCTTCCCACTTATAACAATGAGCTTGTTTTTACCTTAAAGCAGCAGGTTTTTCAGTGCTCATTTGCTTTCTCCGTAAGGAAGGGGAATGAACTTTCCTTTCAGCACTTTTGCCGTTTTAACAACTTTTTTTGGAAACAAATGTATCAATCAAAAAGTCAGGTTTCCAGGGTGTTTAAAAGTATCTTAATGACCCGGTTCAGCCAAGAAAATTTCTCCTTCTGATTCTTCCTCCTGCACAACTCTTATCCGATTGAAGATTCCTTTGAGGCTGCCATTTCTGACAGTCCAATTTCGCTCCACCACTTCAGGAAAAAGGAGTCTAGCCGGCTGGGGAAAGGGGGTGCGATATCCCCAGACCTCTGCCCGAATCTCCTCTGTCTTCCGCTGCCTCTTTGGGGCAGCGACAACCCCCAAATCCAATTGGATCGGGTGTACCTCAGCAGCGAGCGCAGCAGGGACCCGCAGAGAAGCGGATTCCTGCTGCTGCCAAAGTGGATTCCTGCTGCTGCAACCGGAACTGCCACCAGCATCTTTAAATTTTTGAAGAACCCTTCTGAGTCATTGTCCTAATAACTCTTTAGTAGGGGCAACTATTAAGACGTTGTCAAAATAAGGCACGATGCCTTTTATGCCTTGTAATAGTCTCTCCATCAAACTTTGGAAAATGCCCAGCGCCACGCTTACTCCGAATTTGAGTCTATTGCACTTGAAGGCACCTCTATGTGTAACTATTGTCTGGGCTTCTGCAGTCATCGCATCTACGGATAGTTGTTGGTACGCCTGAGCTAAGTCCAATTTCGCAAATATTTTTCCACCAACCAGGGAGTGAAAAAGGTGTTGGACCACTGGTACTGGGAAAGCACTCTGCTGAAGCGCGTGATTTAGGGTGGCCCGGTAATCCCCACAAATTCTTAACGAGCCATCTGGCTTTATGGGTGTTACTATTGGATTTTCCCATCGGGCATGGTCAATCGGTTCCAATACACCCTGGTCTATTAATTTGTCTAGTTGCTCGTCAATCTTTGGCTTGAGGGCAAAAGGCACCCGACGAGGCTCAAGGCAAATGGGAGCCACATCGGGACTGAGATTAAATGATATAGTGGTCCCCTTGTACTTGCCTAACATTCCTGTGAAATCCAATTGGATTTGGGGGTTGTCGCTGCCCCAAAGAGGCAGCGGAAGACAGAGGAGATCCGGGCAGGGGTCTGGGGATATCGCACCCCATTCCTTGTACTTGCCTAACATTCCTTGCCTAACAGTCCTGGAATTCCTGGATGAGGGCCTCTTCCCAGTCATTGCTTCCGGTTTGGTGTATGCCAGCTAGTTCAATTCCGAGTGGGGCGAACCACTGTAACCCTAACAAACTGGGCCGGTCATGATCAACGACAGTCAGGTGAAGCATCGCGGTGCGGTCCTTGAAGGATACTTGGACATGACTGGAACCGATAACCGGAATTCTGTTCCCCTGGTAGTCTTTTAGGATGATTCTTTGAGTGCTGAGGTCCTGGAGACAGATGGCAGGGATCAGCTGTTTGAGGGTTTTCCAGGAGACCATCAATAGGGATGGTCCCGAATCGACTTCCATCGCGCACGGTCAATTCTCAATAGTGACCTTTACGCGGATCTTTCTTGCATCTAGTGATGAAGCATGGCCAATAGTGATAGTTTGGTGTGCCTCTTCTTGTCTCGTTGAAGCGGCAGGTGCTCGATTTCTGTAGTAGTGGTTGTTCCATTGGTGGTTCAGGCGGTCCCGATTTCCAGGTGGTTTGCCTGTCTCCAAGCAGAGGTTATTCTCCCTCCGGCTTAGACTGGACTCTCGCTTGCTTCTGCAAACTTTTGCGATGTGGCCTCTTTTCCCACAGGAACGGCAGAGTGCGTCGAGGAATTTGCAGTCTGATTGTGGGAGGTTCGCCCTGCAACCAGCACATTGGCGCGGAAGTCTCAGGTTCCTTTGCTCTCGTTCCGAGCAGAGCCGGTTGACCTCCTCTTCCTCACTGTCTGAGGATGACTCAAGGTCTTCATAATGGGTGGTAATAGTGTGCCTCTCAGAGGAAGGCGGATTATCACTAGCGAGTTGGTGGTACGGTGCGTTCGCTCGGCGCATTCGAGCAGCTGATTTCCTGGTTGCTTCTGCGGCAGTAGCGTCGGCGATGACATCTGCAAGGCTGATGTCTCCTTTTGCCATGATCTTGCTCTGTAATGTGTGGTCATCTAATCCCAGAACTATTCGGTCTCTCATGGCTTCCTCGAGGTTTGCAAAACCACAGAGTCCTCCCAGGTTCCGGAGGTCGGCTACGAAGTCCCCAACGTTCTCGTTCTTCCATTGATCCCTCTGGTCAAACTCGTGTCTTCGTATCAGTGTAGGTACTGCGGGTGCGTAATGGGCCCGGAGGATCAGCGCGAGGTTATCCCAATCCATGGTCTTCACTTCTGCCAGTTTGGCAAGTGCCTTAGCCATTTTAAAAATGGCAGGGCCGCAGTGGGTCAGGAACGCTGCTCGTTTCTTGCCAGGCGTAGCATCTTTCAGATTGTTAGTCTCCAGGAACATCTGGAAACGGTCCATATTCGAGTCCCAGTCTTCGTTTGCTGGGTCAAATGGAGCGGGTGGTATGGCGCCGCTGGTCATTCTGCCGTTTGTTGCATGCGCTCTCAGCCACATGCTCTGTCTTGTTTGATGAGTATTTAGTCAGCTCTATCATCTCCATATCCCATCCTCGTCGCCAGTGTTACGTCCTGAGCATGAGCGCAAGGAACGGAGACGAGACATCGAACTGTGACTTCAACTCTTTTTTAGTGACTTCAGAACAGAGCAAAATACTTGGGCAGCAGCAGCTCTTTTATAGAGCTGGCTGCTGTCAAAACAACCAATGATTTGAGTTTACCACTCTAACAAGTGTCCAATCAGAGAGACCCGCTGTCAGCCAATCGGATCGGCCAGAAATGACCAATCACGACTCGCTGTTCGCAGGCCAATGAGAAGTGCAGGATTACGAGTCTGTTAAAGTCAAGCTATTAGGGTTGTTATGACACGTTGGCTTAGTCCATAACACTTTTAGTATTTAAGTGTAACATACGGCAATAAAATATATTTTTAGTATTTCTGTCTATATATAAAACTAGTGGTAATCATTCAATTGAAGCATTGCTAATAAAATATAGTTTTAGTATTTTAAGTTTAACATATGGCAATAAATAATGTCTTCTTTGTTCCTGTAGAGGTGAGAATGTCTTTTATGCTGAAATATTTGTTAAATGCAATTGCTATAATACTTATATGATATTTCTACAACAGTATTAAAAGTAGTTTATTACTTCTCAAAATTTGTAGTACAAGTCTTTGATTACTCAAATATTTCCTTTTTTTAAGTATTAGGCATGTGGAAATTATTAGTCTTAAATGTGACTTGAAAAGTCCATTTAACTTTTTGCCAACAAACATTCTGCCAAAGCAAACTGATGAAATAATATTTTATCAAAGTAATGATGAAAAATAATGAATAACAGCATCCCACAAGGGTGATATTTTCAAAGGCATCATTTTACAATTTGCTTAGAAAATCTGTTACTTTTATTTGCTCTTGAATAACTAAGTAATGTCTACAAGAAGATTTATACATTTATATTAAATAATTATTAATTTTGAACCTTCTAAAAATTACATATTAACTTTTACATCATAGCTCTTTAATCGGAACAGATGAGACATTTTCTTTAAAATACTGATGTTCTAAATTCTTTTATTTGAAACTTCTGGATAGTGATACTGTTAGGGATAACATTGGTTACCTAACTTAGTTTGGGTAAAAATAATATATAAACTATGTTAGTGAGTTTAAGTGTATGTATCACTTTAACTGCAAAACATGTATTTTGGGTGCAGTTGTAAAATCACCATAAGAGGGAGCAAGAGAGCTCACTGTTAGCTGGCTTTTACTGTAGTAGCTGACAATGTTGGATTGATGGTGATAACTGCGTGTTTTCCCTGCTGTTGCTGAAACGAAGAAAAGGGGTTTGATTTTCTTCATATCTCTGACTGCAAAAGAGATATATTGCTGGACTGATTATTTGTAAGTTTACTGACCTCTATTTTTTGACACTGGACTTTGCAACTGATTAACCCCTGGATGGATTGAACTAGTTTATGACATATGGACTGTTTTGACTATGCTATAACTCTTGCTGGAATAAAAACTATTTAACTGGCACAGTGTATCTGTCTTACTGAGTGTAAACTACAACAACGTTTATCTCACATCATTTGCCTGCCTGATAGACTGCCGTTGCATGTTCTGCTAGGGTGTGTATTCCTAACAGATACAATAGTTAATGCAATACTATTTGCTTAATTAGTTAGTCACTTTTAATTCAACAAATAGCAATGAAAGAGTTGCCAAAACCTAGTGTTGGAATCAAAGTTTTGGTAAGTAATGTAGCAATAGGATATAAGAGAATGGTATTGCTTCACCTCTAAATGCCAGAGCATTTAGTAATAGAACTGTAAACAGGATACTCTAGGATAGGGTAAATCTCTAAATAACATTCTTTAAAAAAACATTTTGACTGATTATTTTCCTTCACTTCATCAATTTAGCAGCATGTTTTTATTACTTATATATGTTTACATAATATTTATGGTTTCATTATAGCCATAACCTGGGGCCTTTAAAAACATGGGCTTGTATTTTGATCTATATTAGTGAAGGCATCTGCTATAAATGTTGAAAAATATTAGCAATATGAGAAATGAAGTTTGAAACACTATTAGCGGAGAGTAAAATCTTAGAACTGATGTAAATAAGAATGGGATGTATGATTTGTTATAAAATAAACTAAGTAAATTATAGTTATCTCGCAAGGTATGAATGAATAAAATTATAGTCAAATGATTGTTTAATAGTGATACTAGGTATATAATTTCTGATTGATAATATGAGTTATTATGTAATGTAACTGTAATTGAGACTACGAAATGGATGTACAAAAATTGGTAAACCAACCGACATACTGTTTGTATATTTATGAAAGAAAGTTGGATGTTTTTATGTTTTGTTTGTTTTGTTTGTCTTTAAAAACTAATAAAATTGTTTTCAAAAAAAAGAAAAAAGAATGGGATATATGAAAAATCTGGGCTAATATTTAACATTAAGGAAACAAAGGGAATTCTACTGTATCAAATAAATCTGATGATAAAAAAGTGACAGCCTCCTTGGGTCTAACAGATAAATAATGGATATTTGCTACAGTAGGAATAGAGAGTTAGATAATAATATTTTAAATTAACTAACAAAGAATAACATGGCAAAATGGAAAAACCTACATAGATTTCAACAAAGCGAGAGAAGAAAGGGCCTAAGGCAATTTCATGACTCTAGAGCAATATATGAGAATGTTGCCTTCAACACACCAGAAAGATGGGCTTCTGATAGAAAGCTTATCTTTTAAAAGACTTTTCCTTTTGATCTTTTCAGTTATATAGAGCTGAAGTAACTGGATAACTAGACATTGCATATTCAAAAGTTTTGAAATACAAACTTGTAAAATGGCCACTATGAATAAAATGGATTTCAAGGAGACTTGGTAGTCCAGGAACGGTGTGATGGCTCAGCAGTTAAAGACACTGAGTTGTTAGCTCGAGAACTGACAGCCCAAGTTCAAGACCCCAGCTCCGCACAACATAATGAGCTCCCATTACTTGCCCCAGCCTAAGAGTAATGAATAGAATAAAAATAAATCTGGCAATCCTTGCAAAATTTAGAAATTTATTTATTTATTGAATTTATATTGCCGCCTATTCGCCCATAACAACTTGAGGCGGCTTACAGAATGTAAAACCATATTTAAAAAAAAAAAAAAAACAATAAAAACTAACAAAAAGAATCAAATAAATTAATAAAGTACAATAGAACAAAATCTGGAAATAAATAAATAAATAATCAACCCCCAACTCCCATCCCCTGCCCCGCCGACAGCCGCTCACACAAGCCATTTGATGGGCTCCATCCCACTCTGGGTTCCCTAAGCCCACTGGCAGAACCAGGTCTTCGGTGCCTTCCAGAAGAGTATTAGAGAGGGGGCCATTCTAATCTCTGTTGGAATGATATTCCGGAGAGAGGGAGCCACCACATAGAAGGCCCTTCTTCTGGGTCCAACCAGGTATATCTGTTCTGACCCAGGCTTAGTCAAACTTAATGAAACACAAGCTTATTTTAAAAACAAAACCTATTTTAATGCAATGCTGGAATTACTTTCATTCTCAGCCAGAACTAATTATAAACAGTTCCCCCAGATAAGAGCACACCTTTCAGTGCTGTAGAATGCTGCCAGAAAACAGAAGTCCAATTAATTATAACATAAATCAAGCCAAATCCCAGAAAACGCAGAGCTTCAAGTAGGGCTCAGAATCTATTGAACTGCTTTGCTTCCTGCAAAGCTTTTGTCATTGATGTCAGACTTTTATCCCTTATGGGAGGTGTTAGATATGGGCTAGATTGAAGAGGCAGGACAACGGTAGAAGGAAAGGATTTCTTTATTTAGCTCTGAACAAAAGATTGCTGCCCGGTGTGCCTGCTGTCCACAATTTCAGCCACTGATGGCTGTTCATTTTTCCTCCTGGAAAATGAACCAATGGGGGAAGTCTGACATCACTGACTTTTCCCCATTGAATATCTAACACCCCTGCTCTCCTGGAAGAAGCATTCATCCGATCAGCTCTCACGCACAGACAAATCACATAAGTAGGAGGGAGGGAGGGAGACTGGACCTTCGCAGTTCAACCCCCCCAGCGGTGGCAACCTGACTAGTTGGGTCTGTTGTCACCCCAGAGCCAGCCTAGAGTCAGAGCCAGCCTGGAGTCAGGGTTTTTCAGGGGTGGGGCTGGTTCTGACAGAACAGAGGGCTCTGAGTTTCTTTGCTGGATTTCCCCCCTTCAGCTAAGTTATCCTACGGTGTACTTGAGTTTGAGTCCTACCATAGAATGGGGAGGCTTGTGTTTTCAGTATTTGTAGTTATTAGGGTTGGTGTCAACTTCAGGAACTCCTTCCAAAAGTTTGAGGTAAACTGGACATCCCAGTCTGAGATTATGCATTCAGGAACTCAATGTAACCTGTAGATATGTAAAATAAACAGTTTAGCCAACATTTTTGCAGATGGGATCTTTGTACACGGTATGAAGTGTACCTGTATGGAAAGCGAATCTGTTACTACCCAAATAATTGTATTTCCCCCACTTTCAGGTAATTCCACTATAAAATCCATAGAAATTTCCTTCCATGGAGCTGTTGGTCTAGCCATATTTTGTAGTAAGCCTGCTGGTTTACCAGGAGGCCATTTGGCTGAGGCACAAATAGGACAACTAGTTACATAGTCTCAATGTCCTTTTTCAAGGTAGGCCACCAAAATTGCCTTTTAACCAAGTGTAAGGTTTTCACCAATCCAAAATGACCAGCAGCTTTAGGGTCATGAGCTTGCTGTAATATTTGGTTTCTTTTGCTGGCATATATAATTTGGCCCCCATCCATGCCAATCCATCTCTAACTGTACAGTTATTTGAGTAAGGAACCAATCATCAAGTTTTAGAGCATCTCTTAACTGTGCAGTCAAATCATTTGATAAATCAACCTCCTTCTTTTTCTGGTTGGTTGGGACAATCGGCTGTACCACTTCTTGGTGAGCACTATTCTAGATAATAGATAAAGCATCCGCCATGAAGTTCTTCCCCCCTGGAAGGTACTTCAATGAAAAATTAAAGCACTTCAAGTACTGCCCCCAGCGAACTTGCTTGGGAGACAGCTTCCGAGGCGTTTTCAAAGCTCCAAATTTTTATGATCCATCCACACCTCAAATAGGTGTTTCACCCCTTCTAAGAAATGCCTCCAGGTTAACAGAGCCCAACGAACTGCAAAAGCTTCTTTTTCCCTAATGGCCCATCTTCTTTCAGTTTCCGTTAGTTTACGGGAAGTACATGCACACAGTTGCAGAATCTCTGTCTCGTTTGCTTGTAGTAATACCGCCTCAACTGCTATGTCATTCGCATCGGCTTGGATTACAAAAGGAGCATCCATGTCCAAATGCTTGAGTACTGGTTCAGCAGCAAACAGTCATTTCAGCTTAAAAGCGGCTTGACATTCCATGGGGTTTACTGGGCTTCGGTTTCACCTCCCCTTTGGTTTTTAGGAGATTTGTGATAGGCATTGCAATCTTCACAAAAGCAGGGATAAATTGACAGTAAAAATTAGCAAATCCCAAGAAACTTTGAAGTTGTTTCCTGGTGCGGGGAGGGGCCCATTCCAAAACGGCACGAATCTTCCCTGGATCCATTTCTATGCCATCATGTGAGATGCGATAACCTAAATAGTCATTTTTTTCCTGGTGGAATTCACACTTGGACAACTTGCATACAGCTCAGCAGCTCTAAGTTTTGCCAGAACTGACCGCACTAGTTTCACATGTTCATCACGAATCTCCATGTAGATAAGAATATCAAGATAAACCAACACCCCTTTGTATAGATGTTCATGCAACACTTTATTGATCATTTGCATGAATACTGCAGGGGCCCCCTGTAGGCCAAATGGAAGAACATTGAATTGGAAACAACTCATTGGGCAGTTAAAAGCAGTTTTCCATTCATCCCCTTCCTTAATTCGAATCCGGTAATATGCTTCTCTCAAGTCGAGTTTTGTAAAAAATTTCCTTTTGGCCAAGTGGGCCAACATATCCTTCAAGGGGAGGAGGTACATGTTTTCCACTGAAATAGCGTTCAGGTTTCTATAGTGGACACATAAACGAAGGGAGCCATCTTTCTTTTCACGGAACAATACTGGGGCTGCTACCTGGGGTCTAGCAGGTTGGATGAAACCACGTTCCAAATTCTTATCGATAAATGACTGCAGCTCTTCTAGCTCCCATGGTGTCATCGAGTAGAGTTTCGGTTTGGAGAGTTTCACCCCAGGTAGAATTTCAATATGCAATCTGTTGAACAATGGGGGGAAAGCTCATCCAAGGCCTTTTCACTGAATACCTCCTTTAAGTCCCAATATTCCTCAGGAATTTTCTCCTCCCCCTTCAGGTTCTCAGTGCCAGTGGGGGCCAGTTCAGATGGGATTTTTGAGTTTTGGTTGAGATTGCCCCTCCCCTTCTGGGCGCTGGTCAGTACATATGCGCAATGACCCTCTCCTCCAATCAACGTGGGAGTTCCATTTCTGGGGCCAGGGCAAACCCAGTATTAGGGGCCGCTCCATCCCAGGAGCCACAATAAAACACAAAGTCTCTCTATGCTTCCCCCTCATCATTTCTATTGGTTCCGTTATGAAATGTGCAGGGCCACCCCCAGCTACCGATCCATCCAATTGGCAAAAGGCTATGGGCGTTTTTAAACTCTTCAGCCTTAAGCCCATTTTCTCTACTACCTCTGAGCTGATTACATACCTTGTGCACCCAGAGTCTAACAAGGCCAGCATTTCTCTTTTGGCTCCCGACGTAGGTACCCTTAATCTCACTGGAATAGTCATAGGGCCCTTGTTTGGACTTACCAGTGAGTCATCTTCCGATTCGGATTCACTCTCTTCAGAAGAGGTTGGAGTTCGCAGCTCCTCTCCTTTTGGAGGGGTGATCTCTACAACCTCCTCTGCTTTAAGCGCCGTTTTGCGAGGCTTTGCTGGGTTTTTTTTCAGGGTTTTTTTCCTCCTCCTGGTGCCCCCTTTGGTTCTAGCTTGGCACAGCAATCTGCAGCCCAGTGACCTTCCTTCCCACGTCGGAAGCAAGCAGTGGTTTTGGGTTTTGCTGCCATTCCTCCCTTTTAAGGCTTCTCAAGGGCTGGTGGGGGAGGATTTGCTCCAACCCCCCCTCCCGGCATCTGTTTCAGGTCAGATCAATTTCCACCTCTGCCACCAGCACATACCACAGCTGCAGCTCACTGGGGTCTCTTCTGGCAATACAGCGTTGATATACATCTTCATTCAACCCATCTTTAAAAGCTTCTATCAGGGCTCCCTAGGACCAGCCTCAAATATGACACACCAGCTCTCTAAATTCCTGGGTGTAGTTGGCCACTGATCTCCGCCTCTGATTTATGGTCTTCATCCTAATTCTGGCCTTACACTCAGCAAGTGGGTCTTCAAACCTGGCCTGCAGCGCAGTTATGAACAGGTCATAATTCATCAGCTGAGGGGCATTATCATTATGCAAAGTCACCATCCACTTTGCAGCTGTTCCCTCCAGAGCCCTGGTAACACATCTAACTTTGATTGCTTCTGAGGAAAAATCCTGCCCATATTCCTCCATATGGCTCCAGACTTGTGCCAGGAAGAATTCTAACTCCTTGGGATCCTCTCCATATTTTACTTCCAACGGAAGCACCTTTGGAGTTCTATGCCTTCTGGCAATTACTCTCCCCGCTGGGGCCCCCTGGGCTGCTGCTGCCTGTTGAGCTAGCCCAGGTTGATTTATGGGGGTGGTTGCTCTGATTCTTCTGGCTGGGGCTGCCTCCCCCTCCTCTCCCTCATACCTTTGATCAGTTTGAGGTTCTCTGGTAGCTTCATTTGGAAGATGCATGGCTTGAGTTAGTAAAAAATTCTTTCTTTCCTTCTCTTGCCATGGCTCCTCTCTTCAACGCCAACGGGTAGTGGTCACTCCTGAAAGAGGCTTTTCCTCAGGATCCTTCCAACTGACTCCCAGGGACCATTTGGGTTTTACAGCTGGTTTTTCCCCAAAATTTAGTTCTGCTAATGAGTCGGCTTCCCCTGCTTCCTCTAGCAGCAGAGAATCTTGTCCTCCAGTTGCTCCCAGGTCTTCTTGGTCACTGGCTGTATTTGACATTGTGTTCAGATCCCTTCGGAAGAAAATTTATTATTTCTCCGGGTGGGCTGGTAATGTGGAGGTTCAGAATAATGTCATCTGGTGCTCCATTCAAAATCCAAGAAAAAAATACTTAGACTCTTTTAATCAGAGAAAAGATATCTTTTACTGGAAATCAAGTGGTAGCAACAAAAGAATTCTGAATCTGAGAAAATGGACGCGTAAATCACATATACAAAGTAATGGCAACATTCCCAACCCCAATAGTTCAATTGGCTCATCCAATTAAACGTTGTGTATATCATCATGTGGGCATCTTCAGGTGGTGATGAGGCTTCTGTCCGTTGACCTTGACATAGTTTGATAAAGGGTTGCAGCTGTGCATAGCATAGGCTAGAAACCTAAGCAAGAATGTACCCCCCCCAGCTTATACAGTGCTGGTTTGTAACCCCTCCAGCTCACTTCCCATAACTATTCCCCCTTCCTCCCCCATTACTTATGACAGCCAAAAGATGCAAAGCAAAGAGAGAAAAATCTTGAAGGCTGACAGATGGTCTTACTTCTCTATGTTGTATTTCTGTTTCTGAGGTTTTCTGGTCGTTCAGATTCCGTTCCAATCGTCCCTGGAGTTGATCTATGTGTCTGCTCCATGTTTTCCCATCTTCTAGTTCTAATCTATAAGTTCAGGGGCCTGTGACTTGCACTACTCATGCAGGTATCCATGGGGGCCCCCCTGCAGTTGTGAACAAAGACTGATTGACCTATGTTCAAATATCTGCATTTACTTGTTGAATCTGCGGGTGTGCTTGGATTGTAGTGTGGGTATAATCTATCTAGCTCTGATCTTAACTTCCGCCCCGTTAAAAATTCTGCTGGACTTTTGTGTGTGGTGGCTGAAGGTGTGATATGTTGTATCATTAAGAATTTGTTTATTTTCATTTGCCAATCCCTTGATCCCATTTTTGCTAAGGTTTCCTTCATGGACCTTATGGCTCTCTCTGCCTGCCCATTATTCTGGCATGTCCAAGTGCTGATAATGCATGGCAGATTCCCTATTCAGCTGGGAAACATTCAAAATTGTTTGCTGTGAATTTGGGCCCATTATCTGATACCATAACATCTGGTAAACAATGTGTGGCAAACAATTTCCTCAATACCTTAATCAAAGTGTTTGCTGTGGTGGTTTTCATGGTCGTTACTTCCACTCACTATGAATGTGCATCAACAGTTATTAGAAATGTTTGCCCCTGCATTGGCCCTGCCAGGTCTATATGTATTCTAGACCAAGGTGCTTTTGGTGATTCCCATTCTAGGATTGATGATGAAGGGGGTGCAGGTATAGATTCCTAACAAGGCGTACAAACCACAACTCATTTTTCAATTTCCTTATCCATTCCCGGCCACCAAGTATAACTTCTGGCTAATGCTTTCATTCTTACTATCCCTGGGTGGCCCTCATGCAACATTCTTAAGACTTGTTCTCTCAGCATCTCAGGTATCACAACTCTATCCCCCCACAACAAAGACCATTTAATTACAGACAATTCATTTTGCCAAATTTTAAACAGTTTAAAGTCACCTTCCAGCGCTTCTTCTGGCCATCCCCTCAACACCCAGTTTAAAATACGCGCCAGAGTTTTGTCTTTGGCTGAGTGTTTGGCTGTCTCTGATGCTGTGATAGGGCCGGTGGCGATGTGTTCTATGAGTATGAATGTGGCTGGAGCTGGGTCTTCAATAGGTTCTGGAAGGAGGCAACAACTGAGTACATCTGCATGAGTTATGGTCTTGCCCGGTTGATGTATATGGTGATAGTTATATGCAGCTACGAAAACAGTCCATCTTGTCATTTTAGGGGACAATATGTTTGGTGTTGATTTGTTTCCTGCTATGATGCCTAGGAGTGGTTTGTGGTCTGTGACTAGTTGAAATTGTCTTCCATAAAGATATTCGTGAAAACACTTAATCCCTGCTACTACAGCCAGTGCTTCCTTATTTGGTTGGCTGTAATTCCGTTCAGCTTTGGATAAAGTTTTTGAGTAGAAAGCAATGGGTGCTTCTCTGCCATTCAGGAATTTATGGCTGAGAATGGCCCCTACCCCAAAAGGAGATGCATCATATGTTAGTGAAAGAGATAATGTTTCATTATATTGTACTAGAACACTGTTAGAAGTTAGGAGCCCTTTTATGGATTCAAATGCAGTTTCTTCTCTGTGCCCCCAAGTCCACTCTGCATTTTTATCAAGAAGTCCGTGAAGTGGTTCAGCAACTGTTGCTTTCTGTGGTAGAAAAATACTGTAAAAGTTTAAAAGTCCCAGGAAAGCTTGTAATTCTGTTTTGTTTGTTGGAGTGGGAGCTTCCTTAATTGCTTTTATTTTACTATCGGTGGGTTGTATACCTGTCTCATCAATTAGATATCCCAGAAATTCAACATTTGGTACTGCTATGTGACATTTCTCTTTTTTGAGTTTAAGGCCAGTTTCTTGAAATCTGCTCAAGACTAGCCTTAGTCGGGGAGCTGGAGTCGCAGCGGTACGACGTGCAATCTTGATCCTCCAAGATCGCCATTGATATCTCAGCTGCTGGACGGTCCCGATGGACCTAAACCGTCCCGTAGAGATGGTGATCGATAAGGGCACATCCTGCTGATCCCAGGGACACCACAAAGTCCCTGTTGATCCAGGAAAAGCCCTTTTTGCCAGCAGCGGAGAGGCAGCCATTCAAGCTGTTGAAGCTGGGACAGCTCCAGAATGGAAGAGATTGAAAGAAAGTGTATCAGTTTGATGAGATGAACTTTTACTTATTATTTCTTGAAGAGAACATCCTGAAAGACTTAAAGTGGAATTAAAAGTGAAAAGAGTTTAAGCAGCGAGATTAAGCTAGTTAAAGTGAAAGGTTTTTTTTCTTCTTTTCCCTTTTTAGTGGAATTTTGAACTTGGTGAAGCTTCCTAATTCTTAACTGGACTGGTCCTTTTTAAATTTCCTATTCCTATTTGTATTTCTTTTTTTAACAATCCTCTTGAAAGTTTGTTTTTGATTAGGACACTTCTTTCTGATTTGAGTTGTATTTCCTTTTAAAAGAAAAGATTTTACTTTTTTTATGTTCCTGGCTTTGGATGTATCAGGGGGAAGTGAAAGTAAAGGAGAACAAATAGCACTGCCGCCTAGAGGCTTGGATACATTGTTTTCTTTTTTCTTTTACTTGTTTATGTATTTGTGTTATACTCAAGGACTCTGAGCTTTGCACTAGAAAAGATAGTGGGATGAGCATGGCAGTTTGCGTAGACAGCTGCTTATCTGTAAACTATAGATAGTTTATCGTCCGGAGTTGAAGTTGAAAGAAAGAAGATTGAAGTGACCTTAAAGACATTGAACTGGAAACTTTGCTGATTTATTAAAGAGCCTTGGATATTTAGTGGTAGAGGCTTGTTTTACATTATAATTCTTTGTTACTTTTTGCTTTCTTTTCTACTTCCCATCTAGTTGGGTTTTTTTAATTTGGATTTCAATTTTTCAAACCACGAACTAGAATGTAATTTTTTATTTTTGGTTTTTTGTTTCTTTTTATTAAGAGAAATTTTTTTCTCTTTTTTTCTTTTTTTTTGATTTTTGATTTTCCTTCCCCTATCCTCTTTTTTTAAAAAAAGAAAAATCCTTTTTATCCCTTTTTCCATATTTTCTCAGATTCAAAAAAATTGAAGATATACAAAGAGATACGAAAACTGGAGATATTGATACTCCATTGAGCGATGTCAAGAAGGGTAGGAGTGAACCATTGGGATGGGAAATTGATAGATCACAATTTCATTTGTGATTTCAAAATGTGGAAGAAGGAAAAGGTGAAAATCTTGCTGAAATAATGACAGAAATACTGGCAGAAGTGTTTGAGATAACCGAAGAGAAGAAGATGGATGGGATGGATAAGTGTTCCGTGTCTATACAAGATATGCAATGAGAAACAAATTACCAAGAGAAATATATATTAGATTTACCAAGAAGCTAATTAAAACACAGATACTATAGGTGGCAAGAGAGAAAACATTAAAGTATAAAGACAAAGAAATTGTGGTGCTGAAACAAGTACCAAGAAGAGTAAGAGAGATGAGAAGAGAATATACATTTTTGACCAAAGAGTTACCTAAAAGAGGAATAAACTATAGATGGTTGATGCCAGAAGGCCTCTTGTTCACTTGGCAGGAACAAAGACAAGTATTGATACAGTTAGAAAAGCGGAGTTATTCTACTTAGAATTTTTTAGAGGAAAGGAGGAAGAAGAAAGAAAAGAAGAGTCACTAATTGAATTTCAAGAGGAGTGTATAGCAGTAATTGAAAATGAAAAAGAAGAAGGTGGAGTAGGTGGTGTACCCAGAGAGCAATGAGAATTAAGATCTACCAGAGCAATAAAACCCTCTTATAAAGCTTAACATGGATGAAAAGAAATTGATTACGATTAATATAAATTGACTTAATTTGGCTGCTAAAAGAAGAATATTTCATAAATCAGAGCAATTAAAACTTGATATAATTTGTCTACAAGTACATATTAAAAAACAACATGAATATATATTGCAACAAAAAAACCTAGGGAAATTATTCACATTGCTGACACAATTAAAAAAAAGAGGCACAATCTTATATACAGTATTAGAGATACAATTGCAGCAGAATTAATTTATACAGATGACGACAGAAGGATTTTGATGGTGGAAATAATGGACAATAATGTTAAAACACTGTTAATTGCAATTTATGCCCCAAATGATAATCAAGAAGAATTCTACAGGAAATTACATATGAAAATAATTGAACTGGATTATGTTAACATTTGCATGATGGGAAACCTTAATGAAATAATTAAAGATCTGTTGGACTATAAAACACAGAAATCAACAAAGAAAGCTAGAAAGATATTACCAAAATCTTTCTTTCGAATGATAGAAGAATTAAACTTAAAAGCTGCATGGAGAGAGAGAAATGTGGAAAGTAAGCAATATACTTTTTACTCAAACAGACATGCAACATGATCTAGAATAGTTATGATATGGATGTCAGCAGAACTACTTACTAATATATGAGAAATTGAAATAGAACCAAGCACTTGGGCAGATCACAATCCAGTGACAGTTATTTGGAAAGGATATAAGAGGAGATCTAGATGAACTTTAAATAATATGATATTAAAGCAAAAAGACTTTAAACAGAAAATAGAGAAGGAACTGGTTTTCTTTTTCAAAGAAAATAGAAAAGAGATTCTTTACAGAATCTCTGGGACACGATGAAGGCCTACACAAGAGATTTGATAATTGACTACACAAGGAAAAGAAATATAAAACAGAAAAAGACTTTTAAAACTTTGGAAGATGACTATAAAAAACTGGAAAAAGAGTTACAGAAATCTCCGCAAAAAAAGACATTAAGAATAAAATGGATATAATTAAACATAAAATGGGATTAATGGAAAAAGAGGAATTAGCACAAAAAATTAAAAATGCTAAACAGAATTATTTTGAAGATGCAAACAAACCAGGCAGATGGCTAGCCTATAAACTGAGAAAGGAAAGAGAATCAAGAAGGATTAATCAACTAATAAATGAAGAAGGACATGTTTGCCATGGAAATGAGGAGAAGAAAAAAATTATACAAGATTACTATGGAAAACTGTATTTTCAAGAGAATATTCAAGAAGAAAAAGTTAAGCAATACTTACAGAAAGCGAATTTACCTCAGATACCTAAAGACATTGAAATAATGCTAGAAGGGAACATAATGATGATGGAACTAACATAAGCCTTAAAAAAACAGAATGCTGGAAAAGCACCAGGTCCAGATGGATTGCCAGCGGAATTTTACAAGACTTTCCAGGAAATATTGAATCTCCATCTGTCAGAAGTTATGAATGAAGTTATATTAAAGAAAAGAACACCCAAAACATGGTCAGAAGCATATATTACACTTATACTGAAGGAGGATACAACTGCAACAAGTTAAAAATTATAGACCTATATCCCTATTAAATTCAGATTATAAAATCTTTGCTTCAATTTTGGCAGAAGGACTGAAAAGATACTTAAATAATTTTATACATGTTGACCAAAATGGATTTCTGCCAAAGAGACAAATTAAAAATAATGTGAGAATAATCTTGGACACTTTGGAATATTATGAGGCACATCCAGAAAACCAAATGGCTTTGATGTTTCTAGATGCACAAAAAGCCTTTGACAACGGGAGTTGGCGATTTATGTTATTGCAATTGGAACAAATGGGCTTTGGTAAAAAATTTATTCAAGCCATTGAAACAATATATTATGAACAAACTGCAAAGATTATGGTAAATGGGGAATTAACAGAATCCATAAATATAAGAAAAGGGATAAGGTTGTCCACTGTCGCCTCTGCTGTTTGTGTTAACTTTGGAAGTGTTGAATAGGAATATTAGAGAAGATAAAGAAATAAAAGGAATGAAAATTAAAAAGGAAGAGTATAAATTTCAAGTTTTTGCAGATGATATTTATATTAGAGGATCCATTGGAAACAGTACCTAAATTAATAGAAAAGACTATGGAAAAGTAGCAGGTTTGAAAATAAATAAACATAAAACAAAGATATTAACAAAAAATATGTTAGCAAGACGAAAGAAAGAATTGGAAGAAGTTTTAGAAATACAGGTCACAAATAAGGTTAAGTATTTAAGGATACACATTACACCAAGATGTAGTATACTGAAGGAGGACAATTATATTAAACTCAAACAGAAGATTGCGACAGATTTGACAAAATGGGAAAATTTACAAATATCATTGATTGGGAGAATATCTACAGTTAAGATGAATGTATTGCCTAGAATTCTGTATTTATTCCAGACAATTCCAGCCTACCTAGGGAAAGACTTTTTTGAAGATTTAAACAGAATTATGTTGAAATATATTTGGCAGGGAAAGAAAGCAAGAATAAAACTTAAACTGTTACAAGATGCAAGAATAAGAGAAGGGTTTGCCTTGCCCAACTGGGAGCTATATTACTAGACGACAAGTTTGATGTGGGTAAAGGAATGGATAACATTAAGAAACACTAGACTATTGACTTTAGAAGGGCACGACTTACTGCTAGGATGGCATGCTTTCCTTTGGTATAAGGGAACTAAAACACAGGGGTACTTTAGAAGACGTTATATTCGAGAGGCACTGTTTTTGAACTGGGAGAAGACAAAAAGACAATATTATTTAAAAATTCCACTATGGATATCTACTATTGAAGCTTTTTCCTATCCAATAATATATAAAAAGGAACAAACAGTTAGATATGGTGAGATATTGAATGAAAAGGGTGAACCTAAACCTATGTAAGCGTTGGAAGAACAAGGTGTAAAAATGAATTGGTTTTCATAGTTGCAAGTACAATATAGATTTGATAAAGATTTTAAAACAGAAGGTATTTATGATAAGTTGACTGATTTAGATAAAATTTTGATGGGTACTGATGAAAAGGTAATTAAAAAACTTTATGGACATTTATTAGAATTTAAACTGGAAGAACAAGTGAAAGAAACAATGATTGCTTGGGGAAAATTTTTGGATATGGGATTGATTTAGAGAAATGGCAGAAATTGTGGTCTCAAAATTATAACATGACAATGTCAACTACATATGAAGAAAATTTGTATAAGATGTTTTACAGGTGGCATCTACCCCCAACGAGAATTGCGAGAATGTTTAAGAATAAATTGGATAAATGTTGGAAATGTCATCAGATACTTGGCTCATATTACCATATGTGGTGGATGTGCTCAGATGCAAAAAAATATTGGAATAAAATCCACACATGATTGGAAAAAATGATAAAACATCACATAGATTTTAAACTAGAGATTTTTTTTATTGGGAATTATACCGGAAATATACAATAAGGAATTAAAGTATTTGATTGTAAATGTTTTAACAGCAGCTAGAATTGTGTTTTCTAAGAATTGGAAAAATGATAAAATATCTATGCAGGAGGAAATTATTAAGAAAATGATGGATTGTGCTGAAATGAGTAAATTGACATTTGAAATTAAGAGAACAAGAAGATAAACAATTTTATATGATATGGGATTTGTTTTATCAATGGTTGGACAAAAAGACATGGTAATGTAATAGATTTGTTGATTTTGTAATAGATTTAATAGATAGATATAAAATATAATATAGACATATATAACCATTGGATGAAAGTATAATATAAATTTTAAAATAAAATTTGAAATATCTCGTATAGAGTGATGGAATAAATAGTTTGGTCATGGATGATTAATAATTGATAAGCATATAAGTATACGTTAGCTTGATAATGTGGAAACATATAAATTGAGAAATGATTACAAAAGGATAGCACAAAAGATTTGTAACCTGACACACTGTATGGAAGATGGTTTTTATGTTTTATTTGTATATGTTTGTCTTAAAAAAATAAAAACTTTTTTTAAAAAAAGATTCGCCTTAGTCTTTGTTTAAATTGTTCTTTGTTCTCTGCTGCCATAAGGACATCATCATCAATGCCCTGTAGTAGGCATTCTATTAAGCTTTGAAATAGTCCAGGGGCTACACTGACCCCAAATTGCAGTCTTTTGCATTTGAAAGCACCCCTGTGTGTTACAATGGTCTGAGCTTTTGCTGTTTCTTCATCCACAGGTAATTGCTAATAGGCTTGAGCCAAGTCTAATTTGGCAAAACATTTCCCTTTTCCTATTGATGCAACAGATGTTGTACAGCTGGCACTGGGTATGCGCTCTGTTGCAATGCAGTATTCAGGGAAATTTTATAATTAGCACAGATTCGAATTGACCCACCTGGCTTAACAGGAGTGACTATAAGGGTCTCCCACTTAGTGTGATCAACTGGCTCTAGTACTCCCTGGACTATGACTTTATCTACTTTGGGTCTCAAAGCGAAAGGGACTCGCCTTGGTTTTATTCTGATGGGGAACTTTTGGATCAAGGTCGAGGGAAATAGGGGTCTGAATTCAGTCTGCAGGTCCTCTCCCATTTGATTGTGCTCCTCTGCTTGCATGGTGTGGATGGTCACCTCTACTCCTATGGCTCTAAACCATTCTATTCGGAGGAGGCTTGGTGCTTCTTTGTCCATGATGATTAAAGGCAATTCACTGGTAAAGTTTCTGAATTTTACTGGAAAAATTCCTCTTCCTAACGCAGGAATTCTGTTCCCTTGGAAATCTTTTAGTATTAAATGTTGTGGTTTTAGTTGTTGTTGAGTTATGCCATGGATTGCTTCTTTTATAGTTATCCAGGACACCATAGATATGTAGGATCCGGAGCCAATTTCCATATCACAAGGTTTTTCTCCTATTGTCACTGTGATGTTGAATTTCTTTGATTTATGGTGACCAGAATGCCCCACTATTGTGTATTCATAGTCTCTGTCCTTCTCCATTCTATTCTCTTCCCTCCTGTAATTTGAATAAGAAAGTCTCTGGAATCCCCTTGGTTGTAGGCCACGTGGATGATCAGGGAACCCTGCTTATCTCTGACTGGGGTATGCTGGCAGATTTGCTCTGCATCCTTCAGCAATATGCCTCCTTCTCTCGCATCGGTGGCAGATTGTATCCGTGAATTTGCAAATTGGCCAGAGGTGGTTCCCTTTACAGCCTGCACACCATAGGGGTCTCTGGCTCGTCCCTTGGGGCCCTGTTTTACTCTATGTTTTACTCTATGAATTTCTTCGTCCTCTTCTTCGGAGAATTCTCCAATCTCCCCCTCTCCCTGATATTTGCTGGTCGTCCCCCATGCTGAGTGAACACTCTCGGATTTCTCAATTATAGCTGCTGATTTTTCCGAGATTTTTGCTGCTTGGGCTTCCTCTATTACTTCTTTTAAGGAGATGCTCTTTTTAGTTATCAACTTCCTTTGCAATATCAGGTCCCTCATTCCAAATACAATTCTATCTCTTAAGTTATTTTCATATTTTCAAACTCACAGCCTGCAGCAATATCTCATAGGTTTGTAAGGTAATCATTTATGGTCTCATCTAGTTTCTGTTCTCTGTGGTAAAAGTCAAGTCGGTGAGCCAGTGACGATGCAGCTAATATCTTCTGTAATTCTTTCCATTCCATTGTTTCCACATATTTGGGGAGCAGCTAGGGTTCTAGCTGTTTTGTAGAGGCAATTTCCACAATATCCCAGGAACAGAGCTCTCTTCCTCTGTTCTGTTGCATCCTGCAGTGAATTTGCTTCTAAAAACATTTGAAATTGTCCTATGTACACGACCCAGTCATGCTTTTTTGGATCAAAAGGTTCTGGTTGAGTGTGGGTGGACATTCTGATGATCAACATGGCGATAGCAGCGTTCTGTTGTAATAATTTTCCGTCTTTGTCTCATTTCCTTTGTTCTTTTCTAGAATCCCATCCTCATCACCAGTGTTAAATATGGGCTAGATTGAAGAGGCAGGACAACGGTAGAAGGAAAGGATTTCTTTATTTAGCTCTGAACAAAAGATTGCTGCCCGGTGTGCCTGCTGTTCTTTTTACAGGCTGCTGTCCACAATTTCAGCCACTGATGGCTGTTCATTTTTTCGCCTGGAAAATGAACCAATGGGGGAAGTCTGATATCAATGACTTTTCCCCATTGAATATCTAACAGGAGAGGCAATCACCTCCCAGCCTTACTCCCGAATTGCCCCTTCTGCTTCAGCTGCTCTCGCCTTCTTGCAGCTCTGCGCACACATGCACTGGGAACAGGCTCCCAAGTCCTCTGCTTTGCTGCTGCCAGACTCTGAACGCAGCACCCCACTCCCAGATGGTCCTGGCCCCATCCCTCCTCGGACACAGGACCCTTGTCCAAGTCCTCTCCAGACTCCCTGACACTGTCCTATACCACTGCCCTCTGCACCGGCTGCCGGCAAACTGCAACAGTATATCCCTCAGGGATGGGAATCACAGCATTCCCTGTCTCCCTGCTCTAATGGCTTGGGTAGATGTGACTTGGCAAGGGACGTTCCCTAGTCCCAAGCCATAAAGAGCTTTAAAGATGACAACCAGCACCTTGAATTGCACCCGGAAGAAAATAGGCAATCAATGCAGCTCTCACAGGAGGTAAAACATGTGCACACCAGGGTCTGCACAAAACCATGTGGGCCACTGCATTTTGCACCAACTGGAGCTTCCGGATATTCTTCAAGGGCAGTCCCATGTAGAATGCATTGCAATAATCAAGATGGAAAGTGATTAGGGCATGAGTTACTGTGAGTAGGGACCATTGGTCCAGGAAAGGGCATAACTGGTACACAACCCACAGTTGCACAAAGGCACTCCTGGCCACGACCAACACCTGCTCTTCGAGCAGGACTCATGAATCCAGGAAACCCCTAGATTATGCACAGTCTGTATGTAACCCCAAAGCCAAAGCCACTTGATCTTGCAAGGGTTTAATTTCAACCTATTGCTCCCCATCCAGCCCCTAACAGCCTCCAGGCACTGTGAGAGGAGGACACAGCAACATTTAACTCACCATGGGCCAAGATACACAGCTGAGTATCATCTGACGGATGATCTCACCCAGCGGCTTCATATAAATGTTGAACAGGAGCAGAGAGACTGCCGATTCCTACAGAACCCCATAAAGCAATGGATGAGGGCTGGATCTCTCCCCTCCTATCAACACTGGCTGATTGGTCCATATAATAACTAAAAGTTGATGGCATGTAACAATTTTAATGAATATCATATAAGTACCATTATGTTCAGTTTTGTAGAATGTTCTATGTCATTTCATGCATCAGAATGCAGATTGACTTCTGTCCAGTTCTGCGTGGCTTTGGTGGCAGCAGGAATTCGCGACCATTCGCGATTTCTGCTGCGCTTGCCGCCGAGGTACCCCCGATCCAAATGGGTCAGGAGGATATGGCTGCCCTGTAGGGACAGCTGAAGAGAGAGGGGAGCTGGATAGGGGGTTGGGGGTGTCGCAGACCCCCTCCTCGTCTGGAAAAACCCCTTTTTCCCAAGGTGGTGGAGTGGCGGTCAGCAATGGCCGCCACGAAGAAGCCAGCAACTGGGTAAGATTGTACTGGAGGAAGCAAGAAAAGTGAAAGTGCTGGCTGAGCCGGGTCAATCAACATCTTTTAAATTCGCTGGAACTGAGCTGTCTGAATTGCTGGAGGATACATTGTATCCCTAAGAAGATCGAAAGCGGCGGAGAAGCTGTTAAAGGGAACTTTTTTTTCTTCACTCTCCCATCCCATGGAAACAGCAGATGAAGATTTGAAATTTGTTTGGGCACTGAAGGTGAACTATTCTGAAAGTTGAAGTTAAGGGACAAAAGAGTTCTTGGACATTGGACTTAAAAATTTAAGAAATTGGAAAACCCTTATTAGAGGTATGGATTTCTGATCACTTAAAAATTGATGTTGCAAGTGGGAAGGGAGAGGAAAAAAATTGGAGCAGAAGTGGAAAAAGGAGGAGATTGCCTAGAATCTCAAAGAAAGATATATGGTAATTGGACCTCTTTGATTAAACAGTAACCCAGAAAGAGAAATAGAAGAAGAAAGAAAAGTATTAACTTTTGGAACTTTTTTTGAATTATTTTTGATTAAAAATACTTGGTTGGTTGTTTTGGGGAAAGTTTCTCTTTTCAGGATGGCATCGCTTGTGGATGAACTAAAGACTGAATATCAAAAATATAAAAAGGAAGAACAAGATGGAAAAGATACTTTGGGCACTTTATTTCAATTTTTAGAAATGGCGTTATGTACCTATGAAAAGTTGATTATGCAGCAGAATGACTGGGACAAAGAAGAAGAGGAACAAGAAGCCATCTTTGATGAACAATGGGTTTTTTCCGGGGAGGAGGAGAAAGAGGATAAGAAAAAGGGGATTTTAAGGTTTGAAAAAACAACCAAAAAAGAGAAAAATGAGAGGAAAGGTGGATGCAAGGTTAGAAAGCAAAGGAAAGGGAGTAAGAAAAGGGAGGAGGAGAGACAAAGGGGTAAAAAGGGCAAGGAGAAGAATAAGCAAGAGAGAAAGGGGGGGAGGAGAAGCCTCAATGGTGGGAAGCAAGATCTAAAGAAAAAAAGTTTATTTAGAGACAATGGGTGAATCTAATTAAGGATAAAAGGGGGATTCTGGAAGGTACATAAGATTGTGTTTTTATATGTGTATTTAGAGTATAAAATTTATTGTGTAATTTTAGAATCGACTAAACAGAATCCCAAGATAAATTAAGTATTATATGAAGTACTTTTAAGTTAGGGTAATGAGTTAAAGGCATCACTCCAATTAGTGTATAGGAGAAGTATAGTAAAAGAAAAAAGATGAATGGATAGTTGGAAATAGAACAGACGAAGAATGTTATTGAAAATGGTAATAAGATATGGAAGGATATATAAAGGTTTTGTTATGTTTTTTTGGTTTTGTATGTTGATAAAAGGCAATAAAATTTTAATTAACAAATAATTTGGATGAAAAGGAGAAGTTGGGATAAGATACGAAGTTAAACAGATAAAGTAAATATTGATATTATAATTGGGAATCATCATGTTCTATTGGTTTTCTTCTTTAATTATCACTATTTTTTTTTAGAAAAGAATTTATAAGCTGTTATGCCTTGATAGTTTGTGCACTGTTTTTGTAAAATTAATAAAATTAGTTTATAAAAAAAAAGAAAATGATAATAAGATATGGAAGGATATATAAAGTGAATATGATGTTTGAATTTGTGTCTGTGTGAAGAGTTTTAACTCGGGATCAGGCAGCCTTCAGAAAAGATGTTTTAGGTTTTTTTTTTTTTCTATGTTCTGTGTTTTGTATGTTTATGAAAGGCAATAAAATTTTAATAAGCAAGAAATATAATTTGGATAAAAGGAGAAGTCTGGATAAGATATGAAGTTAAATAGATAATATAAATATTGATATTACAATTTGGAATTATTTTGTATGTTCTATTGGCTCTCTTTAATTTTTTTTTTTTTTTTTTTAGAAAAGATTTTTCAAATTGTTATGCCTGGATTGTGTATTGTTTTTGTAAAATTAATAAAATTTGTTATAAAAAAAAAAGAATGCAGATTGACTTCTGCTGCATCCCATTATAGCACTAATAAATGTTATTATAGTTTGTTGCAGTCATCCAGGTATTCAGACTCGGTTTGACATTTTTTATCCACCTATCAAGTCCTTCCCAAGGACCTTCCCAAGGCAAATGTTGATGTTTCATGGTATTACAGGTATTTCTGCAGATTATATTCTGCAACAGACTGATGGAAATTTTGTCAATGCTGATGGTGCTTAAGTGGTGCTCCAGTTGTTTTGGGATTTTACCCAAGGCACCAGTTATTATTATTAGTACTCTCCTTTCTTTTTTCCCACAATCATTCTATTTCTATTTGCAGATTTTTGTCTTTTGATATCTTCCCCAATTCTGTCTCCAGGTACTGCCACTTCTGCTATGAAGACTTTTTTTTTGTCTTTCTTATCAACAACTGTTAATTCTGCAGTATTATGTGGCAGGTGCCTGTTGTTTCAAATTCTAAAGTCCCAGAGCACTTTAAGTATCTTCATTTTATATTACTTTTTCTATTTTATGGTCACACCATTTCTTGTTTAAAGCAAATTATATTTCTTGCAGATATCCAATGTAGCACTGTTGCTTCTTTGTTATGCCATTGTTTATAGTCAATACATGTGGTCTTCTTTCAGCAGCTAAACAGGTGATAATATTATATCAATGAATTTAGATATATGGTTAGTCCCCCTACTTCCTCGCTGCCTTGTTAAATAACTGTTTGAAGTTACAACAGGTAAAAAACAGATTTTCAACCAATATTTTACAACAGAGAAATAGAATCAAGATCATGACAAGTGTTAATACCACTATATAATGCCTTGGTAAGACCACACTTGGAATATTGCATCACCATGATATAAAAAAAAGATGTTGAGGCAAAGATGATTAGGGGACTGAAGGTTTAACATATGAAGAATGGTTGCAGGGGTTTGGTATGTCTAGTTTAAAGAAAAGAAGGGCTAGAGATGATACAATAGCAGTGTTCCAATATCTAAGGGGCTGCCATAAAGAAGAGACAAAAGTTGTGGGTTCTCCACGGGGTGGGCTTCAAAAATTTTAGCAAAGGGTTCTCTGCTCGGTTGCTGGGTGGGTGTGGTCTAGTTTGTCTTCTGCACCACGGCGAGTGTGTGTGTGTGTGTGTGTTTGCCCTTCCCAGGCTCCAGAGGCTTTTCTTGAACCTCTGGGAGGGTGAAAATGGCTTCTCTGGGCTCCAGGGGCTCTCTGAAAGCCAGAAATGAGCACATTTCTGGCCTTTCCAAACTTCTAAGAGGCCCATTTTTCACCCTACCTGACTCTCGCCCTGTACTTACCTGCATCCAAAATATTCCGCGTGGGGACTCCTGGGAAAGGCGGGGTATGCATGGCCAGCCAGGAGTGGGATTTGGGGGTTTTCCAAACTGCACAGAATCTTAGCTAGGGGCTCTCTCAAACCCCCGCGAACCCCCAGGAGCCCACGCCTGGTTCTCCAACACTGGAGGTTTTAAGACGAGATTGGACAACCATTTGTCTGAAATAGAACAGGATTTC
This sequence comes from Hydrophis major, assembly GCA_033807585.1. Taxonomy (NCBI): domain Eukaryota; kingdom Metazoa; phylum Chordata; class Lepidosauria; order Squamata; family Elapidae; genus Hydrophis; species Hydrophis major. The sequence continues at coordinate 107,017,628 of CM066343.1, forward strand.
TTGCTTGAGCAGGGGGTTGGGCTAAAAGACCTCCAAGGTCCCTTCCAACTCTGTTATTTTGTGTTTATTTAATGATAAAATCAAAAATGACATCATACATCTGGCACAATCATGTGAGTTTTGCTTAGTGACTGTAGTGTTTAGCAACAAAATTAAGCAATTTACCAATTGTGGTTGGTCAATGAGGATTGCCTGTTCAACACTGAGGTAATACTGTAGGAAAGTTATCAATTAACCAAATGGTATAGGACAGTTAAGATGCAAACAGGGCACATGAATAAAAAAGATTAGAAAAGAGCCTGGCTTTAAAACACTTCAAAAATTACAGGATAAAAATGAGACAGCAAAACAAATTTGCAACTGTGAGAAATACTAGTAAAAATAAATGTAAAATAGTAGTAATAAACACAGATGAGTTTCAGGCAATGATTTAGAATATTTAGTGTTTATTCAAAATGTTCTGGCTATAGAAGATGCTGCCAGACAAGTTGAACTTTCCTGTGACAAAACAACTATTTCAACAGAGTATAATGCTGGATTTGTAAACTTTAGAGACTCTGTGGTCGCAATTCAGATGAGTAGAACATTGCTGGAGGCAGACACATACTTTTGAAAACAGTTCTGACTAAAATGTTCCAGCTCAGTTATAGCATTCAGCAATGATAGACAAAGAATAGTGAATCTGTTCCTAAACCCACTGCCACGTATCTGAAAACGTGTGATGAGCAAATGCTACCACTTCTATCCATATATCCCATGAAGTCAAAATAAGTTATTTCTGAATAAAAGAACACAGGAATATTAAAGAAATATAACCATATCTTACGCATATACACACTTTGAGGTAAAATCATAATCTTCCATCGGATTCTTTCTAAATATACATGCTTACGATCAATTTATGGTATCTGACAGTTATATGGATTATGTGTACAGATAAATTGCCATACACAATGCATAATTATCTTGAAATTCTACTTCGCTTTTTAGTTTCAAAAAATAAGTTAAGTGGATGGGAAAATACAGAAAAATGTATCAACAATATGCAATTAAAAGCATATTCATGAGAAGCTAAACTAGTAAGAATAATAAAAATACTATTAGTAATTATTAAACAACCAGTCTCAAATGTTTGATTAGTTTTTCAAATGTCTTCATTTGCCATCTAAATCATCAAAGATGATTAGGGGACTGGAAACTAAAACATATGGAGAATGGTTGCAGGAACTGGGTATGTCTGGTTTAATGAAAAGAAGGACTAGGGAGTGACATGATAGCAGTGTTTCAATATCTCAGGGGCTGCCCCAAAGAAGAGGGAGTCAAGCTATTCTCCAAAGCACCTGAGGACAGGACAAGAAGCAATGGGTGGAAACTAAACAAGGAGAGAAGCAACTTAGAACTAAGGAGAAATTTCCTGACAGTTACAACAATTAATCAGTAGAACAACTTGCCCCATAAGTTGTGAATGCTCCAACTCTGGAAGTTTTTAAGAAGAGATTGGATAAACATTTGTCTGAAGTGATGTAGGGTTTCCTGCCTAAGGAGGGGGTTGGACTAGATTAGACCGCCAAGGTCCCTTCCAACTATATTATTCTAAACTTACCCTGGGTCATTCTAAAAAACGAAGAAGCATTTTAGATTCAGAGAAAAAATAACATTAGTTACGGACTGTTCATCCTTAAGTAGCCACTGGAGATATTCACAGTTCGCAGTGTCAGAATGCCCAATTGCCTTGTTTTACAAACTTTCAAAGCTACAATAGTGTAAAAAAAAATGTTTTGTGACCAATACTAGGATTTACAACTGTTGCAATGCTCCATACTCGTGTAGCTTCCCATGCTCATGGAATTGCCATTTGTGTGCCTTCCTTAACCAGCTAGCAACAAGAAGAGTTAACAGAAAACACAGAAATAAAGTTGTAAGTCATGGTCACATGATACTTCATTTCACAACTGTGGTGACTTGCTTAATGATTGAATAGGAAGTGACATCTTATGGCCATCATGATCATGTGACTTTTTTTTTTTTTTTTGGCTAAGCAACCACAGTGCTTAGCAATGGGACTACCAGTCCCAACTGTAGTTGCTAAGCAAGAACTACATCCCTATTTTCTTGTCTTCCAGACAAGGTAATCCTTTTCCCGACAATTGCCATTTAAAAGTTCAAAGGGTATCTTTCAGATACTGCCACTGCTTATTTGATTTGGACATTTCTTTTTTCGCTACAGTTTGTTCTTCCCTTCTCAATGATTATATTCAAATGCAATGAGCTATCAGGAACTAGCTCTCAATGTACAGGTCAGGTATGGTATAGAAATGTTATTTTAATTCACCTAAAATATTGATACAGGCAGTTGTCAACTTACAACAGTTCACTTAGTGACCATTCAAAGTAACAACGCCACAAAAAATGACTTATGACCACTTTTTTACATTTATGACCGTTGCAGCATCCCCATTATCATGTGATTTACATTTGGATACCTGACAACTGGTTCATATTTATGAGAGTTGCAGTGTCCTGGGTTCATGTGACCATATTTTGTGACTGTCTGATCAGCAAAATCAATAGGGAAACCAGATTCACTTAACAACCATTTTACTAATTTAACAATTGCAGTGATTCACTTAACAAATGTGGCAGGAAGAATAATAAGATAGAACAAGAGTCCCCTAACAAATTTCTCACTTAGCAACATAAACTCTGGTCTCAAAGGACTACCTGTACTTACCTAAAGCAGCTATTGAACAAAAGTTTCTAAAAACAAAAAAAAGAGCAGAGAAAAGCAAAATAGAAATTAGAAAAGAATGTGCCTCTGTAACAATAGTCCAGTTTCTAGCATACATGAAGAATAAATTTCTTAAGCAAACCAGCCCTGCTTGAGTTTACTGTTCATTTCTGTCAAATTAACCATCTCAAACAGTAACTGACTACTGCATATTCAAAATCTTTTCTTTCTCCCTTTCTAACAAAGAGATGGTGGTTTTTCCATTGCAGGATGTATTAAAAATTCTGAACAATGAAGTATTGGTTTCAAAAGGTCTTATATATTGTGAGAAATTTCCCCATTTTTCCCCTGTTGTTATGTAGCACCACTGGCTCTTCTCCCAAGTATTAAGGTAGAATGAGGCTAGGGCCCAGAGTTTGTAATTCTTGTAATTGTTGATGCACTGTGAACAATTGTTAGGGCACCAGGTTTAGGGGGTGTTGATTGTTGGTTTTCTTGCCTTTATTTGCTTCTTACTTGTGTTTTTTTTAGCTGAACAGTTATAGCATATTTAATTTACTTTATTGTCATTGCACCTCATAATTAAACACCATCTTCAATGTACATCTGACCATGAAAACAAACACCAACACACATCCTTCACACTACACACATTGAAAACCTCTGACACCACACCAACACTGCACTTATACAGTAGAATTCAAAAGAGCTACTGCCATTTTTCAGCCTATTTGTCTTGTTTTTATTATTCTGTACTCTTTGCCAAATGGTAATAGTTCAAAAAAAGGATGGCCAGACGAGATGGATCTTTGAGAATGTTTTGAACTTTCTTAAGGCAGCGGGAGCTCTTCCAAAGAGGGGAGAGGTCAACCAATGATCTTCTGGGCAATGTCGTTAACCCTCTGGAGTGCTTTCCTATCTGTCACTATGCAATTGGCAAACCATACAGAGGTGCAGTATGTTAAGGTACTCTCTATAGTGCAGTGGTAAAAGGTCACCAGCAGTTTTTCATTCAGTTGTTGTTTTCTGAGAAGTCTCAGGTAGTATAATCTCTGCTGGGCCCTTTTGACCAGGGCTGCAATGCAAGCACTCCAGGTCAGGTCTCCTTTTAGGGTAACACCCAGAAACTTAAAACTGGCCACTTGCTCCACTTGGTCTCCATTGATAAGCAAGGGCTGGATGTCTGATCTGTTCCTTCTATAGTCCACTATAAGCTCTTTGGTCTTATTGGTATTGAGGACCAAGTTATTATCTCCATACCACGAAAGCAATTGGTCCACCTTATCTCGGTAGGCAGAATCATCACCCCCCCCCAGAGATGAGTCCCACCACTCTTGTATCCTCTGCAAATTTAGTAATAGTATTATAGTGTGAGTGGGAATGCAGTCATGCACATAAAGAGTATAAAATAAGGGACTCAACATACAGCCCTGTGGTGTACCAGTGTTAAGAATAAGGGCTGAAGAGGTATGATTACCTACTCTGACCCTCTGTGAGCGGTCAGACAGGGAATCAATAATCCAAAGGCATATTGAATAAAAAAGTCCAAGGTCCAGAAGTTTAGACACTGGTCTATGTGGTAGACAAGTATATATAACACATAGCATGGGCAAAGAAACAAGTCTTGGAAGGGAGAGAAAGAGGAAGGGAAGGAAGAAGGGAGGGAGACATGTTCTCAAGGAAAACCCAACCCTAACCTGAAGCCGAACCTGAAGTAAAAACCACATTAAAATTAAAGCACAAAAATTAAGACATTTTTAAATAGATGGCATATTGTACTAATTACCATCTGGGTTTTCATTTTCACTTTCATGTACAGCTGACTACCCATCCTAAGATAAAGTGCATTATATGATAATGTGCTAATTTAATAGTACTTATCAGTTTAAAAGCATACAAATGTGAGTAGATAAATAGGTACCAATTCAGTGGGAAGGTAACAGCATTCCTTGCGCTTTTGACATATAGCCATGCTGGCCACATGATGATGGAAATTGTCTTTGGACAACACTGGCTCAGTCTACTGTCGCCAAGAATGCTGCATGGCTATATGCATTACCAGGAATTAAGCTGGACTCAAAGGAGACTTACATTTCTGTTCCCAGTGTAAATATTACAAGGTTATGTTCCCATGTTGAAAGTTGATGCTTACCTGCATTTTGGATTGTGGATACAACAGGTAGTTCAACAAGAGGCTTTAATTACTTGTTGCCACTTGTTATTAAGATTTGAACAAAGGAAGATGACTATGCCAATATATTTGATTTCCATTTTACATAGTTTACTCCTAAATGACCATAAAAGCCTGTAGACCATCAGAATTTTGCTGTTTCGGCTTCCAATTAGTTTTGCAATACTGAACTCCTGTGTTGCACTCAGGACTGAAACAAGGAGCCTCTAAAGCTCATATCCTATTGATGTTTCTCTCCTCTACTTAGACTTTTGACACAGTGGTGCATTCTTTGACCTCAGCAGTTTAACAGCTAACCCTGGGGTTAATCATTTTGTTGACTGTGCCTTGAAAAGAAATATAAATACATAAGACCTAATCACGATTTTATTAGCCTGTAACCCACAGCAACCCACATAATTAGGCCATATATAAACCTTCCTTTATTAATTTCCCTTTTTGCTCTACGGCTTTGCCCTGAACTATTTGCAAGATGTCCTGTGAAATAGCACCAAGGACTCAGCCTTCTGCATTTTTTTTATTGGGGGGGGAGGGAGCGAGGGAGCGAGGGGCAGTATATTCTGTTTTCCAGGGCCGTTTTGCATCCTGTCACCAGTTGAAAGCCCCACACGGCCAAGTTAAATAGAAATTAATGCTTCGGCTCGAACAAGCTAGCTCTCTCTATGCTCGCTGTGCTTCCCCCCCCCCCCCCGCCAGGATTTCCCTGCTCTCTGCTTTAATTTTCAGAAGGGACTGCCATGGGGGGGGGGAAATCACGGGGGGCTCGGTGAGTAGTTAAAACCGCGAGAGGCTCAGCTTCTCCCCTGTTTTTTCTCTTGGCTCTGCGCGATGTTACTTAATGAATGCATCTCAGCTTTGGTTGCTCTTTATTGCTCACCTCACTTCATCGCCCGCGCTGCTGCCCACCGCTCTCTCTCTCTTGCTCTCTCCAAGCCAAGAGGGAAAGACGCGCTTCTTTCGTCGCTTCCTTGACTCTGTCGTGCGGGAGACGGGTGCCACAGGCGAGCGGAAGCCGAGCGGGCAGCCTGCTTCGTCCTTGAGCAGGGCACTGAGAGGAGGAGGAGGAGGAGGAGGAGGAGGAAACGGCAGCGGAGTATGGGCAACCGGGGAGAAGGGGAGGGGGGCGCGCAAAGCAAGCCACCGCTTGTGCGCGTCCTGTCACACAGAAGGCAGCGCGGACTGCAGCGGGAGACTTCAACCCGAGGAGGGAAGCGCGCGTGCGGAGGGGGACATTGAACAGGCCCTACGGGCGGGAAGAGTCTAGCTTGCTGCTGTTAACAGAAAAGACAGGCCAAAAATAAAAATAAAAAAACCAAAACAATCCAGGAGCTTTTTTCCCTTCTGTTCTGGGTGTTCTTGTCCCTAGATGCAGAATTACAGAATAAAAGCAAACATTTAGAAGATAAGGTGGTCGTTTCCACATATTGTGTAATCCTCTCTTATCTTCCTGCTTGTTTACCTACCTATCTATATAAAATAATCCTAAACTAAAGTACCCCTATGGGTTATTAGGCTGTGATCATGACTCAGTATTTTAACCAGCCCTTTTCCGAGGCATTGCAATTGTAAATGCCAAAGATGAAATTGCTTGTATATGTATATGTAAAAATTCATGCTTGTTGAGGTTGTTTAATAAAAGGAGATCATGTATAGCTGTTTTTCTAGTAACTGGTAAACACCTTTGATCCTGGATCGGGCACTGATCAAAAGTACATTTGTGGAAATGTTCTCAAAGGTCTTTTTGTTCCACATGTTAAATAGCTGAGAGAACGGTTTTCAGCTCATGCTAGCATAGCACAGGTTCTACTATTGTAATAAATACAGGTAGTCCTCAATTAGCTATTACTCATTTAGTGATCATTGTTGAAAAAATAATTTTAGGATCAATCCTCATATTTATGACCTTGAAATCCTGTAAACAAAGGAAAGCTAAAGTAAGATTATAAACACACTTGTGGTTTACTTAGCAACCACTTTTCTTAATGGACGGCATAGTTGCAAATCCTATTCGTGGTTGCTAATTTTCTCCAAATTAGTTGCTTCTTACAAGCTCACTTTAAATATGTATTCAAACAGAAGGTTGGGATGCATATTATAACTGAAGCAATAAGCTGGTGGGAAAATAACAACTTTAATTTGTTTCCTTCAGCTGTAAAATATTAGAGTTGGCCATACAATCAGAATTCCAAATTTAGTAGTATGTTATTGATCAATAATTTCCCTTCCTTGAAAAAATGGAAATGTTGAGCAGCTTTGATTATATCATTTAGCAATGTCTGAGGCAATGGTAATATTTTCAGTTAGCACTATGGTTCCTTGTAATTTTGTTCTTCCAGGACTGGCCTTCCAGGTAGAATTTCTACTAGGGAATACCATTTATTGACACTTTTCTAAAGGGCTACTTACATGACTACTCAAGGAAAGTGTTTTGGGATTATGATGGATAGCTCAGTAAAAAACTTAATTCTGCATGCAGCTTCTGTGAAAATGACAAATTTGGAGGTAGTAGTCATCAATAGGAAAGGCATAAAAACCAAAATTGCTTGCAATCTATCTCCTCTTAGCGCAATTATTAGGTACAACCAAACCTTTTGACATCAAGGAGCAGATCCAGTGTGGCACTTACATTACAAACAGAGTGCCTTGTTAAGTTCTTTGCACAAATCTAATATTTGTGCTTGTGTATTTGTTTAGCAGGCTTGATAGCTGGGAGAACTATTTTACAACATTGTGAAGATATGTAATTATAATTACATATAGTTATAAGTAATTGCTTAAATAAGAAGGAAGGTTGAACTAAATAAATATTGGGAAACTACACTTAAAACACAAGTGTTCTGATCATCTAAGAAACAATTCAGTACTGTTAGAAAAGGACACATGGTTTGGAGCCTCATCTCTGAGGAAATCAGAAAAGTTTGAATTACACAAGAAAGAAAATGTTCTCTTTTACAATATTGAAATGTAATTCATCCCAAGAAGGTTTTTTTTAAAACAACTTACAGAGAGATTTATAGGATTTTAAAATTGAGAAACATGGATGCAGCTCATCACAAGACACAGGAACAACTCGCAACCTCATTAAATTTCAGCAAATCCAGCAAGAAAGCCTGGAGCCTACTAAGGAAATAGAGAACTGCCAGACAACCTGCTCAACAAACACCCAATGTAACTGCCAACCAAGTAGCCTCCCAAGTTGTCTCATTCTCTAAAGCCCCAATGGTGAAAGGGCACTCCACTACTATCAAGAAAGTGCTCTCAGCCTTTTAATGGTTGGCTCCATCACACTCTGAATTCACCCACCCTTTCTCTGGACAAAATCAACGCAGCCATCAACAGTCTGAAGTCCGGCAAAGCACCAGGTTTTGATGGCATCCACACTGAATTTCTAATTCATTCTGGAAGACTAACAAGGAATTGGCCTGGCAAATTCTTTTCAAACATACTTTCTAGCAGACACCTCCCTCCGGAATTCAAAAAAGCCAAAGTAATATCGCTTCTGAAACCTGGCAAACCACAAGACAGAATAGAAACCTACCGCCCCATTGCCCTTCTGAGTTCTTGTTACAAATTTCTGGAGAAACTTATGAACCAAACTGAACCCACAATAGATACATTTCTGCCCATGGAGCAAGCCAGCTTTCGTCATAATTGCACTTGTGTTGATCAGGTGCTGAGCCTAACAGGACATATCAAGGCTGGTTTCCAGCAAGGCTTAAAAACCCCAGATCTGTTCATTAACCTTACTGCAGCATACAATACCATGTGGAAGAAAGGCAGTAGCACGTTTCAAATTTTTTTACCACCGGTTTGGTGGCCATGGCTTGGTGGGTGTGCTTTGCATACACACACACTGCACATGCATGCACCAAACCCACACTTTGTGCAGGTGCAGAGGCTTTTCGACTTACCTCCTTCAATCTTGCACTCTCCCTGTCGCTTCAGCAGCTGCCATGCAAAGCAAAATCAGGGAATAAAGATTAGTATGGGAGTCCAGGAGGGTGAGTAGACCAAACAGCAGAGCATTTGAGAGAACTGATTCAGTCTTTGCTGTTCATTGGCGCTACCAGCTTGGCCGAACCGGGCCGAGCCAGTAGAATACCACCACTTGAAGAAGGGTCTGCTTTACAAACTGAGTCACATCATCCCCTGTAAAATCCTCTACCGCCTAATAAACAATATGCTTAGCAATAGATATTTCAGATCATTATGGAAGACAATGTTAGCAAGTTAAGAAGACTCAACAATGGCCTTCCACAAGGTTCTATACTGGCACCCACACTGTTCAATCTTTGTATCTCAGAAATGCCAGCTACAAAGGGACATAAATTTGTATATGCAGAATGATGACCTGGCTCCAGCAGCGCAAAATAAAAACTTGGAAGTATTGGACTGCCTCCTCTCTGAGGACTTGAAGTCCCTGGGCAAATTCTTTGCTGACTGGAGACTCATACCCAGTGTCAGCAAAACAGTGACCACCTGTTTCTATCTCAATAGCAAACTTGCCAATGCCACCCTGAAGGTCTACCTGAATAACAACCCATTCCCCTATGATCCTCACCCCAAATTCCTCAGAGTAATTTTGGATTGGACTCTCTCCTATAAGAAACACCTAGAGAAATTGTCCCTAAAAAAGGAGCAATTTACTCTAGAAACTAGAAGGATCAAAATAGGGAGCCTCAGCCTCTACTTTCAGAATATCAGCACAAGGATTAGTCTACTCCACAGCTGAATATTGCCCCCCCTCCCCCAGGTTTGGCTTAATAGCTGCCACACCAGCAAGACTGATGTTAGACTAAATAATACAATGAGGATCATAAGCAGTTACATAAAATCTACTAGTACTTGCTGGCTCTCCGTCTTGAGCCACATTGTTCCACCAACTGTATGAAGACAGGAAGCCTTAGTGAAGGAGTACAACAAAATTACAAGAAACCCACTTCTCCCTGTGCACGCTGATCTTCCTCATCTATCAATTGGCAGGCTTAAATCCAGGAAGCCCTCTCGGGCACTTGCTCAACAGGTGTCTAACAACTTTGACATGAACACACAGTGGAAAGCCAAATGGGCTGCTGGATGCCCAAGTACAGGCAGTTATGTAGATGACCCTACACAAAAGGTGCCGGGTTTTGACCTTCCTCGCCAACATTGGTCAACTCTGAACAGGATACGTACCCAACATGGTGTCTGCCAGGACTCATTGTTTAATTCGGGTCTTGTCTCTACCCCTCAGTGTGACTGTGGTGCTCCTTGACAAAATATCCATCACGATTGTGTCCGAATATTCATCTTCATTAATATTCATCAGAGCTTACACCGGCCCAATGTCTGATTTTTTTCAACATAGACCACATTGTCCTTGAATGCTGGATGGACTGGACATTAACATTTGATCCATTATAAGTCCATGTATTTGCCATACACTAAATAAATACATTTAAAAGTATCTCTAAATCCAATTTAATAAGCTTTTAATTACCAAATGTCCCCTTTATATGGCCTGAAATTTTATTGGCAGGACACTGGAAATAATTTCCAACTCAGAGGTTTTAGACTGAGGTGGGAAAACTTCTTTGTCTTGAAGACTGATTTAATTATCAGACTCAGTGAATGCATATGCAACCATCTTCTCATTCTTGTCCCTTTCTTTCCATCAATGTTGCTTCAGTTTCCTTCTCTATTTCAGTGAGCCTATGGTCATTACCACTTGAAAATCTTAGGCAGAATAACCTGGAGGACAAAACCAAGATTCTTTTCCTAACAGTTCTGTTGACTTTCATTCTTTATTTTCAAACTTTTCCCACTGATTACTGGGTTTCCATTACCATTATCAGGAAATCTGAACAATAAGGCCACATAGCCATCAGAGCACATAGAAAGTGTTACAGTACAGAAGTTTGAACAAGTTGGCTCTCACTTTCAGAGGCATCCCATTAACGCCAGAGATCACAATTTTTCAATCTCTATGGCAACTTTTCTGTTCTGAATACCAACCTCAAGGCCTCTCTCTCTGTCCCTCCCTAAATATCAAATTTGCACCCCAACCATCTTTCTGGAGACAATTCTAGGCAGTTTATACCATTGGATAAAATACAGAATAAAGTATCAAAACAATAATTAAATATCTAAATTTAAAAATCCAACTAAAATAAAACTAAACAAGAGGGATAGGAAGATTACAAGTACGCAAAGACAGAGGGTATTGATGTGTGTCTTTAGGTTAAAATATTTAGAAGTAGCATGCTGGACCTTGTGTTGGGGATGCTGTAGTCAAATTTTCTTACAAATGAAGCCAAATATACATGTCCCAGGATAATGTTGCAGGATCCAATCTTGGTCAGTTACCAGGAGATTTTGTCTTTCACTTGTGCTGCAGACCTTCTTCAGGGAACTTCTCTAGCAGAATCATATCAGAGTTGACTGATTTTTCCCAGGCTTTAATCATTTCCCTGGCTGTTTTTGTGCCTGCCCGCCCAACAATCTTAATAGCTGTAAAATTGAATGTGTGCCCTTGTTCACTGCAGTGTGAGGCTACCAATGAATTTGAGTCTCCTCTGACCATTCCTTTCTGTTCTTGCATTTCAAATTTTCTTCAGTGTACAGTGAATAGTTGCTTCCTTCTGCCTTCTTGTATATAATCTTTCTGAACTTTAGTATTTATCTTAGCTAATTCTTTGCTACTGCTTTTGTGAATGCATGTTAGGCTAACAATTTCCCCTCCATTTAGTGTTCTGATTTCAAATTTGAACTAATTCATCCTATTTATGACTCAGAAGTTGCGGGACAAGAAGTAGGAAGCAAAATTATAGTAACACCCTTCTTATGGGTTTCCCTTTTACATTTGGCTAGGAATGTCTATAGGTGGGTCAAAAAATTTAAAAAGGTGGCTATGATCACCCAAAGCCCCACACCTTTTTATGCGTTATATACTAAGAAGTGAGGTTTAACTGCACAGTTGCAATTCTTTGGCTTGACATTTTTGACACCTCTCTCCTCGTCTGCTGGCAATTTTATGATTCTTACAAATTAAAGTGATACAAATCTCTATAATTGTGAGTAGCGATTTAATATATATATTGCAAAGATAAAAACAGCATAATTAATTTGAAATGTGACATTGTAAACTTGCAACTTAGCATTTTTCATTTAAGACCATTTACTAACACTAACTGAATATTAATTTTTTATTCTCATATAGTACTGAAACTTTGGTCCCAAACACTGTATATAGTTCTCCTTCAGTTATGCATATAGATGTCCATCTGTCTGGATTGTTAATCTAATTCTCAACCTGTAAATAACAACAACAACAACAATGAAAACAGACAATCACCTGATACATAACACTCTTATGTTATACTTCATAAAGTATAATGACTAATGAAAAGAAATTTTAAAAAGTTTGGATAGTGGACACTGCAGTACCTGGAGACAGGGGAAAAGGAAAGAATCACAAAATACAAGACCTAGAAGTAGAGCAGTTGTAGAAAAAGAAAGCAAAGATATTGTCAGTATAATAGCCATATTGGTGCAATCCCAAAATATTTGGAGGACTACTATTGGCATTGACAAAAACACCATCAGTCAATTGCAAAAGGTAACTTTTACTTGGAATAACTTACATCCTTATATAACCTCATCAAATAATAACATTTGCCTATCCCAGGTTTTTAGGAAGGACTCAATAAGTGGATAAGAATGCTAAATTCAATCCAAACATCTGGTAGTATAACCAACTATAATAATGAGGAGCAGCAGTATCAGAGGCAGCAAGTTGATGCCAATACTTTTGAAAGTTGTGGAAGATAACTTCACAGCATCATTGATTTAACGCACAAAAGAAAAGTAAACTGGCTTACCTTTCACTTTCTGCTGTTATCTCTTAGACATTTAATCTATTAGCTTTTAACCTAGGTGTTTAATATCCTCTTTTAATGTCATATTTGCTTTTTCTATGGTAATCTCATTTGACTCAGTAATTTTTCTTTAATATTTTGGCAGAAAGTAAAGGTACATTGAAATTCTATATTTGCTTATTTAATTAGAATAAATCTCACTAAATGAATTAGAGCTTCTTATTAACTATATATGCAAGGAATGTTCTGCTCTAGTTAACTAAACTGCTACTGGTCTAGTTTAATGCAAAAGAAATTACAAAAGAAATCCACCAAACAGAAGGAAAATTTGATGGTGCTTCAAAAACAGATTCTACAAATGTTATTTCCTTACTTAGAAGTCTCATTATACATAGTGATGAAGTTTTCAATAGCTATGCATTTTATTGTGCCTTTATAAAGTTTACCAGCAATTCTATATGTTGTTACTCAGGTTTATTTTATCCAGTTTGCTACCATGGAACTGGGTATAGGTTGCAGAGTTCTTATAGTTCATATGTTTTGTGAACTACTATTCATTACTCTTTATATTTATCTTTTTCTTATTTGAGTACAGAAAAAAAAATCTTGTGTGGCAAATAGCAATGAAATTTGAAAAGGATGATATGCAATATTAGGAATATATTTTTGTAGATATCCATATGTGTGCTTATTATAACAATTCATGTACCTATGAAAACTATATACACAAATTCATAAGGATTTTTGTAAATCTACACAAAAGTTAGTTTGTTCCCATTTCATGATCAATTAGATTTTAAATGGTCACTATAATTTTTTTTTCAGAAGGCCTCTTCTAAAACTATTACTGTTACTAATGCAATAGAACCACCTATTACAACTTGTTTTGGCACTCCACCCTTTTTGTAGTCAAGCTAGAAATGTGCTGCCCATATTTGTTAGGCAATAAATTTCACTAAAATGAAATGAACAAATTCCAATTTAATGCTGACAACAGTTTCCTGGAGAGGAAGCAATTATATTCCTCTCGGTGCCATTGTAGATGTTAGATTTTATGTTGTAGTTAGCTGTAGTAAACAATCCATTTGTTATGTTTTGATTAATTAAGTTGCATGTACATCTTGTAATTAGCAAGAATTGATAATATATTTTCTACTTGCTTGGTCAAAGTAGAGCTCACTCCATCCACACACAGTTATATAAATGGAGATCCCATTAGATATAAAATATATCCAGATATACTTGCATCACTTATTCAATTACCATTAGTGAAGAAATCACAACCACACAATTGTTTCTGCCTACAAATCTCTTTTACTGGATTTGTATTGTAGATGATAATTTGTTTTATGGTTAATTTAATTCCACTTCTGTTTTATTGGTACTATTGTCATGAAAGATTATGCTACCTTATATATTATTTTTATTCAGTAGTCCTGTGTTAGATTCACATGATAAAATTTCACGGAAGAAATTGTTTCCTACTGTTTATTTCCCTCAGGATACAAACTTCCAACACCATATCTTTTCCTAAAAGATGACTGTAGAACGATCATTTAAATTCTACTTAACATAAAACCACTGGAATATGAAGGTTGAAAAAATGTAAGAAAGTTTTATTATATTTCATACATTCTTACAAAAAGTATGTTAATAACTACTTTTACATAAATGTATATTTATATTATTCAATTCATAATATGTTAAGAACATAAGCTCAATGAAAAGAAAATGAGAATATTATCCAGATTTCAGAATAATCATCCCTATTAATTAGACCTAAACTTTGCATGGATGGAAATCATTCCACCAAAAACATGTGAAAGTGGGAAAGTCCCAAATCAATCCATGCCCAACATTATTTCAGTCATAAGTTAACTGTATTGTTAGGACTAAAGCTGCATTTTCTGCAGTTGTTTGGTTCTTGTATTAGCAAACTAGCATACCTAGCAGTGCTCACAACTGACAAAGAGTTATATAAACTGAATGTGCCTAACATATTAAGCCTAAAGTGGGTTTAAAAATGAGATTCTTAACATTCGTGCATCTCTTTTTCAAGTATTGCACACTGTCTCGGAATCTCCAGATATAGAATAATAAGTTAGAAGATCAAATGCTGATGGATAAAGTCATCCCTTTTCTAGTTCTGCTTTTACTCAGACTATGAACCTATTATTTGACAACTAAATTCAACTATATTCCCAATGTAGTGACATCTCATGCAAAAGTTTTATGTTTTAAAAAGTATTTTACATAAGCTGGCTGCATTAGTTAATCTGTACTTGCACTCAGATGAATATACAAAGCTTTGATTTTTTTTAAATGGGATTTCATATGTGAAGGGAGAGTGGAAGATGGTATTTGTGGGCAAACGAACATATTGTGTCTATCCTATTGAATTTCAGTCACTGTAACATTGAGGCAAGGGTAGCCCATTGTTCATGTTATACTTTTTAGCCGAAGTATTGTCTTGTATGTTTTAGATTGCAATACAATTCATATTTCAAGTACATAAATATTATAGGTCCCTTCCTGAAGAAGTTTCTGAATAAGAAATTTGAAAATTTAGGATTTTCAAAAATGAATTCATATATAGAATTTGTATAATTCAATCAGAGGATTGAATTATACAAAGGATTCTATCAATAAAAACTGAAATATAAGAAAGCAGGTAGATTTTTCCATTGTGTAGTTTGATCCTAGATACCATCTTCAGAAGTAAACCTCAACGTCTAATGAAGTTTACTTCATGTACCTGAACTGACAGAACTGTAACTATGTGTACCAATTGCTTTGTTTAGAATTTGGAAAAGCTCAGTGAATCTACAGCTTGGAAGTGATCTGTGCCTCATTTATCACAACAGCACAACCAGACCTGATCTTTTGTAGCCTCTTCCTAAAGCATGGGAACAGCAGGATAACTTTACAAGTCAGAACTGCAATTGGAAGAATAACTGCTATTACAAACGTGGGTGGAGTATACCATAAGTACTGGTGTGGATCAATCCATTTATCCCATGCAAATACTAGTGCATGAATAGTACAAAGCAGCAACGCTAAATATCCCATCTTGCTCTAGGAAAAAAAAGAAGAAATATTTTAAATAAAGTTAAGATTAATTCACAGTACCTGCTAGATACATATATTTAAGAATTTCAGTTGACAAGGGTAAAAAGAACAGCTTAGTCTATCCATGGGGATTAATAGCAACTTGATATCGCAAACCAGCAGGCATGGAAATAAATGTTCATTTGCTTCTGACTGCAGGAATCAAATTGTCAAAATGAAAGAGAAAAGAGTTGGTTCAAAGTTGATAATTGTAACCATATTAAAATTCTACAAGAAATTGACGAATACTCTTTATTGTCCTTAATATCTATTAGTTCCAAAACATTAGTCAGTAAAATATTAATATGTAGTTATAAAATCAGGGTCTTCATCTCTGAACTTAAGTCACAGTATGTAAAATATATGAAATTCTGCAACAGTGGTGTAGAATTCTAATAAATATTTTATTTTCTGAATGTAAAGAGTGCAATACCTCCATTCTAAAGTAAAAGGGAATATTTTTCAATCAAAGAACATCCCTTTCTCATAACTCATGTTCCATGAATTATATAACAAGTAGTCAAAATCAAGCGAGAAGGAAAAATGTGACTAAGTTTACAGATACCTCTCTCTTTCATGCATTCCATCATTATTTCAGCATTTCCACTGGGAATAGCATAGATTGAACATCAGGCTTGTAACACCCAAGTTCATGCCCTGCTACTAAATGATCTTTTGTAATGATCCATCTGTCCATCCATATACCTGAATATAATGAAACTCTCTCCAAGTCAGTGAGTAGCTGACAGATGGAATTGATGTTACTGCCAACAGAGCCAGCAAAGCAAGTGCCAGAATTCCTAGAGATACATAAATCTCCATTCTCCAGACATCATGTTCAATCCAGGCATTTTCCTTTTTTTTCTGTACCTGTGGGAATATTACAGTTGAAAAAAATACCAGAAGGACACCTTGATAGCCTACATGTATTTAACATTCAATTCTATTTGTACAAATTTTGGGGAACTTGTATAGATAACCCTGTAAGGAATAAGATTATATGGAATGGCAGTCTATTGTCATTTCTATGATTGAAATATAAGCTGTGGTTACATCTCAGACAACACTAGAGTTTCCCCACGTGAAAGTATACATGATCAGGAATTGCAGTGGGATTAGGGAGAGAAAAAAAAACAGTGTATATGTGTAAACAAGCCCACATCAAGTTTACCTTTGTATTATTTAACAATAAACAAACAAAATAGGAGTCAGCTGCTGCTTTGCTGCATTTTCTCAGCTTTGTGTAACAAATGAGGGCATGGTCATATTTAAACTATTGTGTTGTTTATACCAATGACAAACAGAAATTGCATCAGCCTACACCACAGCAAAGCCAATTAGACTGAATATTTACTTACTTCATCAAAGTTTTAACTTCCTAAGAAGATTAGTTCCAATTCCTTGTTAACTTGATTTTCCCAGCATGACTCCCTTTATTTGCTGACAAACAGAATTCCTTCTCAAGCTAAATATAACCTTTGGCATATTGTGACAGGTAGTGCACTAAGGAATAATATTTTACGTGACTAATAAATGGGAGGTTCTCTTGGCAACTAGTGTTAACCTACTAGGACAGTCCATGAATCCAAATGTTTTACAAAAAGTCCTATTACACGGGTAGTCCTTAAGGCTACAATTGAGCCCAAAATTTCTGTTAAGTGAGACATTTGTTAAGTGAGTTTTGCCCCATTCTATGACTTTTCTTGACACAGTTGATAAGTGAATCACTGTAGTTGATAAGTTAGTAACACGATTGTTAACTGAATCTGGCTTCCCCCATTTATTTTATTTGTCAAAAGATTGACAAAAGATAATCACATGACCTTGGCACACAGCAACGGTCGCAAAAATAAACTAATTACCAAACATATGAATTTTGATCACATGACTGGGGCTGCTACAAAGGTCGTGTGAAAAATGTTCCTAAGTCATGTTTTCAGTGCCATTGTAACTTTGAAAGGTCACTAAATGAACTTTCAGTTGTATGTTGAGGTCTACCTGTAATTGAAGTGCACAAAGAATAAATTGTCACAAAGTTAGGTTTAGCATAGGATGCAAATTACATATTTTTTTTCCTTCACCTCTACATATCTATAAAAGTTGCCAAAACCTTTTGCATTATATACTTTGGACAAAACCATTTGTTTTATGTCAATAATTTTCAATGTGCAAAACAAAAACAACCTCAACTACTGTTCTTGATAGATTCTACTAAGTTGCCTTCATTGGGTAAAAAGCCCAATTCCCAACCTTAATTCAACAATTCCCAAGTTGTTGGAAATACATAAGATAGCATAGTATGTATCTATATATGTAAGAGTAATCCAATGAAATTAATGGGGGTCTACTGTGATGAGGCCTGTACAGAATTAAAACCCTTTCTTTTCTTCACTCAATCTATCTTTTCAACATTACCTAATTAGAGACTAGATCACCAGAAATGCATATGTTTGTGTTTGCATATGTAGTGATACTGTAATAAAACGTACCTGCTGATATGCCCAGTTTAAGAGTTTGTACCTGTAGGATCGCCTCAGTGGATAGCACAAACTGTAACAGGCATGCATAGAAGCAAAAAGGAAGCTAAGAAGCCCAAACTGTTTCCTTGATAACATCCATCTGTCTAACCATTGTGGAAAACGTCTATACTTAGTTCCATAATGGAATTGAAATCCTGCAGCTAATATTCCAGGTATATAAACCAAGGCCAGAAGAGTAATTGATACCACTGGTAAGACTTTGTTTATGACCAAGATTGGAATTTTATAAAATACATTTTCTTGAGCAGTGACGAAAGGATGGATGATGTCTCTTAGAAAAGTATAAGTAAATATAAACAAAGAGAGTATTAATGCTGTTTTCACTGGTAAATGCCATTTAGGAAAAATATCATATTCGCAGTACTTTTTGGGAGGAGACTCAAACTCATCTGTATGGGTTCTTTGATGCATGTGAGAGAACATAATTTCATCAGGAATGCCAGGAGCTTGTAAATCCATTATCTGAAAAGAACACACAGTACATATAAGCCTGTAGAGTGATTTAGAATTACTAGTAATAGTAGATCTGTGCATTGTTTTTCTTTGTACATTAGCCCCAAGATAAGATTCCTTCCATCTGAAATTTCGCTAAGCCTCATATTTTAGGTTACAGGAATTTGTATAATCTGAGACTGTATTTCATTAGCTTTGTCATGTGTAATGTTAGGCACTAAAGTTATTTTTGGGAAGCTAGTACTTTTATATAATGTTTTCTCACAATATTTTGTGAATTTTTGAACCAATGGGAAAACATTTTAGCCAATGAAGAGATGTGAAGATCTTAAAATTGCATTGTTTTGTGATCTTTGAAGTTGGTTTAGTAATGTAAAACTCTTAAGATTAGTCTAGATTTTTACTGGAATGCAGCTAACATTTTTTCCTATAGTTTACAAAATCATTTAAAAATGGAATCCTATATTGGAAAGTTTTTAATACTGTTTGAAACTAATATTCTTCACTCACTAAAGTTTTATTTACCTAACAATATAGCTAAAATTATCTTGATTAAGATAGAAGAGCCATGTTTTTCTTAAAGACAGATGTGAATGTAGTTGAATTTTAGGTTCCAAAAAATGAAGAATAAATGTGGTGTACTTTCTTTTTTATTCCAATATATTAAACTAAACATTATAATGCCACTTGTAAACTAAATGTCATCTATTGTCACGGGTCATTGAATTTGACAAGACAACTTTAACCTCAATTAAGGGGTTCTTTATATTAATAATTGTTTCTAAATTCCATATAACTTCGTGCACTGAATGGGAAAGCCAATGTTTTTACACTCTTATACCATCTTAATAAATATTTTATTTAAGGATGCATTTTTACACTAATAATATTAATTCAGCTAGCAGGTTTTAATGCTTAGCTTTGCCAAAAAGTCCAAAGCACATTTCTTACATTATCATGGGAATATAAATAAAAAATGCAACGTGTTGAAAAACAAACAAGAACCTTTTGAATAAGGTAAATCACTGCACCAGAAACCTTTTGTGGGGAACATTATACCCTCTGAAATAATTCCAGAATGTCTGAGAAACTTGAATATTTTAAAGAATAGAGAACCAATTAAAAAAGGGAAAAAAGACCATAAACATTCAGACATACCATAGTATAGACATCATTAAACAACTCCCCACCCCCAATTAATAAAGACTCTAAGCCATCCTACCCAAAGGACAGGGAGAACAGGCAAATATTTAAAGACTTCTGGAGGACCATTGAATCTCTGGACGGATATTATTCAACAGAGAAAGCATGCTTCCTAGGTCCTGTCAGGTGGCACTGTTTGATTAAAGAAACCTGAAATGTACCAACATAGCCTGATTTTACTGGATAGACAAAAATCAAGGAAGAAATAATCAGGTCTTATACCAGAGATATCAAACTCCATTTCACTGACTGCCACATCAGGGCTATGATTGACCTTGGGTGGGCCGCATGGGTCTGGCCGATTGGGTGGGTATGGCCAACTGGTTGGGTGGAGCTAGTTTGACACCATTCCCCAAACAGCTGGCATGTTTTCTTTTCGCATTGGGTAGGCTGTGCGGAAGGCATGTTGGCTTGATCTTTCCTTTTTGCATTGGGTAGATTGGGCCGAAGCCAGGCTGCCCCTATCTTTCCTCTTTGCATTGGGTAGACCGGGCCAAAGCCAGGCTAGCCTGATCTTTCCTCTTTGCATTGGATAAATCAGAATGGACCTGCAGGCTGGATCCGACTGTGCCTTGAGTTTGACACCCATGTCTTATACCATTAATGGGTTTATAGATTATAACCAGCACATTGAATTGCATCTGGAAGCTCACTGAAAATCAATGCAACTTGTTCCAGAGTGGTGCCACATGGGCATACTGAGGAATGCCCATTGCCCATACTACTGCATTCTGAATCAACTTCAGCTTTTGAGGAGGGAGTCCCGTGTAGTATTTATTGCAGTAGTCCAAGTACACAAGGACCAGGGCCGTGATGGCGAGCCTATGCATGTGTGCCAGAAGTGGCACGCAGAGCCACTTCTGCCAGCATGCGAGAGGTTGCCTGGAAGAGCACCACTGCGCATGCCAGCTGATTGTCGGGTATCTGCTGCACATGAATGGGAGGAGATGTGCACATGGGTGATGCGCACACATATTCAGAGGCATGTGGGGGGTTTACTTGCACATGTGCAGAGGCGTGCAGTGTTGGGGTGTCGCATGAGCATGAGGAATCGCATGTGCATTGCATCATAGGTGCAGGCATGCAAGCGCTCACACACATTTTTGGCACGCAATGTGGAAAAGATTTGCCATCACAGGACTAGGGCATGCATGACTATCTAAGGCCCTATAATTCCAGGAATATCTGTCACTTGCATGCTAAGATGGAAGTATGAAAAAAACCCTCTTGAATACAGCTAGCACTTGCCCTTTGACCAGGAGCTGTAAGTCCCAGAAAAACACCAGATTGTGCACCAATCTAAAATGGAGAAGTATAACTCCATCCAAGTTGAAAGAAAGTCCCTAGATAAGGGGGAGAGGGAGAGTCAAAATATAAAGCGACTCAGTCTTGGCACAATTGAGCCTGAATCTCTTGCTCATCATCTGGACCTACAGCTTCTAGACATTGGGATAAGGCAATGACAGTTTTACTTGGCTCATCCAAGTTCAAGATGTATAGTTAGATATCACCTATTCATGATGCTGGGCACCAAACCAATGGCCTCCTCAGTTGTTTGATATAGAAGTTCAGCAAGAGGGATTGAGACCAAAGACATTCTACACATGAGGAATATATATTTCATACTTGTCAGATCCAGCAACCAGAATCAGATGTTAATGTTAAGTTAATATTCACAATTAAGCAATAGATTTCTTCTGACCACATCCTGATGCCATGTCTAGGAATGTGTTTGTGGTATTTATAGCGAACTGACTTTATAGCTCTTTTAAGTTTTTTTCTGATTCTGATAAATTTTCTTGTAATTTTAGAAACTTGATACAGATATCTCAATTTCTACAGTGAGTCCATTATTGCTTATTTACCATTATTCACCAAGTATTGATAATTAAGTGCTTTATATATCTTTGTCCCCCACAAAAAAATATGAATGGGGCACCAAAGTACCATCCAAGGACAATTTAGAACAGGTAACTTAAAAATACAAAAATTACCGCATTGCCGAAAACCGCCTGTGTTATTTCAGAGTTCATTTTCTGATTTTCATCTTGATCCATGTTCTCCGACCAATTATTGAGGTTCTCTATATAGTTACTGGATGTCTGAAAACAATTTTGGGAGTCTTTTGTTACTTGTTTGCATTCAAAAAATAGATGGTGTTAGTGAAATCTATAAATATTCAAAGATACAATTATTTTGAGAAATCTTTTTTTTAATAAAAGAGAAGGCCTAAATGTTCTTGCAAAACTAAATGAAAGAATGAGAAGTTTCTATACTGAGATAAAAAAATCTTGGATAAGAAAACATTAAGAACTAATGATGCTGTATCATTCATAATTACTAATTTTCAATAATGTGGATTTTTAATATTTGAATTTGATAGATTTAAATCAAGAATGTCACTAGTCTGGAGAAGGCGGAGCTTCGTTCCGGCGATACAGCTGCGATCTCAGGGCTCTGAGATCGCAGCCGATATTTTCGCCCCTGGTCGGTCCTAACGGACCTAAACCGTCCCATAGAGACGGTGATCGTGAAGGGCATTGTTCCAGGATCCCAGAGATATCGCAAAATCTCTGGTTAGATCCGGAAGAAGCCCTTTTGCTGGCGGCGGAGAGGCAGCCTCCATAGCTGCTGAAGTCGGGACAGCTCCGGAAGGAAAGTGATTGAAGTGAAGTGTGTCGGCTGGGTGAGAAAAACTTTTTTGTGCTGTAAATTCGCTAAGGTTGGAAAGTTCATTCGATATAAAGAAGAAAGCTGTGAGTTTTTTTTTTTTGACTGAAATTGTTTTGAGCGGCGTTTTTTAAAGTGATGTCAAATTGAGGCTTGGCTTTTTTTTTTTTCTTTTCTTTATACTTTTTGGGAAAGATTTTACTGTGACTTTGTAGATAACCGGATTGAATTTTCTTTTATATATATTTTTATGCTCCCTTTGATTTTTTAACTTTCTTTAGGATAGAGGCTCCCTTTGGCTATTTTTTCCTTTTTTTTCTGTATATATTATTCCTTTTCTCTGGCGGGGGGGGGAGAAAGAGCATTAAGAAACTTTGTAACACTGCCAACTAGAGGCTTGAAAGTATCTTTATTTGAATTGGAGAGAATTGTAAAAAGACCTCATCTCAAGGACTTTTTAACCTGATAAGATAGAGGGAGAGCACAGTAAAATATTATTGCAGGTGCTTTCCTGGACTGTTATCAACACTTGAGGTTTGGCTTTGAAGCTGCTGGAGAAGAGAGTCATAACAAGAGCCTTGGATAAATAACAAAGTGCAGTGTGTCTTCTTATATATACCCCATTCGCTAGCCTTTTTCTAAATCTTAATTTTAGTAATATTTTTATTTTTGCCTTTTACTTTAAAGGGAAAGCCTCAGAGTTTTTTTCTTTTTTCTTCTTTATTTTTCTTTTTTTTTCTATTGGGACTTTTTTGCTTTTCATATTTATCTTTTTGGATTATTTTGTTGTTGTGGTTGATTTTTTTTTTTTTGGATTATTGAGATTTTTTAATTGGATTGAGGTGTGAAGAATCTGAAGGAACTTCTTGTTTTTTGTTTTTCTTTTTTCTCTTTTTGCTTTTTCCTTTTTCTTTGCTTTTAATCAATATTATTATTTTTGGATTTGTTTGTTTTTTCCTTTCTATTTTTTCCTTTTTTATGGTGGACTATCTCGTAATTGGATTAGGGTCTAGAAGAACCTGAAGATCTTTCTTCTTCCTTTTTTTTTTGTTTCTTCTTTGGTTTTGTGTTTTTTACCATTGGAGTTCTCCATTTTGGATTATAATTGGCTGCTCTACCAGTTGGATTAAAAGTTAAGAAGAATTTGAAGTCTTGGAAATATTGAAATGAGCAAGAAACCAATACCATCTGGCATTTCTGCTTCTACCTCTGCTTCCCCACCAGCTGGAGGACAACGTTTAATTCAGACAATGTTGAAGCAAGATAAGGAACAAGAAAAAATAACTTTACAGTTACAGATGATTATGCAAGGAATCCAAGAACTCAAGACAAAATCAGATATCATTGAACAAAGAACAGGAAATATTGAACAAAGAACAGAAAATATTGAACAAAGAACAGAAAATATTGAACAAAGAATAGAGAAGACTGATGAAAAAGTGGAAAATATTAAACAGATGATGGTTAAGTATGAGGAGAGATTCCAAAAAATTGAGGAAGAAGGAAAACAAAGAGAGAAGAAGATTGGAAATATTGACAGCAGATTAACAGCGGTTGAACAAGAAAAAGGTGGGATGTTGAGGTGGGAGATGGAAAGGTCAGAATTTTACCTCAGATTTCAAAATATAGAGGAGGAAAAAGGAGAAAATTTGGCAGCAGTAATGATAGAAATCTTGGCAGATGCTTTGGAAACTACAGAGGAAAAGATAATGGATGGAATAGATGAGATATACCGAGTCTATACAAGATATGCGATGAGAAATAAATTACCCAGGGAAGTCCATATTAGATTTACCAAGAAATCCATTAAAACGCAAATATTACAAGTAGCAAGAGAGAAAATACTGAAATACAAGGGTAAAGAGGTTGTGGTTTTAAAACAAATACCTAGAAGAGTGAGAGAGATGAGAAGAGAATATCGATTTCTGACCAAAATACTATTGGAAAACGAAGTGAATTATAGATGGCTGATTCCAGAAGGATTAATGTTTACGTGGCAAGAGCAGAGACATAGAATTGACTCAATTGAGAAAGCAGAACTTTTTCATGCAGAATTTTTCGGAGGAAGAAGAGAGGAAGCAGAGAAAGAGGGTTCATTAATTGAGTTTCAAGATGAACAACTGGAGACTGAAAAAGAGAAAGGAGCAATAGGGGGACAGATTGATAACAAAGAACAGCGTGAAGTGAGATCCACGAGAGCTGTTAGACCTAAATATAAAGCATAATCATGGAGGAAAAAAAACTGATTACAATGAATATAAACGGACTTAATTCAGCTGTTAAAAGAAGGAAAACTTTTCATAAATTAGAGAAATTAAAATTTGATATAATTTGTTTACAAGAAGTTCACATTAAAAAACAACATGAACAATTGTTATTACAACCAAAATTAGGGAAAATATTTACCTCTTTGACTCAATGTAAGAAAAGAGGTGTGGTTTTATACATTAAAGAGGCTATTCCAGCAAAATTGATTTACTCGGATGAAGATGGAAGAGTATTAATGGTAGAAATAATGGATAATAATATAAAAATACTCTTGATTGCAATTTATGCTCCGAATGATAAACAAGAAGAATTTTATAAAAAGCTGCACATGAAAATAATTGGACTGGACTATGTTAATATAATTATGATGGGAGATTTTAATGGAATTGTGGACAATAAACTGGACTATATAGCAACAACAACAAAGCAAAATAGAAAGGCTCTCCCAAGGTCCTTTTTTAAAATGACAGATGAATTAACTTTAAAAGATATTTGGAGAGAAAGAAACGTTAAAGCTAAACAATATACTTTTTATTCAAATAGACATTTATCATGGTCCAGATTAGATATGATTTGGATCTCAACAGAACTAATATCTAATATTAAAGAAACAAGCATTGAAACAAGTACCTGGGCAGATCATAGCCCAATGACAATTAAATGGAAGGGACAAAAAAAAAGATCGAGATGGACATTAAATAATACTATTTTAAAGGAGAAAGATTTTACACAATGGATGGAGAAGGAATTGGCTTTTTTCTTCAGAGAAAATAAAAAAGAAGATACTTCAACGCAAAATGTGTGGGACACTATGAAGGCATACGCTAGAGGTTTGATAATAGATTATACAAGAAAAAAGAATATTAGGAAAAGGCAAGCTTCTAAGGCCTTGGAAAATGAGTATAAAACTCTTGAAAAAGAATTACAGAAAATGCCACAGAAAAAGGATATTAAATTGAAGCTGGATGTAATCAAACATAAAATGGAATTAATAGAGAAAGAAGAACTGGCACAGAAACTCTAAACAGAATTATTTTGAAGATGCAAATAAACCAGGTAGATGGCTAGCATATAAATTGAGAAAAGAGAAGGAATCAAGAAAAATATTGAAGTTAATAGATGAACAAGGCCAAGTTTGTTATGGGAATAAGGAGAAAAAAGAAATTATTCGAGATTTTTATGGGCAACTATATAAACAAGAGAATATTG
This sequence comes from Hydrophis major, assembly GCA_033807585.1. Classification (NCBI taxonomy): domain Eukaryota; kingdom Metazoa; phylum Chordata; class Lepidosauria; order Squamata; family Elapidae; genus Hydrophis; species Hydrophis major. The sequence continues at coordinate 107,043,854 of CM066343.1, forward strand.
ATGAAGAAAAAGTCAAACAGTACTTACAGGAAGCTAATTTACCAAAGATACCTAAAGAGACTGAAGAAATGCTAGAAAGCAATATAACAATGATGGAACTAAATGAAGCATTTAAGAGACAAAATAATGGGAAAGCTCCGGGCCCAGATGGGCTTCCAGTAGAATTTTATAAAACATTTCAAGAATTATTGAGCATCCCATTGTTAGAAGTTATGAATGAAGTTATGCTAAAAAAGATGATACCTAAAACATGGTCAGAGGCTTATATTACACTTATACCAAAGGAAGAGACTGACCCATTGCAAATTAAGAATTATAGACCTATTTCTTTATTGAATGCAGACTATAAAATCTTTGCTTCAATCTTAGCAGAAAGACTTAAAAAATATTTAAATAATTTTATTCACTCAGATCAAAATGGATTTCTGCCAAAGAGACAAATTAGAGACAATATGAGAGTAATTTTGGACACTTTGGAATATTATGAGGCTCATCCTGAAAAGCAAATGGCTTTGATATTCCTAGATGCTCAAAAAGCATTTGACAATGTGAACTGGAGATTTATGTTATTATTATTGGAGCAGATGGGTTTTGCTAAAAAATTTATTCAAGCAATAGAAGCTATATATAATAAACAGACAGCAAAGGTAATGATGGAGGGGGAACTTACAGATTTTATTAATATAAGGAAAGGCACAAGACAAGGATGCCCCCTATCTCCTTTGCTATTTGTGTTGACCTTGGAAGTGTTGAATAGAAATATTAGGGATGATAAAAGCATAAAAGGAATGAAAATTAAGAAGGAAGAATTTAAGCTACAAGCTTTTGCTGATGATTTAGTTTTTATTTTGGAAGATCCGATTGAAACAGCTCCAAAGTTACTGGAAAGGATAGAGTCATATGGAGAGGTGGCTGGTTTGAAAATAAATAAAGATAAAACAAAGATTTTGACAAAGAATATGTTATTGAGACAGAGAGAAGAATTGGCAGATCTTTTGAAAATTCAAGTTACAAATAAGGTTAAGTATTTGGGGATATATTTGACAACAAGATGTAGCACATTAAAGGAGAATAATTATATTAAACTTAAACAACAGATAACTATAGATTTGAAGAAATGGGAAAACTTGCAATTGTCATTAATAGGGAGAATTTCAACAATTAAGATGAATATCTTACCTAGAATTTTATTTTTGTTTCAAACAATACCAATTAGGCTTGGAAAAGACTATTTTGAAGATTTAAATAAAATTATGTTGAAGTTTATATGGCAAGGTAAAAAAGCGAGAATAAAGCTAAAGCTTTTGCAAGATGCTAGAATTAGAGGAGGTTTTGGTCTGCCTAATTGGGAATTGTATTATCAAGCTGCAAGTTTGATGTGGGTCAAAGAATGGATAACATTAAGGAAACATAGGTTGTTGACATTAGAAGGACATGACTTGCTGTTGGGTTGGCATGCTTTTTTATGGTATAAGGGAACTAAAACACAGGGTTATTTTAGAAGACATTATGTACGGGAGTCTTTGTGGTTAAATTGGGAGAAGATAAAAAGACAATGTTATTTGAAAATTCCAGTCTGGTTATCGACCATTGAAGCATTTTCCTATCCTATAATTTACAAGAAGGAACAAACAGTTAGATATGGGGAACTTTTGGATGAAAAGGGTGAACTTAAATCGATCCAAAACTTAGAAGAACAAGGTATAAGGATGAATTGGTTTTCATATGCACAAATACACTCAAGGTATGATGAAGATTCTAAAACGGAGGGATTTTATGATAAACAGACTGATTTAGATAAGATCTTGATGGGTACTGATGAGAAGGTGATTAAAAAATTATATGGTTATTTACTGGGAATGAAATTAGAGGAAGAACAAGTCAAAGAAACTATGATTGTTTGGGGGAAGAATTTTGGATATGGGATTGATTTAGAGAAATGGCAGAAATTGTGGTCTCAAAATTATAAAATGACAATGTCAACAGCATATAAAGAAAACTTGTATAAGATGTTTTACAGGTGGCACTTTCCTCCGACAAGAATAGCAAGAATGTTTAAGAACAAATCTGAAAAATGCTGGAAATGTCATCAGATACCCGGCTCGTATTACCATATGTGGTGGACTTGTGAGGATGCTAGAAAATATTGGACTATAATTCGCATGTGGTTGGAAAAAATGACAAAGAAACATATAGATTTGAAACCAGAGATCTTCTTATTGGGAATTTTACCTGATATATATAGTAAAGATTTGAAATACCTGATTGTAAATGTATTAACAGCGGCCAGGATTGTATTTGCTAAAAATTGGAAGAATGAGAAAATACCATTACAGGAAGAAATTATTAAGAAAATATTGGAATGTGCTGAGATGAGCAGATTGACATTTGAAATTAGAGAGCAAGAGGATAAACAATTTTACGAAATTTGGGATCTTTTTTATAAATGGTTAGATGATAAAATACGATAATAGAATATTCAGAATGCTAGATAGTAAAGAATATCTTTATTTTGCTATTATTTTGCTATTTGATATTATATTTATAAAGGATTTCTTAGGATTGATTTGATATGATTAGATGATTTGTTATAGAGTAAACTGGTTTAAAGTATTGTTAGCTCATTAAGCATGAATGATTAAAAATATAGTCAAAATCTTCTTTTTTTAGTGATATTAGGATATATAAGTTTGGACTGACAATATGAGTTGTTATGTAACATAATTGTAATTGAGACTACAGAATGAATGCACAAAAATGATGAACCAACTGACACACTGGATGTACATATAAGAGTTGATGTTTTTATGTTTTGTCTGTCTTGTTTGTTTGTAGAAAATTAATAAAAACTTTTTTTTTTTAAAAAAAGAATGTCACTAGTCTGATTTAGATATTTCTAAAACCTTCTAGAATTTTAATGTCTATGGTTGAATTCCTTTTTCAAGATATTCCAATTTTATTGAAAAATCCTATTTTTATAGAAATCTGAGAATTAGCGAATATATATTTTAAAAGCAGAACTGAATTCTGACATGGATTCTGAGACCCGCAGAACTTTCAGATGTTCACTATCACCTCCCTTTTAAATAACTTAACATGGGTGCCAAAACTTTGCTGGTTTTATAATAGCCTCAATCATTACTTTATTATTCAACTTGGATTTGATTTTATGCACCAGCACAAAGTCAAATAAGATTGAACTGCTGAATCACTCACTCCTCCCTGAAAGCAATGGAAATGAAAACAGAAAAGAAAAGAAAAGAAAACATGTCTTTATTGTGAATGAAGGGAGTATTTTACCAAGGTGAAAGAAAAATGAAGACATGGAATAGGATACTTGCAAGCTTTGTTTCTTGGATATGACATGGATATATTGTTTGCAGAATATCTTCAGCTACATTTTTTGTGTTAGATTTATGTTTACCAACAAAGAAATAAAGGGACCAAACATAAATTGGTAAACATACATTTAACACAAAAATAGTTTGTCATGAAAGTGACTACCTACGAAAGTCCCTGAAGTGGAGCTGAGTCAAAAGTGGAAGCAGTACGCTTTATCCCATAACTGGGTAGACCAGGTTGCCCTGATAGATGGGTCCCACTGGAAAAAACACATCTTCAGCTACCCCCACATTTGAATTAAGGTAATTCTTGCATGTCATAGATTATTCATATTATAAAACCTTATGATGCCTAATTTTAAAAGCCCTATATCCGTGATGGTGAACCTATGACATGCGCAGTCATTTGTGCTGGCATGCAAACTGTAGGCAAACTTATCTCACTGTGCATGCGCGTGCCTCACAGCTGATTTTCGGCAGGTTTGAGGCCTTTTTCAGCCTCCCAAAGGCTTTAGGAAGGCTTCTGCAGGCCGAAAACTACCAGAAGTGAAACGGGGCTAGTTTTCAGCCTGCAAAGCCTGCAGAAGCCTTCCTAAATCCTCTGGAAGGCTGAAAAAGGCCTCAAACTGGCCAAAAATCAGCTTTGAGGTACAGTGCAAGTATGGGGGCGGCAGAGGTGTGTGGGGATTGTGCAAGCACATGTAGGGGGCTTCTGGGTGCTGGCACACGAGCCTGTGCATGCAAGTGCGCACACAATTTTTGGCACAGGAGCCCAAAAAGGTTAGCCACTACTGCCCTATATTCTATTAAAGAAACCTGGTTTGTTTGGCTCAAGCCAACAATGACTTCAAGGAATCATTCAGACTTTTTACAGAAATATTAATACTGTGGTCTTTCTGATATCTAGGCTGACATTGCATTGCAAAAACCATATAATTAAAAGAGTTACAACTCTGCCTATTGTGAGAAGAGACTTCAACTATTAACTGCTTTTCAATTACACTTCCTAGGTGATATCTGTTTCTCATAACCTCTAGGCCTTTGATCTCCAAAGACTGATATTAAATAAAAATGCTGAAAGTGAAGTTTTTTTCCGGTTTCGCGTGGCTTCGGGGCAGCAGGAATTTGCGACAGCTCGCGATTCCTGCTGTGCTAGCCGCCGAGGTACCCCCGATCCAGATGGGTCAGGGGGATATGGCTGCCCTGTAGGGACAGCTGAAGAGAGAGGGGAGTCGGACAGGGGGTTGGGGGTGTCGCAGACCCCCTCCTTCTCCGGAAAAACCCCTTTTTTCCAAGGCGGTGGAGCGGCGGTCAGCAATGGCCGCCACGAAGAAGCCAGCAACCGGGTAAGATTGAGCTGGAGGAAGTAAGAAGAGTGAAAGTGCTGTCTGAGCCGGGTCAAGTAACATCTTTCAAATTGGTTGGAACTGAGCTGTTTGAATTGCTGGAGGATACATTGTATCCCTAAGAAGATCGAAAGCGGCGGAGAAGCTGTTAAAGGGAACTTTTTTTTTTTCTTTACTCTCCCACCCCATGGAAACAGCAGAAATGTTTGGACATATTGGACATTGAAAGTGAATTGTTTTGAGAGTTGAAGCTAAGGGACAAAAGGATTTTTGGACATTGAAAAACTTAAGAAATTGGAAAACCCTTGTTGGAGGTATGGATTTCTGATTATTTAAAATTGATATTGCAAGTGGGAAGGGAGAGGAAAAAAAATTGGAGCAGAAGCTGAAAAAGGAGGAGATTGCATAGAATCCCAAAGAAAGGTATATAGTAATTGGACCTCTTTGATTAAACATTAACCCCAGAAAGAGAAAGAGAAGAAGGAAGAAAAGTATTAATTTTTGGAACTTTTTTTGAATTATTTTTGATTAAAAATACTTGTGGTTGTTTTGGGAAAAGTTTCTCTTTTCATAATGGCATCGCTTGTGGATGAACTAAAGACTGAATATCAAAAATATAAAAAGGAAGATACTTTGGGCACTTTGTTTCAATTCTTAGAAATGGCGTTATGTACTTATGAAAAGTTGACTACGCAGCAGAAGGACTGGGACAAAGAAGAAGAGGAAGAAGAAGCCATCTTTGATGAACAATGGGTTCTTTCCGGGGAGGAGGAGAAAAAGGATAAGAAAAAGGGGATTTTAAGAATTATAAAAACAACCAAAGAAAAGAAAAATGAGCGGAAAGGTGGAGGCAAGGTTAGAAAGCAAAGGAAAAGGAGTAAGAAAAGGGAGGAGGAAAGACAAAGGGGTAAAAAGGGCAAGGAGAAGAATAAGCAAGAGAGAAAGGGGGGGGGAGAAGCCTCAATGGGGGGAAGCAAGATCTAAAGAAAAAAAGTTTATTCAGAGACAATGGGTGAATTTAATTTAGGATAAAAGAGGGATTCTGGAGGGTACATAAGATTGTGTTTTTTATATGTGTATTTAGAGTATAAAATTCATTGTGTAATTTTAGAATCTTTTAAACAGAATCCCAAGAAAAATTGTTATATGAAGTACTTTTAAGTTAGGGTAATGAGTTATAGACGTTACTCCAATTGGTGTATAGAAGTATAATAAAAGAAAAAAGATGAATGGATAGTTGGAAATAGAACAGACAAAGAATATTATTGAAAATGGTAATAAGATATGAAAGGATATATAAAGGTTTTGTTATGCTTTTTTTTTTTTTTGGATGTTGTATATTGAAAAAAGGCAAAAAAAATTTTTTTTTTAATTAATAAGAAATAATTTGGATGAAAAGGAGAAGTTGGGATAAGATATGAAGTTAAATAGACAAAGTATTGATACTATAATTTGGGATTGTTATGTTCTATTGGTTTTCTTCTTTTATTATTTTTTCTTAGAAAAGAACTTATAAGCTGTTATGCCTTGTGCATTGTTTATATAAAATTGATAAAAATGGTTTATATATATAATATAAAAAAGAAAATGATAATAAGATATGGAAGGATATATAAAGTGAATATGATGTTTGAATTTGTGTCTGTGCGAAGAGTTTCAACCCAGGATCAGACAACCTTCAGAAAAGATCTTTTAGTTTTGTTTGTGTTCTGTAAAATCAATAAAATTTGTTTAAAAAAAAAAAATGCTGAAAGTGAAGATATTAAAATTTGCTGTTCCAGCAATTCCTTAGTACAGGTAGTCCTCAACTTACAACAGTTCATTTAGTGACTGTTCAAAATTACAACATCATTAAAAAAGTGGCTTACCACCATTTTTCACACTTAGAACTGTTTTACGTCCCCATGATCACATGATTTACATTCAAATGCTTGACAACTGACTCACATTTATGACAGTTGCAGTGTTCAGGTAATCGCCTTCAGAAAAGCAAAGTCAATGGGGGAAACCAGATTTCACTTAACAACCTTGTTACTAATTTAACAACTGCAGTGACTCACTTAACAAATGTGGCAAGAAAAGTCGTAAAATGGGATAAAACTTAATAAACTTTCTCACTTAACAACTTAAATTTTGGGTTCAATTGTGGTCATAAGCTAAAGACTACCTGTATTTATTTCAGCCTTGCAACATACTAATTATTATATAGAGGACTAAAATAACATGGTTATCACTTAGAGATGTAATTACATAATATCTAATATCATAATAACATCTGTTACCCAGACATCTGTAGAAAGAAAATTGCAGTCCTTTTTAAAACATAGAAAAGTTTGGCTGAATGACTTTCACACCAATGCCTAAATCAGTAGTTTTATCAAAACACACTTAGGCAGAATGAAGTCTTTTAATGAGCATAAGAAGTCTCACTACTGAATATCCATTCCCAAGGCTGAAATCCAGTTATCTGAAAGCAATTTTGTTTTAGGGCAGTGGGAACTATTCAGAAGGGCAATTTTGCATTGGTACAACTTTGGCCGCCATCACTATCATACAAAGATAGTCCTTGACTTACAATCATTCGCTTAATGACCATTCAAAGTCACAACAGCACTGAAAAAAGAGGTGACTTTTAACTGTTTTTCACACTTACAATTGCTGCAGCATCCCCATGATCATGGGATCAAAATTCAGGCACTTGGCAACTGGCATGTACTTATGACAGTTGCACTTTCCTGTGAATCATCATTTATGACCTTCATAGCTGGTTCCATTGACAGGCAAAGTCAATAGAGAACAACCGCATGATTCATTTAAAACTACAGTGATTTGCTTAACGATTGTGGCGAAAAGGTCATATCAAGGACTACTTGCAACACCATTTCAAGTGTTTTGCAGTCCTATTTTACGGCACTCAAATCTTCTGAATAAGCAGTCATGAAACTTAGTATACTAACTGCCTGTCAAAGAGCTTGAGAATTTGTAGCTTTGCCAATATAGGGGGAATATATGTAGCTCAGGGATGAACTGTGAATCCTCCCCCTTCTAGTACCGAAGATGCTACCTAGTGGAGTAACAAAACTTCTGCAAGAAATCAAGGTCAGCGAACACCAAGGAATCCAACCTTGGAAATTTTTAAGGCCTGCAGACTTCAACTCCCAGAATTCCTCAGTCAGCCATATTGCCAGATACCCTTGTCCTAGAATGTACAGTAAAAATAGGTCCTTTTTATTTTTAATTCAGCAAAGCAAAGCTTGGAAGAGCCAGGGTGTCATTTTCTGAGCTGGAAATATTAAAATTCTCAATATCTCAAAGTGGATATGGCTGTGTACAGCAGATGCAAGCAGGAAAATATTCTTAGTCCTTTCCCTTTTTGCTCTAGTACCGGACCTGTCACTTTTATTGTTCTTTTCCTATCACTTCTTCTTTTCCTGCTGATGTTGCAACGGCAGAATGTCAGGCAGCTCCTGTACAGAGATCTAGCGATAAACTGAGTTTTGTTTCTATGCCAGCATAGTCTAAAATTAACTGATTCAAATCTACTTACGCTAACCCTCAATTCATTCTCAACTTATTGTCTTCTGTGATTCAAATGACCCAGCAGGAGTCTAACATTTAAAAAAAAAGGGGGAGCAGAAAACAGTCGCAGAGGAACGGTGAAAATGGTAGCTGGTGGAGCTCTGAACAATTGCCTAACATAATAAAATAAAATTGATTCTAATCTAGAAGATTCCACCGGCCTGAAATATTTCTGGTTTTCTTACAGTTAATTTAGAACTAGAGGTTTCCTGTTTTCAAAATCCCGTTAAGAGTCAGCCGCATCTCATCACACAGTATTCCGAATTTGATTCCCTGTACAAGAGCCGGCGCGCAGAATAGACATTCGGTCTGATTTTTGGTTTCCTAAAACTCTCCAACGAAACTTGTGGCTTTGGGGATTTTATGACGTCGGCAAGTCCGTCACGTATTCCTGCTTCATACTGCTTTTGTTCGGGCGTCCAAGTTTGCACGGGGGAGGCGGAGAGTATGTGTTGGGGGTCTTTTACAACCTCTCTAATAACCGAGCCCACCCACCTCTGGCTCGGCGACGTGTTTCTCCTTTCCGCAACTGTGGATGGGCTGCTCTCTCTCTCATGCGACTGCCGGTCCGAGGGAATTTGGATCAGTTTTGCTGCTCAGGAATATTCAGCGACCGAACGCTCTGAACTTACGACTCCCCCCCACTCCCGGTCTTCGGAAACCCGGGCGGAACGATTCAGCCGACGCAACGTTTCAACTAGCCCGGCGTCCCTGCTCGGCTCCACACTGCGCAGCATGCGGCCGTCTCGCCTAGTCCCGCCCCTTCCAGCTCCGCCTTCGCATTCCCCGCCTTCTTCTTTTTCTTTTTTTTTGGCCTGCCCTGCCTTTCTTCTGCTTGCAGCACTTGGCTGATTGATACCTAAAATAGCTCGTTAATCAAATGAAAAGAGACAGCATCCGGGAAAGCCAAACTTTGAAGATTATGCAGATGTAATAAGCAAACCTTTCCGTTAGCCAGATCAAAAAGCGATTAACTCCTCAATCTGCAAAGTCACATACCTCCATCCCACCCGGTTTTGAATAAATATAAGGTAAACATCCCTAGAAGCGAGAACATAAGCCCTAGATTCTTTAAGGCTGATAGGAGCAATGGGGGTACTGTAGGTGGATGGGTTTAGTTAGAAGACAAAAATCTGCTTAGGGAAGCGGTCCCCTTCATTGACTCTTTTATGAAGTTTCAGATCGTTTAGCAACCCCAACCATTTATATAATATGTAAATAATTTAATCAATGCTACTTTAACCAATAATGATAGTCCTTTTATCCTTGGGAGATTTATTGCTCGCTTTAAGCAAATAAATAGGAATAAGAATTAGAATAGAACAGAACAGAACAGAATTCTTTATTGGCCAAGTGTGATTGGACACACAAGGAATTTGTCTTGGTGTAAATGCTCTCAATGTACATAAAAGAAAAGATACATGCGTCAAGAGTCAAGAATCATCAGGTACAACACTTAATGATAGTCATAGGGTACAATAAGCAATCAAATCATACTAGGAAACAGTCAATAAAATTGTTAGGATACAAGCAACAAAGTTACAGTCATACAGTCATAAGTGGCAGTAGATGAGTGAAAAGAAGGATGGGAGAATTAATAGTAATAGTAATAGTAATGCAGACTTGATTTTAAATTTTCCCTTACAAAGGGCATATGTAAATGTACTCTAGGTCCTTTATGGATTCCATATGTACTGCAGCAGAGAATGTGATTGGCTACTGCACTTTAATTCCTGGAAGCATCACTGGACATATACAAGGCCATCACTGAATGCCCATTTGTTCACTCCAATTGGACTGTTGATCACACAACCTTGGGATTTATCATGCCAGCAGCCCTGTGATTTTAGCAAGCACAAGCCCATCATTTGTAACATTATTTATTCATGCAGGTCTTCCTCTGTAGATTTCTAGCTGGTTTTCCAATGACATTTCCTGAAAGGAATAACAGAAAAGAATAACAGAGTTGGAAGGGACCTTGGAAGTCTAGAACAGGGGTCACCAACTTTTTGGACTTTAAGGACCACCAAACTCATAATTTTAGATCCCAGAGACCATTAACTGGTTCTGTGGGTGTGGCCTAATTTGTGGGTGTGGCTTGGTGGTCATGTGATGGCTGGGCATGGCTTGTATGTAAATATTATAAATATTTATATAAATATTGAATTTTTTATAAAAAAGAGCAACTTTTCCCCAAAATCATGCAAAGAGGGAAGGCAGATTGAGTTGCTCACAGAATCACAGATTCATTCAGAGATCTATCTATCTGCCATTGGCTAGCTCAGTCTGTCACATAAAATTTGCTTGCAAGCAAACTCACAAAATTAACTCACAACACACCATGCATGTAAATATTGAATTTTTTTATTTAAAAAGCACTTTTATTTAAAGAGCAACTTTTCCCCAAAATCAGGCAAAGCAGGCAGATTGAATTGCTCACAGAATCATTCAGTGATCTATCTATCTGCTATCGGCTAGCTCAGTCTCTCAAATTTGCTTGTGGTGAGTCTGCACTGAATTTGCTTGCAAGCAAATCTTCAGTCCTAAGGGAGGTTCGGCTGTACTTAAAAGCAGAGCCGAAGATCTAAAGACTAGATAGAAGGCAAGAAATCCAACCATTTCTTGCTTCCTAGCTAATCTAAATCTCCTGGCACAGCAGAACAGATGATGGTCAAAAATAGCAATTTAGCAGGCAAGTTTACTGGGTAGTGAGTGAGTGGGCAGGGAGGGTTCCCGCGGGCCTTGTGTTTCTGCCAGCCTGGATTAATTGCTTTGGGTGGGGGGTACTCTGGGGGTGAGATTTCTCTGCGGCCCACCAAAATTTTCTCAAGGCCCATCAGTGGGCCGCAGCCCATCGGTTGGCGACTACTGTTCTAGAGAAACCTCCTGTTTAAGCAGGAAATCCTGACCTATACCATTTCAGACAAATCTCAGTTCAATCTCTTAAAAACCTCCAGTGTTTGACTTCTTATTTTTTTCTGGCTTATTCCATGGCTTGTTTACAGACCAGGGAACTCCACTACTCCTTCAACATGTCGCTGCTACCTTCTTGGCCAAACAATGACCAGTTGTGATATGGAAAACACCTGGGAGCCATCTTGGAGGATTTGGGAAAAAACATACGAGTGAGACCCTAGCAGCCATTGTTTTGTTGTCCACATGCACAAATACTATTGGGCAGCATGAGCTGATCATGGAGGGGTCATCATGATGCAATGTCAACCTCTTGGTGTTACAAGGGGCCCAACATCTTCTGCCCAAAATGACAGAAAATCTGTTCTCATGGATGCTGAATTTGACAACAGAAAACACTGTTTGTGTTACCCTTGTAGGAAAGAGAGAACTTTGCTTATTTAATGTTTGCTTATGTAGACTAATTAGTGTTAAGTGCCATTATAGATACAGTGCATAGTCCAGTAGAAATAACATGCGTAGTGCATATTTTTCCAAAATTTATATGCATGTTTATAGAATAAAATATAATTCTTTATTGTCCAAGTACGATTAGATACACAAGAAATTTGTCTTGGTGCAAATGCTCTCAGTGTACATAAAAGAAAAGATACATTTGTCAAAAGTCAAGTATCATAAGGTACAACGCTTAATAATAGTCATAGGGTACAATAAGGAATCAAATCATACTAGGAAACAGTCAATATAAATCGTAAGGATGCAAGTGACAAACTTACAGTCATACAGTCACAAATGGGAGGGGATGGGCAATAAGGGGTGATGAGAAGATTAATAGTAGTAATAGTAGTGCAGACTTTGTAAATAGTTGGACAGTGTTGAGGGAATTATTTGTTCAGCAGAGTGATGGCTTTTGGGAAAAAATTGTATTGAATTGTTATTTATCTTCATCCACATGTGGAGTTGCCTGATACCTGCTTGATAATTAAACTTATAATGTGAATAGCTCTGTTTCTATAAGGGGGATATTGTTTGTATTTGGCAAGGGGAGGGGTTTTTTTACGTGGACAATTTGCTAACATGGCCTTGGTGTGACTGATCAGGGTCTGTAGTTTCTTACAAATAGAAGTAGTCTTCGACTTGCAACAGTTCGTTTAGTGGCTGTTTGAAGTTACAATGGCACTGAAAAAGTGACTTATGACTATTTTTCACACTTTTTACAACCATTGCAGCATCCCGATGGTCATGTGATCAAAATTCGAACATTTGGGGACTGACCCATATTTATGATGGTTGCAGTGTCCCAACGTCATGTGATCACCTTTGTGACCTTCTGACAACCAATGTGAATGAGGAAGCCAGATTTACTTAACAACTGTATTACTAATGTAACAACTGCAGTTATTCAATTAACAACTGTGGCAAAAAAGATTGTAAAATGGGTAAAATTCATTAACAAATGTCTCGCTTAATAATAGAAATTTGGGGGTCAATTGTGGTCATAAGATGAAGACTACCTGTTACTATTTGGGATACTGAGTATCAGGTTTTCTTCTTGATAGAATGGATCAAGGGTGTCAAACTCAAGGCCTGAGATGTAGTTGGATCTGGCCTGCGGGGCTGTCCTGGTCTACCCGATGTGAAGAGGGATCAGGCCACTGTAGCTTCAGCCCAGTTTACCCAGTGCGAAGAGGAAAAATCAGGCCAGCGTAGCTTCAGTCTACCCAGTGCGAAGAGGAAAGATCAGGCCAGCGTAGCTTCAGTCTACCCAGTGCAAAGAGGAAGGATCAGGTGAGTGTAGTGGACACATGCCAGTAGTTTGGGGAGTGGCGTCAAGTTGGCCATGCCCACCCAGTCAGTCACGCCCATCCAGTTGGTCATGCTGGCCCGGCACCCTGAGGTCAACCACAGTCTTGATGCGGCCCTCAATGAAATTGAGTTTGATACCCCTGGAGTAGATGAACAGACATGGATCAACCTTGCTATAAGACCGTTGAGGAGAGGGAGGTACAGTATAGTACTCTCTGATACCCTGCAATCACAGCTGGTTGTGTATCATAAAAAATGATCAAACATACAGCACAGTGCACACACTAACACTTCCATGCACCTGTGTTGTAGGTATTGTATCTGATATCCCCAGAATAATTTTTGATATAACTTTGAGTTGAACATTTTTCCTTAGCCAGAGAAATCATAGCAACATCTGGAGAATCTTATGCAAACTGATAAGTCTTAGTAGCTACCTACCTGATACTCCAGGAAAATAAAATAGAAATAAAGAGCAAATGAAGAAGCAAGTTGCTCTAGTATATAATTCATGTTAAGACCTGGCTGCATAGTTCCCAAATGCTGATTGACAGCTGATCCATGCCTATTGTTACTTGGTGACTCATGCAAGAGGGGCTAGTAATGTTTATGTGGCCTTGTATTTTCCTGATACAAGCATTTGGGGAAAACTAGGGGTAGTCTAGGAAGAAGATAGAAATACCCAAAAGATTATTTTTCATACAGTTAGTATGATCGGGTCATATGATAATCACTAGAAAGGGGACTTAATTGGGATGGTGGCTGACAAGGTTTGGGATGTGATAGAAGCAAGATCATTATTAGACAATGAGATGTGCAGTGTCAGGCCCAAAGAGTCAGGACTATGCATTGTTCGTGCCTACATGTAATAATTTAGTCAACTAAAGGTCAGCACTAAACTGATGTTAGATAAGAGCTGATGAAATTCCAGAGGGGCTGGATTTGAGCTGCTTGTGGGAACATACTGTAATGACTCCAAGCTGATTCCTCTCTTGATTGTATTCCCTGCCTTTCTGCCTCTCCTCCCCTTCTCCTACTTGCAGAGACTATGAGAGACAAAGCTTTCCTTCAGGTCTCTGTCTTAAAAGCAAGCAAGCACTCTTTCAAAAATGTTTGGCAATCTTTGTGCTTCTTCTTATGGTTAATGTGCCAACTTCCGTGCAAGATTTATGGAACTACAACTCCTACATCTCATTGTCCAATTTCCGGGGTATCAGGAAATAATGAGAAGTATAGTTAAGCATGTCTGGAAGGCATTAGGCTGGCATGACTGCTGTACTTGTGCCTGACAAGTCCTAATTCAGATAAGTTCTTCAATAATCTATTCTAGTTTATTTAGAATATGTATGAACCTGGTGACTACTCCATTTGAAATGCCTAAAGATAATTACATTTATAATTCATTTTGATATATCTATTGCCATGAATTAGCCACCATACGGATTTATTTTTCTTTCATATTCCTAGAACAGATGTTACCACTGTAATAACTATAATTTCATTTATAAATATTTATGTCTGTGATGGATCAGATTTTCAAATTTAATATTTAAAAAGTTAAATTGCATTATGCTCCTTCACCAACTGCAAAAGCAATAAAATAAAGTTGACAGGTGCCTTTATGTGTAGAATACAATCTAACTCGTGTAATACATATAGATAGGCACTCAGTACAATAGACGTGGCAACCTCTTCTACATTACCAGCTGCTACACCTGTTATGCAATGGTGAAGTATGCTCTCAACTTTATGTTCAACCTATAGTAAGTGCAATAATAGAATAATAATAGAATAATAATATAGCAAGTGCAATAACAGAATAATCCTCAATTTATGGCCACAAATGAGCCTAGAATTTCTGTTGCTAAACAAAACAAATTTGTGAATTTTGCCCCGTTTTATGTCTTTTCTCGCCACAATTGTTAAGCAAATCATTGCAGTTGTTAAGTAATCTGGTTGTTAAATGAAATCATTGACTTTCCTTGTTAGAAAGTCACAGAAGAACACTACAACTGTCATAAATAAAAGCCAGTTGCCAAGCATACAAATTTTGATCATGTGAACATGGGGATGCTACAACAGTCATAAGTCATTTGTTTTCACAAGTGTAACTTTGAGTGTAACTTTACAACCATTTAAACCGGGGGTGTCCAACCTTGGCAACTTTTAGACTTATGGACTTCAACTCCCAGAATTCCTCAGCCAGGGAGGAATTGAAGTCCACAAGTCTTAAAGTTGCCAAGGTTGGACACCCCTGGTTTAAACGAATGGTTGTAATTTGAGGACTACTTCTATGTAACAAAAACTAACAGAATAACACTGCAGACACACTGCAGACAATACAGACAATTCAGGGAGGGTCTGAATGGGATGAAAACAGCCTCAATTTTATCCTACTAAGACTGAGTTGCTATGGATATTAGTTTTCTCCAGAGCAGGGATTTTTCATTGTTAATTTTGGAAGGGTTTATACTCGCTGAGTCAACTTTGGTGTGCAATTTTGGAATCTTCTTGTACTGACAGCTCCTGTTCGATGATCAAGTGGAAGCTGTGATCAAAAAGGCCTTTGCACAGCTTCATCTGAACTCCTTTCCTTGATCAGGAACATCTTCAGACAGTCATTCTGTAGTTTCACCATGGTTGATTACTGCAATATGCTTTACATGGGGCTTCCCTTGAAGAACTCTCAGAAGCTTCAACTGAATATGTGTTTCATCCAGCATAGCAGGAAAAGAGAAACCAAAGCAGAGAAAAAAAAATATTCAGAGAAAGTTCAGCAATCTGACAGTTCAGCTTTTAGTAATAGAAGTATGACAATTTTTTACAGTACTATTTCAGCTGGGGCTACTCTTCATATAACCACGAAAATCGTAGATGACACTGAATTGACATTTTATCAACTTCATCTATTTTGCAAGATTATCAAAAGTATGGAAAAAATATACCCTGCCCTGATTATCTTGGAGGAAAAACAGGATATAAATGTAATGTAAACTAAAGCTCAATCCAGACAGAGACAGTTATTATTTATTATAGTAACTTCTTAATGAATAGATTGAAATGTTACCATGTTTAATATTTTTACCATAGTCTTCTTAGATTCTTTCTCTAAAGCAGGGGTGGGATTCTATTGGTTCTGTCCAGCTCTGTAGAACCTGTAGCTCTGAAGAGCAGCAGAGATAGAACTGGTTCTATGTCTGCTGCTGTTTTGGGCCACCTGCCTGCCCGGGCTCTTACCTGACTTTTATTTCCTCCTTTTGCAACTTCAGCTGCCGTGCGAGGCACAGCTGCAGTTGAAAAAAAAAAGGAAAAAACACTGCTTCCCTGCATGCAGCACTGCTCAGCTGTCCAGGCAGCAAGCTGACGAAGATTTACCCACGCATGCAGCATGCGGGGAAGCACATTGTAAATCATCGAACTGGTAGTTAACCCTGTTGAATCCCACCCCTGCTCTAAGGTGGCTGCAGAACAAGTAGTTGCAGAACAAGAAGAAGATGATTGCAGAAGAAGAAAAAAAAGAGGAAGAAGGAGGAGGAGGAGGTTGAAGAAGAAGGTTGCAGAAGAAGGTGGTTGAAGAAGAAGGAGAAGGAAGAAGAGGAAGAGGAAGAGGAGGAAGAGGAAGAGGAGGAGGAGGAGGAGGAGGAAGAAGAAGAAGAGGAAGAAGAGGAAGAAGAAGAAGAAGAAGAAGAAGAAGAAGAAGAAGAAGAAGAAGAAGAAGAAGAAGAAGAAGAAGAAGGGAACAGAACCCGAATTAGGTATTTTAATAGAATTGATGATTTTGTCTTAATAGACTGGAACTCAATATACTAGCATATTGAGAGAGGATAGAGTGAACTTGCTATATAACTTGGAATACCTTGGAAACACTTGGAATGTGACAGTTCACTTGAGAACAGATTATGATAGCTGAGAGAATCTATTTCTACAACCTGTTGCGATTAAACAAGTGAGAGCAGTCTATTAGCTGGTTCATCATTCCTTAACAACTTGAGTATGAATCTTTTTTGTTAGGTACCCATGCTTACTTTGATTAGCTAGATCACTTGATTGCTGCTAGAATCTTGAAAATGTTTCTCTTACAAACCTGAATTTATTATTAATCAGGAACTTTTATACTGGACCTTGACTATTGTTTTGTTATTGACTTTTGTAATTACTTTTGTAGGGTCTGGGCCCAAATTGTCTGAATTTATTTCTATATGTTCCTTATGCAGCCTCATAATATTCAAATAATAATGTTCTAGTTAGAGTATGATGTTTCATTAACCAGTGTTTTTCACATATATTTGTACTGCTGCTTTATTTCAATTTATATGCATTTTGCACTTTATTATTCTGTTGCTTAAGTTTCTCAGAATTATTTGTGACAGGGCAAATAAACAAGTACATATGAAAGACTGTTCAGAGAGTTCCTGCTTAAAATATCAATTTAGTGGTCAAACAGTCTTATTTTTCATACTTAGTCACAACTATGTGACAAACTATGTGGTCCTTTTTGCCAAAGGACCTCTATAAATTACTTCTCTTTTATCCACTACTGGATTTCTATGGTAAATTAAAATGCACAACTAATTTAAAAATGTCATAAGGTAAAATATGATAAACTTAACTTCCACATCACTAATTTGCAAATTGCTTCTAATATATATTTCATTTGCTTACCTACTGATAGGAGTGGCACATTCATTGTAAGTGACAAATAATTACATTGCATACACTGGTTGATTTTTTAAAGCACTCATAACTTTATAATAAGAAAACAATTATAATAATTAAAATAGGTGAAATCTAAAATGATCCAATCACTGAATTGGCTGTTAGTTTCTAGGACCAGGAAAATTACTAACTTATTCATTATTTTGGAATTATTTTTGTAAAAATGTTTGATAATTTCTTTAGGCTTTGGTGATCCATGAAATTAATTATTGTTTAAGTTCAAACCTTTATTGTCAATGCACAACATATGTACGATGAAATTGAATGAGCCTCCATTGGTGCAGCCCTCACAAATCACAGAACACACCTCACAAAACACAGAATACATCTCCATAATAAAAGAAAATCCCTAAATCCAAGTAAGTAATAGAACTGGGTGCACATTTCCACATACACATACATATATAATACTAGCTGGATACCCGTGCTTCACTATGAAACTATGTGATCGGGCTTAATTTTGGGGAAAGAAAATAAGAACAAAAATATTCTGCCTCTGCCTACCAGCATCCATCGGTATTCATCTGGCTAGTGTCCTGTCAGTGTGTGAGAGAATTGAGGGTTGTTTGGAAAATGAAACAGTATTCACTGTGTGAGAAAGAAGGAGACAGCAAGGAGCCTCAGCGTCGCTTCGGTCAATTGTTCTGTACTAAAGCTGGTTGCTGCTGCAAAACTAAAATTAAAACTGAAACTCCTATGCTTGTGTTTTGCAGGTGGAGAGGGGTAATAGAACTCCTTAGCATCAGAGCATGTTAACAATAATATACAAAATACTAATATTGTGAGTCATTTCGGATAATTCCTTTCTTAGTGAGCACCTAGAAGCCAAGAGGAACGTATGCGCCAAATTTCAAGATTGTAGGTTTTTCGGTTCTGGAGATTTTTGTGATGATGCTTGAGTGGTATTTCGCTTTTATATATATAGACTACATCGGTATATAGACATATTGCCCATTACACTGGCACTGTAAGTCTGTTATATTAAATCTGGTTGTGGTGTTGTGTTTTGTTTAAAAGTCTAACAGCCCATGGATAAAAGCTATTTTTCAGCCTATTTGTCTTGCTGGCTATACTTTTATATCTCCTTCCTGATGGTAGGAGAATAAAGAAATGCTGCCCAGAGTGTGAATCATTCCTCAGGATTTTCCCACTCTACTGTGACAGCAGGAACTTTCAGGACCCACTGATTTCATGCAGTGGGGTTAGGGGGCAGCCCATGATTTTTTGTGCTGTACTCATCACCCTCTAGTGCTTTCCTGCCCGTAGCTGTTAAGCCAGCATACCATACTGTGACACAATATGTGAGGATGCTTTCTATTGTAAATCAGAAAAAGGAAGTCATTAACCGTTGTTCCCCCTGATTTTTCCGCAAGACCCTAAGGACATGGAATGTCTGTTGAGCCTTTCTAACCATCTGAAACGTGTTATTTTTCTTGGCTGAAATGCACTCCCAGGAATTTGAAAGAGGAGACCCTTTCCACACAGCCCCCCTTGATATAAAGTGAGGCAGGTTCCACTTTCTGCTTCCAGAAGTTCAACGCCATTTCTTTTGTCTTGCTGGTGTTTAGGTGCAAGTTGTTTCCAAGCACCATGCAGAGAATTTCTGGACTTTTTCCCTGTATGCTGATTCGTCCCTTCCTGTTATAAGACCCAGCACAGTGGTATCATCTGCCAATTTTATTATCATGTGAGATGGGTCAGAAGATGTGCAGTCATGTGTATACAATGAACACAGGTAGGGACTAAGCACACAGCCCTGAGGGGAGCCTGTGCTCAGCTTCAGGGAGGAAGATGTAAAGGACCCCGCCCTCACTATTTGTGGATGGTCCGTCAGGAAATCTTTAATCCAATCACAGGTGAGGGAAGTTCACGTCAGTCAACTTTTCATTGTAAGAATGCCCGGCAGAATGGTGTTAAAGGCCGAGCTGTAGTCTATGAAAAGCATTCTGGCATAGTTCCCAGGTTTCTCAAGGTATCTCAATGCAGGGCAATGGGATTGCCTGTTGACCTATTTCCTCTGTAGACGAACTGATATTGGTCAAAGTTTAATGGAAAGCGTGACCTACTTTATCACTACAGACATCAGTGCAATGGATCTGTAGTCATTCAGGCTATTTATGGATGTTTCTTCGGGACTGGAATGATGGTAGCTGCTTCCAGACATGATGGAACACTGGCCGTTTGCAGGAAATGTTAAAAATCCTGGTTAGGACCCCTGATAATTTGTCAGCACTGGTTTCTAACCTCTTTCTCCAGCATGCCATCTGGACCTGCAGCTTTGTTGGGATTCATGGCCTTCAGTACAACTCTCACTCGATGTTCATGTAGGCTGAGTGGTTGGAGTTGGAGAGCTAGTGGGCTGGGGCCTTAGGGTCAGGTCTTTTAACCTCATAGTGGGCAGAGGTGGGATTAATTTTTTTTTACTGCCGGTTCTATGGATGTGGCTTGGTGGGCGTGACAGGGGAAGAAGACCATAAAATCTCCAGTCAGAGGTGGTATTTGCCAGTTCTCTGAACTACTCAAAATTTTTGCTACCGGTTGTCCAGAACTGGTCAGAACCTGCTGAATACCACTTCTGACAGCAGATGAAGAAGATGTTCAGCTCCTTCACCAGCGAGGCAATCAGAATTGATTGTTTATGTTCTGTCCTTCATTTACATACTCGAAATCCCTGCGCTTTGATTGGCTAAAGCGCGGGGATTTCTAATTGGCCAGGCAAGCCGCGCCGATTGGCCCGTTGAAAGTCTCCCGCGATTGGCTCGCTCCAAGAGCGGGAGACTTGAAACGCTGCCATTGGCCGCGGCGGCCGCGGCGAAAAGAATAAAAGCCGCGGGCTTTTTCCTTTTCGCCGGTTCGGTTCTCAACTTCTAAATAAAGAGCTTTAAACGTAGTCACCGACTCCTGGCGTCTTTTTGCGGACATGACACTGGCGACAAGGATGGGATCCAGACCCTGAACCGAACCCCGTGTCCGACGAGAGCCAGACTTAGCACCGAAATGGCGAAAATCGCACCGCCCGCCCCCTTCAACCCCGCCACCGAGGACTGGGAATCGTTCTCAGACCGTTTCCGCATGTACCTCGAGTGCACCGGAATGAAGGACGCCCCAGGCCCGCTAAAACGCGCCGTTTTCCTCACCCATTGCGGAACCGAAGTTTTCCAGATGGCCAAAGCATTGGCCAAGCCGGCCGACGCAACCGCCATGGATTGGGACGTCCTCGAACCTATCCTTCGGCGACATTACGCCCCCGAGGTCCCCATCCTGATCCGGCGCAACGAATTCTACCGGCGGGACCAGAAACCGGGTGAAAAACTGAGCGACTTCATCGCCGAGTTGCGGCGCCTAGGGGGGCTCTGCGAATTTGACGGCCTGAACAGCCTCCTAAGAGACCGATTCGTGCTCGGCCTATGGGACCCTGCACTCCAGAGCCGGCTTATGGCTAAGGGCGACATCAGTCTAGCAGACGCCCTCACCGCAGCCGCAGCCGCAGAAGCAACCCGCACTTCCGCCGACAGCATGCGAAAACCAGACGCGAAGGGCGGAAACAACAACCCGGCAAGGTCGGCCGACCTAAAGAACGAAACAGCCGCACACCACGGCGATTTCCATTCTGCATCCAGCACGTCCGAAGACGAAGAAGACATACATCGAGTGCAGACGGGGCGCAACCAACGGAACCGCAGAGGTCGTAGGTCGAGGACCAACTATGCCGGTTGCGGCGGTGACCACCCCAGATCAGAATGCCGATTTTTTGACTCCATCTGTCGGCATTGTGAGAAAAAGGGACACATCGCTCGGGTTTGCCGCCAAAAGAAGACTCGCAGTCCACCCAGATGGGACCAACACGATCGAAGAAGGGAAAGCCCACCGCCCCGGACCAGAGATCGCCAATCGGACAACTGGTGGGACTGGATCCAACGACCCTCGAGAGGCGGCGACAACCGGCGCAAAGAAGAGACCCACCAGACGGTAACCATCGGCCACGCCATTTCCGACGGCGCCAGAAAGGTACACATAGAGGTCCATATCGAGGGCCAACCATGCAAAATGGAGGTGGACTCCGGGTCCTACCTCTCCATGATTGCATGGCACGAGATAAAACGATTAGTGCCTACCCTCCATAAGAGGAACATAAACGCCCAAAGAATTATTGTAAAAGACTACCAGGGAAACCGCGTCCCGGTAGTGGGCACCAAGAACTTTAATGTGACATATAAGGGGCGCACCGAACAACTCCCACTCACAATCATCGATCGTGACCGCCCAAGCCTGCTGGGCCTACAATGGTTCGCCCCGCTCGACATCGCTCTCACGGGAGTCAACCACGTCACCGACGATGGCTGGGAACAGCGGCTAGCCCAGGAGTTCCGGGAGGTCTTCGACGGAAGCCTGGGCAAGTACCAGGGGCCCCTTATCTCATTTGATCTAGACCCTAGCGTCCCCCCCAAGCGACTAAAACCTAGGCGGGTACCATTCGCCCTAAAACCTAAGATTGACGAGCAAATTGACAAGCTCGTCAAACAGGGGGTGTTGCAACCAATAGACCATGCCCGATGGGAGACCCCAATAGTGACCCCGGTCAAGCCAGACGGGTCAGTGAGAATTTGTGGGGACTATAAGGCCACCCTAAATGGCGCGCTGCAACAAAGCGCCTACCCCGTCCCAATCGTGCAACACCTACTGCACTCACTGGGAGGGGGCAGGGTCTTTGCCAAGCTTGATCTCGCCCAGGCATACCAGCAGTTGCCGGTCGACGAAAAAACGGCGGAAGCCCAGACCATCGTTACCCATCGGGGGGCCTTCAAGTGCAACCGACTCCAATTCGGAGTCAGCGTGGCACCAGGCATCTTTCAGAGCCTGATGGAACGTTTGCTGCAGGGCATCAAGGGGGTGGTGCCCTATTTCGATGACGTGTTAGTGGCGGCGCCAAACGAAGCCGAATTAGAAAACCGACTCAGAGAAGTCTTAACCAAATTTAAAGTAACGGGACTTAAAGTAAAAAGGGAGAAATGCCAACTGTGCACGGAACGAGTGGAATTCTTGGGCTACCTACTAGACCGGCACGGCATTCACCCCACAAGTAAAAAAGTGAAAGCTATCAAAGAGGCCCCCACCCCTAGATCAAAGACTGAATTGCAGGCATTCTTGGGGTTACTGAACTTTTATAATGTTTTCCTACCCCAAAAGGCAACGGCGGTGGAGCCTTTACATAGGCTCCTGGATAAGGCGGCAACCTGGACTTGGGGGAAACGGGAGCAAGCCGCCTTCCAAAAAACTAAAGACCTCCTCACCTCCGATGCCGTCCTGATCCAATTCAACGAAACCTTGCCCCTGGCCGTCACTTGCGACACATCACCTTTCGGCGTCGGCGCTGTCCTCAGCCATACCCTTCCTGACAGAAAAGAAGCACCCATCGCGTTCTTTTCCAGGACTCTAACCAAACCAGAGCGGAACTATAGCCAACTGGACAAAGAAGCTTTGGCTATAGTTGCCGCCGTTAAGCGGTTCCACGAATACCTTTACGGCCGCCCTTTCACCATTGTAACAGACCATAAGCCATTGTTGGGCATCCTTGCAGGGAATCGAGCCACCCCGAACATTCTGTCTCCCCAGATGACAAGGTGGTCCGAGTTCCTGGCAGCCTACAGCTACGAACTTATACACAAACCGGGTAAGAAGATTTCACACGCGGACGCTTTGAGCCGCTCGCCGTTACCGGACTCCGACCCTGACTCAGCACCAACGACAAACACCCTTAGCATCGAGAACCTACCCAACCTACCCATAACCGCGTCAGACATTGCCCGGGAAACTATTAAAGACAGGTGTCTGGCGCGGATTTTGCATTGGGTGGAAAAAGGTTGGCCAGATAGGGACAATGACGAGTCCGTTAAGACATTTAGAAACCGCCAAACCGAACTCTCGCTACTTAAGGGGTGCATCTTATGGGGTGACAGGGTGGTCATCCCGGACAGACTGCAAGGGAAAGTTTTAGAAATGTTGCATGAGGGGCATCCTGGCATCGTAAGAACTAAAGCCCTGGCCAGAAGTTACGCTTGGTGGCCAGGGATGGACAAGCAGATAGAGGCCTGGGTAGCTAGGTGCCAGCGATGCCAGGAGACTAGACCCAGCCCACCCACAGCACCCATCCGGGAGTGGGAAACACCAAGGGGGCCCTGGTCCAGAATCCATTTGGACTTTGCCGGTCCCACGAATGGACATACCTTCCTCATAACAGTTGACGCTTACTCCAACTGGTTGGAGGTAAGCGACATGAAATCCACAACCACGGAGGCCGTGATCAAAGAACTTTGCAAACTCTTTGCAACACACGGCCTCCCAGACGTCGTCGTCTCCGACAACGGGCCCCAGTTTACTTCCCTCGACTTCGAGAAATTCCTGGAGGAAAGGGGCATCCGCCACGCATTAACGGCACCGGCGCATCCGGTGGCGAACGGTAGGGCGGAACGGATGGTCCAATTTACCAAAAAAACCATCCGGAAAATGGACCACGGGGAGATCCAAGACAAAATTAACAGACTCCTCTTTATACAACACATCACCCCGAACACCACTACCAACAAAAGCCCAGCCGAGTTACTAATGGGTAGGAAGCTGAGGTCCCCACTCGATAGGTTACACCCAACGTATAACCCAGAGCGGCCCCCAGACTCAAGTACAAAATACCGAACATTCGCACCCGGGGACCTCGTGTATGCGAAAAACCTGACGGGGGACCCCCTATGGATCCCAGCCGTCATCACCCAAATCACAGGCCCACGCTCATACCGGCTCCAAACCACAGATGGGCGAGCCTGGAAACGACACATTGACCAACTCAGGTCTCGGACAGCAACAGAATCCACCCCCCAAAACACAAACCAAGGGGGGAGGGAATACCCGAATAACCAAACGAAAGAAAAAAATAAACCAGCAGTACTTACTGGAACACAGCCATCGCGATCCCCCACCGGAGAAGAACCACCAAGCCAGCTCAACCAACTCGGAAAGACCAAGCGGGAGCGGCGAAACCCATAGCTCAACCAACCCGGAAGGCCCAGGTGGGAGCCATGGAGAAGGAACCGGCCCGATCATCCAACCGGTTCGCACAGAAGAGGGAGCAGCCAAAAACTCGACTGCTCCCGCCGAAATCCAGCTTGCAACTGAGTTGCGCAGGTCAAGTAGGACTAGACGGAGCCCCGCCTACCTACGTGACTACGCAACGTAAGGACTGTATCAAGAGAGGAGGGGTGTTCTGTCCTTCATTTACATACTCGAAATCCCCGCGCTTTGATTGGCTAAAGCGCGGGGATTTCTAATTGGCCAGGCGAGCCGCGCCGATTGGCCTGTTGAAAGTCTCCCGCAATTGGCTCGCTCCAAGAGCGGGAGACTTGAAATGCTGCCATTGGCCGCGGCCGCCGCGGCGAAAAGAATAAAAGCCGCGGGCTTTTTCCTTTTCGCCGGTTCGGTTCTCAACTTCTAAATAAAGAGCTTTAAACGTAGTCACCGACTCCTGGCGTCTTTTTGCGGACACGACAGTTGAGAATTACATTTCTGAAACTTATTATTCACCATTTGTTATTTATTATTCTACCTCCTGATAGATTTCCAAATACTGTGCATTGCAGAAATATAACCAGCACTAAAGTCATTAGCTACCCCAATACAACTAACTACAACAGATCAGAGTGAATAACAAAATGCTGGTACTGTCTAAAATCACAGATAAACTGGAAAATAAAAAGAAAATCCCACCTCCCTTAGTATTTCTGTAAATGGCATGATAGCAGAGATAATTTAAAACTCTATTCCAGGCTTCTGACAATATTGAAGTTGGCTAGGGAGAAAGGCATCCTGTGACTCCTGAGACTCTTTGTGAACTCTCAACTCCCTTATGAAAGTATTTATTTCATTCTTGTAGTAGCCAGTAATTAAAAGCATAGTGTAAACCCCACAAATAATTTGTTTTTTAAAAAAGAAGAATAGTCACTCAATTCCAGCCCTACCCATATGTATGATACTAGTCCACCCATTTTTCAAACCTCAGGCCACTCCCCCAATCTTAAATTAGTCCCTGGCCTCAAAAATTTGCTCATATTGTAGTTATTTATACATAAGCAGTAATCTAGCAATACACAGACATTTCTAGCTATTTACTGTCACCTTATGGTTGTTTGGATTATTTGCAAACCAGTTCAGTAATCCTAGATGTTCAATAGACTTTCAAATTAATAAAAAAACAGATCTGCCAACATCTAGAAACAAGTAAAGTAATAACTAGAAGTCAGCACTGGTTTTTTAAGAACAGATCATGCCAAACCAATCTTATTTCATTCTTCAACACAGTGACTAAATTAGTAGACCAGCAAAATACTGTGGACGTAATATATTTAGATTTCATCAAAGCATTCGACAAAGTAGACCACAACCTACTTCTTAGTAAGATAGAAAAAAGTGGAATAGATAGCACCACCACTAGATGGACTCGCAGCTGGCTGGAAAACTACTCAATGAGTAGTCCTTAATGGGTCTAAGTCTACATGGAGGGAAGTAAACAGTGGGGTCCACAAGGTTCAGTCTTAGGCCCAGTACTCTTCAATATCTTTATTAACAACTTAGATGAGAGAATAGAAGTGGAACTTACCAAATTTGCAGATGATACTAAGCTGGCAGGAATAGCTAACACCCAAAAAGATAGGCTCAAGATCCAGATAGATCTTGACAGACTAGAACACTGGGCCGTATCTAACAAAATGAAATTCAGTATAGAGAAAAGTACAGTCCTACACTTAGGCAAGAAAAACCAACAGTACACATAGAGACTGGGTGAAACCAGGCTCAATAGCAGTAACGGTGAGAGGGATCTTGGAGTCTTAGTGGACAACCAGCTAAATATGAGCCAGAAATGTGCAGCAGCAGCCAAAAAAGCTAATGCAATCCTAAGTTGTATTAACAGAGGAATACAATCAAGATCAAGGGAAGTACTAATACCACTTTATAAAACCTTAGTAAGACTACACCTAGAGTACTGCATCCAGTTTTGCTCACCACATTATAAAAAATTGAGACTCTAGAAAAAGTACAGAGAAGAGCAACCAGGATGATTAGGGGACTGGAGACTAAAACATACAACGAATGGTTGCAGGAACTGGGCTTGGCTAGTCTAGTAAAGAGAAGGACCAGGGGAGGCATGATAGTGGTATTCCAATATTTGAGGGGCTGCCACAGGGAGGAAGGGGTCAAACTATTTTCTAAAGCTCCTGTAGGCCAGACAAGGAATAATGGATGGAAACTGAATAAGGAGAGGTTTAATTTGGAAATAAGGAGAAACTTTCTGACAGTGAGAACAATCAACCAATGGAACTGCTTGCCCTCGGAAGTTGTGAGAGCGCCATCAGTTGAGACTTTCAAGAAGAGATTGGACTTCCATTTGTCGGAAATGGTGTAGGGTCTCCCCCTTGGGCAGGGGGTTGGACTAGATGACCTACAAGATCCCTTCCAACTCTGATTATCTGTTATCTGTTAAATACAGGAGAAAGACACTGGAAACATGGAGGCTGATTGGAAAGATGATTTAATGATGAAGCAAAACCACATGATCTGAGCAGCTGACAAAATGGAGTTGAGAATGAGTCGTTTTTTATACCTTCTTTAAGATTTGTACTGGGCTTCCTGTTCCTGTGCAAGAACATGTATTCTATTGGCTGTTGTCAGACTCCCATGGGGCCATGTAGGGGCTATGTAGGGGTCATAGCCGGCTCTATAGGCAAAATACAAATCTTAAATATTTGTCTGAGCTAAGTTTGGTTTAGGTTTAGGGTGATGTAATGAAGGGGCTTGGGCTCTGAAAGGGTGTTGGGCAATTCCTATTGTGGCTTAATGGCTTTTTCCTGTGTTGGATCTTGGGTGACGGTATTTGCTTATGTATAGAGCTATCTATCTCTTTATCTCTTAAGGGCTGACACCTGCTGAGGGCTATTAAGAAAGGTGGACGCTGCTTTCTCTCTCTAAAAACATGTTTCTCCATTTCTCATACAGGGAAATATAATATTCTGCCTTTTTAATATTTCTAAAAATATTTCATTCTTCTAGGAGAGGGGTGGGTGTTAATTTTCTACACTAGTAATGATAATTTTATGTGGTGTAGGAATAACAATAAACCTTATCTCTTATTTAACTAAATCTACAAAGATAATATCTTCTTATATACAAAACTAATTATCCATTAATCAGTCAGTAATAAGTACTAATAATCATAGAAACTTCTTCTAGGTAAGCAAAAAAAAAAAGTTTATTTAATAAACTACCCTGCTGAAACCACAGCAGCTCCCACAGCAACAAAAACATAAACACTAATCTCTGCACAAACAGGAGGTGATTATAAATTGCTTGGAAACTCCTACCCCCACCCCATCTGACTAATCATGCATATCCTTACCATTGCTATATTTATCTGGTTATTTGCAAAAACAAAAAACAAAAACCCAAACATAATGAACTAGGATCAATAACAAATAAAAGTGTCAGGAACCATCATTTCTCCCAGCTTGGAACTGAACCAGATATTTCTTCCCATATGAGTATTTATTAGGAGTATGTATGCTTCAAATCTGATTTCAAAAAAGTGCTTCAAACTGCTTCTGATGCAGACATAGCACCTACCTGCAGTTACTTTTTCAGGATCCTATGGCAGCCATACAGACTGAGGAAGAGCTGCTTCTTTAAGGTTGAGGACAGAAATGTCCAGGCTTCCAAGGCCCTTGAAGTTGTTCCTGATTATTTCTCAATGGCTGCTCTGCTCAGTGATTTACTGATTAAACTCCATGTGTAGATGGGATGTGAGAATTGTATCCTCATTAGCTTGCAGAGATTACTCAGATACAAATCTCTCTCAGCAGTGCAGCTGGAATTGGATATTGATGACTACAGTTCTAGAGAACAGCAAAAAAGAGAAGTCATTGGATATCCAATATCAGCAGCTGCCTTGGTACTAGCATATCAGATCCACTGGATCAGGGATTGTCTCCCATTTACACAACCTGCTATTCTAAAGTCATCTAGGGAGAATTGTGTATCATGAGAATACCTTGGCCCCAAAAAATGACTAATCCATCAGTTTTCCTGGGTTCTGACAGAGGTGAAATCCTCAAAGGACTTACAAAAATGGGGCCATTTTCGGCATATCTACTTATTTATTTATTTTGCTATGATTTCAAAAGGTAGGGGGGAAAGGGACAGAAAGGCGTGAAAAGAATCACCTAATTCTGTTTTTAGTAATATTGACTTAGGAGCCTTGGTGGCGCAGTGGTTAGAGTGTGGTACTGCAAACTACTTCTGCTGATTATTGGTTGCCTGCAATTTGGCAGATTGAATCCCATCAGGCTCAAGGTTGACTCAGCTGTCCATCCTTCTGAACTGGGTAAAATGCGGACCCAGATTATTGGGGGCAAGATGCTGACTCTGTAAACCGCTTAAAGAGGGCTGTAAAGCACAATGAAAGCGGTATATAAGTCTAAGTGCTATTGCTATTATAACCATGTTTTGAGAATGTCTTGGAAGACAGTGGGGAAAGACACTACCTAGAGAACAATCAGATAGGAGAGGGCACAACACACAATTACATAATGAGCTAAGACAGAGGCCCCAAAGGGACCCTTCCCAAATTCTCAGGCTGTAAAGTGGGAGACAGTGGGGGAATGTTACTTTTAGACTTGCAAAATTCTGTTAATGTGGCTTCCTGTCTGATCTGGAAAGACTGACAGAACCTGATGCCATTTTTTTTGTTTGTAAAGCAATAAAAAAGCCCCAAAGTGAAAAAGATAGCCTTCCAGTTTTCTTTTTCAGAAAACAGGAATAAATAAATAAGGCCCACTGGACTAGGATTTATAGCCCAGTTATCTTGTATTATGCCCTGCTGGCACAGAGAACAGTTAAGTCAGTCAAGTCAGAGATGCACTAAGAACACAGCCTACTTGTTACAGTGTTTTACTAATAAATTGAGATGGTCATCCCACTGTTTACATATATGTGTGTCAATATTATTATTTTTTTATTTTTTATTTAAATGTAGCATACTTTTCATCAAGTATTGCTTGTCTCCAAATAAACGCACTCATCCTCACAGGCTTCCTACTGGTCAAGGAACAGAGACCAGGATTATTAAAACATTGCAGTGTTGAAAAACAACAAGCCATTCATGATACTTAAGTCCTTTCTATTTACTCAACTCACACAAGCAACTTCTTTCCTTATGTTTGTTTATAACCCCATGTCATTTTAAAAAAAAACTGAAATGCTATTTAATTCAGGCCATTTAAAAATAAACCAATACATTTCTGCTATGTGTTTTCTCTTTCATGCTTTTGATCACTTAGTTGAAATTTGGCTTTCTGATCCTGCTGTACCATTTTACAGTAACTTCATATTAGATTGACCAAGCCGATAAACTTTTTAAAACTTAGTTGATTTTAAAAAAATGACCAGATGATGGCAGTCAAGAGACATAAAAAGAACTATTTCTGCACAGCTACAAGGATTGGGATATTACTAGTACTTGAAATCAACATCTGTTTGTAGGGGAATTTGTGCAGTGCAGGCAGACACAGAGACTATATCCATTAAAGAACCATACCAGTCTAAATGAAAGTGTTGTTCCCTTACGAGTCAAGGCCAGATTGGACATTAGAGCAGAAAGAAGACAAAGTGGAGAAGTGTGTCTTTTAACAAAATATTTCATTTGTTTTGGAATGAAATATTATAGCTAAGGGACAATATATGCCATTGTGGCTGATTAACCACAGTCGTTTCATGGTAAATAGAATTTTATAAGAGATATCAAAAGGATACTGAAGACAAAAACATTTTGCAGTTGGCGCCCAAGGAGTAATTCTGACATTTCAGGTAAACTGCTTCACTAGTCAAGGCAACTTGCTAATGTCATGCTTCTTCCTCAAAAAGTTTTTAGCTAATCTGCCCTCTTCCTCTTGATTTGATTCTTTGCTGTTGTGTGCTTTCTTACCCATAAAATTAATCAACTCTAAAATGTTCACAGGATGTTGGAAATGGGCTCATGAAAATGTAAGCAGCTAAATTTGGATGTCGGGTTTAGAAAATGTCCGAACAGCATTTTCCAAGGCCTTGAGGCAGGTGAAAACTGAAAAAACCTGTATGGCGGCTTATTGTTGTTGTTATTGTTTATATGCTTGTCTTCAGGACACCCATGATATCTTTTTATGCATTTTCAGAATGCAGAATAATAAAGTTGGGAGAGACCTTAGAGATCTTCTAGTTTATGTTTTTTAAGAACTTTAAAATTAAAAGCTGCCCAGAATCTTTGGTTGAGTATGTTGTACTCTATATATACTTATATGTGTATGTATGTGTGTGTATGTATGTATGCATGTTTGCAGGGGTGGGATTCTACCAGTTCGCATCTATTCGCTAGAACCAGTTGTAAGCAGTTCGGAGAACCGGTTGTTAGAAAAAATTACTGGCCTAATCCTGTAAGGAAGGCAGGAAGGAAACATTCTGGTGTTGCTTACAGAAACTGCCTTTCCATTAACCCTTATTACATTCTTGGCAGGACTAGACTTCCTGTCTCTGGAGTTTTTTCCCCCTCCTTTGCTGGTACTTTGCTTGTGTGGAGTGACCATTTAAAGTTACAATGGCACTGAAAAAAATGACTTATGACTATTTTCACACTTACGACTCTTGCAGCATCCCCACAGTCATGAAAGGCCAGGCGAGGAGATGCGTGCCTTGATGTGAGTGATATTGAGTTGGCCACACCCAGCCAATAACATGACCACTGAGCCATGTCCACCACCTAAGCCACGACCATAGAACTGGTTGTTAAAAATTTTGAATCTCACCCCTGCATGTATGGGTGGATGGATGGATGAATGGATGTATACATGAATGCAATTTTCTGAAAATGGGTTTGGAAGTGGAGCACTCAGTTCGTGTTAGAAATCTGGATAACTAAAATGCCATGTTAGAGCAATAATATCAGTGGAAAACTTTTTAAAGTTCTACCTTAATATTCCTGTCCTCAGAGCTTCAATACATTTATACTTGTACATGTTTTGCTGAGTAGATTTATTCAAATCTTTTTCTCTCTCTCTGAAAGAGCATACTTTACCATCTAACAGGGCTTTGTAGGACTGATTAATACTATAATCTCATTCTCCAAATCAAGTATAGGGGTCTTTGATAAAATAAGGATTTGATACTGGCTCTAGTTCAATTTTATTAGAAACAGTGCTCTTCTGGGCTCCTTCAATCCTAGGAATCTGATTCATTCTCCTGTGAAGAGTCCTTAAATAGAAGAATGACATTGATGCACAGACCTCAAAATTATATAATAAAAATGCCAGTCACCAAAACATAAAGGTTGTCCAATTTTCTTGAGAACTCTAGCAAAGATAATGTTACTCAGCTGAGTTTTTGATCCTCATACATCTGATTTTATTGCATGGGCTACTTGCATGTATTAATATTTTTTTCAGTTTTGCATTTTATTCTTTTAGAGTTCTTAATTGTACATTGCCTCATGGCTTGATGATCCTTGAAGGAGATCTGACATTACAGAGATAGAAAAAAGTGATACCTTTTGCCATATTATTGAAAGAAAGATTTAGAAGAGGAAGTTATTTTTTTGTTTTCTATCTTCTGAAAAGAAATGAGTAGGACTAGAGTAAAAATAAAAGCAATATGAATATGAAAATACAAGCTTGAACTAGAACTCTCTGTTCTCTATACTTTAATAGAGTTCTCAAATCACATTCTTGATATCTTGCAATGATTTAGAATGACACCTTGGGAATATCCTTATTAGTCTATTTATAATTTTATATTTATATCATATTTATAGTCTTTTTAAAAAACTATTTATAAAAAATAATAATGGCAGGATGAAAATAAACAAATCAGTCTGTCTTGTTCAGTATCGCTTATACTGGCAACAATGTTTTTGATCTTAGGCAGATGCCTATGTTATGTGTGTAATTGTTAAGTTCTGTGCATGGGTGCAAGGAACGGAGACGAGGCAGTGAACAGTGAACTTCAACTCTTTATTAATCATACTGAACAGAGCAAAACCCTAGGGCAGCAGCAGCCCTTTTATAGGGTAGGCTGCTGACCTATTAGCCAATGAGAAACATGGAAGTGTTAAACCCTTGAACCAATCAGAGTTGGCCCATTAACAGCCAATCAGATTTCCTAGAAAGGACCAATCCGATATCGCTATTATCGGCCAATCAGAAGTGCAGGATTAGAACACTGCTTTTTCTTAAGGTTGTTAAAATTTTATTAAACGCCTTTATTAGTTCATAACACCCCTTCCCCCTAGGTTCCATTTGAGGGGTGCGGTGATGTAATCCCGTAGATACGAAGGTTGTTGTAACTGTCTATTAGATTTGCACTGTCCCACCGGTTCCTGTCTGTAGTCCGGATTCGGTGGGACGTTTTTTGATCTATCTGGTACAGGCAGTTCCGCATCCTCACTGGATGACTTGGTGCCGCTAATTCTATCGTTGTTGTCCTCCGATCTCTGCGGGCTCGCCTCCGTTGAGGTATTCCTCTGTGGCGAGGACAACCCTCTCCCTGATTCTCCTTCATGTAAGGCGCCTGGATGCTGACTTCCTTCGATTCTGCTTTCCACCATCTCGAATTCGGTTTCTTCGACATCCCCTCTCCCCTCACTTTGAGAGTCACAGGAGTCGCGGGAACTGGGCTGTAGCCTAGAGCGAAGCTGATCTATGTGGCGTTTCCATATTTTTCTGTCCCATGTTTGCACACGGTACGATCTGGGCCCGGTGGTTTGAGTTATGGTTGCTTCGACCCATAATGGTTCGTCGGAAAGGTTTTTAGTGAAAACTAAGTCACCTACCATGAACTCATGGCATTTTCCGCTAGATCCACAGGGTTTCTCTGGCGTGTAGGACGGGTGAAGCCGGTCGAGGTGGGAACGGAGCTTGCGTCCCATCAACAGTTCAGCTGGAGTCTTGTTGGTGACGCTGTGTGGGGTGATGTGTTGGAGTAGGAGTATTCTGTTTAGTTTGTCATCAATGTCCCCATAGTCCATTTTGTGGAGAGTTTTTTTAACAAATTGGACCATGCGCTTGGCCCTGCCATTAGCCACAGGGTGCGCCAGTGAGGTTAGCGTATGGCGGATACCCCGGTCCGCTAAGTATTGTTCAAACACCAGGGCAGTAAACTGGGGTCCGTTTTCGGAGACCAGAACGTCCGGCAGCCCATGCGTTGCGAATAGCCTATTCAATTTTCAGATGATGGCATCGGTTGTAGTAGTCTTCATCTTGTGGATCTTGAGCAAGTTGGAACAGGCATCCACTGTTAGGAGGAACGTATGTCCCTTAGTAGGACCCGCAAAGTCAACGTGGATGCGGGACCACGGCCCCCGGGGGGTTTCCCACTCCGTTGGAGTTGCTCTAGGTGTGACACTGCTGACTTCTTGGTACTTTAGCCAAGTCTTTACCCAGGCTTCAATCTGCTTGTCGATGCTCGGCCACCACTCATAGCTTCGTGCGAGCGCTTTCATACGCACGATGCCGGGGTGACCATCATGCAATGTTTTCAATACTGCTCGTTGTAACCTCATGAGAGTTGGCCTGTTAACAGCCATCAGATTTCCCAGAAAGGACCAATCCAATATCGCTATTATCGGCCAATCAGAAGTGCAGGATTAGAACCCTGCTTTTTCTTAAGGTTGTTAAAACTTTATTAAACGCCTTTATTAGTTCATAACAGTAATAAATTTGCAGAGGAATATTTGATGAAAACCTCTGGAAATCATTTTAAGTATAACTAATATGTTTAAACCTTCTTGGTGGGATTGGTACAGGGGTGAAGGAAGATTGAAAAGCTGCAGGTATATTAAATGAATAACTTCTGTTTCTAATTGACATTCATATACACTTGCAGTCTCCAATGACTTTCTTTATGATGAATGCAGCATTAATCATTCTGGCAGTTCTAGAATAGTGAGGGACCAAAATTCTGGTTATTAATTGTCATGGCTTACATACAGAATGATTGGTGGTTGCAGTCACTGTACTGTCAAAGCTCCATAGCTGGCTATCTGAATGTAGTTCTAAACCAGCTTTATTATGTGCATTCAAAATATTGATCATCTGTAGAGCTGTGTTTCACGAGCATGGATACTGTTAAGTTCTGCGCTTGGGCACAAGGAACGGAGACGAGACGGTGAAAAGTGAACTTCAAACTCTTTATTAAACATTCTGAACAGAGCAAAACCCTAGGGCAACAGCATCTCTTTTATAGGCAAGCTGCTGCTCTAGTAACCAATAAGAGATGTGGAGTGTTAACTCCCTTAACCAGTGAGAGTGGCTCGTTAACAGCCAATCAGATTCTCCTGAACAGACCAATCCGATATCGCTATTATCGGCCAATCAGAAGTGCAGGGCTAGAACCCTGCTATTTTCTAAAGCTTTTGATAAACTTTATTTAAGTGTTTTATTAGTTCATAATACCCCTTCCCCCCGGGTTCTGTTTGGGGGGGTGCGGTGACGTAATCTCTGAGGTAGGAAGGTTGCTTTGACTGTCTATTGGATTTACGCTGTCCCATCGGTTCTTGTACGTGAGCCTGTTTTGGCGGGGCGTTTTTGGGCAAGTCAGGTGCCTGTGGTTCCTTGTTGGAAGACTCGGTGCCACTAATGTTCTCGTTGTTGTCCTCTGGCCCTTGCGGGCTTGCCTCTGTTGGGTTGTTCCTCTGTGGCGAGGCCACACCCATCCCTGATCCTTCTTCACTTGTTACGCCCGATGGCTGACTTCTTTCATTCCTGCTTTCCACCATCTCGAATTCGGTTTCTTCGACATCTCCTCCCCACTCAATTTGGGAGTTACCAGAGTCGTGGAAACCAGGTTGTAGACTTGAGCGAAGCTGATCTATATGGCATTTCCATATTTTTCCGTCGCAGTACGACCTTCCGTCGGTACGACCTGGGTCCAATGGCTTGAATAACATTGGCCTCAATCCACAATGGTTCGCCAGAAAGGTTTTTGGCGAAAACTAAGTCGCCAATCTTGAACTCACAGCATTTTCCGCTAGATCCACAGGTTTTCTCTGGCTCGTAAGACGGGTGAAGCCGGTTGAGGTGGGAGCGGAGTTTGCGTCCCATCAATAGTTCTGCTGGAATCTTGTTGGTGACGCTGTGTGGAGTGATGTGTTGGAGAAGGAATATTCTATTTATCTTATCTTCAATGTCCCCATAGTCCATTTTGTAGAGGTTTTTTTTAGCAAACTGTACCATGCGCTCGGCTCTTCCATTAGCCGCAGGGTGCACTGGCAAAGTTAATGCATGGCGAATACCATGGTCCGCTAAATGTTGTTCAAAAGGAAGTGCGGTAAACTGGGGTCCGTTGTCGGATACCAGAACATTTGGCAGTCCATGTGTTGCGAATAATCTGTTCAGCTTCCGGATGATGGACTCGGTTGTGGTACTTTTCATTTCGTGGATCTCGAGCCAGTTTGAGTAGGCATCCACTGTTAATAGGAACGTATGTCCCTTAGTAGGTCCTGCAAAGTCAATATGAATGCAGGACCACGGTGAGGTGTTTCCCATTCTGTCGGAGTTGCTTTTGGTGGGGAATTGCTAACTTCCTGGCACTTATAACAAGTCTTTACCCAGGCTTCGATTTGTTTGTCCATGCCAGCCACCACGCGTAGCTTCGTGCAAGCGCTTTCATATGCACGATGCCAGGGTGGCCCTCATGCAGTGTCTTTAACACTGCTCATTGTAACCGCTCTGGGACGATGACTCTATCTCCCCACAGGATGCAGCCCTTTTGCGAAAAAAGTTCAGTTTGCCGATTCTTGAATGGAATGAAGTCATCACGGGTTTGATCTACTGGCCATCCCCATTCAACCCAGGTAAGAACCCACTTTAAGATAGGATTGCATTTTGTTTCGATCGCGATATCTCTGGCTGTTAGCGGTGGTGAATGTAGCGTTTCAATCTGGAGCATTGTTAGGGTTGGAGCTGGGTCATCGATGGTTTCTGGAAGTGGTGCACGGCTCAATGCGTCAGCATGGGGAATGGCTTTCCCTGGGTGGTGCTGCAGCTTATAATTGTACGCAGCCAAAAACTCCGACCAGCGAGTCATTCTAGGTGATAATATATAGGGGGTTGGCTTCTCTCCTGCAATAATCCCCAGCAAAGGTTTGTGGTCGGTAACAATAGTAAAAACTCGTCCAAAAACATATTCATGAAACCGTTTAACAGCAGATACAACAGCAAGAGCCTCTTTATCGATTTGACTATAGTTACGTTCAGCCTTTGATAAAGTTCTTGAAAAATAGGCAATAGGGGCTTCACTACCGTTTGGTAACACATGGCTCAAAATGGCTCCTACTCCAAAAGGTGACGCATCACATGTGATTGTAAAAGGCAAAGTCTCGTTATACTGCATTAAAACAGCATCTGAGGTTAGTAAGTTTTTCACTTGTCGGAACGCGTGCTCCTCTCGGTGCCTCCAAACCAAGGTTGCTTTTTTGTCGAGAAGCTGATGTAGGGGCTCAGCTACGGTCGCTTTGTGGGGCAGGAAGATGTTGTAAAAATTAATAAGCCCCAGGAAAGCTTGGAGATCAGTCTTATTTCTGGGTCTTGGGGCGTTCTTGATTGCTCTTAACTTACTACTGTTGGGGTGAATGCCTTGTTTATCGATTAGGTACCCCAGGAACTCTACTTTATCTGTACACAGTTGACATTTATTTTTTTTTAACTTTAAGGCCAGAGTCTTTAAATTTCTGGAGAACCAGTCTAAGATGCTCCTTTAGTATTTCTCTATTCGGGGCAGCAATTAAAACGTCATCAAAGTATGGTACGAACCCTTTTATACCCTGTAATAGTCTCTCCATCAAGCTCTGAAAGATCCTTGGGGCCACGCTAACTCCGAATTGGAGTCGGTTGCACTTAAAGGCGCCTCGGTGCGTAACGATCGTTTGTGCCTCTGCTGTTTTTTTATCTACAGGCAGTTGTTGGTACGCCTGTGCTAAATCCAATTTAGCGAAGACTTTTCCGCCCCCCAGGGAATGGAGGAGGTGTTGTACCACCGGCATTGGGTAAGTGTTCTGTTGAAGGGCGTGATTCAGGGTGGCCCGGTAGTCCCCACAAATCCTTAATGATCCATCCGGTTTGATGGGTGTTATGATTGGGGTTTCCCAAGGAGCATGGTCGGTTGGTTCTAAAACACCCTGGGCTATTAATTTATCAAGCTGCTCGTCAATCTTTGGTTTAAGGGCAAAAGGGACTTGATGAGGCTTAAGACAGATGGGGGCTACTTCAGGGTTAAGGTTAAATGATATCGGGGTCCCTGGTACTCGCCTAGTTTATCTGCAAAGACATCCTGGAATTCCTGGACGAGGGCCTCCTCCCAGTCATCACTGCTGGTTTGGTAAATGCCGGCTACCTCAATCCCATTGAAGGCCTAACAAGCTAGGCCGATCACGGTCAACGACGGTCAATGGTAAAGATGCAGTACGATTTTTGAATGAGACCTGGACTAGGCTGGATCCAACGACCGGAATTCGGTTTCCTTGATAGTCCTTGAGAATGATTCTTTGGGTTCTGAGGTCTTGCCGCCGGATGGCAGGGATCAATTGTTTAAGGGTCTTCCAGGAAACCATCAAGAGGGATGATCCTGAATCGACTTCCATCACGCAGGGCTGGTTTTCGATGGCAACCTTCACTCGGATCTTCTTTGCATCTAATGATGATGCATTACCAATCGTGATGGTTTGATGTGCCTCTTCTCATTTTGTAGAATGGGCTAATGGTTTATTTCTGTAGGAGTGGTTGTTCCATTGGTGGTTCGAATGATCCCGATTCACAGGACGACTTCCTGTGTGTTGGCGGTAGTTGGTCCCCCTCTGAAGTGGGCTGGATCTTGGCTTGCTTCGACAGACCTTTCCGATGTGGCCTCTATTCCCACAAATATGGCAGAGTGCGTCGAGGAATTTGCAATCTGATCATGGGTGGTTTGCTCCACAACCTGCGCATTGATACTGCAGTCTCTAGTTATGCTGATGGCGTTGGTCTCATTCAGACCGGAGCTGGTTGACTTCTTCCTCATTACTTTCTGATGACGATTCGAGGTCCTCGTGGTGGGTTGCCATTGCATGTCCCTCAAGGCGAGGTGAGGTTTCGCCGGTGAGTTGGCGGAGCAGGGTGTTGGTGCAGTGCATTCAGGCAGCCGACTTCCTGGTTGCTTCTGCTGCAGTAGCGTCAGCGATGGTATCTGCAAGGCTGATGTTGCCTTTCGCCATCAGCTTACTTTGCACATGTGGTGCATGTAAACCCAGAACTATTCGGTCTCTTAGAGCTTCTTCGAGGACGGCGAATCCACAGAGGCCTCCCAGGTTCCGGAGATCCGCGATGAAATCTGCAACGCTTTCTCTTTTCCGCTGGTCTCTCTGGTAAAATTCATGTCTTTGGACAAGCGTTGGTATGGTAGGTGCATAGTGGGCCCACAGGAGGGGCTCAAGGACGTCCCAGTCCATGGATTTCACCTCAGCCGGTTTCACCAGTGCCTTAGCCATCTTAAAAATGGCAGGTCCGCAGTGAGTCAGGAATACTGCTCTCTTTTTCCCAGTAGTGGCATCCTTCAAGTTGTTGGTCTCCAGAAACATCTGGAACCGGTCCATGTATGAGTCCCAGACTTCTTGTGCCGGGTCGAATGGAGCAGGTAGTATGGTGCTGCCGGTCATGGTTTCCGCCATTGATGCGCCTTCAGCCACGTGCTCTGTTTAGTGCTCTGTAGTGTTCAGTCAGCTCTGATGTCTCCATATCCCATCGTCGTCGCCAGTGTTAAGTTCTGCGCATGGGCGCAAGGAACGGAGACGAGACGGTGAAAAGTGAACTTCAAACTCTTTATTAAACATTCTGAACAGAGCAAAACCCTAGGGCAACAGCATCCTTTTTATAGGCAAGCTGCTGCTCTAGTAACCAATAAGAGACGTGGAGTGTTAACCCCCTTAACCAATGAGAGTGGCTCGTTAACAGCCAATCAGATTCTCCTGAACGGACCAATCCGATATCGCTATTATCGGCCAATCAGAAGTGCAGGGCTAAAATCCTGCTATTTTCTAAAGCTTTTGATAAACTTTATTAAAGTGTTTTATTAGTTCATAACAGATATTTTATTAATTCCATCGTCATAATTTATTTAGGAAAAAAAAGATATTGGAGAGAACAGAAACATAACTAGCAGCCCTTCCTAAGGAAAGCAGAGAGAAAAGAAGAGAAGTTTGAAGCTTCAAGAGCTTTGGGAAATTTGATAAAAAATCTTATCTATTTTTAAACATACAATTTTCTCTTAAGTATTGCTAGAATACAATGCAGACTTGCAGTGGAGTTGAGAGTTGAAACAGGGAGGCTGTTTTTGAAAAGGATTTCAAAAATATTTATTTATTTTATATTACTTTTATATTGCTCACTTCACTGGACTGTGGGCAGTTCATGACAATAATATTTCAATAAAACTCCTAATGATAATAACCAGCATAGATTATAGTGCCACTTGGTCACCTAAACTTTTCAAATATAACTTAGCACTCAGGGAAAAAAGAGGGCACAGTTCATTCACACTATTCTTCAGAGGACTTTGCAAAAGAGAATGGTTTTCACTTGCTTCCTGGTAACTGAGAAGGAGGAGGAGATCAATGGTAACCTTGGAGGAAGGTATTTCGATAGGGTAGAAATTTCCATAGGATGAAAATACTGCAGAAAAAAACCTTTGCATCTCTGCTGCCACCACCAGACTATTCAGAGAGAGACAATCACTGGGCAACCTTGCAAAAGATGGGATGGCTCTGTTCAGAAAATTTTCATAAGAAGTGAGGATTTAGACTATAAAGCTTACAAGTAGTTCAAAACCTTTTAGTTATCATTGCCATTTTTGCAAATTTGGGGTTTCTCTTAAACTGGGACCAGCCCAATGAGTGATTCACAAAGTGTGAAAGGTAAAAATCAAGACAATTATAAAATGGCCTCAAATAGATATAAGAAGGTGAATAAGCAGACAAATTCAGTTCCTGCTGATATACTTCATTTATACTAAGTCGCCTACCTTGAACTCGCAGCATTTTCCGGTAGATCCACAGGGTTTCTCTGGCTCGTAGGACGGGTGAAGCCGGTCGAGGTGGGAATGGAGCTTGCGTCCCATCAACAGTTCAGCTGGGGTCTTGTTGGTAACGCTGTGCAGAGTGATGTGTTGGAGTTGGAGTATTCTGTTTATTTTGTCGTCAATGTCCCATAGTCCATTTTGTGGAGAGTTTTTTTGACAAATTGTACCATGCGCTCGGCCCTGCCATTAGCCGCAGGGTGCGCTAGCGAAGTTAGCGCATGGCAGATACCCCGATCCACTAAGTATTGTTCAAATGCCAGGGCGGTGAACTGGGGTCCATTGTTGGAGACCAGAACATCTGGCAGCCCGTGTGTTGCAAATAGCCTGTTCAATTTTTGGATGACGGACTCCATTGTAGTTTTCTTCATTTCATGGATCTCGAGCCAATTGGAATAGGCATACACTGTTAGGAGAAATGTATGTCCTTTAGTAGGTCCCGCAAAATCAATGTGGATGCGGGACCACGGCCCCCGGGGGGGGATTTCCCATTGTGTTGGAGTTGCTCTAGGTGGGGCACTGCTGACTTCTTGGCACTTTAAACAAGTCTTTACCCAGGCTTCGATCTGCTTGTCGATGCCCAGCCACCACGCATAGCTTCATGCGAGCACTTTCATACGCACGATGCCGGAGTGACCGTCATGCAATGTTTTCAATACTGCTCATTGTAACCGCTCTGGGACGATGACTCTATCTCCCCATAGGATGCAGCCTTTTTGCGAAAAAAGTTCTGTTTGCCAGTTTCTGAAAGGGGTGAAGTCGTCAGGGGTTTGTTCTATTGGCCATCCTCGTTCGACCCAGCTAAGAACTCGCGCCAAGACAGGATCTCATTTTGTTTTGATAGCAATGTCTCTGGCTGTTAGCGGTGGTGAATGTAGCATTTCAATCTGAAGTGTCATAAGGGTTGGAGCTGGGTTGTTGACGGTTTCCGGAAGGGGGTATGGCTCAATGCATCAGCGTGGAGAATGGTTTTTCCCGGGCGGTGTTGTAATTTATAGTTGTACGCAGCTAAAAACTCTGACCAGCGAGTCATTCTAGGTGACAATATATAGGGGGTTGGCTTGTCTCCCGCTATAATCCCTAGCAAAGGTTTGTGGTTGGTAACAATAGTAAAAACTCATCCATACACATATTCATGAAACTGTTTCACAGCAGATACAACAGCAAGAGCCTTTTTGTTGATCTGGCTATAGCTACGTTCAGCCTTTGATAGGGTCCTTGAAAAATAGGCAATAGGGGCCTCATTACCATTTGGTAACACATGACTCAAAATGGCTCCTACTCCAAACGGTGATGCGTCACATGTAATTGTTAAAGGCAGAGTCTCGTTATACTGCATTAAAACAGCATCTGAGGTTAGTAAGTTTTTCACTTGTCGGAATGCGTGCTCCTCGCGGTGTACCCAGACCCAGGTTGCTTTTTTGTAGAGAAGTCTATGTAGGGGCTCAGCTATGGTCACTTTGTGGGGCAGGAAGATGTTGTAAAAATTAATGAGCCCCAGGAAAGCTTGGAGATCAGTCTTATTTCTGGGTCTTGGGGCGTTCTTGATTGCTTTTAACTTGCTACTGGTGGGGTGAATGCCTTGTTTATCAATTAGGTATCCCAAGAACTCTACTTTATCTGTACACAGTTGACATTTATTTTTTTTTAACTTTAAGGCCAGAGTCTTTAAATTTCTGGAGAACCAGTCTAAGACGCTCCTTTAGTATTTCTCTATTCGGGGCAGCAATTAAAACATCATCAAAGTATGGTACGAGCCCTTTTATACCCTGTAATAGTCTCTCCATCAAACTCTGAAAGATCCCTGGGGCCACGCTAACTCCGAATTGGAGTCGGTTGCACTTAAAGGCGCCTCGGTGCGTAACGATCGTTTGTGCCTCTGCTGTTTTTTTATCTACAGGCAGTTGTTGGTACGCCTGTGCTAAATCCAATTTAGCGAAGACTTTTCCGCCCCCCAGGGAATGGAGGAGGTGTTGTACCACCGGCATCGGGTAAGTGTTCTATTGAAGGGCATGATTCAGGGTGGCCCGGTAGTCCCCACAAATCCTTAAAGATCCATCCGGTTTGATGGGTGTTACGATTGGGGTTTCCCAACGGGCGTGGTCAGTTGGTTCTAAAACACCCTGGGCCATTAATTTATCGAGCTGCTCGTCGATCTTTGGTTTTAGGGCAAAAGGTACCCGACGAGGCTTAAGGCAGA
The DNA here is from genome assembly GCA_033807585.1 of Hydrophis major. Taxonomy (NCBI): domain Eukaryota; kingdom Metazoa; phylum Chordata; class Lepidosauria; order Squamata; family Elapidae; genus Hydrophis; species Hydrophis major. Next base: position 107,086,915 of record CM066343.1, read on the forward strand.
TGGGGGCTACTTCAGGGTTAAGGTTAAATGATATCAGGGTCCCCTTGTACTCGCCTAGTTTATCTGCAAAGACGTCCTGGAATTCCTGGACGAGGGCCTCCTCCCAGTCATCACTGCTGGTTTGGTAAATGCCGGCTACCTCGATCCCGAGTGGGGCGAACCATTGAAGGCCTAACAAGCTAGGCTGGTCAGGGTCAACGATGGTCAGTGGTAATGACACAGTACGATTTTTGAATGATACTTGGACTTGACTGGATCCAACGACCGGAATTTGGTTCCCCTGATAATCTTTGAGTATGATTCTTTGGGCTCTGAGGTCTTGCCGCCGGATGGCAGGGATTAATTGTTTAAGAGTCTTCCAGTAAACCATCGAGAGGAACGATCCTAAATTGACTTCCACCACGCAAGGCTGGTTTTCGATGGTGACCTTCACTCGGATCTTCTTTGCATCTAGCGATGAGGCATGACCAATTGTAATGGTTTGGTGTGCCTCTTCTCTTCTCGATAAAATGGACGGTATTTTATTTCAGTAGGAGTGGTTGTTCCATTGGTGGTTCAAATGTTCCCGACTCACAGGGCAATTCCCTGTGGTCTGGCGGTAGTTGTTTCCCCTCTGAAGTGGTCTGGATCCTTGCTTGCTTCTACAGACCTTCCCGATGTGGCCTCTTTTCCCACAGAAATGGCAGAGCGTGTTGAGGAATTTGCAGTTTGCCCCACAACCCGCGCATTGGTGCGGTAGTCTTTGATTCCGCTGATGGCATTGGTCATGTTCAGACCAGAGCCAGTTGACCTCCTCCTCCTCACTTTCTGATGGCGATTTGAGGTCCTCCTGGTGGGTCGCTGTTGTGTGCCTCTCTAGGCGAAGTGAGGTATCGCTAGCGAGTTGACAGAGTGGTGCATTGGTGCGATGCATTCGGGCGGCCAACTTCCTGGTTGCTTCTGTTGCAGTAGCATCCTTGATGACATCAGCAAGGTCGATGTCCCCTTTGGCCACGATTTTGCTCTGCATAGTGTGGTCATCTAATCCCAGAACTATTCGGTCTCTCAGAGCTTCTTCGAGATCTGTAAACCCACAGAAGCCTCCCAGGTTCCGGAGATCCGCAATGAAATCTGCAACGCTCTCTCCTTTCCGCTGGTCCCTCTGGTAAAATTCATGTCTTCGGACAAGCGTTGGTATGGTAGGTGCGTTGTGGGCCCGTAGAAGGGGCGCGAGGAAGTCCCAGTCCATGGTTTTCACCTCAGCCGGTTTTGCTAGTGCCTTGGCCATCTTAAAGACGGCAGGCCCGCAATGGGTCAGGAACACTGCTCGCTTTTTTCCCATAGTGGCATCCTTCAAGTTGTTGGTTTCCAGAAACATCTGGAACCGGTCTATGTATGAGTCCCAGTCTTCTTGTGCTGGGTCAAATGGAGCGGGTGGTATGGCACCGCCGGACATGGTTTCCGTTGTCGATGTGCCTTCAGCCATGTGCTCTGTTTGGTGCTCTGTAGTGTTCAGTCAGCTCTGATGTCTCTGCATCCCATCCTCATCGTCAGTGTTAGATTCTGCGCATGGGTGCAAAGAATGGAGACGAGGCAGTGAACAGTGAACTTCAACTCTTTATTAATCTTTCTGAACAGAGCAAAAACCCTAGGGCAGCAGCAGCCCTTTTATAGGGCCGGCTGCTGGTCCTATTAGCCAATGAGAACTTGGAAGTGTTAAACCCTTGAACCAATGAGAGTGGCTCATTAACAGCCAATCAGATTCCCCAGAACGGATCAATCCGATATCGCTATTATCGGCCAATCAGAAGTGCACGATTAGAACCCTGCTTTTTCTTAAGGTTTGTTAAAACTTTATTTAAGCACTTTTATTAGTTCATAACAATTCCCAATACCTCCCTATCAAAATTAAATATTTCCAATCCAATATATGCTTCTATCATTTGCCCTTCTAACTTATTCCTGCTTATGATTTGATTATATTAACTTATAATATATTTATTTTTGTATATAAACAAAAATATATTAACAAATATAATAAATGGCATTTGAATGTTTTTGCTCTAAGAACTGCTTAGCACTATATTATACTATATTGTGGCTTTTTTGTTGTGAATTTATGTATTTTTGCTTGATTATAAATCATTGTGAGAAAGTGATGTACAGCAATATATAATAAATAGGCAAAAGTAAGCAAAAATGGAAAAAATTAATGAAGAAAAACAAAAAACAAAAATCCTATCTTGAAAAAATTAAACCATTGAACTCCTTCATAAAATTTTAACTATATGAATAAAAAGCAATTTAGAAAATGAATTATATCTTCAATCCAGGGTTTCAGATCAGATGTTGCCAATTCTTTCCTTCTGAATCAAACAATCTTAGCTATTGATCATCTGAAGAAAATTCAGAATTCTTTCGTACTTTGGAAGTTGTGAAATTTTCTATATATAATTTAATAATACATTTTAATGTGCAATGCTTTCCACAAATATGTAGCTAAGAAATACTTGGAATTCACCCATGTGTCAAAAATTAACTAACCATTCAAATGTATTGATGAATGATGTAATCTATAGTTTTTCTGGACCTAAAGAAGATTTTTCTCTTTTTTGGGGTTTCTTCTTATATAATTCCTTCTTCTTCTTAGTCTTGGGAGCCTTATCTCTTTTATTTGTTGTCTCTATTGCCAATGTCTCTATTTTAAATCCTTTTATATTCTTTGGCAATGGTTTTTGTTCTTTATATTCATCTGGGCTGTTGTTTCCCTCTTCTGACTTGTCATCTCTGAGCTTTCTTTGTTCTTGTGCAAGCTGCAACGCCATTACTTTACTAATCATTGTGTCCAGCAATTTCATTCTTTCTTTTCACATGCCTCTCACAGTTTGCTGCTCCAGCTTAAATTCTTTGCTTATTTCTTCCATTTCTTTATTAAAGATCAAATTTTTCTATTATAGTCCTTCCCAAAAATTTCCGTTTCTCTCGCTTTCTTTTTCCTCTGTTTTCTTGTCACAGTCAACCTCCAGAAGTCCCAAAATATTATATTCCTATATATTTTACTATAGTCTCCGCTCACCACTTCCACTCTCCAGCACAAACTTAGGTCCTGGCAGCTTCCTGTCTTCAGGGCAGCCATTAAAGACTGCCGCTTCTCCCTGTCTTCTGCGGGAGTTTACCAAGCCAGGGAGGAGAGATGTGGCTCCCCTCGACCCAGCTGGCAGTCTCCCCCTCTTCCCCCACCCCTATGAGGTAGGCCAGATGGATCCGGTCCTTTAAGGACCCCTCCAACAGGGCAAGCACGGATCAAAGCCACGTACAATCGCAGTCTCTGGTCCGTCATCAACAAGAATGCCACCGGAAGTCATCATTGATTTCTCTCAAATTAAAACACTACTTATATAAGAGCTTGCTTTACAAACTGAGTTATCAGTTAATATTGAAATACAGTCCTTCAATGTTTCCTTTTCAAAATATCAAGATTAAATAAAATACAATGAGAAAAAAACACTGAATCATTGTGAGAGGTTATGTATCTTATAGTTGACATTAAAAGGACACTGTACTAGTAGTATTTCAAAGTAGAAATCTCTTTATTACAGTATTTCAACCTTCTTTACAAACAGCCACCCACAGCTTACAGTAGGTGTTTGGTGAAAAATTAAGTTTTAAATTCTCAGCATGCATCTTTATGTATTTTATGTAAACTGAACAAAGTGTTAAATGGTGTTAAAATACTAGTGTTTCAACAAAAATAGTGAGAAGTCTTTGGGGAAAGTAAAAATCTAGCTGAGCTCTGCTCAGCAGGGAAAATAATAGCCCAAAGAAAAGCCCTTTCATTTATCATCTTCAGTTCTAAATTCATCTTTTAAGTACCTGATTCTGCTTCTTGTGTCCAAAATTATTTACTGCTAATTTTTATTCCTCTTTTCCCCTCCCCCCAGGCTTTTAAATCAGTGGTTTCCAACTTTTTTGGCACCAGAGACTGTTTCATAGAAGACAAATTTCCATGGATAGTTTTATGCGCAACCTAGATCCCATGTAGATCGATCCCATGTAGATCTTGCTCACCTGCCACTTGTATGGCTTGGCTCCTAACAGACCATGGTCCAGTATTGGTCTGTGCCAGTAGTGGGATTTAAATTTTTTTACTTTCGGTTCTGTGGGCAAGGCTTGGTGGGTGTAGCAGAGGAAGGATACTGTAAAATCTCCATTCCCTCCCCACCCCACTAACCTGCTTTCCAGGTTTGTTCTCCTGTGCAGGGAAATAAAAGAAGACCTAGCCAATCAGCTGGGACTCAGGAGGCAGAGAATAGATGGGGGTGGGGCCAATCAGAGGTTGTATTTGCTGGTTCTCCAAACTTCTCAAAATTTCCGCTACTGGTTCTCCAGAACTGGTCAGCACCTGCTGAATGCCACCTCTGCTCTGTGCTTGTGGGTTGGGGATCCCTGCTTTAAATCATACTTTTCAATTTTTTTTAGTCTGCTGCTATTAGAACCATAGGCAAAATCTCTGTGTTTGCTTTTATGAAAAGTGGCGTCTAGATAATAGAGATAAGATTGCAAGTGTTGCATGGTTTAGCTGCTGCTAAATAGTTTAGCTTTCAAATGTTCATTGTTATATTGGCAGGATAGAATTCAAAGGATGTACACATGATTGTTGATTTATGACAATTAGGGCCAGAATTTCTGCTGTTTAAACGAGGTAGTTTTAAGCTAGTGACAGTTGTAAGTTAATCACAGATTGTTGTTAAGGAAATCTGGCCTCCTCTATTGTTGGAAGATAGATGGAAAGGTCATAAACAGCAACATGACCATGTCTACCACAACTTACCGTGGCCAACTCACCACGGCCAACTCACCATAGCCAACTTACAGTGATCAACTCACAATGGTCAGTTCACAATGACACAACTTGCTATGGCAACTTGCTACAGGACAACTCACCCCAAACTATTAAATGCTGCATTGCTTCATTTAATTACTTTTATTAGTGGTGACAACATTTTTATCAAATTACAGTAAATCTTGTATTTCTGGATTGACTTTCTTGATTTTATTATTATTGGTCATGGTTCCATCAAAATTAATTTAACTTTTGTATTTGTTTCATTATCATATTGTAAGTTGCCCCATGGCATGCCCCATTTTGGACCTAGAATGCTGAAACCATCATAAATATGTTGTTATTGTTAGTCACAAAGTCGTGTCCAACCCATCATGACCCTATGGACAATGTGACTCTAGGCCTTCCTGTCCTCTACCATTCCCTGGAATCCATTTAAGCTCATGCCTACTATTTCAGTGACTCCATCCAGCCACCTCAATTTCTGCCGTCTCCTCCTTCTTTTGCCCTCAACCATTCCGAGGATTCCAGTGAGTCCTTCCTTCTCATTAGGTGGCCAGAGTATTTGAGTTTCATCTTCAGGATCTGGCCCTCTAAAGAGCAGTCAGGGTTGATCTCCTCTAGGACTGACCGGTTTGATCGCCTTGCAGTCCAAGGGACTCATAGGAGTCTTCTCCAGCACCATAGTTCAAAGGCCTCAATTCTTCAGCGCTCAGCTTTCCTTATGGTCCAACTTTCATAGTCATACATTGCAATGGGGAAAACCATAGCCTTGATTATACACACTTTTGTTGGCAGGGTGATGATGTACCAGTTGCCAAATGACAATTTTGACTGGTGAGATGCTGCAATGGTTGTAAGTCACTCCAACTTACTAAGCAAATAGTTTTTAAGTTGTGGATTACCTGTATGACTCTGCCTATTTTGGAGAAACAAAGCTAAAAGAATATGATATTTAAGGGACTTTTCATTAAAAAAAAGTTGTAGATTTGGATATGACAATTATGTGAATAGGGTTTTAAATTTTTCATTATCAAATGATTGATCTATTTTGTCCATAGACCTGATTCCTATTTCCAAGTGTTTACGTAACCAGTTCAGCCTGACAGCTGAAGTTTTAATCAAATGTAGAAATGACAGGATTATTTTTTTTTGGCATCATTCTCATTATTAACATTTACTGTCCTTTTCTCCCAATTTTGTCTATGGCTACTTTAAATAAAAAAAGATATTATTCTTAGAGTTCATAGGCCTAATTGCTTTCACTAACTTTTCCATCTTATCTTCTTTTTGCAGCTAAAGATGTCCTTCAGAAATTCTAAGACCATCTTTTGTACTAACTTCACAAGTGGTTTTCTTAAGGTCATCCAAAATGCCCTTTATTTCTTGAAGAAGAGAAACCATTTCCCTTCCTTGAGGCTTGAATATAATTAATTGGGAATGAAACCCCATTTAAAGCTTATTCTCATTTAGTCAGTTGCTATTGAGATGGTTTTACTATGTTCTCCTTTTCTCTAAAGGAGCTTGGCTGAGATCCTGAAACAACACCACTTTATCTCTTTCCCAACTTATTTTTTACAGCCCATGTGGCTTTTGAATAAGAGATGGGAACTTTTTTATATATAATGTTTCTTGGTCTTTTTGAGTCTGGAATAAACACCCTACAGCCAGTGGTGGGATTCAAAATATTTTACTACCAGTTCTATGGGTGTGGCTTGGTGGGCTTGGCTTGGTGGGCATGGCAGGAGAAGGATACAAAATCTCCATTCCCACCCCACTCCAGGGGAAGGATACTATAAAATCTCCATTCCCTCCCCACTCTTGGGGGAAGGATACTGCAAAATCCCATTCCCTCCCCACCCCACTAACCTGTTTCCCAGCTCCATTCTCCTGTACAGGGCAACAAAAGAAGTCCCAGTCAATTAGCTGTGACTTGGAAGACAGAGAATAGATAGGGGTGGGGCCTGTCAGAGGTGGTGTTTGCTGGTTTTCCAAACCACTCAAAATTTCTGCTACCGGTTCTCCAGAACTGGTCAGAACCTGCTGAATACCACCTTTGCCTACAACTTCTCAAACTTGCCAGCTTAAAGATGGGTGGACTTCAACTAGAAATCATCAGCCAGTGGTTCAGAATCCTTATCCAGTAGTTTTAAAACACAAAACACTACATTAAGGTTTGTCCCCACCTTCCCCCAGCTCCACAATTATATCAATAGTTGCAGAATTTTTTTCTGGCTGTTAGATTATTTATTCTCCAGTGTCCATTTCTTGCAAATCCATCAAGTCTAGCTTGATATTCAAAATATAGTTTTGAACTTTTTCTAAACTAGATGTGTTCTGTGTACTAGAATTATATGTTTCGCTTGTTGTCTGAACTATATAAGATGTTTACTTTGGCATTTCCTTAAAACATAGTACTTATTAATTTGTTCAGACATAGCTGTTGTTCTTTCTTATTAGTATCATGGATCTTTCAATCCAGTTTTAATTTTTCCTTGTTTGGTAAAGTATTTGGCAGTGTCAGAGTAAATTTTACTATGATGATTTATCTTAGTTGCTTCTTCTGGATATCTTAGTCATCAATTTCTTCCTCCTGATTGTTGATGGTGTTCTGAGATTGACATAGTAGTGGTTTTTTTGATCAGGCTGTAAGTTCTTTCCCATATCTCAACCTTTTACCTTTTTCTGATTTTCTAAAACATGAATTTAGCTGTTAAAACACAGAAATTTGGCAAATAAGCAGGGATAATGGAGTGCGTGGATCACCTTGAGGAATAAGAAAAAGAAATAATGTGTATAAAACAATCAGATAAGAGGTACAAGATCCCTCAATGTCTTGATGTTCAAAGGAAGAAAGAAAGCATACCCAAATGGATCAAGCAGTTAAAAGTGGTAACAGGAATTTTGTCCTTTCAGACTTGTAAAATTGCTGGAATCGGGTATGTCTAATTTAATGAAAAGAAGGACTAGGGGTGACATGATAGCAGTGTTCCAATATCTCAGGAGTTGCCACAAAGAAGAGGGAATCAATCTATTCTCCAAAGCACCTGAGGGCAGGACAAGAAGCAATGGGTGGAAACTAACTAATGAGAGAAGCAACCTATTTCCTAATAGGTAGAACAATCAGTGGAACAACTTGTTTTCAGAAGTTGTGAATGCTGCAACACTGGAAGTTTTTAAGAACAGTTTGGACAAACACTTGTCTGAATTGGTATAGGGTTTCTTGCCTGAAAAGGAGGTTGGACTAGAAGACGTCCAAGGTCCCTTCCAACTCTGTTATTCTGTTCTGATTCTGTTAATATAGCCTTACAATAAAATAGAATTAGTTCATTTAATTGTGTTTCCTCTCTAGTTTACATGGAATTGCTTACACTGGGTCAGAAGGAGACTGAAAAGCTTAGTGCAGATAGTCCTTGACTTACAATCATTTGTTTAGTGATTGTTTGAAGTTACAACAGCACTGAAAAAAGTGACTTGTGATCGTTTTTCACACTTATGACCATTGCAACATCCTTGTGGTCACATGATCAAAATTTGGAAGCTTAGTAACTGGCATGTATTTATGAAGGTTTCAATGCCTTGGGGTCATCGTCTTTTGTGACCTTCTGACAAGCAAAGTCAATGAAGAAATCATATTCATGATAATTAATAATGGTAGTAATACAGTTAACAATTGTAGCAAGTTGTTGGGACAAAACTTAGTTAACAACTGTTTTGCTTTGCGACTGAAATTTTGGGTCAATTGTAAGTCAAGGTCTACTTGAACACCAACTTTTTCAGTGGTTGTAAATTAAATTTACAACAAAATTAGGAGATATTACATATATTTCATGGAATCAATGTAAAGTTAAACAACAACCTCATTACAATTTTAGTTTTGGCAGCTAAATTGCTAATTACTTATTGGAAATATTAATAATTTATCAATTGAAAAATTGCTTCATAAACTTTAGTCAGCAGCTTTATTAAAAAAAATCAGATACATTTGTATCTAGGATATCAAATCTTTACTTTATAGTATCGCTATGTGTTTAAATTTCATAGGACGTGTGGAAATTATAATAGGGTTTTTAATTAGATTAAAAATTGTTGCTAAACTACTAAAGTGCTGATCAGTTTGTACTGTTATTGTTCTTTTTAAACTAGCCAATTTATCTCTCTCTCTCTCCCTTCCTTCTCCTGAAAAATTACAACTTGGGGTGTAAATATTTTCAGTATATCAATTTCTAGAAGACAACAGATAAATAAGAAACATAACACATGGAATGTACAGAAGAGTTAAAAACAATTTAAAAAAGCTTGGGATAATTAAAAATGATTCTGAAATTGCTATAAATTTTTATTTTATTTGCTGCATATCTTTGTGCTAGTAAAAGATTGTGATCTATAGCAGGCAGCACATCTCTAAACGGGTTATTGCTATCAAAATGAGAGAAGCAAGTTTAACCAAAAAAAAGGGGAAAGTTTAAGAGAGTTTTAAAAATCTGATACGCTTCATAGATAGTCCCTAAGTTAGTGATCTTCACTAATTGGAAGCCACTAATATTAATCCACCTTGGTAATCAGACTGAAAAATGTGATTTACATTCCATAGGCTTCCTGTCAAGTATGACAGAGATGAAGAAAGATAATCTGCTGCTGTTCAGTCTTCATAATTATGTCCATATAATGTTTTAATTAACATTGAGGGCACCTCACATTTTAGTTAGGGAATCTCTTGTGGTGCCATTAACTCTAGACCATGAATACAATTTAACATTGTATTCTTGGGCAGTGACTCAAAATGTACTTGCTGGAGAAAATTTCCCTGCACCTTCAACTCATGGAAATGATGGCAGATATTTCTGAATCATCATGTTTTAGAATAGGCTATTACTGGAAAACATATGTTAGGAGTTGTTTCCCTTCCTTCCCCTTCTGATAAACCAGAGTGGAAACACAACTAGATAAATTCATTCTACTTTATTTTAACAGAATCTTGCAAGACTACCATGACTTCTAAATGCTTGATTCACCAGGACAGGTCCTTCCTAAGTTTCTTTCTGACCATTAAGCCAATGAAGGTTCCTGCCACTCTTGACTGATTGTCTCCTAGACAGCATCTCTTCTCCTTGTTCTCCTGTAATCATCCACATTACAGGACCAGGCTTTATTGAATGAAAAATAAAGCCTGGTCCTGTAATGTGGATGATTACAGGAGAACAAGGAGAAGAGATGCTGTCTAGGAGACAATTTTTCATTCAACATTTTCAGTCCAGAACTTTGTGGCACAGAGGAAGATAACCTCTCTGAATATAGTTGTCTCAAGTGACTGTCACCCCAACTGACATTGTAGATGTTCAGGGATGAAAATTAAAACTCATCAGCTTCTGGAGAACTACAGGTTCCATATCTTTGTTCCATCTGAGCAGATAAATTTCTTTCCAGAGCTTTTAAGACATAAGGAACTATTGATTTTGAGTTTATACTGATGAGAGTAATGTATGCTGGAAATTGTATCTGCTACATGTTGCCATTCATCAATATTTTGTCTTTAGCGTTCTGCAAAACTGTGCCATGGTAGCACAGTGGTTAGAGTGCAGTACTGCAGGCTACTTCTGCTGTCTTCCAGCTGCTTGCAATTTGGCAGTTCAAATCTCACCAGGCTCAGGGTTGATTTAGCCTTCTATCCTTCTGAGGTGGGTAAAATGAGGACCCAAATTTTGGGGCCAAAATGCTGACTTTGTAAACTGCTTAGAGAGGGCTGTAAAACATTATAAAGTGGTATATAAGTCTAAGTGCTATTGCTATTGCGAAATGAGGATCCTATGGTATGTACTATAAATGATAGAATCCTTATGTCTTTGTAACTGCCATGTCCCTTTTCCATAGGTTGGCTGCATCATTAATGCTCCTGCTTATATGTTTTCCTTCTTATTTCATAGGTTGGCATCTCATAAAAGTCTTACAAAGTAAGCAACTGAATGGGGAATGCTGTGGATCTTGAAATGGATAAAGGCAAGAATGAAACTCAGGCAACTAAAGATGGAATATGGAATTTGTGATTAATAGTAAAGGAGCAATGAATGTTAGAATATGTAAGCATGCACTACGATGGGGAAGACTGGAAAAAACTGCTATCTCTCAGTATAACCATTGGAAGGAACTAGTCAAAGCTATAGTGTGAATTTAACAAGGAATTCTTCTTGGTAGCAGAGCTTCAGGCTTCGTTTCCTCTTCTATAATGTTAAACCTTTTTGCAAATGGCTTTGCAACACTTCATAAATATACACACCTGTGATCTGGGCAGTAACCCAAAGCTGCATTTAAGATAGCAAATGTATGTGTCACTGCTGTGAATTCTGTTTTGGCAACATGAATGATAGATTAAGTATTGTCTTATCTGTTCAGATTAATGACGGTACATTCTCAATGGAGAAATAGCAAATTAGTTAGGCATATTAGCTGCATCCCTGCTGCTAATTTATCTAAATTGGAACCTGAGGCCTTTTAAGGCTTTCTCTATTATGATTGTTCCAAGTTGGCGGTACAGCTTCCTATTGTTTTCAGGAAAGAAAAGCACAACTGTAGTGTTATTTCTAAAATAGGTTTAACAGTGTATTAAAATGGTCCTCACTGTCTACAAATTCTCCTTCCAAAAATCATAGAAAATCCTTACCCTATTTGATGTAGTAGCCCATGGTTATTATTTCTCTTGAAAGTAAATTATAATTTGGTAGTGAAAAAGTTGCTTAATGTTGATCAGCATTTCTCAAGCTTGACATTTTTAAGATGTGTGGACTTCAGCTCTCAGGAATTTATTTTGTCTATAATGGACTCTCCTTTTCTATAAAATCAGTCTAATGTTTGGGGCAATACCAAAACCATCATTGCAATGCAACTATGTGATTAATTCTATCTGCAAGCTGTGATTAATTTTTCCCAATAACAGAATGCCTTCATCCAATTTTCTATGTCTCATTGCACATTTTAAAGCAGAGTTTAATATGAGTATATGGGTTCACAATGCCACTAGCTGTGAGATGAACACATGAATCCATTTCAAATGACTTTTAGAGAAAAATCCAACAAAAATTAGTATACTATAGAATAGATCTTTGTCTGGCTGAAGATGATTGGATTTCAGGATGCTTAATTTTGCCCAGATCATGTCCATTAGTGTTTTCTATTAGAATGTAATAACAATATGAGTAGTTTCCAATGAAAGGTATAATTCTGCTACATTGTCAAACTATGGGATTCCTTACATAATGACTACAAGACCTTCACAGCTTTTAAAATGGTTAGAGGAAAAGTGAGAATCTCAAATAAATGCTGGACAATGCATGAATGGATAGAGACAGTTGTTACCTAGATAAATAAATAGATTACATTTTAAAACAATGAAGATGAAGACAATGCAGTGGAGCTTCCTGATTTGGATTAGAACTGAGACATTTTAGCTGGGTTCACAAAATGTGAGAGGCTAAAGTGTGATTTTTAAAGTTATTTAATTGGTTTTTTGGTTTAGCTAACTGAACGAACAAGCTGTTTTCTTTCTGTAGACTATGTGAATGTATATAAAGCTATAATACAGTTTATTGGTAAAAACTCAGTAGGTTCTATGAATTCATCACAACAGCATCAAATTTCAATATGGCTTCCAAAGCTGACACTATTATTCTAATTTTGGGTTTAAAATAGTGTGTATATTGTAGTCATTATCTCTTTATACTAGAGTAGTGACTAGGAGCAGTTAGCTTTTGCTCTGGTATTGTTTTCTTGCCGAAAAGGGATTTCCATTCACCTATTTTTTTTAAAAAATACAGGACAAATGGCAGCTTGAATATGCTTTTAGCAGGAAAACCAATCAAAGGCAAATGCTTAAAGCCTACCTTGGGCCTAAAGTAGCTTCACCAAAAGTTAGCATAATGCAATAATTTACCACAATTGTTATGGGTCAAGCAGGCAAACTTTTCTGAATTCCAAGCCAATTACAGAGACATGATTATGTAAGCCTGCTCACTCAGGAAATTAAAGCTACAGCAACATAGCTGCTGAGAGAGAGGAAGGAGTGATGGATGATATATGGGACAGAAGAGGCAGTTCTAGGGCTCCTGATCAGTGGTCCATATACTTCTGATCAGTGATAGGATTCAACCAGTTCGCACCGAACCGATTTTTAAATTGATGGATGACCCCTCCCCTCCTCACCCTGGCCCTTCCAGGAATCCCCATGCGGTGAGGCCCCCCTGTGGCCTGTTTTTGCTCCCAGTGGGGTGCAGGAGATCGAGTGCTGCCTGTCATAAGAGAGCAGGTGGTGGTCATGACCAGGAGGGCCATTGCACAACTGCAGGTTGTGCACCAGTTATGCCCTTTCCAGGACCAACGGTCCCTACTCAAAGTCACTGATGCCCTAGTTATTTCCAGTCTTGATTATTGTAATGTGCTCTACATGGGGCCATCCTTGAAGAACATCCAGAAGCTCCAGTTGGTGCAATATGCAGCGGCCCGAATGGTTTTGTGCAAATCCTGCTGTGCACATATTTAACCTCTCCTGCGGGAGCTGCATTGGTTGCCAATTTGCTTTCGGGTGCAATTCAAGGTGCTGGTTGTCATCTTTAAAGTCCTTCATGGCTTGGGACCAGGTTATCTGAGGGAATGTCTCTTGCTGGTCACATCGACCCAAGCCATTAGAGTGGGGAGCAGGGAATGCTGCACGTCCCATCCCTGAGGGAGATACACCTGATGGGACCCAGAAGAAGGGCCTTCTCCGTGGTAGCTCCCTCTCTCTGGAACATCATTCCCCCAAAGATTGGAATGGCCCCCTCTCTAATACTCTTCTGGAAGGCACTGACGACCTGGTTCTGCCAGCAGGTCTGGGGAACCCAGAGGGGAGTGGAGCCCATCAAATGGTTTCTTGTGATCTACTGTCATTGGGTTGGGGGGGGTGAATCATTGGGAGGGCTGAATTTTTATTTATTTTTTCCAGATTTTGTTCAATTGTACTTTATTAATTTATTTGATAGTTTTTGTTAGTTTTTATTTTTTTTTAAAAAAAATATGGTTTTAAATTCTGTAAGCCACCTCGAGTCACCATGGGAGAATAGGCGACAATATAAATTCCACAAATAAATAAATAAATATGATTTATCAAAGCATGTTTTAGCTATATCCAGCCTAAATGTACAACATAAGTTTTTTTAATGCCTTTATAAATAAAACTTCAAGATCAAAGCAGTTATTGTGAAAAAATACATTCTTTAAATCACAGTTCCAGCAACCATTTCCCCAGTGATAGTAGATGGCAAAATATTAAAAGGTCAGATTGAACAGCAGAATGCACAAACAGGGTCTGCTTTAGTGTCTGCTTGTAAGCAATCCCTTATTTATCTTTTACCTCATTTACAAAGTGCAAGAAAACTTTTCTTTGTCAGTACGGAGTCCCCTTAAGAATGCATTAACATTAGACACAATACACTGAACTTTGTCTCTATGCTCCTATTAGTAGTGGAAGTTCTGCTATTATTTTTCTCCCTCCTTTAAATAATTGCACTTTTTGTGTGCAAATGTTTTGGATTTCAAGCTGGTTCTCAGGAGAGGGCAGGAATGGGATTCTACTGAGGGAGACAAATGGGTGAGGCATACAACATTTTATGGGTGCAGGAAGAACATGGATTATTTTAAAGTCCCAAATGGATAAGAGAAAAAAATTAAGTGGAGCTGTGCACACATAATGAAGCTTTTCAGGATGAGAAATGGCAGCTGAAAGCCCTGTGCAGCCATAAGAAAAATAAAATACAGATTGTGCAGAAGAGATAATAGAGCAGAGATGAACCAAATGACCTTTTCTTCTTCAATTAAGATTGTTAAGGAAAGAAAAGAAAAAGAATGGATGTTTCCTCAAACAACCTACTCAAGTACATAAAGTCAGGAGGTTTGGCATTAATCTGGAATTACCAAGAATTGAGGGGGAAGTATTGTAATACTGGAAGTATTTTCTTTTAATTTTTAATATAGCCTTCATTGATATGTAACAAAAAGGGCACATGTGTCAGTATGGGTTTGATTGTCCAGTTTGAATATAAACCTGGTAGCTTTCCAGAATGCTGCTTGTAGAAGATGAAAAAGAGATATAGGCAGTGAATCATACAATTTATTATAAGAGACAAGTAATGATTAGACTCCAGAGAGATCTTCTCTAGGATATAATATAATTTGCTTCTGTTCTACTAATTTTCTCCCAACAGCTACATTACACACAAAACCTGTTCAAATATTACAAGTATATACTTTGCTTGTATGCAGAAGATTTGAGTTCAGTCCTTGGCAACTCTACTTGAAAGGATCAAATATCATGGAATGGGAAGATTTCTCAGAAGCAATTGGAATAGGCAGTCTTGAATTAATTTCCTAACTTGCTATAAGATACTTTCCATGGTCCTATATCTTAGACCAGAGATGTAAAACTTGTATTATTTGACCTAATTTCTTTGATAAGACAAAGTTATCCCATTTCTGCTCACCTTTGCTTCTAATACTATTTTCTACCTTGGGATAGAATTAGAAGAACCTTCCTAAGCCTAGTGCTTCTCATTCCTAAGCTTCAAAGAGAGACTGCTAATGACCAGATAACTGCAGTGAATATAAATCCTTCCATTCCCAGCCCCCTTCATTCAGAACTGAAGAAGCTTCTTAAGGTAAAGGTTCCCTTCATACATACGTGCTAGTTGTTTCCGGCCCTAGGGGGCGGTGCTCATCTCCCGTACAAAGCCGAAGAGCCAGCGCTTCTCCTAAGATGTCTCCATGGTCACGTGGCTAGCATGACTAAACACCGAAGGCACACAGAACACTGTTACTTTCCCACCAAAATAGTCCCTATTTTTCTGCATGCATTTTTACATGGTTTCAAACTGCTAAGTTGGCAGAAGCTGGAACAAGTAACGGGAGCTCACTCCGTTATGCAGCACTAGGGATTCGAACCACCAGACTGCCAACCTTTTTCATCGACAAGCTCGGCATCTTAGCCACTGAGCCAGCTTCTTGGATGAGAATAAAAATTTTTCAAGGGGAAAAACAAAGAAAAGTCCAGTTGCCTTTTGAAAAAGCACCTTTGGAGCAACTATAACCTGGATGACTGAGAGTATTTGTAGACTAAACATTACCAACATTAAAAATATGGGGCTCTTAAAAATATGGAAAAATTCAGGAATCAGTAACAAGTGGAAACATCTATTATTTTGTATCATAGCTAGTACATGATGAATCAATGTTTTAGTAATTATCCGTATTATAAAATGCTTATAGTTTCTTGCAATCTGCTAATATTTTCATATGATACAAGAACTTCTTGGTGGAAAAAATGTAATATTCTTATTTTTATAACCTCATAAATGATATATGCCAAATTACAAATCCTGCAGAACATGTATCTCAAAATGATAAATCATTATTAAATAGTTTATACAAATCATTATTAATCAATTTATAAAATTTTGTCTATTATCTTTGTTTATCTCTAAAAATTAGTTTTCACTATCCTTGAGATAATCAGATGAAAGATTCATCTTTAAATAAAGTTTTGCTTTAAAACAGTTTTGCCAATATTTTCTTTTATAAATAATAATAAATTTTGAATCCTTTAGGGAAACCTGGCTATAATCATTGGTAATAGAGTTAATTATTCATGTGTAGAAAATATGTACTATTAACATTTAAGAAAAAATTCTTAGCATTTAAAGAAATTGTACACAATATAGAATTAATCTCATTAAGTAGATCTTTATTTCTATTTTTGAAATGCTATTATTACTTGAAATGTCATATTTATAATTTAGCTTTATTATGTCTACTATAAGTGATCATGGTAGGAAAATTTACACAATGCTGGGACTTGTATGACCTGAGGAAATGCAGAATGGACACTTAATTATTACTAATATTGTTAAAAACTATACATGTAGTGATCAATTTTAGTTGTTTTCCTCAGTTTTTTTTTTCAATGTCCTGGCTGGAATACATTCTAGTTCTATACAGAAAAGATGTCATCTTTAATTATAATTACTTTATATTATAATTATATAAGCTTTGTATCATGATTATTGCAATTTACATTGTAAGTTACATTAGAAGAATATATTATAATTATAATATATATAATATAATATATGTATATGTATATGTATATGTATATATATATATGAATGAGATGGGAGAAATTCCATTAGTATAGCTACTAACTTCCTGTAAGGCTAAGAACCTAAAGGTCTATTCTCTAGCTTAATTAATATTTTTTTGAGTTTAATTACACACTAAATTGAGTTAGCTGCCAAAATAACTCAGTGTAACTAATAACTAAGCCTATCACAGGAACAAAGGCATAAGCTTTTTGGGGTATAAAAGATACAGAAACATTTGTATGGGTTCATCAAAAAAGTCAATATGACTACCACATGATCAAAGAATGGTCTCCTTTTTAGCATGTATCAATACCCACCATCTTGATTGTTTTTCCCCAAGGGATGTCCTTACATTGGTCCATCTTGGTGTCAGACATAAAATATCAGGTTCACACATGATGGTCCAACTAAATTGATTTATTATAATCATACCTGTGCACAGGAATCTTGTCAACTAAAGATTAGCACCTGCTTGGATTTAGATAAAGGTCCATGGGATACAAGGGAGATTGGAATTATTTTGCTTGTGCTATATGGGGATTTTCTAGGCTGATCCCTCTTTTTAACTCTTCCTCCAAGTTTTGCTACTCCTTCTATAGGAGGAAATTGGGTTTATCTTTTTATAGGGATCAATAAACTATTAAAAAAAGCAGATGTCCGTTGAATGATAGATTGATTCTGCACGACCATTCTACAATACTCAGGGAAATGTTCTCCACTTAGAAACAAACAACCTACTTTCTAATAAACAATTTGGTTTCAGGAAAAACTATCATGTAATCTGCAACTCTTACACAGCAAAAACATATGGACTACACAACTCGATCAGGGCAAAGCAATAGACGCAATCTACATAGACTTCTGTAAAGCCTTTGATTCAGCGGTACACGACAAACTACTCCTAAAACATAACTGGATAGAAGCATTCCTGTCAAACAGACAACAAATGGTCAAAATTGGGAGCGTCCTATCAAATTCTGTACCTGTCAACAGTGGTGTCCCCCAAGGTAGTGTTCTAGGACCAATTCTTTTCATACTCTACATAAATGACCTCTGTGATCATATCAAGAGCAACTGTGTTCTTTTCACTGATGATGTAAAACTATTCAACACCACAGACAATACTGCTACCCTTCAAAAAGACCTTGACTATGAATCAAAATGGTCAAACAAATGGCAACTTCAAATCTCAACAAATAAATGCTCCGTCCTACATATTGACAAAAAAAATCAGAAAATAAAATACAAGCTGAATAGTCAAGGCCTTGTTGGTGATCCAAACTCTGTCAACAATCTTGGAGTACTCATCTCTAATGATCTAAGTGCTAGAGCCACTGTAACTACATAGCCAAAAAGGCGTTAAGAGTTGTTAACCTAATCTTACGTAGCTTTTTCTCTGGTAATAGTACACTAATAGAGCATACAAAACATTTGCTAGACCAATACTTGAATACAGCTCATCAATCTGGAACCCACATTACGTATCTGATATTAGCACAGTTGAGAAAGTCCAGAAATATTTCACAAGAAGAGTTCTCCACTCCTCCACTTGTTGCAGAATACCTTATGCCATCAGACTCGAAATTCTAGACCTAGAAAACCTTGAACTATGCCGCCTTCAGTCCGATCTAAGTATAGCATATAAAATCATACATTGCAATGTCCTACCTGTCAATGAATACTTCAGCTTCAATCATAACAACACAAGAGCAAACAATCAATACAAACTAAAGGTTAACTGCACCAAACTTGATTGCAGGTAATACGACTTCAGCAACAGAGTGCTCAATGTCTGGAATACTCTACCTGACTCTGTAGTTTTTTCCCCAAACCCCAAAACTTTAACCTTAGACTGTCTACTATTGACCTCACCCCTTTCCTAAGAGGGGCTTTCCTAGGGGGCGTGCATAAGCACACCAATGTGCCTACCATCCCTGTCTTATTGTTTCTTTTATTTTTTATTTTTCTTATAGGTATCCATGTATCCATAACTATATTTTTACTTATACCTATTATCTTGTAAGCAATTGACAAACATAAATAAATAAATCTATAAAATATTGAGAATATCGATGAGGAAAAAGTCAAACTGTATCTACAAAATGCTAACTTACTGAAGATACTTAAAGAGACTGAAGAAATGCTAGAAAGCAATATAACAATGATGGAATTAAATAAAGCACTTAAGAAACAAAATAATGGGAAAGCAGCAGGTCCAGATGGGCTTCCGGCAGAATTCTATAAAACATTTCAAGAATCATTGAGCATCCCATTGTTAGAAGTTATGAATGAAGTTATGTCAAAGAAGATGATACCCAAAACATGGTCAGAGGCTTATATTACACTTATTCCAAAAGAAGAGGCTGACCCACTGCAAATTAAGAACTATAGACCTATTTCTTTATTGAATGCAGACTATAAAATTTTTGCTTCAATTTTAGCAGAAAGACTTAAAAAATATTTAAATAATTTTATCCACCCGAATCAAAATGGATTTCTGCCAAAGAGACAAATCAGAGACAATATGAGAGTAATCTTGGATACTTTGGAATACTATGAGGCTCATCCTGAAAAGCAAATGGCTTTGATATTCTTAGATGCTCAAAAGGTATTTGATAACGTGAACTGGAGATTTATGTTATTACAATCGGAACAGACTATTTTGAAGATTTAAATAAAATCATGTTGAAGTTTATATGGCAAGGTAAAAAAGTGAGAATAAAGCTAAAGCTTTTGCAAGACACTAGAATTAGAGGAGGTTTTGGCCTGCCTAATTGGGAATTGTATTATCAAGCTGCAAGTTTGATGTGGGTCAAGGAATGGATAACATTAAGAAAGGCTAGATTGTTGACACTAGAAGGTCATGATTTGCTGCTGGGCTGGCATGCTTTTTTATGGTATAAGGCAGAGGTGGGCAACTATGGCCCTTTTATGACTTGTGGACTTCAACTCCCAAAATTCCTGAGCTAGCATGGCTTGCTCAGGAATTCTGGGAGTTGAAGACCATAAGTCATAAGGGAACTATAAGGGAACTAAAACACAGGTTTATTTTAGAAGACATTATATACGGGAGTCTTTGTGGTTAAATTGGGAGAAGATAAAAAGACAATGTTATTTGAAAATTCCAGTTTGGTTATCGACTATTGAAGCATTTTCCTATCCTATAATTTATAAGAAGGAACAAACAGATAGATATGGGGAACTTTTGGATGAAAAGGGTGAACTTAAATCGATCCAAAACTTAGGGGAACAAGGTATGAAGATGAATTGGTTTTCATATGCGCAAATACATTCAAGGTATAATGAAGATTTTAAAACGGAGGGATTCTATGATAAACAGATTGATTTAGATAAGATCTTGATGGGTACTGATGAGAAGGTGATTAAAAAATTATATGGTTATTTACTGGGAATTAAATTAGAGGAAGAACAAGTCAAAGAAACTATGATTGTTTGGGGGAAGAATTTTGGATATGGGATTGATCTAGAGAAATGGCAAAAATTGTGGTCTCAAAATTATAAAATGACAATGTCAATAGCATATAAAGAAAACTTGTATAAGATGTTTTACAGGTGGCACTTTCCCCCGACAAGAATAGCAAGAATGTTTAAGAACAAATCTGAAAAATGCTGGAAATGTCATCAGATAACTGGCTCGTATTACGATATGTGGTGGACCTGTGAGGAAGCTAAAAAATATTGGACTAAAATTTGCATATGGTTGGAAAAAATGACAAAGAAACATATAGATTTGAAACTGGAGTTCTTTCTATTGGGAATTTTACCAGATACATACAGTAAAGACTTGAAATATTTGATTGTAAATGTATTAACAGCGGCTAGGATTGTATTTTCTAAAAACTGGAAGAATGAGAAAATACCATTACAGGAAGAAATTATTAAGAAAATATTGGAATGTGCTGAGATGAGTAGATTGACATTTGAAATTAAAGAGCAAGAGGATAAACAATTTTATGAAATTTGGGATCTTTTTTTATCAATGGCTAGATGATAAAATACGATAATAGAATATTTAGAATGTTAGACAGTAAGGAATATCTTTCTTTTTTCTTTTTTCTTTGTTATTTGACATTATATTTATAAAGTGTTTTTAGGATTGATTTGGTATGATTATATGATTTGTTACAGAATAAACTTTAAAGTATTGTTATCTCATAAAGCATGAATGATTAAAAGTATAGTCAAAAGTTTTTTTTTTAATAGCGATATTAGGATATATAAGTTTGGATCGACAATATGAGTTGTTATGTAACATAATTGTAATTGAGACTACAAAATGAATGCACAAAACTGATGAACCAACTGACATGCTGGATGTACATATGAGAGTTGATGTTTTAATGTTTTGTTTGTCTTGTTTGTTTGTAGAAAATCAATAAAATTCTTTTCCAAAAAAAAAAAAAAATCTATAAAATAACAGTAAAAGAGAATCCATCTTTTATTATAATAAAAAAGCACAAAATTCATAATTTATAAGATACATTACTAAAGTCTGCCCTCACCTCCATTGACTGATATTAAATGCCCATTTCAATGTGAAGTTTTCCCTGTAGTATTAAAAGAGTAGTCCAGAGCCATACCATGTAGAGTTTCTGATAACCTGTTTTCTGAAACAGGGCAGCCAATACAGCAAGTACAAAAGAAAGATCGAGGGAATGTTCTTTTGCCAGCTGATATCTTGGTCAAACCATTTTCAGCTTCCAAGTCTCAAACCAGCTGGTCAAACCAGTTTCAGCTTCCAAGTCTCTTCAGAGGTTGCTTTAAGTTGAGGGTGTTGCAATAGTCCAATAATGTAGTACCAAGAGCATGCATTGTGCATTAAATGGAGTGCACCAACCATATATAATAAAATGAAATTTAATATAGAGAAAAGTAAAGTCCTACATTTAGGCAAAAAAACCCAAAAGTACACATATAGACTGGGTGAAATCAGGCTCAATAGCGGTAATTGCGAGAGGGATCTTGGAGTCCTAGTGGACAACCAGCTAAATATGAGCCAGCAGTGTGCAGCAGCAGCCAAAAAAGCTAATGGAACCCTAAGTTGTATTAACAAAGGGATACAGTCAAGATCAAGGGAAGTACTAATACCACTCTATAAATCCTTAGTAAGACCATGCCTAGAGTACTGCATTTAGTTTTGTTCACCACATCTAGAAAAAGTACAGAGAAGAGCAAGCAGGGTGATTAGGGAACTGGAGACTAAAACATATGAAGAACAGTCACAGGAACTGGGCTTGGCTAGTCTAGTAAAGAGAAGGACCAGGGGAGACATGATAGTGGTCTTCCATATTTGAGGGGCTGCTACAGGGAGGAAGGGGTCAAACTATTTTCTAAAGCTCCTGTAGGCCAGACAAGGAATAATGGATGGAAACTGAACAAGGAGAGATTTAACCTGGGAATAAGGAGAAACTTTCTGACAGTGAGAACAATCAACCAATGGAACAGCTTGCCCTCGAAAGTTGTGGGAGCACCATCAGTTGAGACCTTCAAGAAGAGATTGGACTGCCATTTGTCAGAAATGGTGTGGGGTCTCCCGCTTGGGCGGGGGGTTGGACTAGATGACCTACAAGGTCCCTTCCAACTCTGATTATCTGTAACTACTTAGATGAATAAAATGTTACAAAATGGGAAGAAACAAGAAATAATAAGTATACTATCACCAAAAGGTAAAATTACATTGGAAAATAAGATCAGCAATCTCAGGTCACACTCAAGCAAATTAGAAAATATGAAAGCAAATGAAGAAGACCAAGAAATACCAGTGTCAGGGTTCCAAGTAAAACATACCCTCGACCACTTAGAAACAAGGAGGATGAAGGGAGTACTGGAAATAATAAAGCAGATCAGGGACTTTAGAATTCAAACTGACAGGCACTTGTCACATAACACCTCAGACTTAACAATTGTTGATAAGAAAGAAATAAAAGTCTGAGTAATGATCATGGCAGTGCCTGGACGCAGCGGAACAGAAGAGAAGACCAGAGAAGGAAACAAAATGCAAAGACTTGCAAATAAAAGTAGTACAAGTGGCAAAATAAAGCAAAGATGGTACCAATAATAATAGGCACATTGATTACAAACCCAAAATAACTGGAGCACTGCTTGAATATATTTGGCATTGACAAAATCATGATCAGTCAATTAAAAAGGCAACTTTATTTTGGAACTTTATATATTTACATCCTTCAGTGATACCTTTAATATAACTTAGCTATCCCAGATCCCTGGAAGGGCTTGCTAGGTCAGGGGTGTCAAATTCACATTGTCATAGTGGTGTCATGTGATGTATTGGGACTTGTTTCTCCTTCGCTAAATTGAGTATGGGCATGGCCAGTGTGTGACGCATTGGGCATGCGTGCTGTGTGTTTGACAGCCCTGTGCTAACCTAGGTGTGTTAAGCCTGTGTTCCCCAACCAGGGTTAAGGAGACAAGCTAAACAGCGTTAGTCAGATAGGCACACAGATAAATGAGTGAGATATGTTTGTACGTTTGTTAACATACAGTAAAAATAACAGATACGCTTGTGCTATCAAAAATATAGTTTATTCCATTTATAGCATAGTCAAAATAACAGTACATTAGTCATGTATCATTTAGTTAGTCCATTCAAGGATATTCAGTTAGCAAAGTCCGTGTAGAATATCCTATGTCAGTTCATTTACAAATCAGTCCTTTGTCTCTCTCCCGTTCGAGTAACTCAGTCTTGAGTCCATGCAGTAATTAGGGATCATCAAAGCCAGAGAGAGAGCAAGCTGTCGTCTTGCTTCTTTTAAAGTGCTTTCACAACCACTCCCTTAATTACATTTCCATATTTAAAGTTGCAGACACTTTAACTTATAAACTATGATAACATATTTATTATTTTACCTAAACCAGTTAGGGTAAACAATGTTATCCCTAACATTCTCCCCTTTTAGGTAAATATGATAATAAATATAACTATTTACATCTTTAAATCATATTTGTTACAACTCTCTTTAAACTTGCTTTCTCCTTGAGCTTTTGTAAATTGGTCTGCAATGTTTTCTTCTGTCATGCAGTATTCCAATTTAATTAGCCCATTCTTTACAGATTCTCTAACATTTAAGTATCTTAAATCAGTATGCTTTGATCTAGTTTTTACAGCAATATTAGTAGCTAACTTTATAGCTGCCTGGTTGTCCTCGTACACAATAATGGAATCTTTAACAGTTATACCCATGTCTAATAATAACTGTTTGTACAAAATTGAGTCAGTGCATAGTAATGACAAACATGAAAATTCCGCTTCCATCATGGACAAGTTAATATGCTGTTGTCTGATTGACCTCCACCCTATTAGTGTCTTACCAAATAATATAGCCATCCCAGATGTTGAATTTCTAGTGTTTATATCAGTTGCAAAACTTGCATCTGCATAGGCACTAAGACTCAAATCACCCTTTGGTTCTATATACAATGCATGGTTCATTGTTCCTTTAAGATATCTTAAAATTCTCTTTAATGATTGCCAATGACATTGATGTGGATCTGAAATAAAACGTGCCAACTGATTAACACAATAAGCTATATCTGGCCTTGACCAATTGCTTATATATGATAAGCTACCAATCAAAGATTGATATATGGACTTATCAAATTTGGGACTTTGATCATCAGTTTGGCAAACCTACTGACTCATTGGAGTCTTTGCCGGTTTACAAAGTTCCATTTTGTACGTTTTAATTAATTGGCAAATTTTATCTTCTTGAGATATCTTAAATCCATTTTTTGTTTTGTTAATTGTCAATCCTAGATACCTTTTAATTTCACCTAAATGCTTTAATTTTATCTTTTTAGCTAATAATGATATAATTTCATTAGCTTCATTATTAGTCTTAATTATCAAAGCAATATCATCTGTAAATAATAACAATAATGACACCGTTTCATTATTTTCTCTTTTAAACACACATGGATCTGCTAAACCAGATTTAAAACCTATATTGTTTAATTCTTTCACAATATATTGGTTCCACTCAAAGCCAGATTGTTTCAACCCGTAAAGACTTTTTTTGAGTTTCCAACAATCATTACTATTTACTTTATTGTCTTTTATAATAATTGGCTTTGTCAGGCTGTGCTCCCTTTAGATCCCAAGAAAGAAATACTCAGACTCCATGGTGTAGAGCAGAGTTATCCTTTTACTGGAAAATAAAGTGGAAGCTACAAATCAATTCCGAAACTGAGAAATTGGTGGGTAGAATCAACATACAAAGAATTAGGTTTGTTCCCACCCCCCAAAGTTCAAATTATTCTTCCAATTAAAACTTCTGAATAAGCTCATGTGGTCATCTCCAGATGGTGATGAGGTGTCTTGTCAAATGACCTTGAGATATTTTGATAAAAGTTCGCAGTTGCGCAAAAGAGGACAGAAGATAGCCAAGAAACGGAAAGTTAAAGAAAAGAATCCCCCCTCCCCTTGCTAGCCCAGCAAGGAATGCAAACACCTCCGGTCTTCTTCCCTAGCAAAATCCCCCCTCCCACCGTTGTCATGACAGCCCAGAGAAATAATGAAATAATAGCAGAAAAGCAACAGAGGAAGGTATCTTGAGGGCTGACAGGCTTTTTCAAATATATAGTGTGCTGCAATGGTGCATGCAAATAAGCAGTTTCTACATCTAAATGGTTAATGACATAGTTTTTCTTAGCTGCCCACACTAAAGCTGCTCTCAAAGATGTTGCTTTAAGACTTGGTGCGAAAGCTTCATCATAATCAGATGCTGTTTGATTAAATCCTTGAGCTACCAATCTAGCTTTCTGGGTAACAGTCCCATCATTTCCAGTTTTTACTTTAAATATCCATTTGCACCCAATGGATTTTTCTCCTGGAGGTAATTTAGCATCTTCATATACTTTCATTACCTTTAATGAATTTAGTTCTTTTTCCACTGCCTTTTGCCAATTCTCCTGATCCTTAGTAGGATACATCCTAAGTTCATCTATACTAGTTGGAACTTTAGTTACTTGGCAAACTATACTTGCTTGATATCTATCAGGTGGTCTAGTTATATGTGTAGTACGTCTAGGTATTACAGGACTTACAGGTGGACTTTCATTTATTAACTGTTCTTGATCATCTAACTCTTCCTGATCAACAGTTTCCTCTTGTTCTGGTCCTATTTGCTCTTCATGGACTTCTTCTTTAATTGGACTCTTCTTATAATTAGTCTGATTTTTCTGCCTTTTATAGGGTTCAATAATTACTTCATTATTTAAATCTTGCTCTAATCTATTCCATCCTACATGTTCTAGGAATTTAGCACTAGCACTGGTGTAAACTCAAGATGTACCTGGTTCCCAGAATCTATAAGATCTATGATTAGATTTATATCCTACAAAAAATAATCTTTTAGCTGTATGTTGTCCTTTGTGTCTGAGTTGTGTAGGGATATGCACCCATGCTGGTACTCCAAATGTGTGCATGTAACTTAAATCAGGTTTTGTACCATGCCACAGTGTGAATGGTAATTCACCTGCTGTTGAATTAACAACATTATTTAATATATGATTACCACACATTATTGCTTCTCCCCATAAATTGTCAGGTAATCCTGAATCAGACATCAGAGTACGTGTCGTTGATTGTAATGTTTGGCCTCGTCTCTCTGTAAAGGCATTATGTTGTGGCCTATATGGTGCAGACTTTTTATGTTGAATACCTAACATTCGAAGTCTATTCTGGAATTTATTATTTGTAAATTCTGTACCATTATCTGTTATAAGAGTTACTAATTTCTTTTTAGTTTTCCTTTCAGCAAATTTAATCCAATTAAATAGATTTAGATACGTTTCAGTTTTGCTCTTCATTAAATAGCAAAACCCATATCTAGAATAGTGGTCCATTATACTTAATATGTATTGAGCTCCTCCTACACTTGGTTTTTTCGGACCTATTAAATCAGCAAATACTACTTCTAAAGGCTCTTTGGTAGTAAATCCATCAACTCTGTTAGCCAGTATGACCCTGGCTTTGCTTTGATTGCAAGCATTACATTGCAAATACTTATTACAAGGTTACAAGCTTATTCCTTTAGATAATTCAACAGTTTTCTTAAGCATTTTAAAATTTAAATGCCCTAGCCTTCGGTGTAACAAGTGAATACATTCATCATGAGGTTTCTTATTATCATAAACCATGTTAGCCACCTCTAAACCATTACCATTTAACACATATAATTCAACTCTTAAAGATGCAGTAATTTTCTTATCTTCTTTTTCAATTATGCAGTTATCTCCTTTAAAAGTAACTACATATCCTTGTTTAATCAAAATTCTAACTGAAATTAAATTAAACTTAAGTTGTGGTACATATAACATTTTTACATTCTCTTTTATAAAAGAACAATATGCTATACCTTGACCTTTAGCTTTCAGTTTCCAGCCATTGGCTAACGATATCTGCTGTGTACTCTTGGACATTTTAATAAATTTTTTGTTATCATTTGTTATACAGTGGGATGCTTCACTGTCAACCACCCATAAATTATTTTTTACAGCTCTGTTAGTATACATGGCTAACTCTAAATTTTTATTTATCTTTTGATGACTTTTAGTATTCTGGCCAGCGTTCTGGCACTTTGCTTTTTTACAAAATCTTGCCAAATGTCCTCTTCCTCCACAATTAAAGCACTTTTTAATTGCGTATGCAGTAGGAGATTCATTATTTTCTTTTTGAGGTTGCTCCCTCCTTAACTAGTGTCTTTCAAGTCTTCTTCTGGCCTCTTCAATCAATCTGCCAGTTATATCAGTTAAAGTTAAACTTTCCTTTGGCAAAATTTCAAGGGAAGTGATGTAGTTGTCATAACTTTGATCTAGTGAAGATAGAATTATGTAGACTTGGTGTAGTTCAGAGAAAATAAGCTCTTTCTCATGCAGTTCTTGAAAAATGCTTTGCATAGTTTCCAAATGACTCAGCATATCACCATTTGTCTGGAGATGGGTCCTGAAAAGTTTTCGTGTAAAATTTATGTGAGCACCAACATTATCTCGGACATAAATCCTCTTCAGCTTCTGCCAACACCCAACAGCCGTTTTCTCTCCGTGGATATGAACAAGTTGCTGGTCAGACAGTGTTAGACCTATCATGCAAAGAGCTTGTTCATTCTTCAGTTTAAAGTCTTTTATTTTTTGTCTATCTTCCTCAATCTCTGGATCCCATTCCTCTACGTATGGTGGATTTTCAATTATGTTCCATAGACCTTCTCTTCGTAGAAGTAGACTACATTTCATAGAACATGATACATAGTTTGTTCCATCCAGCTTGGATAAGGGACAAACTTTGTAAATTGACTTGTGCCATGTTTTCTTATATGGATATAAAACTATAATTAATAAAACACAGCTGTCTGTTTACTGTAATGTATAACAACACAAACTCTCACTTTTTACATAAATCTGTTTTATCCTAGTTAAACTGACTTTGCAGCCTCTGGGCCCATAACCAGTGTTATGCCTGGGCCCATAATCAGTGTTAAGCCTGGGCATAACACTGGTTATGGGCCCAGAGGCTGCAAAGTCAGTTTAACTAGGATAAAACAGATTTATGTAAAAAGTGAGAGTTTGTGTTGTTATACATTACAGTAAACAGACAGCTGTGTTTTATTAATTATAATTTTATATCCATTTATAGCATAGTCAAAATAACAGTCCATTAGTCATGTATCATTTAGTCAGTCCATTCAAGGATAGTTAGCAAAGTCTGTGTAGAATATCCTATGTCAGTTCACTTACAAATCAGTCCTT
Source organism: Hydrophis major (assembly GCA_033807585.1). NCBI lineage: Eukaryota > Metazoa > Chordata > Lepidosauria > Squamata > Elapidae > Hydrophis > Hydrophis major. The sequence goes on from CM066343.1 coordinate 107,115,679, forward strand.
TGTCTCTCTCCCGTTCGAGTAACACAGTCTTGAGTCCATGCAGTAATTAGGGATCATCAAAGCCAGAGAGAGAGCAAACTGTCGTCTTGCTTCTTTTAAAGTGCTTTCACAACCACTCCATTAATTACATTCCCATATTTAAAGTTGCAGACACTTTAACTTATAAACTATGATAACATATTTATTATTTTACCTAAACCAGTTAGGGTAAACAATGTTATCCCTAACAAGGTGGATAAAAATACCAAAGTCAGATTGAAAACTTGGCTGACTATAATATCTAGACTGGTATACACAGTCTAGATATTTCAGCTATGGGGTTTATAAATCAAGATTTGAAACAGGGTTTCCATGGGGAGAGAGAGAGAAAAAATCAACATGGGAGCTGCAACAATACAGTCAAAGGGAGTATGACAGATGCAAGTTATAGAGCAATCTCCTAGCAACTTCTTTTGTTCTCCAGCTGCTTAACTTGGTTAATTCTGTACACTCTTTATAATGTTATACTAGATCAGTTCCTGGGTTTTCAAATTTGATGCTTATTTTTATTGCTAACAGTTTGCAATCATTTATAATCTATTTGATAAAATGAATGAAAATGAAAAAAAAAAACAACCTTTGTGTTTCCCCTTCCCTTCCCTGATTCTTTTGGGTTCCTGTAATTCTTTTTACAGTCTGCCATGATGATGGTTCAATTTTCAGAATTGTTAGCTACCTTCTGTTGCTGATTAAATTTTTGTTTAGTTTTACTGGAAAGTCTGTTGGATTAATTTAACAAATTCTGTTTGCTTTAGTGAGAATGACCTGCAGCCACCTTCAGCTTGTACAAAATAATAATCTTTTCCATGATTTATTGATTCAGCAGTCTTTACCTTAACAAAAAGTGTAATAAGAAAGCTTGCTTTTACTTTACTTGAATTTATAGCATGAGGTCCTTAATTTGAATACACTGGAGATGAGATTGTATCTAATAGCTTTGCTCACTTTACTGTTATTAACATTCCTGTTTCTTCAGAAAGTTTGCCATAACTTGATTGTGCTAAGGATAGAACTTCACATTTCTTTCATTTATTCTTTTGAAAATTATTCACTTCAAACATCCAAGTTAAGTCTATTAAAACTTAGTTTCTGATTTTAAAGAGGTTTCCTGAATCCTTCGCCTCAAACACATTATTTTAAGGGACCTGTATCCAAGTAGACATAACTTTTCTCAAGGAAAAAGTTCCAGTTACCACAAATATTTATAAAGCAAACTTCATAAATCACAAATATGTTGCTTTATTTATATATTCATTGTAGATATTGCCCAACTCTATATTGATTATGGTGGTTCATATACAAGATAATATAAAAATAAGAACTTATATAAAACAGTAAATAAATGGTTAACCCAGTCAACCTATAAAATAGATATTAAATGATCAACAGTGCTGATAGATCAGTGCTAAAAACATATGGACAGTGAACATGGATCTGAATTAAAAAAAATAAAACATAATAAAGTGTGATATTCTAAAAGAAAACCTACCTCAACAGTACTAGGAATAATCAAAACAACTCTCTCTCCTTTCTAACCAAACTCTACCTAAATCTAAGTCTTGTAGGTCTATTTTAGAGGTTTCTCTTTTAGAGCATGTTAAGATAATTTTATGTTTTTGTTCATTATATTTCATTAATATTTTTTAAAAAAAATAACAACCCCACATCTCATTTGTTAATTTTCAATTAAGCAATATAGATTTTATAAACAAGTACTGAAGATGTCCTTATTAAAAAAAATAAAGATCAAATCAGGAAACAGTAAATATAAACTAATAAAAATAATTTTATAATTAGGGGTCTTAATTATATTTCATTACCCAAACAAGGTAACATCATCAGTGCTAGAGGATTAGCATTGATTTTGTTATCTCGTTTGGGATAATGAAATATATGCAAGAAAGCAACCAAGCTCATAGAACAGTTTCCCAACCTTTCTGGCGTTGCAGACCAATCGGGAGCTGGGAGAGACAGAAGATAGCAGATGGTTCCATGTGAATCATGGGAAGCGTATGCATGTCAGTGGTGGAATTCAAATTTTTTTACTACCAGTTCTGTAGGCGTGACTTGGTGGGCATGGTGTGGCTTGGTGGGCATGGGAGGGGAAGGATACTGTAAAATCTCCATTCCCACCCCACACCAGGGGAAGCATACTACAAAATCTCCATTCCCTCTCCATTCGTGGGTGAAGAATACTAACCCATCCTCTCACCCCACTAAACTACTTTCCAGCTCCATTCCCCTGTGCAGGGCAACAAAAGAAGACCCAGATGATCAGCTGGGACTTGGGAGGCAGAGAATAGATGGGGGCAGGGCCAGTCAGAGATGACATTTGCTGGTTGTCCAAACTACTCAAAATTTCCACTACTGCTTCTCCAGAACTGGTCAGAACCTGCTGAATACCACCTCTGATGCATGTGCTTGCACAAATGGAGCACAAGCACATGGCAACATGAGAATGTTGGGCATGCAATTGGGTTATATGTAAGTGGGGATCCGCCACTTCCACGGCTTGGTTTTGAAAAACTCAAGGCTCAATAGTGGGTCACAGTCCAGGAGTTAGGGACCCCTGTGATAGAGCACCAGGGACCCCTAATTTAAACTCTGAGCTACATATATTGTCCTTTATTAATAATTTTATAATTCTCTGTTTTGAGTGATGTAAAATTTGTTCATATGCTTCTGAATGTTTAATTACTTTAAACATAATTTACTTGAAGTTCTGTATGGCTTAGGTTCATATATGTGGTAGCCTGTCATGCTCCTGTTGGAATCTGATTCTGAGGGGGAGGCCGAGCAGCTGACAGGGATTGAGAGTGTGGCTCCATTGGCTGTGGAAGAAACTGGGAAAGGGCAAAGTCCAGCTGGGCAGAGCAGGGGACAGGTAGAGCAAGGCAGAGGGAAATCAGAGGAAGACTCAAGGCCCCTCTTCATCCTAGGACATGCAGGGAGGAATGGAGAAGGGAGCAATGTGAGTTGCATGGCTTATGGGGGAGGAAAGAGCAATGATTCCCTTCATTAGCTGCAGCTGGGAACACAGTGTTTAAAAAGGGAAGCTATGCACAGCAAAGTTGTTGGAGGCAAATCATGAGTTATCTGTTATTGTTGAGGCTTATCTGGGTTCCTGGTGTCTTCCTAACTGTGTTTTGTTGGCCTATCAAGTCTGCAATTCCTTATCCTGCCTTGTCCAGCAGTGTGGTTTGTGTGGATTTAATTGACAGTTTGTATGTACTTTGTTTTTGGACTGAATTTTCTCCACTTAAAGACTGTTCTTGGGAGAGTTTTTTCTCCAGTAGAAGATAACCTGTACATTGGGGACAAAGTTGGAGGTATTAAAGGGACTCTTCTTGCTTATTTGACTGTGTTGCCTTTGTGCCATGCCCGGGTCATCACATAGCCTTTATTCTGCATTTTAATTCAGAAATATTCTGTTTGTTCTTTCAAGTCAATCAATTAAGCCAATACATTGAAATATTTCTTTTAATGTTTTGTCTCCCAGGAAAATATATATTTGAACCTATGTGCATTACAAGAAACTAAAAAAAAATCTATACATTCATGATAGTGATTTAGAAAACATTACATTAGACAAAATTACTTGCAAAAACAGGTGCATTAAGAAGAGTGTATGAGGAATATTACAACTTTACTTTTTCATCCTACTAGGGTGCTCATATATATCCCAGATGCACACTCATTGCCTTCAAAATTTGTAAATAGCTATTGAAACAGATTATATCTTATAAAACTTTTTGAATATTAAAAAGGCACTCATTTAATTTTTCAAGATAGGATAGGATAACTGAGAATTTTGACTTCTAAAATTTCTTCTTCATAGTAGAAGGGATTGTGTTTATTGCCATGCTTTGGTTGGGCAGATTCTGTTTGAAGGAACAGTTTAGTTCAGGGGTCGCCAACCTTTTGGACCTTAGGGACCACCAAATTCATCATTTTCAATCCTGTGGAGCAGAGACCCTGGGGAAATCCCCAATAAAAGTCCACAGGAAAATCCCCCACCTCTTTTCCATTGATCGTTCTTTATTTGAGTTCGCAGAATACCATCTCCAGCTCCGTTCTCAGGGGGAGAGAGAAAGAATAGACTTTTTGGCTGCATGCAAGGAAAGCAGCAGAAACTGCAGAAGTCTTTCTTTCTCTCCCCCAAACTCCACCAGAAAGGAGTCTTTGCCAGAGCAGCCTCTTCATGCAATGTCTCAAAGACTCATTTCTGGCAGACTTTGGGAGAGAGAAAGAAAGATTTTTGCTGCTTTTCTTGTGTGCAGCCAAAAGCAGAGGAAGAAAGAAGCAGAAAGAAGCAGCCCAGTGGCAGACCAGGCGCATGAGGCAAGAGGGACAAGTTCCCCCCTCTGCTCTTTTCCCCTTCCCCTTATCAACTTATGTTGTATGCAATGCAAGCGACGCAAGCCTTGTGTTCCCATGGGCCATGTGGGCAGGGCAGCCTTGTGTTCCTGTGCAGCCTGGATTAATTGCTTAGGGAGTGACATTTCTCTGAGGACCACCAAAATTTTCTCACAGAACATCAGTGGTCCCCAGCCCACTGGTTGGCAACCACTAGTCTAGTTTATACAATATCATGTATGACTTTGTGGATTACTGTTACATCCAGAAACAACCCTATCAGTGTGGCTCCTTTATTGTTGATGTTATTTAACCACATCATACATAATATTTTGTACCAGCTGAGGTTTCCAAGTGGTCTTCAAGGGAAGTTCATTGAAAATGTATGTCACTAATCCAGTCAAGACGTCATGTAAACATTCATACTTCCTAATTTAAGAATGACAATAATGGATACATTATCAAAGCAGAACAAAAGCTGTCTTGGCAACATCTTCTACCTGCAGATCCAGAAAAGCCACAGATTATAGTTCAGATACTTCTGGGAGATTATAATCCATTGGAACATTCCAGAATCAAGTGTTATATGGATTAACTATAACTCAATTTGCTGGGGTTAGATCTCAGTCTGTTAAATCCAGACTCACAGATACGATATCAGAATTTCTACTGTATCTTCTGCTTGATCTGGGTTAGAGATATACATGATATATATATTGATATTACCACTTATCAAATCATTGAATAATTTTTCATATGGAATGTTCTAAATAAAATAGGTCAGAAGATTGAGTCTTGTGAAACCTCTATTTGGAATGCTTTAGGATTCAACTTCTCATCTACCGTGTACACTGACACGGTGTGATGACCCAGGGTGGGATATAAAACAAACACAGTCACAGAAAATAGGTGAAGCCTTTTTTATTCCTTCAGTTTGCTTCCAAGCTCTGAATATTTTTGACGGAAGACAAAAAGCTCCCACACAGTTACATGAAGAAGGAAAAAAGCAACACAAACCGGGCAAGGCAAGGGCTGGAGGATGTCCACAGATAACATACACTGGGAAAGATGCCAAACTCAGAGAGGAACTATAAACTAGAGATATTTACATGATTTGTTTCCAGAGTTTGCCAGTATGCAGGTCCAAACTCTTATTCAGTTGTCATGCCTGTAGCCAATGAAGAGGATCAAGGCTGTCTCCTCCCAAGAAGACCATATCTCTCCCTTATCCTCTCCTCCCTGCGTGCCCTAGGATGGATAGGGGATGGGCCTGGGTCCTCCTCTGACTGCTCAGCTAGCCTCTGCCCTTCCCAAGCCTCCTCCACAGCCTCCAGAGCCATACTTCTACTTCTTCAGAGTCAGTCTGCACCAGGGGCATGACATTGGGGATCACCTACTCAGGAAGGAGCAGAACAATGATCCCTTCAAACTTCAGAAGACTCCCGAAAGTTACATGTTCAGTGATATTGGGGGACATGGAGAGAATTAGTTGGAGAAGTAAGGTTGGACTTCCTCTATCTATGTTCCACAATAGCATTGAGCAAAGTGACTAATACAATTAAAATGTGATGAAATTAATTGGAAAAATGAGAATCTGAAAGAAAACCAAACTATTGTATTTAACCATCCTTAAAATTCCTCCCCCTCGTAGATAATAAGCAATTAATTATAATTCCAAATGTCAGCAAAAAGAACAAAACAAAATTTTTATTAGCCATAGGATTAGAAGAATTAGGATGTTGCCCCCTAATTTTTAGGAAATAAGATTCTAGTGATCTAGTGATGTTGAGCAAATCCCTATTCATTTCATGAATCCTGAAAAAAGACAGGAAGGAAAAACTGTTGTGCTCCTGAAGCAAAGAATGAGATCAGCACCTGGTTATCACAGTAGAAACCAATTGATTGAAAGAGGTACTTTACTGATGAAGAGCAGAATTCACTTTGGAAATGATAATAGAGATTACTCGGGTATCAATGTTTTTCGAGGATCATTGTCTGAACAGATAACAGGTCAAAGAAGCTATCCAAACTATATTACAGCTTTCTGTAATCCTTTCTATTATGAAATACTCATTTATCATGACAAGATGTTCTTCTGATTACTTATGAAACAGCTTTTCTATATAACTATGTCCAACCACTGAAGGATTTAATGTTTATGTTTCATCCACACCTGGCATATGATATTGGCAACAACTCAGAGCTTTATTGTTTGTGGGTATGTACTAGGCTGCATGCCACACCCTCTGCCTCCCAATTTCATTTCCAATTCAGGTTGAAAAAAAGTAGTTTGATTGTGCTGGTTTTCTTTTTAAAAAGGCTTGTTAGCTGGCTGGCTTATGGGCTCTCTGAGCCTAAAACTATTCATAGAACTTGCTTGAATAATGCCCTGGGAACATTTGTTCTGATGAACCCATTTGTTGATTCATGAAAATTCAGACAAAGTAAACAGAGACAAATAGCTTTGATGAAATAATTTTAAAACATACATATTGACTAACTCAGGCTAACTTGGGGAGAGGAGAAATTGCTTCTCAAGTACACAACCCCAGGCTGAACATATTTGAAAATGTATAGTAATTATAAGGACAAAATGGGGGAAACCTGACTTTAAAATACTTTTGGGATGCTTTGCAAACCCAAAATGTGGTGATTAGGTAGAACTGAACAAAACAATACAAACTATATTTGTCATGTCCTCGAAAATGATGCCAGGACTTCAAATCATGCTCTTTTATTAAAGTAGGAACCGAACTGGCGCTTTGCACAAGGTTCGCGGCTTTTATTCTTTTAGCCATGGCGGCCGCGGCCAATGGCACCGCTTTGAATCTCCCGCGATTCGAATTGACCAATCGCGGGAGATTCTTAGCGAGCCAATTGGCGCGGCTCGCCTGACCAATCAGAGTGCCCCGCGCTTTGGCCAATCAAAGCGCGGGGATCTCAAGAATGCTAGTTAAGGGACAGAACACCCCTCCCCTCTTGGTTTAGTCCTTACGTCGCGTAGTCACGTAGATAGGCGGGGCTCCGTCTGAGCCTACTGGACCTGCGCAGCTCAGTCATAGGTTGGATCCCGGCTGGTTCGGTCAGGATCTCTGTTGCTCCTGATGCCGTTGTGGGAACCGGCTGGTCGGTCGGGCCGGGCCGCTCTCTGTAGCTCCCTCCTGGGCCTCCCGGGTTGGTTGAGTTGCGGGTTTCGCCGCTCCCGCTTGGTCTCCCCGGGTCGGTCGAGCTGGCCTGGCTGTCTTCCTGGCAAGGGGTCGTGCTGGCTGTTTTCCGGTAAGTATGGCTGGTTTATTCTTCTTTGGTTTTGGTCCCCTGGGTATTCCCTCCCCCCTTGGTTTGTGTTGTGGGGGTCGGTTTCACCTGTTTGTGCGTCGGTGGTCTCTTGGTTGGTAGTCCTCGACCTTAATTGGTTGATGTGGCGTTTCCAGGCTCGTCCGTCTGCTGTTTGTAGCCGGTACGAGTGTGGGCCTGTTATTGTCCAGCTGGCTATAGTTCCTTTCTGGCTTGGGCAAGGTTCTGGAAAAGAATGCAATGGCGGCTTCTGTTCCATTTGGTAAAACGTGGCTCAGGATGGTGCCAACCCCAAAAGGCGATGCGTCGCAAGTGACGGTCAATGGTAGTGTCTCATTATATTGAATGAGAACAGCATTTGAAGTCAAAAGGTTTTTTATTTAAAAGGTTTTTCTTCTCGCCATCCCCATATCCAGGAAGTCCTTTTATCAAGGAGTCTATGCAGAGGTTCTGCAACAGTCGCTTTCTGGGGTAAAAAGATATTATAGAAATTTATAAGTCCGAGGAAAGCTTGGAGGTCTGTTTTGTCCTTTGGTCTGGGGGCGTTTTTGATGGCTTTCAACTTTTTCTCTGTGGGGTGAATTCCTTGTTTGTCAAGGAGGTAGCCAAGAAATTCAACCCGTTCAATGCATAATTGGAACTTTTCTTTCTTCACTTTGAGGCCAGCTTCTTTGAATTTCTGTAGGACCACTCTTATTCATTTTTCTAATTGTTTTTTGGTGGGAGCTGCTACGAGAACATCATTGAAATAGGGCATGACTCCTTTAATTCCCTGCAGCAGTCTCTCCATTAAACTTTGAAAAATGCCCGGTGCGACGCTGACCCCAAACTGGAGCCGGTTACATTTGAACGCTCCTCTATGAGTCACTATAGTTTGGGCTTCAGCGGTTTCAGCATCGACTGGCAGTTGTTGATAAGCTTGAGTCAGGTTGAGCTTTGCAAAGATTTTGCCACCCTCTAGTGAGTGCAGGAAATGCTGGACCACTGGCACCGGGTAGGCGCTCTGCTGTAATGCATGGTTGAGGGTGGCCTTGTAGTCATCACAAATTCTCAGGGAGCCATCAGGTTTGATGGGGGTGACAATTGGGGTCTCCCATTGGGCATGATCGATGGGTTGTAATACACCTTGCGCTATTAGTTTGTCTAATTGTTTGTCTATTTTAGGCTTGAGTGCAAAAGGCACTCAGCGCGGTTTGAGACGGATGGGAGCGATGTCAGGGCTGAGATTAAATGAGCTAGGGGACCCCTTGTACTTGCCTAGATGTTCACTGAAGACTTCCTGGAAGTCCTGGATGAGGGCTGCTTCTCAGTCTTCGTCTTCTGTGTGGTTGATGCCTGCCATCTCGATCTCCAACAGTGTGAACCACTGTAACCCGAGTAGGCTTGGTCGATCTTTCTCAATGATTGTGAGTGGTAGGATGGTAGTGTGGTTTTTGAATGAAACTTTGAAATGTCCAGTGCCAGCAACCGGAATGCGATTACCTTAATAGTCTCTCAATATTAGTTTCTGGTCGCTTAGCTCTTGGTGGCAGATGCTAGGGATTAGTCATTTTATGGTCCTCCAGAAGACCATAGAGAGGGAGGAGCTGGAGTCTACCTCCATGGTGCAAGGTTGATTTTCAATGGTGACCTCTACTCGAATCTTCCATGCGTCTATTGATGAAGAGTGGCCAATGGTGACTGTTTGGTGCGTTTCCTCTCTTCTGGGTGCCTCGTTGAACTTCCTGGATCGGCTGTCCCGGTTCCAACGGTTGTCATTTTGGTGGTCCTGGCTTTTGGTAGGGGTGCTATCACCTCTTCTTGGGCTGTTTCCTCGTCGTCAGGGTCTGGAATTTCATTGGTTATGGCATACTTTGGCAATATGCCCACGTTTTTCACAAAAATGGCAAACAGCGTCCAGGAATTTACATTCGGACTGCGGTTGATTTCCTCCACAGCCGGCACATTGGTAACTCGACTTACGACTGCGCCGGTCTTGTCGCTCGCATTCCGACTGAAGTCTGTGAATTTCTTCCTCTTCACTGTCAGAGGGGGAATTCGATGTCGCCGTGGTGGTGGATGCCATGTGTTTCTCTGCTGCGGTTGCCGTCTTGCTGGTGGGTTGGCGGTTGGTTCCGTTTGAACACTGCATTCGCGCTGCTGACTTACAAGTGGCCTCAGCAGCAGTGGCTTCGGCCACGGCGTCAGTGAGGGAGATGTCCCCTTTGGCCATCAGCCTGCTTTGGAGAGCTGGGTCTTTCAGGCCGAGGATGACTCAGTCACACATGGCTTCGTCTAGGTTGGCGAATCCGCACAAGCCTAGGTTCCTAGGTTCCTCAGGTCGGCTACGAACTCTCCGATGTTCTCGCCTTCATGCTGGTCCCTCTGGTAAAAGTCATGCCGCCAGATGAGGATTGGCACTGCTGGGGCATAGTGGTTCTGGAGGATGGGAGCTAGGGTATCCCAATCCATGGTCTTGACGTCTGTGGGCTTCGCAAGTGCTTTGGCCATTTTAAAAACGGCGGGTCTGCAGTGTGTTAGAAAGACCTCTTGCTTCTTGCTGCCTGTGGCGTCGTTCAAGTTGTTCGATTCCAAGAACATTTGGAAACAATCGATGTAGGACTCCCAGTCCTTGCTGGCCGGATTGAATGGTGCGGGTGGCACGACGCTGCTGGCCATCTTACTGGTCGTTTAAACAATTCCTGCCACGTGCTGGTCGGCTCTGTTGTCTCAGTATCCCATCGTCATCGCCAGTGTTATGTCTGGGCGGTGGATCCCAAGGAGAGACGAGACATCGATGTAGTGACAACAGCTCTTTATTGAATAACCAGATACTAGGACAAAACCCCCAGCCGCGGCAGCTCTTTTTATAGAGCTGGCTGTGGCTAGGCAGCCTATGGCAGGCATTTGAGCTTGCCGCGCTTGGTTTTACCCAATCGCGGCAGCCGAATAAGAACCAATCAGAACGCTTCTTATCATCCAATCATAGCCCAGCTTTACTGGACCAATAGGAATTGCAGGCCTACAAGCCTGCTAGTATGGAACAGTTAACAACATGTCGAACTAACTCTATTTATTGCTCTAACATGCATATTAATGTCAATACAAAAAGAAGTATTATTTTGTATATACATAAGCATTTTAAATTTAAATTTAAACATTTATAAATTTAGCTTTAAAGTGATGTGGCATATTATTAAAAAAGTGCTTGGTTCCCATGTTATGTTTTTCTCATTCATTCATGTGATATTTAATCTCACTATTTGTAGGATATGAACTCTATCATCTAGTGAATTTTTATGCTGCTTCTTCAAGTCATTGGCTACTGCTTGCCTGGACAGGAAATGGGATTTCTTTACAATGTGAGGGAATGACATGAGAAATTAATACCAGCCTGTCAGATTTTGTGGCAATTAGGGCCAAGGGATCCTGAGATAAAAATGTACATTTCTAGAATAACAGAGCCCTGTAGCAGGGGTGGGCTACTACTGGTTCATTCAGGTTCAGCCGAACCCTTAACTAACTGATAGCTAATTTTATGGCTGGTTTGGTGAACCAGGAAATCCCACCCCTGGTAGTCCCCTCCCACCCCTCCCTGCCCATCCCAGGAGTGTCCAAGTGGCTCATTTTGGATCCCAGGTAAATAAAGGGCCTGTGCAGAGGCTTGGGGATGGTGAAAAATGGCTCTCCCAGTTTCTGGACTCCAGGGGGCCTCAGGGAGGCTATTTTCACCCTCTTGGAGGCTTGAGGAAAGTCTCTGGAGCCCAGGCAGAGTGAAAAATGGGCCTCCTGGAAGTTCGGGAAGGCTGGAAACAGACCTGTTTCCAGCCTCCAGAGAGCCTCCAGAGCCCGGGGAGGCTGTTTTTGCCCTCCCAGGGGCTGGAGGAAAATCTCCAGAGCCTGGGGAATGTGAAGACACCTCCCCCATGTGTCATGGTGCAGGAAGCTGAGAAGGCCTTGCCCACCATGGCCACGCCCACGCAGCATCTGGGCAGAGAAGTGGTTGCTAACATTTTTGAAGCCCACCCCTGCTCGAGAGGTATCATAAATAAATACCGTAGATGGTTTTAGAAAGTTGTGGATAAAGTCAAGTCTCTTTTGAATCACTTCAGTACTGCTTTGTATAAAATTGATTTCACTGATAATTCAGGATTAGTTCAGCTCTTCACATTGTAAAGAAGTTAACTGTGCAAAAGCCATTTTCACATTTTTGTCCCATCTTCCACATTGTACATTTTATGGCTCCTGGGAAAGGATTATATTTATTCTTTAGTTTCTCTTCTTCATATAATGTCACATTCAATTCATAAGAGCAATGGTTAGAATGCAGTACTGCAGGCTATTTCTGCTGACTGTGGGCTGCCTGTATTTTGGCAGTTCGATTCTGACTGGCTCAAGGTTGACTCAGCCTTCCACTGCCAGAAAATGGAGATTTATATAAATATTCACATTTAATCTATAATATTTATATAGTTATATTGTATACTCAAAAATGTATAACTTATCTCCTCTTATGGTTATGGAATATAGAGTACAGTACATAGACTATAATTATATAAATTCTTCTCTAATTTTTTTTTAAATATATGTACTTAGTGTTAATATGATATTCTTTTTCTTTTTTTTGAACCATCAACCTATATACATGAATCGCTTTTTTATTAATATTAGTAAGGCACTGTGAATTAGTATTATTAATACTATGAATAACTGTCAAGTATTAATTGTATGTATTGTATTTATTGTACTGTCAAGAAAATGATGTTGAAAGGTATTGACACATCTTCTATTATAGAAATTTTTGTAAACTTTTTAATATTTTGAATTTCAATAAAGAATTTTAAAAAAAGGTTGACTCAGCCTTTCATCCTTCCTAGGTTGATAAAATGAGGACCCAAATTGTTGGGTATGGCTGACTCTGTAAACCATTTAGAGAAGGCTGCAAAGCACTTTGAAGTAGTATATAAGTCCAAGTGCTATCGCTATTGGAATGGTTGGGTAGCTATCACTTAACATTGTTATCTATTGTATACTAGCCCTTCAACACAAACATTAGAAAATCACAAGACTAATTCCTAGAATTTTAAACATACAAACATTCTTTTTTACCATGGAAATTTCAAGTTATTATATTTTGTTGAACAAATGGGATATGTATCCCCAATAGACAGAGCAGGTATAACATATTTAGAATTTACATAGATATTTGTAGAAAAATAGAGGTAGAAAAATAGAGGTAGAAAAATAGAGGTAGAAAAATACAGTTGTAATAACTTTTTTAAAAGTAGCTTTACATTTTCATTTATTCACCAATAAATGAAACCCTTGTTTTGATTAAAGTGTGTTCAAAACAGCTAATAGAAACTATGGAGAACAAAGACAGGTTATTAAATATATATTTAATAATGAAATCCCTTGAATTTCCAATAAATTGTCCTCTGTTAATATGAATATTTTCAGAATAATCATTCCTGAAAATCTTAGTGTTCAACTGCTTAGGCTTTCAAGCTTGAAACCAGCACCTTAAATTATGAAAATAATTCACCATAACGCATCATGTAAGTCTATGCTTTGATTGGAGAAGATCCCAGTTCAATTCCAAATTGTCCCAGTTAAAAAGATTTTTGATGAAAACCTTGTGGACTTTGAAAGTTATTGTTTGGTACTCATAAACAGAATTACAGAATAACAGAATTGGAAGGGACATCTGAGGTCTTCCTCAGATGAGCTCAAGCAGGAAACCCTATACCAGGGGTCCCTTCCAATGCTGTTATTCTGTAATTCTACTTATGAATACCAAACAATAACTCTCAAAGTCCACAAACACTCAAAGAGCCATTTGGACCCATTTCCCACAGGAAAAAAAAAAAAACCACTCGGAGACACAAAATCTGGGTGGGCATTGCCAACTTAATGTCACCCACTTGCACCCAGTCACATGACCCCCTAGCCACACCTAATCAGCCACAAAACCCTTCTCTGTCTATGTCACCTCCTCTCCCCCTCTCTCTGTATCTCTCTATGTCTCTCCCTGTTAAGTACTGAGCATGGGTCGGAGTAAATGGAGACAGCCTCTGAATAGTGAACTTTCAGCTTTTTATTTGCATAGTGACTTCTCCAAAACAACAACAGTGAACTCTGCCTTATATAGGCAACCCTTGTGAGAATTGTCCAATAACGAGCTATGAATGCTAGCTCTTTTAACCAATAAGAATTCTCTGTTAAGGGCCAATCGGATTCCTCAGAACTAACCAATCCGATCTGGCCGCCTAACAGCCAATCAGAAGTGCAGGGCCAGAACCCTGCACTTTACCTCAAGCTCATACTTTATTAACTATGGTACATACACAACACCCCTTCCCCCTGGCTTCTTAATTACGGTGTAGTTATATAGTCCCTTAGATAGGACGGTTGTCTTTTAACTCTTTTGGATTTTCGTTGGATTGGTTGGTTGCAATCCTGTTGAGGTAGATTGTTGTTTGGCAGTGGTTCTGCTTCTTGCTCAGCTGCAATTTCTTGCGGTGCAAACGTTTCTCCTTTCTGCTCCATTTCCTGAGTATCACTTAGTTCGTCGCTCCCTTCGAGCAGATTCCCTGGAACTTCATCTTCTTCTGTATCTCCCCCCCCTCAATTTGGTCATGGAGGAGTTGTTGACTGGCCGTTGTGAGTCGTGACTGTAATTGGTCGATATGCCGTTTCCACAGTTTATTGTCACAGCATTTCACTACGTAGGATTTAGGGCCAGTCACTCGTACTACTGTCGCCTCTATCCATAACGGGTCGCCCGATAAGTTCTGTGCATAAACGAGGTCTCCTACCTGGAAAGTGCGACAGCGGCCGCTGGATCCTATTGGCTTTTGCGGTTCGTAAGCAGGGTGCAAACAGTCGAGGTAGGAGCAGAGTCTTCGTCCCATCAGTAGTTCGGCGGGAGTTCTGCTGGTGATGCTATGTGGAGTTATGTGTTGCAAAAAGAGAATTTGGTTGACCTTGTCATCGATATTGTCATAGTCCACTTTTTGCAAAGTCTTTTTAACAAATTGGACCATGCGTTCAGCTCGGCCATTGGTCTCAGGGTGCACAGGCGAGGTGAGCGCATGGTGGATGCCACGGTCAGCGAGGTACTGCTCGAACATTAGTGCCGTAAACTGTGGCCCATTATCAGACACCAGGACATCTGGCAATCCGTGGGTTGCAAAGAGTCTGTTTACAATCTTGATCACCGCCTCGGAGGTCGTAGCCGTCATACGATGAATTTCTAACCAATTGGAGTATGCGTCGACTGTCAGCAGGAAGGTATAGTCCTTGGTTGGCCCTGCGAAATCCAGGTGGATTCTGGACCAGGGTCCATGTGGCGTTTCCCATTCAGTAGGCATGGCTTTTGGTGGGGCATTGCTGACTTGTTGGCAATTGGAACACACTTTAACCCACTGCTCGATTTGCCAGTCCATGCCCGGCCACCATGCGTAGCTTCATGCAAGCGCCTTCATTTGCACGATGCCGGGGTGGCCCTTGTGCAGAATTCGCAGCAGCGTCTTCCGGAGTTGCTCTGGGACGACTCTATCGCCCCAGATGATACAGCCTTTTTGAGAAAAAAGTTCAGTCTGTCGAGATTTGAATGGTGCGAAGTCATCTGGTACTTGGTCCAATGGCCATCCACGTTCTACCCAGCCTAGGACTCGAGCTAGGGTGTGGTCTCATTTGGTTTCTCTCGCGATGTCTCGGGCGGTCATAGGCAGCGAGTTGAGTGTTTTGATCTGCAATGTGGTTGCCGTTGGTGTCGGATCGTCGAGAGTCTCTGGAAGCGGTGCTCGGCTTAATGCGTCGGCGTGGGGAATGGCTTTCCCCAGGCAATATTGCAGGCGATAATTATAAGCAGCTAGGAATTCTGACCATTGGGTCATTCTAGGGGATAATATGTAGGGGGTTGGCTTGTCCCCGGCTATTATCCCTAGCAACGGTTTGTGATCAGTTATAATGGTAAATGTCCTTCCATACACATATTCATGAAATTTTTTTATAGCTGAAACGATTGCGAGGGCTTCTTTATCAATTTGTCCATAGTTCTGCTCTGCTTGTGAAAGAGTCTTCGAAAAGTATGCAACAGGGCTTCATTCCCATTAGGCAGTACATGGCTCAAAATGGCACCCACCCCGAAAGGCGATGCATCGCAGGTTATAACTAATGGCAAAGTCTCGTTATACTGCATAAGTACAGAGTCAGATGTGAGCAGTTTTTTAACATTCTGGAATGCTTGCTCTTCCCGGTAACCCCATACCCACAATGCTTTCTTATCTAATAATCAGTGTAATGGTTTAGCGACAGTTGCCTTGTGTGGTAAAAATACATTATAGAAATTAATGAGGCCTAAGAACGCCTGGAGATCGGCCTTGTTGCGTGGCCTGGGAGCGTTTTTGATCGCTTTTAATTTACTCTCGGTAGGATGAATGCCCTGGCTATCAATCCGGTACCCTAGAAACTCAACATTGTCAGTATACAATTGACATATATTTTTTTTCACCTTAAGTCCGGCCTCTTGAAATTTTTTTAGGACGCATTTCAAACAGTCCTGTAATATTTTTTTTGTAGGGGCTGCAATTAATACGTCATCAAAATAAGGGACCACACCCTTGATTCCTTGTAATAGTCTTTCCATAAGGCTCTGGAAGATCCCTGGGGCTACACTAACTCCGAATTGCAATCGGGTACATTTAAAGGCACCCCTATGCATTACAATTGTTTGGGCTTGACCGTTTTTTCATCCACTGGTAATTGTTGATAAGCTTGAGCTAAATCCAATTTAGTGAAAACCTTCCCGCCCCCCAAGGAATGGAGGAGGTGCTGCACCACCGGAACTGGATACGCATTCTGCTGTAGGGCGTGGTTCAAAGTGGCCCGGTAGTTCCCACAAATTCGGATTGACCCATCTGGCTTAATGGGTGTTACAATAGGGGTTTCCCATGGAGAGTGATCGATGGGCTTCAACACCCCTTGAGCAATTAGCTTGTCGAGTTGTTCGTCGATTTTTGCTTTAAGAGCGAACGGAACTCGACGGGGCTTCAAGCGAATGGGGGCTACTTTTGGATCTAGACTGAATGAGATCGGGGTCCCCTTATACTCGCCTAAGCTGTCCGCGAAGACGTTACTGAACTCAGAGATAAGGTCTTCCTCCCACTCACAACCACCGACTCGGTTCACGCCGGCCACTTCAATGCCGAGTGGCGCGAACCATTGGAGGCTTAGTAGGCTAGGTCTATCTCTATCGATGACCGTTAGAGGTAAGTACGCTGCATGTTTCTTGAAGGAGACTCGGACTCGGCAGGACTCAACAACAGGGATTCAATTCCCTTGGTAGTCCTTGAGGATGAGGCGTTGAAATTGGAGGTCTTGGCGTAGAATTGTGGGGATGAGTTGCTTGAGTGTCTTCCAGGACACTCGAGAGGGACACTCGAGAGGGACCATCGAGAGGGACGATCCCGAGTCAACCTCCATGTGGCAAGGCTGGTTCTCGATGGCTACTGTGATTCGGATTTTCTTAGTGTCTAAAGCCGAGGCGTGACCGATAGTGATAGTATAGTGAGCCTCTTCTCTCTGCAAAGCTCGATTTCTGTAGGAGTGGTTTACTGGCTCTTGCCTTACAGGACAGTTTCCTGTCGATTGGCGATAGTTAGCCCCTTTTGAGTCCTGGCTGAGTCCTGGTAAGCTGTGGCAGATCCGGCCGATGTGGCCTCGTTTCCCGCACTCATGGCAGAGTGCGTCGCGGAATTTGCATTCAGACCTGGCATGGTTGGCTCCACAGCCAGCGCAAGGACGTAAGGGCTTTGGGCGAGGGTCCCGGTTGGACCACAGTCGATGGACCCTTCTTCGTCGTTGTCTGATGACGAAGAGAGGTCCTCATGGTGCGTCGTCGCGAGCTGTCCTTCAGGCTTGGATAAAATGTCGCTTGTCGGTGGTGGTACCGGAGTGCGGCTTCGCCGCAGTTGTGCAGCTGACTTTTTTGTCGCCTCTGCTGCCGTGGCTTCGGCGATGGCGTCGGCAAGGCTGATGTCGCCTTTCGCCATCAGCTTGCTTTTCAGGCCTAGTGCATCTAGTCCCAGAACTATTCAATCTCTTAGTGCCTCTTCTAAATCAGCGAACCCGCAGAGGCCCCCTAAATTTCGGATGTCCGCCACGAAATCGGCCACGCTTTCCCCTTTTCGTTGGTTCCTCTGATAAAACTCATGGCGTCTCACGAGCGTAGGCACGGTTGGCGCGTAATGGTCTCTCAGGATGGGTTCAAGGTCGTCCCAGCTCATGGCCTTCACTTCTCGAGGTTTGGCGAGTGCTTTAGCCATCTTAAATACGGCTGGGCCACAATGCGTCAGGAACAGCGCCCTTTTCTTTGCTGGTGTGGCGTCCTTCAAGTTATTCGTTTCAAGAAACATTTGGAAGCGATCCATGTAGGATTCCCAATCCTCTTGGTTCGGATCGAACGGAGCGGGTGGTACGATGCCGCCGGACATGGTTCCATTGTTGGCGTCGTCTATCACGTGCTCGGTATTGCTTCCTGGCTTCTTCGGTTCAGACATCTCCACATCCCACCTTCGTTGCCATCATCCCACCTTCGTCACCAACTCAATGTCACCCACTTGCACCCAGTCACACCTAACCAGCCAAAAAACCCTTCTCTGTCTATGTCACCTCCTCTCCCCCTCTCTCTGTATCTCTCTATGTCTCTCCCTGTTAAGTACTGAGCATGGGTCGGAGTAAATGGAGACAGCCTCTGAATAGTGAACTTTCAGCTCTTTATTTGCATAGTGACTTCTCCAAAACAACAACAGTGAACTCTGCCTTATATAGGCAACCCTTGTGAGAATTGTCCAATAACGAGCTATGAACGCTAGCTCTTTTAACTAATAAGAATTCTCTGTTAAGGGCCAATCGGATTCCTCAGAACTAACCAATCCGATCTGGCCGCCTAACAGCCAATCAGAAGTGCAGGGCCAGAACCCTGCACTTTACCTCAAGCTCATACTTTATTAACTATGGTACATACATAACACTCCCCTTCTCCCTCTCTATCTCCCACTCTCTCTCCCCTTCTCTCTGTATCTCTCTCTCTATATTTCTCACTCCTTTCTCTTCCCCTCTCTGTCTCTCTCTCCCCCTCTGGGCACAGGAAAGATGTGTGTGGGGTGGATGGCTGTTCACTGTTCCTTTTTCTTGTTGCCCAGAGCTTCTGAAAGCCACAGCTGGGTGCTGCAGGCCCACCTCCCTTTTTGACATCCCCTCCTCCCAGATCCCATTCCCGCCCTACCAGCCTTCGGGTTAGCGAGGCTGGCATCAGTTGTGGCTGGATCAGACCAGTTTCTCAGCCCCAGCCAGTTTTCCATCCCCTGCAGACACCCTTACCTTCTCAGGCCAGGCAAGGGAGGAGAAGGTGACGGTGAGGGGCGGGGCCAGCCAGTGATGGGACAGGGAGATGCAGAAGAGGGCCCAAAGAGCTACATGACACCTGCTTTATACCATTGTGGACAAATGGCTATCCAATCTCTTCTTAAAAACCTCCAGTGTTCAAAAACACCCCACAACTTCTGGAGGCAACTTGTTCTACAGATTAATTGTTTTAATTTACTAGAAATTTAATTTTAGGTTGGATCTCTCCTTGATAACCAAAATGTCTTCTTCAAATATACCACATTTTCTGTCCTACTGATTTTCTTAAATATTATTTTAAATAAAATAAATACAAAAAAAGCTAGCATACTGCAAAACAAATAATCAGTTTTTTTATTATCATAATTAACTGCATAAAGATCTATCAAAAGAAGCTAGCTAGTCTTTTGCTAAAGAAATATTTTGTGCCTGGTCAGGTCACTAAGGTAATCTGCCCCCCCCCCAAATCACATTTCCTATGAAATCTGTTTTATGATTTTACACAATATATATTTTAAAGTTCCAAAAATTCAAAAAGGTTGCCTGCCCCTGGAAAGCAATGATGAAAAAGATAAATAAA
Organism: Hydrophis major; assembly: GCA_033807585.1. Classification (NCBI taxonomy): domain Eukaryota; kingdom Metazoa; phylum Chordata; class Lepidosauria; order Squamata; family Elapidae; genus Hydrophis; species Hydrophis major. The sequence continues at coordinate 107,135,339 of CM066343.1, forward strand.
TAAATAAGATAAATAAATGTTCTGTTCCTATAAAGGTACAATGACTATATGTCTATTTTAAAAGATAGTTCTTTATTTCAGAAAGCTGAAATAAAGAACTATCCTTCAGATTTATTTATTTTCATAAGCCACTTTTATGCTTTAGTTTAGCCATTTAACTTGAACCATGCAAATTATACCAGTTAATGTACAGCTTTTCATATTCATGTGAAAAATATGTACACTGAATTGCTTTTTTAACATAAAACTTCATATATTATTTGAGTTTAGACGTCTTGATTCAAATATGCATTTTTGTAAAGTTTTCCTTTATTTTGCTCTTGAATTTTCCTTTGCAAAACAAAGTTACAAACATAAACATTTTAATATTATTATCCTTATGAACTTCTTTCAGATTTGCCCCATTTTCAGGTTTGTCTTTTATATTTTCCAAAAACAATGACCTTTTTTTGCCACAATTGCTTAAGTTAATCACTGCAGTTGTTAAGTTAATAATATGGTTGTTAAGTGAATCTGGCTTCCCCATTGACTTTGCTTGCCAGAAGATTGCAAAAGATGACTACATGATTCTGCCACACTGTAACTGTCATAAATACATGACGGTTGCCAACTGTCCAAATTTTGATTACATGATTGTAGAGATGCTATAATAGTTATAAGTGTGAAAAATGATCATAAATAACTTTTGTAGTGCTGTTGTAACTTCAAATGGTCACTAAATGAATGGTTGTATGTTGAGGATTTCCTGTAATTATTTTCCAGCTATTTTTAGAATTCTGGCATTCCTATTATTTTTCTTATAAAGCCAAATTACCTCTATACCTAACCAGAAACTTTCCATTAAAATAAGACTGAAAAAAACTTTTAAAATACTAAAGTATTTTGCAATAATACAATATTGAAAAGCTTGCCTATTTTTAGAGAGCTGTTAAGGTTAAAGATAACTCAAGAGTGTATTTTAGATGGGGAACAAAAATGTTCCTTGTTTTTCTCTTTTTCTGATGTAATCCCACAGTTTTTTAATGCAGTTTTTTTAATAGTGTGAAAAAAATAATAGCAAGAGTATACTAATTATTGGTTTGGTAGAGCTGAAACTGGCACAGCTGGCAGATGGGTATTTTAATGCATTTCTAAATTAAGCAAAGCAATTTAAAGAAAACATCAGGCATAAATCCAATCTGTTAGAGGCAAGAAAATGAAGTCTTTATTTGTTCTTAGATACCTGAAGGTTTATCAAACTGTAGTAGCTGTTTGAAATGAAGTATGAGTTTCCAAAGTGTTCTATAGATAATTTGCCTTTGGAATGTTTCATAACAATGTAATATAAATAGAACTTCAATTCTCTGGCAAGGAATGGGACAACTCACTTCAACCAACTCATCATACTCAATTCACCATGGCAAGTTGCCACAGGACAACTCTCCGAAGGAAAATCCAACAATTCAATTTAATTATTTAAAATAGTTAAAAATCATTTTAATTTTTGTCATTCACATTTCATTTTGTCCCTCTTTTGACATTCTTTAATTATTCTATTCCTCTATTTTGATATTAGTATAACTCCTGTCTTGTGGTGCATTGGCCATGGCAAATTGTCCCATGGTGAGTTGTCCCGTGTGGTAAGTTGTTGTAGACCCCTCTGGCATGCTGGCTGGTAATCCACAAATCTTAAAGTTGCTTAGGTTCAGAAATACTTATATAGTGGAATGGCACTTCTTTCTAGCCTTATCCATTGTTGCCTTCTTTCTCCCCATATAGAATTCATAAGAGGCCATATGAATTCTATATGACTGTAGCAACCATTTTAATTAATAAGGCTCCACAGCAAGAAGCAAACAACAAAACAAGGGATTTTTCAAGGAAATAAAATAATTGATCAATCTGTAATTGTACTATTATTATTTTTAACTGAGCTTGGTTGTAAGTCTTAACTGCATACATTCTCTTCTGTTTTCCTATTGTTTTTTGTTTCATAATTTAAATAACATCACATATAATACAAATAAGCTGTGTTTACTTTCACAGCACGCCAGGCAATTGTAAGCAACGTTGAATATACAGAAAGGCAGAGTATAAATTCAATGATAAATAAATAAAATTAGAAAAAGGAATTAATTCCACTTTTCTAATTGTGCTAAATTGTCTACTTTGAAAACCGTTTGCCATATACAAAGATAGTCAATTATGGATGATATATAATTGGGAAGAAGTTTAAAACTGAAAGTGTGATAGCTGTATTATTTAAGTAGTTTCCCAAGATTATTGCATGCTGCATGAGAAAAAATAGGTATATCATCTTTTTTTAAAAAAAAAACAAAACAAATTTTATTTTTTTTTCAAAACACACAATACATAAATACACATAAACACAAAACATAAAAGCATAAAAAATCTCTTTTCTGAAAGTTGCTTAGTCCCGGGTTAAAACTCTTGGTACAGACACAAATTCAAATTCATATTCATTTTACATACCATTTCATATCTATATGATATACCAGAAAAAATAGATATATCATCTTGAGCTTTGAAAGTTATGTGGAGTTCATATCTGCAGCTTCAGAATTTTTAACTAATATTGTTACATGAGCTATTCTGGTTGGGATCCAAACATATCTGATAGGAATAAGCTGGAAAAATCATCCTATCTCTGGATGTAGGGAATATTATTACAATACAAAGTATCCAGGTTTTGTACAGTATGATTAGCAGATGGCTCAACTTGATTTGTAACAGATCTGCATTGCCATCTGAACTGGACTTAGTATAGATTGCTATTATAAATATTTTTTTCTTTTATATTCAGCTGAGCTTAATACTCCATCTCTCAGACACATTCAAATGCTACAGAACAACAATCCAGAATTGACTATATAGATATAATAGTATTGGACATTATCTAGACGGCCTCATAGCATGTTTACTGAAGAAAAAAAGTCATACTTATTTCCAATTTAATTTTAAGGTTCATGTGCTATCATCATCTCTGTGTGGATAACATTACGTTGTATTCCTGCCTTCATATCTAGAAAAAGTATAAAATTGCCCTCTCACTTTCAGTTTTATTTGTATCTCTTGCATAAAATTATCATAACACAAAACTAGATATTTCAATTAAATCCACTCACTTTTACAATAAATCAACCTTTTCCCTCATTGCAGACTATCCTATTCACAGCCAGAATTGGCCATTACATTTGGAAAGTGCTAGATGGAAGATGAAGAATTATTTGCCTGGTTGCATGATTCAAATACTTCTGTTATTTCTGTTGTTCTGGACAGAACTCACTGAACCATAGGCCTTTAAAATTTCAATTTCTATACACATCAGTAACACAGTGACACCAGTAATCTATATGGTTACTTGCCACCTCTCCCTCTCTTCTGTTCCATCCCTCATTAAAGGGGAAGACGTAAGAAAAAAAGCCTGGGCATGAGCTTTCTTTGAGTGAGGCGCTGCCACAGAGAGGAAGGGTGTTCTGTATTGCACATTAGCATTCTTGTAAATAACCGTTCTGATTGGCTAAGATGCGCAGCTACCCGATTGGCCGAGCAAGCCACACTGATTGGCCCGCTGAGAATCCCCCGTGATTGGAGGAAACCGATCGTGGGAGATTCAAAGCAGTGTCATTGGCCGCGGCTTGGCCAGAAAGTTCTATATAAGCCGCCACATACCCTAGCCGCCCTGAGTCGATCTCGGGACCTAATAAAGAGCTGAAACTTGTCACTGACTCCCGAGCCTTCTTCCGAACGGCGAATGTAACACTGGCGACGAGGATGGGATTGCGGAACTGATACCCACCGAGCACGTGCACCGAGAAAGACGAGGTCGACGAGATGGCCAGCATCACACCGCCCGCACGCTTTAACCAAGCTACTGAGGACTGGGAATCATACATTGATCGATTCCTGATGTTCCTAGAGAGTAGCAATCTCAAGGGTGCAAATGGGCAGAAAAAAGGGCCGTTTTCCTGACATACTGCGGGCCTGCAGTGTTTAAGATGGCGAAAGCCCTCGCAAAACCCGAAGATGTAAAGGTGATGGACTGGGCCAATCTCGAGCCCCTGCTGTGAAGCCACTATGCCCCTGCTGTACCCACCCTCATTAGATGGCACAAATTAGATGGCACAATTTTTACCGACGCGACCAGCGAGAGGGTGAGAGCATCAGCAATTTCGTTGCTGACCTGCGGAATCTAGGGGGCATGTGCAGCTTCACAGATATGGATGAGGCGTTATGAGATCGCGTCATCCTCGGCCTCAGGGACCCTGAACTACAAAGCCGACTGATGGCAAAGGGTGACATCTCCCTCACCGATGCCCTCGCAGAAGCGACCGCAGCAGAGGCAACCCGGAAATCAGCGGCCCGAATGTGGAGACCAGACGCAGGGGATCGAGCTGCTACAGCCGAGATGCAACCAGAAGTCAGCCGGCGAGCAACCACCACCACCCACCTTGGTGACCTCAACTCCCTCTCCGACGCCACGGATGAAGAGGAAGACATCCACCGGCTCCAAACAGAATGGGACCGACACGAACGGTGGAGTCGTAAGTCGGGTCTGTAATGCGCCAGGTGCGGGGGTGACCATCCTCGATCGGAATGCCGATTTTTCGATGCAATCTGCCACCAATGCGACAAGAGAGGTCACATTGCCCGAGTCTGCCGACTCAAAAGAACCTACAGCCCCTGACAACAAGACGGCAGCGGCTGACGACGAAACAGCATCCCCCCCCAGAACAAGGGATCGCCAAGCTGAGGACCGTTGGAACCGGGATGGACAAGGCCGACCAAACGGCGAGAGCCGACAGAGAGAAGAGATACACCAGACGGTCATCATCGGCCATTCATCTAGCTGGGACGCCCGAAAGGTACACATGGAAGTGGGAATCGAGGGAAAGCCATGCAAGATGGAGATGGACTCCGGGTCCTACCTCTCCATGGTTGCATGGTAGGAAATCAAGTGCCTGGGACCCACCATCCAAAAAAGGGGCCTGGAAAGCCAGAAGCTAATTCTAAAAGACTACCAAGCAAACCGCATCACCGTAATCGGAACCGGACATTTTGAAATCACATTCAAGGGGTGCACAGCAAAGCTTCCCCTGACGATTGTGGACAGAGACCGACCCAGCCTTTTGGGACTACATTGGTTCGCGCCGCTTGGGATCGAGGTAACCGGCATCGACCATGTCGCAGAGGTGGACTGAGAGGAACAACTCGCAAGGGACTTCCAGGAAGTGTTCAATGGCATCCTAGGCAAGTACCGAGGGCCCCCTATTTCCTTCAGTCTAGACCCCAGCATTCCCCCAATTCGCCTCAAACTGCGTCGAGTACCTTTTGCACTCAGATCCAAGATCGATGAGCAAATAGACAAGCTCATCAAGCAGGGAGTTCTAGAGCCAACTGATCACGCCCAGTGGGAGACCCTCATAGTTACCCCAGTCAAGCCCGATGGGTCGGTGGGAATCTGTGAGGACTATAAGGCCATCCTAAACTGTGCCTTACAACAAAGCGCGTACCCTGTCCAGTAGTGCAGCACCTTCTGCACTCACTTGGGGGAGGCAAGGTTTTCTCAAAGCTCGACCTGGCACAAGCCTACCAACAGTTGCCGGTCGATGAGGAAACCACCAAGGTGCAGACCATAATAACCCACCGGGGGGCTTTTCGCTGTAAGAGATTCCAATTCGGAGTCAGCGTGGCACCTGGAATTTTCCAGAGCCTCATGGAGAGACTCCTCCAAGGGATCAAGGGGGTGGTGCCCTATTTTGACGATGTGCTGGTGTCCGTGGCCAACCAAAAACAACTGGAAGGTCGTCTGAGGGAGGTACTACAAAAATTCAGAGATGCGGGGCTAAAAGTCAAAAAAGAAAAATGCCAATTGCACACTGAGAGGGTTGAATTCCTAGGGTACCTCCTAGACAAGCACGGAATTCACCCAACCGAAAAAAATCAGAGCCATCAACGAAGCCCCCAGGCCGAGAAATAAAACAGAGCTGCAGGCATTTCTAGGACTGCTTAACTTCTATAATGTCTTCCTGCCCCAGAAAGTGATCGCAGCGGAGCCATTGCATAGACTCCTGGACAAGGCAGCCACCTGGAATTGGGGGAAACGTGAGGAAGCCGCATTCAACAGAACCAAGGACCTACTCATTTCGGATGTCATCCTCATCCAGTACAACGAGTCACTACCACTAGCGGTCACATGCGACGCATCACCCTTCGGCATCGGAGCCATCCTCAGCCACACCCTCCCCAATGGAAAAGAAGCACCCATCACCTTCTTTTCAAGAACCCTCTTGAAACCGGAAAGAAATTACAGCCAACTGGACAAAGAGGCTCTAGCAATCGTCGCCGCAGTCAAGAGGTTCCATGAGTACCTCTGTGGAAGGACATTTACTATCATCACCGACCACAAGCCATTGCTGGGAATCCTGGCAGGGAACAGGGCTACCCTGAACATTCTATCCCCAAGAATGACAAGGTGGTCTGAATTCCTCGCTGCCTACAGCTACCGGCTAACCCACTGACCCGGGAAAACAATTACCCACGCAGATGCCCTGGGCCACACGTTGCTGCCCGACCTGGACACCGACCCAGCACCAACAACGTCCACCCTTAGCATAGAGACCCTACCCGATCTACCCATAACCGCATCAGACATTGCCCACGAAACCAATAAAGACAAACGTCTGGCGTGGGTTTTAATTGGGCAGAGAAAGGGTGGCCGGAAAAAGACGATGATGAGAACTTTAGGACGTTTCAGAACTGGCAAACAGAACTGTCTTTACAAAAGGGTTGTTTACTATGGGAGGATAGGGTTGTCATCCCAGAAAAATTACAAAAAAAAGTACTAGAACTATTACATGAGGGGCATCTGGGCATCGTCAGGACTAAAGCCTTAGCCAGGAGTTACACCTAGTGGCCAGGGATGGACAGGCAAATCGAGGCTTGGGTGGCAGCATGCAGACCATGCCAAGCATCCAGACCAAGCCCCCTCTCTGCCCCAATCTGAAAATGGGAAACCCCCAGGGGGGGACCATGGTCCGGGATTCATATAGACTTTGCCGGACCTACAAAGGGATACACCTTCCTCATTATGGTAGATGCTTACTCCAACTGGCTGGAGGTAAGCAACATGAGAATTACCACCACGGAGGCCGTTAACAAAGAACTCAACAGACTATTCACAACCCATGGCCTCCCAGATGTCATCGTATCAGATAATGGGCCACAATTTACCTCGCTAGAATTCAAAAAATTCCTAGCGGAAAGGGGAATATGACATGCACTGACAGTGCCAGCACATCCGGCAGTGAATGGAAGGGCGGAACGAATGGTCCAATTTACGAAAAAAACATTCCAAAAATTAGAAACCGGGGAAATACAAGAGAAAATAAATAAAATGCTATTTATACAGCACATAACTCCAAACACGACAACCAACAAAAGCCCGGCAGAACTATTAATGGGAAGAAAATTAAGGTCCCCACTCGACAGACTGCACCCCACATACAACCCAGAAAAACCTTCCGACTCATCAAGTAAACACTGAACATTCATACCGGGCGACGCAGTATACGCAAAAAACCTCAAAGCACATACCCACTCTGGGTACCAGCAACCATAACCCAGGTGACAGGTCCCCGCTTGTACTGCTTACAGACAACCAACAGATGAGCATGGAAAAGACACATCGATCAGTTAAGATTGAGAACCAACACGGGAAATACAACCGACATGCAAGCACACACGGAGAAAGAAACCACAGGGGGAAGGGGAAACCCCGATACCAGCCAAGAGGGGAGGGAAAATCCTGGAAACCAAAATAACCAAACCCCACAAGAAAGAAACCAAGAATACTCACCAACTGAAACAGGAACAGACGAACAACTCGAAGCCTTGCCTGGAAGAAACAGCTAAGCCAGCTCAACCAGCCCGGAGAGGCTGGGCGGGAGCAACAAAGCCAGCAACTCAGCCAACCCGAGTAGACCAGGAGGGAGCTACAGCAAAAGGCCCGGCTCACCCTTCCAGGCGGTTCCACCAATGAGGCAAGGAGTGACACAGAACCTGACCGAACCGCTCGAAGACCAGACACCAACTAACCTGCACAGGTCCAGTAGACAAGTACGGAGCCCTGCCTACTTGCGGGACTACGTCATGTAGGACCATACCAAGAGGAGAGGGGTGTTCTGTATTGCACATTAGCATTCTTGTAAATAACCATTCTGATTGGCTAAGACACGCAGCTACCTGATTGGCCAAGCAAGCCGCACTGATTGGCCCACTGAGAATTCCCCGCAATTGGAGGAAACCAATCACGGGAGATTCAAAGCGGTGTCATTGGCCGCGGCTTGGCTGGAAAATTCTATATAAGCCGCCACATACCCTAGCCGCCCTGAGTCGATCTCGGGACCTAATAAAGAGCGGAAACTTGTCACTGACTCCCGGGCCTTCTTTTGAATGGCGAACGAAACAAAGGGGTCAATCAGTTTTCCAAGGCACTCGAAGGCCAGACAAGGAATAATGGATGGAAACTGAACAAGTAGAGATTTAACCTGGAAATAAGGAGAAACTTTCTGACAGTGAGAACAATCAACCAATGGAACAACTTGCCCTCAGAAGTTGTGGGAGCGCCATCACTTGAGACTTTCAAGAAGAGATTGGACTGCCATTTGTCAGAAATGGTGTAAGGTCTCCTGCTTGGATGGGGTGTTGGACTAAATGACCTATAAGGTCCCTTCCAACTCTGATGATCTGTTATCTGTTATCTTTCTGAAGTGGAAAAATCTCAGAAGGTTCTCTTTAGAATAGAATAGAGTAGAATAACAGAATTGGAAGGTCTTCTAGTCCAACCCCCTGTTTAGGCAGGAAACTCCATACCATTTCAGAAAAATCATTATCCAATCTCTTCTTAAAAACTTCCAGTGTTGGATAATTTATAAATTCTGGAGGTAAGTTGTTCCACTAATTAATTGTTTTAATTTTCAGGAATTTTCTCCTTAGTTCTAGGTTGCTTCTAACCTTGATTAGTTTTCACCCATTGCTTCTTGTCCTGCTCTCGGGTGCTTTGGAGAATAGCTTGACTACGTCTTCTTTGTTGCAGCCCCTGAGATATTGGAAATCTGCTATCATGTCCCCTAATCCTAGTTTCATCAAACTAGATATACTCAATTCCAGCAGCTGTTCTTTATATGTTTTAGCCTCCAGTCCCCTAATCATCTCCGTTGCTCTTCTCTGCACTCTTTCTAGAGTCTCAACATCTTTTTTACATTGTGGCAACCAAAACTGGATGCAGTATCCCAAGTGTGGCTTTACCAAGGCATTATAAAGTGGTATTAACACTTCACGTGGTCTTGATTCTATCCCTCTGTTTATGCAACCTAAAACTTTGTTCATTTTTTTGGCAGTTGCTGCATGCTCCTGGCTCATATTTAAATGATTGTGTACAGTGGAAATTAGTAGATGAATTGAGATGGAGCTCAGGCGGAGTAGCAGAAATCTGCCTATCATTAATTTCTACATACACATACACAAACTGTGTAGCTCCCCAGGCTACCAACTATACCAGGTGCTTACATCTAAATTTAAGGGTGTTCCATGGGCTTGGACACTCTTCTCTGGTCATTAACCAAATAATACATTGACTGAGAAGCAAGTATTCTCTTGGTCTCAGTCTCCAGGCCATATCAACTTATCCTTTATTTATTTTTTCTTTGTATTCTAAATATAGAATTCTGCTTCTAGATTGCTGATTTCAGAAGTTATTTAATAAACTCTGACTGACAAAGAGAAAAGAAGCAGCCATCAGAATCCACACAGAATTCTTAAACCAAGATTTCAACTTTATATGTCACAGTGATGCTCAGATTTATTTCCACTGACAACTCATTAAGTATACCAGATGGTTGGTATGTTTGTGGGCAGCTTTGCAGTTTGGGGTTTTAAGTGAGCAATTAGAAATTTGAACAGTGATAAATTTTAGGTTTAAACCTCTATTTAGCAGTTGAAGTGGTGTGGGTGGTCTTGAGCAATTTATTATATTTCAGTCTAAATGAATCTTTCACATTACTGTAAATGTATGTTGAGTCACCAGTACGTAGTAGGAAATTTGGGGAAAAATATGCTTTAAATTAGAAATTATTTTAAGGTATTGAAAGATTAAGCAAATATTTCAATGTTGCCTTTGACTGCCAACATATTTGAAGGGAACTAGAACTTTAGTAATAATTTAAAAACTATGGAAGAACAATAATTTTGTTAGAGCCAACCAAGAATATCACACACAAAAAACAGTAATATACAAATTATCCAGATTTATTTATCATGCTGTTAAATAGAATTGGAGGGTAAGTGAGGAACAACAACAACTTTGTAATGTTAGAGTGACATTTCCAGATGGAACTAGGGTTTAACTGCATCTAGGAACAGTTTCACACTCACAGGATTCATTTTTAACTTTTAATGTAAACAGCTTTTAGCTTGTATCAAAACAATAACAATTCGAGGTCATCCATTTTTTTAAAATATAACATTTAGTGTTTTCCCTCTACATTGGAGCAATGAAATTCCTTTTGAGGCAGAAAATAGGAGAACAGAGCAACATGTGATGGAGATAATAACCAGTCTGATGCATCTGTTAAATGATGTCTTTTAAGCAATTCAAATGGCAACAATGAGATATCAGAAATGCATTCTGTGAAGTACAAAGAGCTTCTCAATAAATATTAAAATCAAGATTAAAATCAAGATATGCCTGAAGTTATAGCTTCATTAATAACTCTGTATTACAGATGTGTAGCTTGAAACAACTGATATTGTTCGGAATTCATTGTTAACCCCATCATTCAATTACTTGCTCTAAATTAATGCTGTTCAAAGCTTTAGTTTGGCTTTTGTGATATTGAAAGTTTTACATTAAGGTCTAGTTGGGCAATTAACAGAAAGAAAGTGAAAAATGAATGGAAATGGATCTCATCTCTGGAATAGGGGACAGAATAAGCCATTGGTCTAATTTGGTATGTCTCTACTGTTAAGCCTGGGTTCCCCAACCAGGGTTAAGGAGACAAGCTAAACAGAATGTATAGCGTTAGTCAGATAGGCATACAGATAAATGTGTGAGTTAACATACAGTAAAAATAACAGATACGCTTGTGTTATCAAAAATATAGTTTATTCCATTTAGAGTTATAGCATAGTCAAAATAACAGTCCATTAGTCATGTATCATTTTAGTCAGTCCATTCAAGGATATTCAGTTAGCAAAGTCCATGTAGAATATCCAATGTCAGTTCACTTACAAATAAATCAGTCCTCTCACCGTTGATAAATCAACAGTCCTTTCTCTCTCCTGTTCCAGTAGGGGAAAAATGCAGTCTTCAATCCATGCAGTAATCAAGCCAGAGAGAGCAAGCGGCCGTGCCTTGCTTCTTTTATGGTGCTTTTACAACCACTCCCTTAATTACATTCTTACAGTTAAAGTTACAGACACTTTAACAAACCATGATAACATATTTATTATTTTACCTAAACCAGTTAGGGTAAACAATGTTATCCCTAACATCTACCTTACAACATACAATTGGGGATGAAGGTGACTTGAGTCAGATCAGCCACAATAACCATTAGGAGAACAGAGTCTAGAAACACCTACATTGTTCTGTGGTTGCTTTATAAGACATGCAGCAAAAAACCCCAGTCAGTGATTGACTGTAAAGTCTTTGGCACGAATTGGGTTTGGAATGGCATGGTTGGTAACATCGTCTATATTACAGGGGTGTCAAACTTGTGGTCTGCGGGCCAGATATATCACGTGCTGGCCACCCCACCCCACCCCATTTTAGCAAAGGAGAAAAAAGTTGTGATATGTCACATGACGACAATGTGATGCCACGAGTTGACATCCCTGGTCTATAAGAAACATAATAATTTTTTTATTGATTTTGTCAATTGCTTACAAGATAATAAGTATTAGTAAAAACATAGTTATGAATACATGGATACATATAAGAAAAAAAAAGAAACAATAGGACAGAGATGGTAGGCACATTGGTGTGCTTATGCATCCCCACTACAGACCACTTAGGAAAGGGTGAGGTCAATAGTAGACATTCTAAGGTTAAAGTTTTTGGGGTTTGGGAAAAAAACAGAGTCAGGTAGAGTATTCCAGATATTGAGCACTCTGTTGCTGAAGTCGTGTGTTGAAAGAGTTCTTAAGCTGTTAGTATAACAAACTTTATAGTGATTTAAAATTTTAAAGGGAGGAAGTATAACCAACCTAGATGAGTGTTAAGTTCTGCGCATGGGCGCAAGGAACGGAGACGAGACGGTGAACAGTGAACTTCAACTCTTTATTAATCATTCTGAACAGAGCAACAACCTAGGGCAGCAGCAGCCTTTTTATAGGCAAGCTGCTGATCTAGTAACCAATGAGAAACATGGAGTGTTTAACCCCTTTAACCAATGAGAGTGGCTTGTTAACAACCAATCAGATTCTCCTGAACGGACCAATCCGATATCGCTATTATCGGCCAATCAGAAATGCAGGATTAGAACCCTGCTATTTCTAAAGGTTTGATAAAACTTTATTTAAGCGTTTTATTAGTTCATAACACCCCTTCCCCCCGGGTTCCGTTTAAGGGGTGCGGTGATGTAATCCCTGAGGTATGAAGGTTGTTTTGATTGTCTATTAGATTTACGCTGTCCCACCGGTTCCTGTCTGTAACCCGATTTCGGCGGGATGTTTTTGGGCAAGTTGGGTGCCAGTGGTTCCTCATTGGATGACTCGGTGCTGCTAATGTTCTCGTTGTTGTCCTCTGATCTTTGCGGGCTTGCCTCTGTTGAGGTGTTCCTCTGTGGCGAGGACAATCCCCTCCCTGATTCTTCTTCATTCGTTATGCCCGATTGCTGACTTCTTTTGCTCCTGCTTCCCGCCATCTCGAATTCAGTTTCTTCGACATCCCCTCCCCCCTCAGTTTGTGAGTTACCGGAGTCGTGGAAACTAGGTTGTAATCTTGAGTGAAGCTGATCTATATGGTGTTTCCATATTTTTCTGTCGCAGGTTTTCACCCAGTACGACCTGGGTCCAGTGGCTTGAATTACAGTTGCCTCGACCCACAACGGTTTGCCGGAAAGGTTTCTGGTGAAAACTAAGTCGTCTATCTTGAACTCATGGCATTTTCCGCTAGATCCACAGGGTTTCTCTGGCTCATAAAGCATGAAGCCGGTCAAGGTGGGAATGAAGTTTGCGTCCCATTAATAGTTCAGCTGAAGTCTTGTTGGTGGCGCTGTGCGGAGTGATGTGTTGGAGAAGGAGTATTCTGTTTATTTTATCTTCAATGTCCCCATAGTCCATTTTGTAGAGGGTTTTTTTAACAAGTTATACCATGCGCTCGGCTCTTCTGTTAGCCGCAGGGTGCACTGGCAAAGTTAGTGCATGGCGAATACCCCGGTCCGCTTAGTATTGTTCAAAGGGTAGAGCGGTAAACTGGGGTCCATTGTCGGAGACCAGAACATCTGGCAGTCCATGCGTCACGAATAGACTGTTCAACTTCCGGATGATGGACTCGGTTGTAGTACTCTTCATTTCATGGATCTCGAGCCAGTTGGAATAGGCATCCACTGTTAGTAGGAACGTATGCCTCTTAGTAGGTCCCGCAAAGTCAATGTGGATGCGGGACCATGATCCCTGGGGTGTTTCCCATTCTGTTGGAGTTGCATTAGGTGGGGCACTGCTAACTTCTTGGCACTTTAAACAAGTCTTTACCCAGGCTTCGATCTGTTTGTCGATGCCTGGCCACCATGCGTAGCTTTGTGCAAGTGCTTTCATACGCACGATGCCGGGGTGACCCTCATGCAGTGTTTTTAATACTGCTCGTTGTAACTGCTCTGGGATGACGACTCTATCCCCCCATAAGATGCAGACTTTTTGCAAAAAAAGTTCTGTTTGCCGGTTCTTGAAGGGGGTGAAGTCGTCAGGGATTTGTTCTACTGGCCATTCCTGTTCGACCCAGCTAAGAACTCGCGTTAAGATAGGATCGCGTTTTGTTTTGATTGCAATATCTCTAGCTGTTAGCGGCAGTGAATGTAGCGTTTCAATCTGGAGTGTCATAAGGGTTGGAGCTGGGTTGTCGACGGTTTCTGGAAGTGGTGCACGGCTCAGTGCATCAGCGTGGGGAATGGCTTTCCCCGGGTGGTGTTGCAGCCTATAATTGTATGCAGCCAAAAACTCCGAGCAGCGAGTCATTCTAGGTGATAATAAATAGGGGGTTGGCTTGTCTCCCGCTATAATCCCCAGCAAAGGTTTGTGGTTGGTAACAATAATAAAAACTCGTCCATATACATATTCATGAAACCGTTTCACAGCAGATACAATAGCAAGAGCCTCTTTATCGATTTGACTATAGTTACGTTCAGCCTTCGATAGGGTCTTTGAAAAATAGGCAATAGGGGCCTCACTACCGTTTGGTAACACATGACACAAAATGGCTCCTACTCCAAACGGTGACACGTCACATGTAATTGTTAAAGGCAAAGTCAAATTATACTGCATTAAAACAGCATCTGAGGTTAATAAGTTTTTCACTTGTCGGAACGTGTGCTCCTCTCGGTGCCCCCAGACCCAGGTTGCTTTTTTGTTGAGAAGTCTATGTAGGGGCTCAACTACGGTCACTTTGTGGGGCAGGAAGATGTTGTATAAATTAATGAGCCCCAGAAAAGCTTGGAGATCAGTTTTATTTCTGAGTATTGGGGCGTTCTTGATTGCTTTTCGTTTGCTATTGGTGGGGTGAATGCCTTGTTTATTGATTAGGTACCCCAGGAACTCTACTTTATCTGTACACAGTTGACATTTATTTTTTTAACCTTAAGGCCGGAATCTTTAAATTTCTGGAGAACCAATTTAAGATGCTCTTATAGTATTTCTCTATTTGGGGCAGCAATTAAAACATCATCAAAGTATGTACGAACCCTTTGATCCCTTGCAAGAGTCTCTCCATCAAACTTTGAAAAATCCCTGGGGCTACGCTAACTCCGAATTGGAGTCGGTTGCACTTAAAGGCGCCTCGGTGCATAACGATCGTTTGTGCCTCTGCTGTTTTTTTATCTACAGGAAGTTGTTGGTACGCCTGTGCTAAATCCAATTTAGCGAAGACTTTTCCGCCCCCCAGGGAATGGAGGAAGTGTTGTACCACCGGCACCGGGTAAGCGTTCTGTTGAAGGGCTTGATTCAGGATGGCCCGGTAGTCCCCACAAATCCTGAAAGATCCATCCGGTTTGATGGGTGTTACGATTGGGGTTTCCCAACGAGCATGGTCTGTTGGTTCTAAAATACCTTGGACTATTAATTTATCAAGCTGCTCGTCAATCTTTGGTTTAAGGGCAAAAGGTACCCGACGAGGCTTAAGGCGGATGGGGGCTACTTCACGGTTAAGGTTAAATGATATTGGGGTCCCCTTGTACTTGCCTAGTTTGTCTGTAAAGATGTCCTGGAATTCCTGGACGAGGGCCTCCTCCCAGTCGTTGCTTCTGGTTTGGTGAATGCCGGCTACTTCAATCCCAAGTGGAGCGAACCATTGAAGGCCTAACAAGCTAGGCCGGTCACGGTCGACGACGGTCAATGGCAAAGATGCAGTACGATTTTTGAATGAGACCTGGACTAGGCTGGATCCAACGACCGGAATTTGGTTTCCCTGATAATCCTTGAGTATAATTCTTTGGGTTCTGAGGTCTTGCCGCCGAATGGCAGGGATTAATATGTTTAAGGGTCTTCCAGGAAACCATCGAGAGGGACGATCTTGAATCGACTTCCATCATGCAGGGCTGGTTTTCGATGGTGACCTTCACTCGGATCTTCTTTGCATCTAATGATGAGGCGTGACCAATTGTAATGGTTTGGTGTGCCTCTTCTTGTTTCATTGAATTGGCCAGTGGTTTATTTCTGTAGGAGTGGTTGTTCCATTGGTGGTTCAAATGTTCCCGACTCACAGAACGATTTCCTGTGGTTTGGCAGTAGTTGGTCCCCCTCTGAAATGGGCTGGATCCTTGCTTGCTTCTACAGACCTTTCCGATGTGGCCTCTCTTCCCACAAACATGGCAGAGCGCGTCGAGGAATTTGCAGTCTGATCGTGGGTGATTTGCTCACAATCTGCGCATTGATGTTGCAGTCTCTGATTATGCTGGTGGCGTTGGTCTCATTCAGACCGGAGCCGGTTGACCTCTTCATCATCACTTTCTGATGACGATTCGAGGTCCTCGTGGTTGGTTGCCGTTGTATGTCCCTCTAGGCAAGGTGAGGTTTCGCCGGTGAGTTGGCGGAGCGGGGCGTTGGTGCGGTGCATTCGGGCAGCTGACTTCCTGGTTGCTTCTGCTGCAGTAGCATCAGCGATGGTATCTGCAAGGCTGATGTCACCTTGGTGCATCTAGTTCCAGAACTATTCGGTCTCTTAGAGCTACTTCGAGGTCAGCAAACCCGCAGAGGCCTCCCAGGTTCCGGAGATCCATGATGAAATCTGCAACGCTTTCTCCTTTCCGCTGGTCTCTCTGGTAAAATTCATGTCTTCGGACAAGCATTGGTATGGTAGGTGCATAGTGGGCCCATAGGAGGGGCGCGAGGACGTCCCAGTCCATGGATTTCACCTCAGCCGGTTTCGCCAGTGCCTTAGCCATCTTAAAAATGGCAGGTCACAGTGGGTCAGGAATACTGCTCGCTTTTTTCCCGTAGTGGCATCCTTCAAGTTGTTGGTCTCCAGAAACATCTGGAACTGGTCCATGTACCATGTATCTTCTTGTGCCGGGTCAAATGTAGCGGGTGGTATGGCGCCGCCGGACATGGTTTCTGCCGTCGATGTGCCTTCAGCCACGTGCTCTGTTTGGTGCTCTGTAGTGTTCAGTCAGCTCTGATGTCTCCGCATCCCATCCTTGTTGCCAGTGTTAAGTTCTGAGCATGGGCTCAAGGAACGGAGACGAGACGGTGAACAGCGAACTTCAACTCTTTATTAATCATTCTGAACAGAGCAAAAATCTAGGGCAGCAACAGCCTTTTTATAGGCAAGCTGCTGATCTAGTAACCAATGAGAAATGTGGAGTTTTTAACCCCTTTAACCAATGAGAGTGGCTCGTTAACAGCCAATCAGATTCTCCTGAATGGACCAATCCGATATCGCTATTGTCGGCCAATCAGAAGTGCAGGATTAGAACCCTGCTATTTCTAAAGGTTTGATAAAACTTTATTTAAGCGTTTTATTAGTTCATAACAATGAGAACTATCCACCAAACCTGATAGCAGAAGTAACTGTGACTATTACTGTTCAAGCACATTCTCATTATTGGCGAGAGACAGGGAAGTAACAACATGTTCTTTCTTTCAGCCTTCCATATGTCCCATGGTTATTTGAACAACCCTTAACTTGTGTATGTTCAAAATTCAGTAATTACAAGAATCAAACTTTTACAGGATGTGCAAAATCTTCTATCTATGGTTAAAACAGCTGAGGGTAATGTGATGGTGCTTTGCAATCTATACCAGCTGTCTTTGGATTTTCTGTTTGCCAATCAACCGTGTGTTATTTGAAGTCACTATTCTTCCTCCACTGTTTCCAGTTCTTTTAGAACAATTTGGCAAACTTACTTTCAAGCTTTATATATAAGTGAGAGTTACACAATGCTAAGATTAATCTAGGGGAAACCTCGATTGTCTAATTTTAGCTGTTGAAATGCACACAGCAATTAAACAATTAAATCTTCCAAGCAGCCCCAGGTCTGGATTTAAATCCACCTGAACTGATAGGAAATCTTCCAACATATGGGCTCCAGGATAGGTGTCACATTTTACTTACATCAATAATACAGCTTCCATCCTAGAGCCTGGAGCACAGCCATAAATATTCCTATTTGGAATAAGAAAGAGAAAGAGAATCCTGCCAATTATTGGCAACTGAGTTTGCTTAGAATAATTAGTAAGATCTATGCTTTATTGGAGGTCACTGGTCTGGCAGAAGAAAACCTTCAAGCAGAAGAAGAGGCAGGCAGCATTGTGCTAAATTAAGGCTGAATATTCTCCAATTTAAATGAAAAATATACATAGTCATCCAAATCACTCCTTTTGCCTTGTTTGTAGCTTTCAAGAAGGCAACTCTTTGGAAGAAACTAAAAGCATCTACATTGATAAATGATCATACTATTAAATGCACTTCATAAGAACCCCAGTTTGAGTGTGAGATGCATTGTAGCCAAGCATCTTTCACATTTGATGCCAATAGGCGTGTTTTTTGGCCTCCACACTTTCATTACTACAATAATGTGATAGTAGATGCATTAAGCAAGAAAGAGTCTCTTCCAGAACTGGCTAAACTCTAGTGTTGTACATGGACAATACTGTCTTATCATCGTAGGCTCTGATAGGTCTTAGAAGTACTGGAAACTTTGGCCCAGAAACACTACCAGATTAACTATTAATCTATTTATTTATTTTTAAAATAATAAAAGAAAAAGAAAAAGGATCAAAACACAAAGATAATTATTACAATGTAAATGCAGACATTCTTAAATGTGCTTTAAACTGCTTTAAAAATGAAAAAAACACACACGAAATAATAAGAAAAACAAGAAAATGAAACTGTTATTAAAATAACAGTTAAAATTCTCTACATACTAGATATTGTAGATATTATTCAATGTAGATATTATTCAAATACATATATATTTATTTCTGGTACAGTTATAGAACTTTCATTCTTTTTTAACCTGCTGTACTTCATATAAATAAATTCCATGTATCATTATACTTGCCCATACAAAATCTATGCCTACAGGCTACCTGCCCATAGGGGATAAGATCTTCAATTCAATTGAGCAAATATGACCATACATTTATCTTTCTAATATTGCAGTATCAATCTTTTGTCCACAGTAAGGACACAAAGAACCCATTTATGTTGTCCAGTTGTCATACAGTATGCCATGCAATAGGTATATATTTCAAGAGAACATTATCTTCTGGAAATTGTAGGTGTTGTCATACAATCATATTTATATAGTTCACTATTTTCTCTCAAAATTTAGTAAGTATATGACATTGTAAAAGCATGTATTTTAAAGAAACACATTTATTACATCTTCAATAAAATGCTGTCTTAGATACTTCTCTATACAGATGTACTGGAGTCCGACAGAATGTCTGTATTATTTTTGTTGCATATTTTAATGTTCATTGATATTCTTGCTATAGAAGTTAAGACGTTCTTCTATTGTTTTGACATATGCTCTTCTATGGAATTTCGCTAAATCCAGATGTCAAATACTGGACAGTTAAATACTGGACATTTCAGGTAGCATAATGTATTGCTAATGCTGTTCTACATTTTGTAGCAATCAAAACAGGACTAGCTATGTGCATTTAGACATTGACTGAAAGCTTTCTTTAAATCCAAGATTTGGTACAAGTTATCTTATCAAATATTTGAAAACTCTCAAAAATGACTAATTGAATAAATTATACTTCTCCAGTGAGATGCTTATATATCTCGGACAAATTCAGGCAATACAATTATAAACAAAATATACCAAGATGTCACTTAGAGGTCAATTGAAGCATAAGATATTTCATATTAAACTAGTATTATATTTGCCTTTAAACTCTTACTATTTGTTTTTTAACCATCAGCAACATTGGAAAGTAAATATTGCAAAATCCACTATACTGAAGTACTTTGTTGTTACAAAATGGGAGTATCAAATCATGGAATGATATCTTTCTTAAATGCAATTAGAGTGCAGTGAATTAGTTATTAACACCTCTTCTTATTCCATTTCTAGGCCAGACAGAAGAATTGTATATATAGCTTCTTTGGGCAATTAAACTACTTAAGTTTTGTTTCTGTAAACCACTTAGTTGAGGAGGATTTAACAAACAAACAATAAATAAATAAATATTCCAAGATAACTCTGGCTGTTATAGAATGGGCATGAGTAGCCTGTATAATTTGGTTTACTTGCTGTTCCTCCCTCCCTCCCTATTTTTCTGGGTCAGAACCCGCAATAAAGTTTGACTGACTGAAGTTGAAATGAAAATAGCTTCTATAAAGATCACAACCTTTTCACTGCTATTGGTCTTCAAAAATTACATGTTCTGCTGTTTAAATATCAGTGATTGATATGAGGAGAAAGAGTTAAGGTTAGGATGAACGTTAGAAAACAGAGTCTATATTATGAGAAAATTATTTTATTGTTTTCTCCCTCCTAACACAAACTCTCACCCTATTTTTTCTTATGTTATTTATCTCCCAGTGATTCAATGTTTCTTGTTAGATCTGGAGCGTAGGCGCAAGGAACGGAGACGAGACATCGAATAGTGACTCCAACTCTTTATTAGTGACTTCAGAACAGAGCAGAGCTACTGGGCATCAGCAGCTCCTTTTATAGAGCTGGCTACTGTCACAATAACCAATGGTTTGAGTTTGCCGTGCTAGTAGCGGCAAACCAACGGCGACCCGCTGTCAGCCAATTAGATTAGCCAGAATCGGCCAATCACAATCCACTGTTCGCGGGCCAATCAGAAGTGCAGGATTACGAGCCTGCTGTGGAAACAAAACTATTAGAATTTTAACTAAAGCATTTGCTTAATTCGTAACACCCCTCCCCTAGGTTCCGTCTGAGGGGTGGAGTGATGTATTCTCGCAGGTAGTTAGGTTGTTTCACCTGTCTACCTGATCTGCATTGCTCCACCAGTCCTTGCCCTGACTCTGGTCTCGGTGGGCTGCTTGCTGCGCTTGTTGGCAAAGATGTTCCGCCCTCTCCGTTGGGTGACTTGGGGTTGTCATCTCTGCTTCTGTTAAGGCTGTCCTCCGGATCCCTTGGATTTGCTGCTGTCGCAGTGCTGCTCTGTGGTGAGGCAATCGTCTGGCCCGGCTCTCCTTCAGAAGGTGAATATCTCCAGGTTGGTTGTGCTGATTGCTGGTTTTCACGTACTGGGTCGTATGCTAATTCTTCTCTGATCCCCTCGATTTCCCTTCCCCCCCAGGTTTGAGGTTCGGGGTTTGTGATGGCGGTAGATGCCAGCCTGGAGCACAGTTGATCGATGTGTCGCTTCCACATTTTTCCATCAGCAGTTTGTAAACAGTAGGAACATGGACCCGTAAGTTGAGTTATGGTAGTGGGGACCCACAATGGGTCACCGGAAAAGTTTTTTGTGAAGACTGGGTAGCCTACCTTGAAGGTGCGATACCTGCAGCTGGACCCCACGGGCTTTTCAGGTGTGTAGGAGGGTGCAAGCGGTCAAGATGTGAGTGAAGTCTCCGGCCCATCAGAAGTTCGGCCGGGGTTCTGTTTGTAGTGCTGTTTGGGGTAATATGTTGGAGGAGAAGCATCCGGGTCACCTTGTCGTCAATGTCCCCTTGCTCCATCTTTTGTAAAGTTTTCTTTACGAATTGGACCATTCGCTCAGCCCTGCCATTGGCCAAAGGGTGAGCTGGCGATGTCAATGCATGGCATATCCCCCGCTCTGCCAGGTACTGTTCGAATGCCAGAGCGGTGAATTGGGGGCCATTATACAAAACTAGGACATCTGGCAACCCATGCGTAGCAAATAGTTTATTTAGTTTTTTAGCGATGGCTTCTGTGGTGGTGCTCTTCATTTTGAGGACCTCCAGCCAGTTGGAGTAGGCATCTACTACTTTAAGAAATGTGTGTCCCTTGGTAGGTCCCGCAAAATCGATGTGGATACGGGACCAGGGACCTTGGGGTGCTTCCCATTCAGTTGGTGGTGCTTTTGGTGGAGATGAACGGGTGTCCTGACACTTGCTGCAAGTGGCCACCCAGGTTTCTATTCACTTATCTATACCTGGCCACCAAGCGTAGCTTCTTGCTAATGCCTTCATTCACACGATGCCTGGATGGCCATCGTGCAATAGTTTTAGGACTTTATGCTGTAATCTCTCTGGGATGATGACTCTGTCTCCCCACAAGACGCATCCCTTTTGGGAAAAAAGTTCTGTTTGCCGGTTTTTGAACGGCTTGAAGGTGTCATTTGGTTCATTGTCAGGCCAACCTCTTTCTACCCAGCTGAGGACCCGTGCCAAACAAGGATCCTTCCTTGTTTCTGAGGCGATGTCTTGTGCAGTCAGCAGTGGTGAAGGAAGAGTTTCAATTTGTAGTGTAGCGAGGGTTGGAGCTGGGCCGTCTATGACTTCTGGTAACGGAGAACGGCTCAAAGCGTCAGCATGGGGAATGGCTTTCCCTGGGCGGTGTAGCAGTTGGTAATCGTATGCGGCTAGAAACTCTGACCAACGTGTCATTCTCGGTGATAAGATGTGGGGAGTTGGTTTGTCTCCCAATAAAATGCCAAGTAATGGCTTGTGGTCAGTAATTATGGAGAAAGATCTTCCATATACATACTGATGAAATCGTTTACTCGCAGACACAATAGCGAAAGCCTCTTTATCAAGTTGGCTATAGTTTCTCTCAGTTTTAGATAAAGTTCTTGAAAAGAACACAATGGGTGCCTCAGTACCGTTTAGTAGGACGTGGCTCAGGATGGCTCCTACTCCAAATGGTGAAGCATCGCAGGTGACAGTTAAAGGCAAAGTCTCGTTATATTGAATCAATACAGCATCTGAAGTTAACAAGTCCTTTACTTGCTGAAAAGCTCGCTCTTCGCAATGTCCCCAGACCCAGGAAGCCTTCTTATCCAGGAGCCTATGCAGGGGTTCAGCAACAGTCTCCTTCTGAGGCAAGAAGATGTTATAAAAGTTAATGAGTCCCAGGAAGGCTTGGAGGTCTATTTTATTCCTAGGTCTTGGGGCGTTTTTTCTTGCAGTGAGTTTTTTCTCCTTAGGGTGAATTCCCTGTTTGTCAAGAAGGTACCCAAGGAATTCAACCCTCTCAGTACAAAGTTGGCACTTGTCTTTCTTGACCTTCAGGCCAGCGTCTTTAAATTTCTGGAGGACCATTCTGAGTCATTTTTCTAGCAGGGTTCTGTTGGGGGCAGCTATTAAGACATCATCGAAGTATGGCACAACCCCTTTTATGCCTTGAAGCAATCTTTCCCTCAGACTTTGGAAGATGCCAGGTGCTACACTCACTCTGAATTGGAGTCTATTACACTTGAATGCACCTCTATCCGTGACTATAGTTTGGGCCTCTGCAGTCTCTGCATCTACGGGCAACTGCTGGTACGCCTGAGCTAGGTCCAATTTTGCAAATATTTTCCCACCTCCCAGGGAATGAAGAAGATGTTGGACCACAGGTACAGGGTAAGTGCTCTGCTGAAGCGCGTGATTTAGGGTGGCCCGGTAATCCCCACAAATTCTTAAGGATCCATCAGGTTTTATGGGGTTTACAATTGGAGTCTCCCACCAGGTGTGATCGATCAGTTCCAACACACCCTGGGCTATTAATTTGTCCAATTGTTCATCAATCTTTGGCTTGAGTGCAAATGGCATTCGACGAGGCTTAAAGTGAATGGGCGCAATGTCAGGGCTGAGATTAAACGATATGGGGGATCCCTTGTACTTGCCTAGTTTCTCAGTGAAAACATCCTGGAATTCCTGGACGAGGGCCTCTTCCCAGTCATCACTTCCAGTTTGGTTGATGCCTGCTAGTTCAATTCCTAGTGGCGCAAACCATTGCAAACCCAGCAAACTGGGCCGATCTCGATCGACGATGGTAAGAGGTAGGGTTGCGGTGTGGTCTTTGAAGGATACTCGGATGTGGCTGGAACCAGCAACTGGAATTCTGTTTCCTTGGTAGTCTTTTAGTATGATTTTTTGAGTGCTGAGGTCCTGGCGATGAATGTCAGGGATCAGCTGTTTTAAGGTTTTCCAGGAGACCATTGATAGGGAAGACCCAGAGTCGACTTCCATAACACATGATTGATTCTCAATGGTGACCTTCACTCGGATTTTCCTCGCGTCAAGGGAGGACGTGTGGCCGATGGTGATGGTTTGATGGGCCTCTTCTCATCTGGTTGAATTGGCGGGTGCTCGATTTCTGTAGTATTGGTTCCATTGGTTGTTTAGGTGGTCCCGATTTATTGGTGGAGTGCCTGTTGTATGCCGGAAGTTGTTTTCTCTTCAGATTGGGCTGGACCCTCGCCTGCTTCTGCAGACCTTTGCAATGTGTTCCCTCTTTCCACAGGAACGGCAGAATGCATCTAGGAACTTGCAGTCTGATCGCGGGTGGTTTCCCCCACATCCAGCACATTGACTCGAAGGCTTATGATTTCGCTGGTCTCGCTGGTCCCATTCTGATCTGAGTCTGTTGACCTCCTTTTCCTCGCTTTCTGATGAGGATTCGAGGTCTTCATGTTGGGTGGTCGTTGTATGCGGTGCGTTCGCTCGGCACATTCAAGCAGCTGACTTCCTGGTTGCTTCTGCTGCAGTAGCATCGGCGATGACATCTGTGAGGCCGATGTCTTCCTTCGCCATAATCTTGTTCTGGGTCATGGGGTCTTTTAGGCCCAGAACAATTCAATCTCTCATGGCTTCCTCGAGGTTTGCGAAGCCACAGAGTCCCCCTAGGTTTCTAAGGTCAGTGATGAAGTCTCTAACATTTTCGCCATCCTGCTGGTCCCTCTGGTAAAACTTGTGTCTCCTGATGAGTGTTGGCACTGCGGGTCCATAATGAGCCCATAGGATTGGGGTGAGGTTGTCTCAGTCCATTGTTTTGACTTCTGCTGGTTTCGCAAGTGCTTTTGCCATTTTAAAAATGGCGGGCCTGCAATGGGTCAGAAATACAGCTCGTTTCTTGCCAGGTGTAGCATCTTTCAAATTGTTGGTCTACAGGAACATTTGGAACCTGTCCATATACGAGTCCTGGTCTTCATTAGCTGGGTCAAATGGAGTGGGTGGTATAGCACTGCTGGTCATTCTGCTGCTTCTGGTGCGCTCTTAGCCACGTGCTCTGTTAACGTTCGGTGAGTGTTCAATCAGCTCTATCGTCTCTGCATCCCACCCTCATCGCCAGTGTTAGATCTGGAGCATGGGCGCAAGGAACGGAGACAAGACATTGAATAATGACTCCAACTCTTTATTAGTGACTTCAGAACAGAGCAGAGCTACTGGGCAGCAGCAGCTCCTTTTATAGAGCTGGCTGCTGTCACAATAACCAATGGTTTGAGTTTGCCGCGCTGGTAGCGGCCAATCAGCAGCAACCCGCTGTCAGCCAATCAGATTAGCCAGAATCGGCCAATCACAATCCGCTGTTCGTGGGCCAATCAGAAGTGCAGGATTACGAGCCTGCTGTGGAAACAAAACTATTAGGATTTTAACTGAAGCATTTGCTTAGTTCATAACATTTCTAACCTTCTATTTTCTATTTAGCAGTATGCTTTCTGGTCTTATATTATATTGCCATGGCAAAAGTTGTGGAAATACTCTCCTTTACATTTCTAAACTGTATATTAATCAAGAATTGGACTATAAATCTAGGAATCTATAATAATGACAATCTTTTGTTGTAAACACCTATTCACCTCACTGGATTTTTTTTTTAAAAAAACAAGAGCTTATAAAGCTTATCTTTCTTTTTCTATCTCTGCTAATACATACAATTATCAAATGCATACATGAAGAAAGCATATACACTTAAGAGCAGGGATCTCAAACCTTGGCAACTTTAAGACTTGTGGACTTCAACTCCCAGAATTCCACAAAGTTGGCTGAGGAATTCTGGGAGTTGAAACCCACAAGTCTTAAAGTTGCCAAGGTTAGAGGTTAAACTTTTCTCAGCCAACTTTGTGGAATTCTGGGAGTTGAAGTCCACAAGTCTTAAAGTTTAACCTGCTTAAGAGTGTTATATAACACTTAAAAGTGTTATATAATCTGCTACAACTGAATGATCTAACTCAATTATTTAAGACAAACTGTTTATTTTCCTGCTACATGTCTCAGTTTAGCCACAAGTACTATATAAATATTAAGTACATCATAATAGTGTAGTAGCCCATGACCAGTCCTTTTATAAAAAAAACTCTTCAGAACTAAAAATATGGTATTGATTGTGGATTGTTCAAAATATTACTTACAGAAATTAAACTTCACTTCTCATAGTGGGAAGGGAATATAACTTCCGTTTGATACCTCTTGTTTGAATTCAAACAGGATAGGGATAGCAAAGGATAGAGCAGATGGGCTGTGAATTTGTAGTGACAAAGTAAGGCCAGGTGTGCAGTGCACAAATTATCCCTCATTCATTATTAAAAACAGATTAAGAAGACGTCATAGAATTGGCAGGGACCTTGGAGGTGTTCTAATCCAGTCCCTGTTGAACTTTTACCCCAATGATTCCTAGACCAGTCTGCTTGCTGTATCAGGAGTTCCAAGTCTTTGGGGTGAAGCATTTTGGGATTAACGAAATATAGCTAAATTTCCATCAGTCACCACCTAGGCCCAAAACTACCTGTCAAGTGTGCATATCTCTCCAGAAAGGGGAACAAAGTTTTTCTCAAATTGTTTTGGTATATTGCTATTTCTGATAAAAAAATTTTTGCCCTTCATACTTTTGTAAACCAGTTGGCCAACTTTCCTAAAATACAGGGCATTGCTGACAAATTATGAAATATGTTGTTGAAGATGAATAAATGTATCAATCTTTGATGCTGTGAGTGTTCTTGTAGGATCCTGTAATGTTGCTTACAAAGGTAATTATGGGAAAACTGGTTTCCAAGGCTGTTTCAGAATTTTTATCTATCTATGTATATATATACCGGTATATGTTATTGTTCAGCAAATGTTTCAGAGTGGCTAGGGGCTTACAACACAGGTGGTATTCAGCAAGTTCTGACCAACTTCAAATCTTAACAAATAAATGCTCTGTCCTACATATTGACAAAAAATATATATCAGAAAATAAAATACAGGCTGAATAGTCAAGACCTTGTTGATGATCCAAACTCTGTCAAGGATCTTGGAGTACTCATCTCAAATGACCTAAGTGCTAGAGCCCACTGTAACTACATAGTCAAAAAGGTGTTAACCTAATCTTACGTAGCTTTTTCTCTGGTAATATTACATTAATAACTAGAGTATACAAAACATTTGCTAGACCAATACAGCTCATCAGTCTAGAAACCACATTATGTATCTGATATTAACACAGTTGAGAAAGTCCAGAAATATTTCACAAGAAGAGTTCTCCACTCCTCTACTCATTGCAGAATACCTTATGCCACCAGACTCGAAATTCTAGACCTAGAAAATCTTGAACTACACTGCCTTCAGTCCGATCTAAGTATAGTATATAAAATCATACATTACAATGTCCTACCTGTCAGTGAATACTTCAGCTTCAACCATAACAACACAAGAGCAAACAATAGATACAAACTCAAGGTTAATCACACCAAACTTGATTGCAGGAAATATGACTTGTACAGTAACTTTGAAAAGTCACTAAATGACTGTTCAGTCATTTGTAAGACAGGGACTATCTGTACAATCCCTGATTGGTCTAATAAATATTTCTTCACACTCAAAAAGAAAAAAAATGCTGGGCATAAAATGTGTCCTATCAAAGCATGTAGTAGAACAGTGATGGCTAACCATTTCATTATCATGTGTTGAAAGTGCATGTCTGTGCATGCACGCACATGCATGCCTGCACCCATAATGCAATGCATGCATGATCACCTGCTCCCTGAGCATGCACACACAATGACCCCCCCCATGCAAGCCCCGCACCTCTGCGCCTGCGTGGCAGATACCCAACAATCAGCTGGCTGGTGGGAGGCACAAATGCATGACCTGATCCGGCTCACCTGATGGCAGAGATGGCTCTGCATGCCACTTCTGGCATGCTTGCCATAGGTTCACCATCACAGTAGTAGAAGAAAGCTGATTTTTGAGACTATTCCTGATTTGGTAATTTAGTATATCTAGATTTAGTATATTTTCTCAACCAAGATAAGCCACAGAGGATATGCCTTCAGCAAGCTTGCTCTACTTGTTCTCAACTTGATCACTTCCCACTCTTCCAAGTATGTGCTTGCTCAGTGTTATACTAGCAACTGTATAACACTGGTCAGGTAATTGCAACTTAATCTTTCCAAAATCATATTTATATTATGTATGTACACATTGATTCCTATCAATGAGTGGATAATTTCATGCTGTCATATGACACCTTTGCTTCATGTGAGGTTAATAGAGTAGGAATGATAACAAGTGCATAGGTAGGAACTGAAGGATCAATATATGCCAAGTTCAGTTTCTTTTTCTTATTACAGTTGGCTGGAAAAATCTCTTGCCCATGAAATACCTGTTCTTCTGAGCAATTTGTATTCAGAAGAAGTTGGCATTTAACATTTGGAGAAAAGTTTAAACTTCTGAATGTTGTGAACAAGGAGGAGTGTTTTCATTAAATCTTGAAATGCTGCTGTTTTTCTTCATTAAAAATACTTTCAACTCCACAGATGCATCTCTGTGGAGCCAGCATAATGGATGAATAAATGCCAAAGCATGCCCCTCTGATTCTGGCAAGCAGTGCTTACCATATATCAAACTTATTCTCCGCTAAAATTTCAGATAGCAAATGGCAGATCTCTGAAGGGTTTTCCCTATGGATCAGCTAGCAGGAGACTCCTTGATTATATAGCAATCTGATCTGACTAGATGGCATTGAATCCTAGGATCTACAGTGAAAGGAAGCTTTCATAAATCTCCTGCTTCGTTTCCTCATTTCAAAGATATGCTGCTCTACTCTGGATTTAACAAAGCTGGAATCTTTGTTGTTCCCACATATCTAAAAAATGGAGTTACTAATGCAGCTAGCAACATTTTGCAACATTTTCTTCCCATGTGTACTTCAAGAGAATGTTCTAGTAAAGTCTGTAAAATGTGTTATTAATCAAGAAAAGGGCCAGCATTTCTACGTAGGTTATAAAAATATAAGCATCTGGCATTTTAATATATTGCACTTAATGGCACCATCTAATAATTTTGTGCAGTTAGTTATGGCTTTTAAATTTAGCATAGTAATTGTTTTAAGGGTGATATGGAAGTTTTAATATAAAGCGTTCATCCCCAACACAGTGACCTTTACTTGGGATGGGTTTGATCTGTAATCTTTCTGTTTGGAAAAGTGTGTTCTCAGAATGAATTACTTAGGCATATGAAAGTTGGCAATTTTAAAAATCAGTTTTACTGTACATTCCTTATATCATGGAAATTGAAATGTGCTTATAACTGAAGAAACGAGCTACCTTAAAAAGAAAGAAAGAACATCCAAGCCTGTTCTTTTACTTCATTGACAGCCATGATTTTCTATATTGAATTGTTCAAGAAGAATTATTTTTAGCATTAAGGAACAAATAGTATTTATTTCTTTTTTAAATTTTTCAGTTCTGCCTTTATTTCTGCAATGTACAGAATTTTGTTACATTAACAACTGAAGAATTGGTTAACTAATGGCTAAAGAAAATTATCCATCTGAGAATATATTTTAACTGATGGTGATATCCAGAGGGATTTTCCCCCTATTGTTGTCTTCAGAAACTGATTTAAAACTTCAGAACTTGAAATGTGTAGGAGATTGTACTGGTGGGCTGTGGTCTACTTGCATGACATCGATACTCTTCACAATGTCTCTTCCCTTTCTCATCTTGGGATTTTCACTGCAAAGATCTGAAGAAAACTTTAAATATTCTTGGAAGCTTGTCATCAGCTGAAAACCCAGATATTAGAGGGTTATGCAGTGGTGTGTAGTAAATATTTACAAACTTACTTTGCTGGCTGCAGCACAGCTGATTGGCATGCTATGTGCAATGATTCGGCTCCTCTCTCAACCAGCTCACAAAATTTCAGAAAATTTTATAATCAGTTCTTGCTAGCCAGTACAAGCTGGCTTCAGGATGCCACTGATTATCTGTCTCTATAATGTTTTTGAGAAGGCTCATCTGAACTGAAGTCAATGTTTTGAGGCAGAAGCTAAATAACCCAGTTATGGAACAGAGCAAGGATTTATACTTTCCCACCATCTTTGATTTTATGGTGCAATCAAACTTAAACATTTACTTGAAAGAACTAGATGTGGTTGTATAATATTCTTGGGCATGTCCACAGGCTTCAAATCATTTTTTGTGTAATGGAGCTTAGTTATGTATTTCTGTGACACAGCTGTAAGTCAAAGGTGGAACTCAGCTATGATTGTAGGCTAAGCTCTCTCAGGCTTTATATAGTTTAAAGAAAACTAGTCACTCTCAAATTCTGGAAAAAAAATTATAGACTCTCTACACATCATAAATTTTTCTCTTTGTATTGCATCTATAATCTGTACAAATGATATTAAGTGAACAATGGACACCAAAAGATGGCTCATTTTTAATTTAGTATATTCTTACTGTTAGGCATAACATTGTTTACCCTAACTGGTTTAGGTAAAATAATAAATATGTTATCATGGTTTATAAGTTAAAGTGTCTGCAACTTTAAATATAGGAATGTAATTAAGGGAGTGGTTGTGAAAGCACCATAAAAGAAGCAAGGAATGTCAGCTTGCTCTCTCTGGCTTTGATGATCCCTAATTACTGGATGAAGACTGCGTTTTTCCTTACTCGAACGGGAGAGACAAAGGACTGATTTGTAAGTGAACTGACATTGGATATTCTACACGGACTTTGCTAATTGAATATCCTTGAATGGACTGACTAAAATGATACATGACTAATGGACTGTTATTTTGACTATGCTATAAACTCTAAATGGAATAAACTATATTTTTGATAGCACAAGCGTATTTGTTATTTTTACTGTATGTTAACAAACATACAAACTTATCTCACACATTTATCTGTATGCCTATCTGACTAATGCTGCACATTCTGTTTGGCTTGTCTCCTTAACCCTGGTTGGGGAACCCAGGCTTAACATTGGTTATGGGCCCAGAGGCTGCAAAGTCAGTTTAACTAGGATAAAACAGATTTATGTAAAAAGTGAGAGTTTGTGTGGTTAAACGTTACAGTAAACAGACAGCTGTGTTTTATTAATTATAGTTTTATATCCATATAAGAAAACATGGCACAAGTCAATCTACAAAGTTTGTCCCTTATATCCAAGTTGGATGGAACAAACTATGTATCATGGTCTATGAAATGTAGTCTACTTCTACGAAAAGAAGGTCTGTGGAACATAATTGAAAACCCACCAAACGTAGAGGAATGGGATCCAGAGATAGAGGAAGATAGACAAAAGATAAAAGACTTTATGCAGAAAAATGAACATGCTATTTGCATAATAGGACTAACACTGTCTGACCAGCAACTTGTTCATATCCATGGAGAGAAAACGGCTGTTGGGTGTTGGCAGAAGCTGAAGAGGATTTATGTCCGAGATAACGTTGGTGCTCACATAAATCTAACACGGAAGCTTTTCAAGACACATCTCCAGACGAATGGTGATATGCTGAGTCATTTGAATTCTATAAAAAGCATTTTTCAAGAACTGCACAAGAAAGAGCTTATTTTCTCTGAACTACACCAAGTCTACATAATTCTATCTTCACTAGACGTAAATTATGATAACTACGTCACTTCCCTTGAAATTTTGCCTCAGGAAAGTTTAACTTTAACTGATATAACTGGCAGATTGATTGAAGAGGCAAGAAGAAGACTTGAAAGAGATCAGTTAAGGAGGGAGCAACCTCAAAAAGAAGATAATGAATCTCCTACTGCATACGCAATTAAAAAGTGTTTTAATTATGGAGGAAGAGGACATTTGGCAAGATTTTGTAAAAAAGCAAAGCGCCAGAACGCTGGCCAGAATACTAAAAGTCATCAAAAGATAAATAAAAATTTAGAGTTAGCCATGTATATAAACGGAGCTGTAAAAAATAATTTATGGGTGGTTGACAGTGGAGCATCCCACTGTATAACAAATGATAACAAAAATTTTATTAAAATGTCCCAGAGTACACAGCAGATATCATTAGCCAATGGCTGGAAACTGAAAGCTAAAGGTCAAGGTATAGCATATTGTTCTTTTATAAAAGAGAATGTAAAAATGTTATATGTACCACAACTTAAGTTTAATTTAATTTCAGTTAGAATTTTGGTTAAACTAGGATATGTAGTTACCTTTAAAGGAGATAACTGCATAATTGAAAAAGAAGATAAGAAAATTACTGCATCTTTAAGAGGTGAATTATATGTGTTAAATGATAATGGTTTAAAGGTGGCTAACACGGTTTATAATAATAAGAAACCTCATGATGAATGTAATCACTTGTTACACCGACGGCTAGGGCATTTAAATTTTAAAATGCTTAAGAGAACTGTTCAATTATCTAAAAGAATAAGTTTGAAACCTTGTAATAAGTATTTGCAATGTTCTATTTGTAATCAAAGCAAAAGCAGGGTCATACCGGCTAATAGAGTTGATGGATTTACTACCAAAGAGCCTTTAGAAGTAGTATTTGCTGATTTAATAGATCTGAAAAAACCAAGTGTAGGAGGGTACATATTAAGTATAATGGACCACTATTCTAGATATGGGTTTTGCTATTTAATGAAGAGCAAAACTGAAACGTATCTAAATATCTTTAATTGGATAAAATTTGCAGAAAGGAAAACTAAAAAGAAATTAGTAACTCTTATAACAGATAATGGTGCGGAATTTACAAATAATAAATTCCAGAATAGACTTAAGATGTTAGGTATTCAACATAAAAAGTCTGCACCATATAGGCCACAACATAATGCCTTTATAGAGAGACAAGGCCAAACACTACAGTCAATGGCACGTACTATGTTGTTTGATTCAGGATTACCTGACAATTTGTGGGGAGAAGCAATAATGTGTGGTTATCATATATTAAATAATGTTGTTAATTCAACAACAGGTGAATTACCATTCACACTGTGGCATGGTACAAAACCTGATTTAAATTACATGCACACATTTGGAGCACCAGCATGGGTACATATCCCTTCACAACTCAGACACAAAGGACAGCACAGAGCTAAAAGATTATTTTTTGTAGGATATGAATCTAATCATAGATCTTATAGATTCTGGGAACCAGGTACATCTAGAGTTTACACCAGTGCTAGTGCTAAATTCCTAGAACGTGTAGGATAGAATAGATTAGAGCAAGATTTAAATAACGAAGTAATTATTGAACCCTACAAAAGGCAGAAAGAACAGACAAGTTATAAGAAGAGTCCAATTAAAGAAGAAGTCCATGAAGAGCAAATAGGACCAGAACAAGAGGAAACAGTTGATCAGGAAGAGTTAGATAATCAAGAAGAGTTAATAAATGAAAGTCCACCTGTAAGTCCTGTAATACCTAGACGTACTACACGTATAACTAGACTACCTGATAGGTATCAAGCAAGTATAGTTTGCCCAGTAACTAAAGTTCCAACTAGTATAGATGAACTTAAGATGTATCCTGCTAAGGATCAGGAGAATTGGCAAAAGGCAATGGAAAAAGAACTAAATTCATTAAAGGTAATGAAAATATATGAAGATGCCAAATTACCTCCAGGAGAAAAATCCATTGGGTGCAAATGGATATTTAAAGTAAAAACTGGAAATGATGGGACTGTTACCCATAAAGCTAGGTTGGTAGCTCAAGGATTTAATCAAACTGCATCTGATTATGAAGAAGTTTTCACACCAAGTCTTAAGGCAACATCTTTGAGAGCAGCATTAGTGTGGGCAGCTAAGAAAAACTATATCATTAATCATTTAGATGTAGAAACTGCTTATCTACATGCACCTTTGCAGCACACTATATATTTGAAAAAGCCAATGATTACAAAAGACAATAAAGTAAATAGTAATGATTGTTGGAAACTCAAAAAGAGTCTTTACGGGTTGAAACAATCTGGCTTTGAGTGGAACCAATATATTGTGAAAGAGTTAAACAATATAGGATTTAAACCTGGTTTAGCAGATCCATGTGTGTTTAAAAGAGAAAATAATGGAACGGTGTCATTATTGTTATTATCATATATAAGCAATTGGTCAAGGCCAGATATAGCTTATAGTGTTAATCAGCTGGCACGTTTTAATTCGGATCCACATCAATGTCATTGGCAATCATTAAAGAGAATTTTAAGATATCTTAAAGGAACAATGAACCATGCATTGTATATAGAACCAAAGGTTGATTTGAGTCTTAGTGTCTATGCAGATGCAAGTTTTGCAACTGACATAAACACTAGAAAATCAACATCTGGGATGGCTATATTATTTGGTAAGACACTAATAGGGTGGAGGTCAATCAGACAACAGCATATCAGCTTGTCCACGATGGAAGCAGAATTTTCATGTTTGTCATTACTATGAACTGACTTAATTTTGTACAAACAGTTATTATTAGACATGGGTGTAACTGTTAAAGATTCTATTATTGTGTATGAGGACAACCAAGCAGCCATAAAGTTAGCTACTAGTATTGCTGTAAAAACTAGATCAAAGCATACTGATTTAAGATACTTAAAAGATAGAGAATCTGTAAAGAATGGGCTAATTAAATTGGAATACTGCATGATAGAAGAAAACATTGCAGATCAATTTACAAAAGCTCAAGGAGTAATTAAGTTTAAAGAGAGTTGTAACAAATATGATTTAAAGATGTAAATAGTTATAATATTATTATATTTACCTAAAAGGGGAGAATGTTAGGGATAACATTGTTTACCCTAACTGGTTTAGGTAAAATAATAAATATGTTATCATGGTTTGTAAGTTAAAGTGTCTGCAACTTTAACTGTAGGAGTGTAATTAAGGGAGTGGTTGTGAAAGCACCATAAAAGAAGCAAGGAACGTCAGCTTGCTCTCTCTGGCTTTGATGATCCCTAATTACTGGATAAAGACTGCATTTTTCCTTACTCGAACGGGAGAGACAAAGGACTGATTTGTAAGTGAACTGACATTGGATATTCTACACGGACTTTGCTAATTGAATATCCTTGAATGGACTGACTAAAACAATACTTGACTAATGGACTGTTATTTTGACTATGCTATAAACTCTAAATGGAATAAACTATATTTTTGATAGCACAAGCGTATCTGTTATTTTTACTGTATGTTAACAAACATACAAACTTATCTCACACATTTATCTGTATGCCTATCTGCACATTCTGCACATTCTGCACATAACGCTGCACATTCTGTTTAGCTTGTCTCCTTAACCCTGGTTGGGGAACCCAGGCTTAACACTTACCATTAGTAGTATTTTTTAGTATTTAAGATAATATTAGTTATGATTCTCTTTTCTTATTCATTTATTCCCTTTTGATGATATCCAACTTCAACCAACTCTGAAGAACTAATTTAATTCTTTCTTAATCCAGGAAGATTGTATTCTAAAATGAAGTATTTGTGCTTTCTTGTCTGCTATTCCATATTTTGTTCTGAACCTTTTCATTTTTAAGATATTGTTGGCTTTTGGGAAAGTTTTGATTGAATCCTTCAGTGATGAGTTTCAATATTCAATATCTTGATTATGTGTCTGAATTATTGAACAGTTGGCAACTCTAAATCTCGACCAACAAATGCTTTGTCCTACACATTGGTTAAAAAAAATCAATACACCAAATATAAGCTAGGTGGATATGACCTCGTTGATGACCCTCATTCCGTCAAAGACCTTGGAGTTCTTATATCGAATGACCTAAGCGGCAGAGCTCACTGGAACAACATTGCAAAAAAGGCTTTAAGAGTTGTAAATCTGCTCTTGCGAAGCTTGTCCTCTGGTAATACTGATTTGCAAACTAGGGCATATATAACCTTTGCTTAACCAATACTTGAATACAGCTCCATTGTCTGGAATCTGTACTGGATATCAGACATTAATACAATTCAGTGAGTCCAGAAGTATTTTACAAAAAGAGTGCTAAACTCCTCTGTTCTCAACAGAATATCCTACGCCACCAGACTTGAGATTCTAGGCTTAGACAACCTTGAACTACACCGGTTAAGATTGGACTTAAGCATAGTACAGAAAATCATATGTTACAATGTCTTACCAGTTAATTAATATTTCAGCTTTAACCACAACAACACAAGAGCACACAACAGGTAAAAACTAAATGTAAACCACTCCAAACTTGATTGCAAGAAGTATGATTTCAGCAACAGAATGATCAATGTCTGGAACTCACTATCTGATTTTGTTATCACATGCTCAAACCCCCACTCTTTTACCCTCAAACTAACCTCTTTCAACCTCACCCCATTCCTAAGAGGTCTGTATGGGGCATCCATAAGCGCACAATCATGCCTACCTCCCCTGTCCTATTGTCCCCAACTATTAGTTCCTATTTCATTTATTTAAACTTATGTTTATTCTTATTTCTGTTATACTGTAAGCGTTTGACAAAATAAGTAAATAAATATTTTTAAGAATCCCAGGTGAGATTTTAAAATATTGCATATGTTTCCTATAGAGTTTTGATCTTTTTTCCCCCTTTCCTGCAATGATTCTTGAATGTTTTGCTGATATTTCTGCTCTGCATTTATTCATATAACAAGCAGCTGTAGAATTTAAATGAAAAAAAAATCTATTCCTTCATGGACTTTGAAAATATGTAATATTTTTTGTTAAAATTAGATCCTGTAATCTGTGTGAGTTAAATGTCATTAGCACATTCCACCTGTTGCAGTCCAAAGACTGACCAGTTACACAGAAATCTTAATTAAGGAGCAATCACTAGAATATGAAGTCATTCTACATGAACAGATCAAAAATTTGTACTTAAAACTTCAAAAATAATTTCTAAGAGACTGACTAAATTAGCTTTTTATTCTCCCCAAACATCAGCTGTACATATCCTGTAAGTGCTAATACTTGCTTTATAAATCTTTCTTGAAAAGATTCTTTCCTTATAGTAAATTGGATGTAATGCTTATCTTTCAAGGTCTCACAATATTAGGATGACTTTCTTCAGCTTCTTACATTGCCAAATTTCTTTCCTTATTTCTTTTTCTTTAGCCTTGAGGCTTCCTAGTAAATGTGCCAGAGGTTCAACCATATAAGGCAAGTGTCTCAGAGGATCCAGATGAAGAATGTCTCTCCCATAAATAATGTAGTGAAATGTAATTTACAGAACCCATATTGTATTGGTTATCTCCCAGGCCAAAAAGAGTTAAGTGATGGAGTTTTGGGACATTGGTGACAAATGAGCTACAGGATTCATTACTGATGGATGAGTAATCAGACCCAGCAGCTGCAGGACTACTGGGAAAAAAAGTTTCCTTACCCAATTCAAGTATACAAAGATTGAAAACTAGGAAATAATGATGTATTACTACAAATCAAGTCTATCAAAAAGAAGATATCTGAAAAAAAAATGAATAAGTTCCTGGAAGGACAATATTCAAAATCAGAAATAAGGCAATAAAGACTAAAGAATTCACAAAAACAGAAATGGAAGTTCTACTCAGGGCAAAGAAACCAAAACCTTCCTAGAAGTAACACAGACTTTAGAGGGAAACCAGGAGAAGTCAGCAATAGAGGAAGCCAACATAGCTATTGAACTGTTTACTTTTGCAACCAGGCACCCTCTTTTCTATGTTCTTCTTAGAAAGAACAAAGCCCTCTAAAAAATATAACAATTAAAAGAAAAAAATAACTGGATATATATAATGACACAAAAACAACAGAATAAAGTTGAATAGTTGAAGTTTGTTCCAAAGAAACAGCTAGCACAAGTATTAAGAGATGCCAATACTTTAATATCAAATATAAGCTTCAGCTTATCCCAGGTTTTTGGAAAGGACTCTATAGGTGATAAAAATGCCAAATCCAATCTAAACATCAGCCAATTATGCAACCAATAATATACTATATTTATATTTATGTTATTTTGATTGTCAGCCTTTAATTTTGTTCACTAATTTCACTTGCTAAGTTCCTTTTTAGAAACTCTATTCATGTGATAATGATTACAGTGATAATATTAATTAGGTCTGTCATCTCAAATGATAGGTCCTTCTTGATAACTGGCCACATAATTATAGGCTCTTGGCTAAAGTTTTTGGAAGATCCCCCATTCCCCTTTACAAATGAATATGAAATAGAGGGAAAGAGACAGCATCTTAACAATCTATCAGAATGAGTGTCAATGAATCCAAATCATGAAGTTTAGTCAGGAACAAAACTAATTATATTTATTATCTTCTAACACCCTGGCTTAGAGAACATGAAGTGCTTTTCTTCCAATATTTGTGATCCATTTGTGTCTGTTTGGATTGCTCTGAAATATACTAATAAATAATAAAGATGCTGATTTTTCCAGCTAAATTTCTAGGGATGTTAATTGCATTTTGCTCATCTCAGTTAGTCACTGCAGAAACAAGCCCATACTCATAATATCCAACAGCCTTTCTCCCTTCTTGCCACTTAATGGTTGAATTGTTTTACAGGAATGCAACATAGGATGATTTTCAACCTGGTCTTGAAGTGCTATCCAATATTAATTTATAGCTGCTATCAAGGTTCATACCTCGGACCACTACTTTGTGTTAGTCTGTTTTGCAGTGGAACACATAACACCAGACATGTCACTGGAAGGAAACTGTGGTCTCACTTATTTTGCCCATATCATGTGGGGGAATTCACTGGAGAAATTATGTTGGAATGAGTTAGCAGTAAAAGGACATCAAAGCTGACATCTGCCAGAGCATAGAAAAACTCAAAAAAATAGGGCAAGATTGGAAGATGTAGAGAGCTGGCTCATAGAATCACCAACAGTTGGACACAACTGAATGGACACATCATCATCATCATTGTCATTGTATCAGAGACCTGGATGTGTCAACTGACATGGCGGGGTGGGTGGGTAAGAATGATATGCAATCTTGGAGATGGTTGGTGGACTATAGACATTCCACTATGGCTAATTTTTTAAACTTTTAATTTTTAACTTTGTTTTTAATTATCTGTTTTTTTATTGTCATATGGTGTTTACTTGTAGGCCACCTAGCATTGCCTAGGTGAGATGGCAGTTTAGAAGATGGATAAATAAATTAAATATAGATTTACTGCTGCATTCTTTATTCTTCTTTTTGTGTGAGACTAATTATGAAAGGGTGGAGGATATTTTAGTTAACAATTTCATTGTCAGCCAAATAAAATACAAAGAGAACATGCAGAAACTAATAAAGGCAATATGGATATTCTATGTATTATAATTTATACTGATGTTTCCCAAACTCAGCAACCTAAAAACATGTTGACTTGTCCCAGAATTTCCCAGCCAGTATTAACCAAAGTTTTCCTTGCTGTCAAAATTGCTAAAACTGAGCAACATTTTTTACAGACATGATTTGAGACATGTTCACTTATTTTTTCCTCACATTTGTAGGGCAGTTTTGAAATTAGAGAATTGTCCATACCAATATTACTATCTAAATGTTTGTTACTAATAGAAACTGAAGTCTTTCATGTTCACAATGAGCATATAATTAAAATTTGTTAAGTTTTTATTTATCAGTTTGTGTCCCATCACAATTATTCAAAACTTCCAGCAGCATATACTAATAAATACAAAAATTAAACAAAAAACCCTTATAATATATTAAGCCATTCTAGAGCAATTCATCCATCAGACACCAAACCCTCCAGAAAAGCTGTTTTCAAATTTTTCCAAACAGCTAGAATGTTGGAAACAGGTAAAATTGTTCTAATTTTTGTCTCTGTTTAGCTTCACCAAGTGTGGCTACTTTCACAAATGTTGAAGCTTTATTGCTAAACAACAAACTATTAACTAATTGAATCCATATCACTCTTTATTGGCACAGGTTATTTTTTCAATTTCTGCCCTTTTATTATTGCACAATGGTCCTGCTGCACTGAAATGATG
Source organism: Hydrophis major (assembly GCA_033807585.1). Taxonomy (NCBI): domain Eukaryota; kingdom Metazoa; phylum Chordata; class Lepidosauria; order Squamata; family Elapidae; genus Hydrophis; species Hydrophis major. Next base: position 107,175,134 of record CM066343.1, read on the forward strand.
GTCCTAATCAAACTGGTGCTCCTTTTGTAAACAGGCTGTACTTGTATATATTATGGGTGAATATTCAAACAAAACTTATAACTTTTGATTTGTCCAAATATCTGAACTAATTCTTCACAATTTGAAAAGTATTCACTACTTTATAGAAGTAGAGTGCTAGAATCAATAGGATGCTTTCTATTAAATCATTACCAGTCTCTCTTAATGTGCTATATTCCTGGATGCCAAAAGTCTATAGTTAAGTTGAATTATCCTATAATACTAGAAAATATTCCATGTGGATCATAAACTTAATGATGAAAGAGATGTAGATATATGTTCATAATAGAAATTTAGAAGACAGTTAGTGCTCAACATTCTATAATGGAGTGAGAAATTTAATATACTTCTTCAGTTTTTCTGGCAAAAACACAAAGCAGGAAATACTTTCCAATCAAAAGCAGGTCCTCTCTATTAGCTAGTCAGCAAACCAGAATGTGTAAAAAAAATCTAAGCCATCAAAACCCTGGCAGACGCACTGTTGTTTATTCTTATCCAAAAGTTACATGCCAAGCTAGTTGTACCATCTGTTATCCAGAAATCAGCTAAGCAAAGACAGGTGGACAGCTGGTGCTGTCAGTTCTGAAATGCCACTTCAGCAGAGAAAGAGCATGACAGAGGAAAAGTGTGAGCCAAGCAGTGTGCAAAATATTTTTTTTAATGGTGAAACAAGGAAATTGTGCAAGTTTGATACCATTTCCAAGTTAGTTGGCTGTGCCATCCAATCAAAGTCTGAATAAGTTACACTGCCTATACTGCAAAGGCCACTATGCCTATAAAAACACAATTGAATATTTTATGTAGCATCTCAAGTAAATAATCCTAGGGTCTAAAGGAAACTCACTCTTCTGTTAAAACTGGTGTTTGAAAATCAGTGTATATACATAATGAAATTTTCAGCTGTAGAGGCAAGAGAAGGAATTCAGTAGAACAGTTTCTATATTGAAGTTTGCCATGGAAATATAATTGCTAGAAAAGTAGTCATAGAATTATGGCCACCAGCTGACCTCCATTATTCTGCTTCTCCTTTTACAAAATACTATTTCATATTTTATGAATATGCCATAGCATATTCCAAAGTGACAAGGTCTGAAACAATTTTTCACATCCATAAATAAAGTCAATAAATATTCCTGTTCTGTACAGACATTTACATACTTGGAAGCGCCACGCTGTGATTGGCCAAAGCACACGGTGATCTCATTGGCCAAGCAGGCCATGCTGATTGGCCCTTAACAAATTTCCCATGATTGGTGGAAACTAATCGCAAGAGATACAAAGCGGTGCCATTGGCCGCGGCCGCTGTAGCTAGAGAATAAAAGCCGCAGCTTTTCCCTTTAAACCCCGAGCCGATCTAGGGACCTAATAAAGAGCTGAAACTAAGTCACTGGCTCCGAGTCTCCTTTCCGCGACAGACACGACACTGGCGACAAGCGTGGGATCCCAAAACTAACCCCATCAAGCACGTGTCCTGAGGAAATGAGACCAACAAGATGGCCAGCATCACACCGCCTACACCCTTCAACCCCGCTACCGAGGACTGGGAATCATACACAGACCGATTCCTAATGTTCCTTGAAAGTAGCAACTTGAAGGATGCAACAGGGCAGAAGAAAAGAGCCGTCTTCCTAACACACTGCGAGCCCGCAGTGTTCAAGATGGCTAAAGCCCTCGTGAAACCCGGGGATGTAAAGGAGATGGACTGGGCCGACCTCGAGCTGTTGCTCCGAAACCACTATGCCCCCGCCATGCCCACTCTCATCAGGCGGCATGATTTCTACTGGTGGGACCAGAGATCAGGTGAGACCATCAGCGACTTTGTGGCTGATCTGCGGAGCCTAGGGGGCATGTGCGGGTTCTCGGACATGGATGAGGCTTTGCGGGACCATGTCATGCTCGGATTCAGAGACCCAGTCCTACAAAGCCAGCTGATGGCAAAAGGCAATATCGCCCTCGCCGACGCCCTCGCTGAAGCCACTGCAGCCGAGGCAACCCGGAAATCGGTGAATCAAATGCGGAGACCGGACACCAGGGAACGCACAGCAACCACCAAGATGGGCTGGGCGACCGAGGCTCACCCAGAAGCAAGCCACCGGGAGACCACCGCCCACCATGGCGACTTCCACACTGCCTCCGACACCACGGATGAGGAAGAAGAAATACATCGGCTCCAGTTGGGACGAGATCGATGCGATCGGTGAAGTTGTAAGTCGGGGACCACTTGTGCTGGGTGGGGAGGTGACCACCCTCGATCGGAGTGCTGGTTTTTCAACACAATTTGCCAGCACTGCGATAAAAAAGGTCACATTGCCCGAGTCTGGCAACTGAAAAGAGCCTACAGCCCCCCTCGGCAAGACCACAGCAACCGGAGACAAGACGGCACCCCTCCCAGGGCCAGAGACCACCAAGCCGAAAATCACTGGAACCGAGACGGATGGAACTGACGAAGCGGTGAAACCCGGCAGAAAGAGGAAACCCATCAGACGGCTGTCATCAGCTACTCATCCACCACAGATGCCCGGAAGGCATACGTAGAAGTGGGCATCGAAGGCAAACAATGCAAAATGGAGGTGGACTCTGGGTCCTACCTTTCCATGGTTGCCTGGTGAGAGATCAAACAGTTGGTGCTGGAAATCCACAAGAGGAGGTTGGAAACCCAGAAACTCATCCTCAGAGACTACCAGGGGAACCGCATCCCGGTAGTCGGAACCGGATACTTCGAGGTAACCTTCAAGGGCCCCTCAGCAAAGCTTCCCCTGATGATCATGAACCGAGACCGCCCCAGCCTTTTGGGACTACAGTGGTTCGCACCACTCGGGATCGAGGTTACGGGCATCGACCACGTCGCAGATGCCGACTGGGAGGAGCAGCTGGCATGGGACTTCCAGGAAGTGTTCGACGGCACCCTAGGCAAGTACTGAGGGCCCCCTATTTCTTTCAGCCTAGACCCCAGCATTCCCCCAATAAGCCTAAAACCACGGCGGGTACCGTTTGCACTCCGGCCCAAAATCGACGAGCAAATTGACAAGCTCATCAAACAAGGGGTCCTACAACCAATTGACCACACCTGCTGGGAGACCCCCATAGTCACCCCAGTCAAGCCCGATGGGTCGGTGAGAATCTGCAGGACTATAAGGCCACCCTAAATTGCGTCTTACAATAAAGCGCCTATGCCATCCCAGTAGTGCAGCACCTCCTACACTCACTGGAGGGGGGGGTTTAAGGTCTTTGTGAAGCTCGACCTGGTGCAAGCCTATCAACAGTTGCCGGTCGATGCAGAAACCACCGAGGCGCAGACCATAGTCACCCACCGGGGAGCATTTCGCTATAACAGACTCCACTTTGGAGTCAGCGTGGCTCCGGGAATTTTCCAGAGCCTCATGGAGAGACTCTTGCAAGGAATTAAGGGGGTGATGCCCTACTTCGATGACGTACTAGTGTCAGTGGCCAACCAACAAGAACTAGAGAGTCGTCTAAGGGAGGTACTAACCAAATTCAAAGAGGCCGGGCTAAAGGTGAAAAAAGAGAAATGCCAGCTGTACACAGAATGGGTCGAATTCCTGGGATACCTCCTAGACCAGAACAACATCCACCCAATCGCAGAAAAAATCAGAGCCATTAAAGAAGCCCCAACACCACGAAATAAAACAGAACTGCAGGCATTTCTGGGATTGCTTAATTTTTATAATGTTTTCCTGCCCCAAAAGGCAACTGCGGCAGAGCCTTTGCATAGGCTTTTGGACAAGGCGGCCACATGGACTTGGGGGAAATGTGAGGAAGCCGCCTTCAGCAAAACCAAGGACCTGCTCACCTCAGATGCCATCCTAATCCAATACCACGAGACCCTACCACTTGCCGTCACATGCGATGCATCACCTTTCGGCGTCGGCGCCGTCCTCAGCCACATGCTCCCCGACGGAAAAGAAGCACCCATCATCTTCTTTTCAAGGACACTCACCAAACTGGAAAGAAACTACAGTCAACTGGACAAAGAGGCCCTGGCTATCGTCGCCACAGTAAAGAGGTTCCACGAGTACCTCTACGGTCGCAAGTTTACCATCATCACCGATCACAAGCTGCTGCTGGGAATCCTAGCAGGGAACAGGGCCACCCCGAACATTCTATCTCCTAGAATGACAAGGTGGTCTGAATTCCTTGCCGCCTACAGCTACCGGCTCACACATCGACCCGGTAAGACAATCACCCACGCAGACGCCCTGAACCGCATGCCGTTACCTGACCTAGACACCGACCCAGCACCCACAACAGCCACCCTCAGCATAGAGACTCTGCCCGATCTACCCATAACCACGTCAGACATTGCCCGCGAGACAAATAAAGACAAACATCTGGCGCGGGTATTACATTGGGTAGAAAAGGTGTGGCTGGAAAGAGACAACGACGAAGCATTCAGGACATTCCGGAACCATCAAACAGAACTCTCATTACAAAAAGGTTGTGTACTGTGGGGGGATAGAGTTGTTATTCCAGAAAGGTTACAAGGAAAGATATTGGAGTTGTTACACGAAGGGCACCCGGGCATAGTTAGAACAAAAGCCCTGGCCAGAAGTTACTCCTGGTGGCCAGGGATGGACAAGCAAATCGAGACCTGGGTGGCAAAATGCAAACGCTGCCAAGAAACCAGACCGAGTCCCCCCACAGCACCAATCCTGGAATGGGAAACCCTCAGGGGACCATGGTCCAGGATCCACATAGATTTTGCCGGGCCCACGAAAGGACATATATTCCTTATCACGGTAGATGCTTACTCCAACTGGTTGGAGGTAAGCAACATGAAAACCACCACCACAAAAGCTGTGACCAAGGAACTTAGCAAGCTGTTTGTAACCCATGGCCTCCCAGATGTCATCGTGTCAAACAATGGGCCCCAATTTACCTCGCTGGAATTCGAAAAATTCCTAGCGGAATGGGGCATATGACACCCACTGACAGCACCAGTATATCTGGCAGCGAACGGGAGGGCGGAACGGATGGTTCAATTCACAAAAAAAAAACCATCCAAAAAATTGAACACGGGGAAATCCAAGAAAAAATAAACAAAATGCTCTTTATACAACACATAATCCCGAACACGACTACCAACAAAAACCCGGCAGAACTATTAATGGGGAGGAAATTAAGGTCCCCACTCGACAGACTGCACCCCACATACAACCCAGAAAAAACCCCAAACTCCTCAAGCAAAAAACCAAACATTCTCCCCAGGTGACGCAGTCTACGCGAAGAACCTTACCGGAGACCCACTCTGGATACCGGCAACCATAACCCAACTGACAGGTCCCCACTCGTACCACCTCCAAACAACCGACGGACGAGCATGGAAACGCCACATTGATCAAATAAGATAGAGGACAACCACGGGAAACAGAACCGACACGCAAACAGACACAGACAGGCCCCACAACACATACCAAGAGGGGAGGGAATACCCCGGGAACCAGGAAACAATAGAAAGAAACCAGCCATACTCACCGGAAAGCAGCCAGCTTGAAGCCTCACTGGGGAGAAGCAGCCAGGCCAGCTCACCAGCCCAGAAAGACCAGGCAGGAGCGGCAACAACCGCAGCTCAACCAGCCCGAGTAGACCTGGAGGGAGCTGCGACGAAAGACCCGGCGAGCCTTTCCAGGCAGCTCCATCAACGAGGCAGAGAGCAACACAGAACCCGACCAAACTGGCTGGGAGCCAAGCAACAACTAACCTGTGCAGGTCAAGTAGGCAAGTACGAAGCCCCGCTTACTTATGGGACTATGTTACGTAGGACCATACCAAGAGGGGAGGGGTGTTCTATACGGACATTTACATACTTGGAAGCGCCACGCTGTGATTGGCCAAAGCTTATGGCGATCTCATTGGCCAAGCAGGCCGCGCTGATTGACCCATAACGAATCTCCTGCGATTGGTGGAAACTAATCGCGGGAGATTCAAAGCGGTGCCATTGGCCGCGGCCGCCACGGCTAGAGAATAAAAGCCGCGGCTTTTTCCTTTAAACTCTGAGCCGATCTAGGGACCTAATAAAGAGCTGTAACTAAGTCACTGGCTCCGAGTCTCCTTTCCACGACGGACACGACAATTCCACAAAATTGAAAGACTGAAAGCTCTAAAATCACTTTATTTAGAAGTAGAATTCATTAACTCAATAAACACTTGAGGCCGTTTAAACTGGCAACCTAGAAGAACCTGAAAAACTGAATTGTCTTTCTTAGTTTGTCAATCAGAACCTCCTGAAAATCTGCTTTGAAGACTTAGAGTCAAAACCTACTCTCTGAAAAATAATTTGGGTCCAGGAAAAAATTGTCCTGCAATATTCAATTCCTACACTGCAAGAACATATTGACTACTTGCCTAGGGTAAAGCTATAGACACAATTTACATAGACTTCTGCAAAGTCGAAGTCAGTGGTACATGACAAACTATTGTTAAAATTAAACTCTTACGACATTTCCCTTTATAAGTGGATTGCTGCATTCCTGTCAAACAGGCAACAAATAGTAAAAATAAGGAGCGCTATATCAAACCCTGCTTCATTTAACAGCAGTGTCCCCCAAGGCAGCATTCTAGGACCCACACTCTTTATACTCTATATAAATGACCTTTGCGATCACCTTATAAGCAACTGTGTACTCTTCGTGGATGACATAAAACTATTCAATACCACTGACAATGTTACTGTCAACCTTGATTATGTGTCTGAATGGCCAAACAATTGGCAACTCCAAATCTCGACTAGCAAATGCTCTGTCCTACACATTGGTAAAAAAAAAACCAGAACATCAAATACAAACTAGACGGATATGACCTCGTTGATGATTCTCACTCTGTCAAGAACCTTGGAGTACTCATATCAAATCACCTAGGCACCAAAGCTCATTGTAACAGCATTGCCAGAAAGGCATTAAGAGTTGTAAATCTTACAAAGCTTCTCCTCTGGAAATATTGAACTGCTAACTAGCACATACAAAACTTTTGCTAATACTTGAATACAGCTCATGAGTCTGGAATCCACACTGTATATTGGACACTAATACAATTGAGCAAGTCCAGAAGTATATTACAAGAAGAGTACTACACTCCTCTGCTCGCAATAGAATGTCCTATATCACCAGGCTTGAGATTTTGGGCTTGGACAACCTTGAACTACAAAATTATAAAATGACAATGTCAACAGCATATAAAGAAAACTTGTACAAGATGTTTTACAGGTGGCACTTTCCCCCGACAAGAATAGCAAGAATGTTTAAGAACAAATCTGAAAAATGCTGGAAATGTCATCAGATACCTGGCTCATATTACCATATGTGGTGGACTTGTGAGGACACCAGAAAATATTGAACTAAAATTCGCATGTGGTTGGAAAAAATGACAAAGAAACACATAGACTTGAAACCAGAGATCTTCTTATTGGGAATTTTACCTGATACATATAGTAAAGATTTGAAATACCTGATTGTAAATGTATTAACAGCAGCTAGGATTGTATTTGCTAAAAATTGGAAGAATGAGAAAATACCATTACAGGAAGAAATTATTAAGAAAATACTGGAATGTGCTGAGATGAGTAGATTGACATTTGAAATTAGAGAGCAAGAGGATAAACAATTTTATGAAATTTGGGATCTTTTTTATCAATGGCTAGATGATAAAATACGACAATAGAATATTGACACTATATTTATAAAGGGTTTTTAGGATTGATTTGGTATGATTATATGATTTGTTAAAGAATAAACTGTTTAAAGTATTGTCATCTCATAAAGCATGAATGATTAAAAGTATAGTCAAAAATTTCTTTTTTTCTTTTTAGTGATACTAGGATATATAAGTTTGGATTGACAATATGAGTTGTTATGTAACATAATTGTAATTGAGACTACAAAATGAATGCACAAAACTGATGAACCAACTGACACACTGGATGTACATATGAGAGTTGATGTTTTATTGTTTTGTTTGTCTTGTTTGTTTGTAGAAAACTAATAAAATTCTTTAAAAAAAAAAAAGAACTGCACATACAAAACTTTTGCTAATACTTGAATACAGCTCATGAGTCTGGAATCCACACTGTATATTGGACACTAATACAATTGAGCAAGTCCAGAAGTATTTCACAAGAAGAGTGAAATACACTCCTCTGCTCGCAATAGAATGTCCTCTATCACCAGGCTTGAGATTTTGGGCTTGGACAACCTTGAACTACACCGCCTATGGTTAGACTTAAATAAATCTCTGACAGATTGCCTAATTTTTGAGTTGCAAATGCCCTCTTAAAATTTCTTACCCTACTTGCTGTTTATTTTGGGCTTATCTTTTATTTGCAAAGGCTAATAGTCTGGTATCCGTAGGTAAATATTATAACTTAAAGGGTGCAAATATGCTTATATTCCATATCTTTAAAAAGATGCACAAATTTACTATTCTGGCATTACATTGAAAATGTAAATAGCAGATGTTTGAGTCTCTGGACTGTGACTCTGCCTGTGATATTTTCTGCCTGTGATATATCATCTGCCTGTGATATTTTCTATACTCTTAGTCCCTAGGCAATACTGTTTGGATGTGTTACTTTATATTCTTTTACGGTATTAGACATGAATAAACATGGAAGAGTGAAAAGCATGCTTCCTTTAAGTATCTACAGAAGGAGAAGCAATCTGGTAATTTCCAGAAGACTTGGACTTCAGCTCCTATCAGCATCAATAACAAGATCAATTGTGAAGGACTTGTCTTTCCGTCTGCCATCAATATTCTTCTTTGGTTTCTGGAGTAGTGGTTAAATTTACAAATATAGGATGTTTACTTTCAAGGTGGCAACTCTATTTTTTTAAAGATGTAAATGGAACAAGGTACAAACTTTTCTCAGCAATCACAAAATCAAACTGATCCAAATTACAATCTGAAATGTTATTCTAGTTTAAAACTTTCCTGCTAGGAATGATCGTGGATACTATCCATATCCTGTCTTATGTATTCCCGTAGTTCTTAAAGCTGCTGTAAACACAGTCAGAGATAATGCATGCAGCATCAATTGGAACAAAACCCTATCTGTTTTAAAATGAACACAACACACATGAAAAATGTTTTGATCTGGTTGTGCTTCCCATTTTGACCCAATTAATCCCTTTTGGGGATACCCTGGCAATTATGATTTCTCTTTTTTGATAGTAGAGCACCAAAAATACTATTAAATTAAGAATTTATACTGTATATACATCGATTGAGTTTTACTTTTATGCTATCATTGTTCTAAAAGAAGCATGCAACATATCAAAATGGAATCACAATTAGAAACACCAATTCAAAAAGCTAGCATTACATTGTATTTGTGTCAGAAGAATCAAAAGACACTTCTGGGTTGAAAGGATTAGTTGGAAACATCACCATTGCTGGGAGATGTTCAGTTGGGGGCTCCTCTCATGACCCTGTCAGGAGCTGGAGCAAAGGACGGAGCTCACCCCCTCCCTTAGGAGCACTTGGGTCTCAAACACAGGCTTGCTGACTTCCAACCCAGTGTCCTTAGCATGCAGGCTATCATACTCTTTAAATAGCTAGCATAAAAACCAAGAACACAAAGTTCAGCATAACAGATAATTACAACTCTCAATTCCTAGTTCTGATTATATTTAAACAACACAGGTAAACAAAGACAGTTTTATGAATTGTATAAAATTCAAATAATATGGTATCCTAGTTGTTCACATATTCATGATGGACAACTGCAATCAGAGTAATGCCTTATATTGGAAGTGTGTGTGGCTCACCAGCAAACCACTGGAAGACCCAGATTCTCCTTTAGTGGATTACAGGACACTGCAACCATCATAAATATCAGTCAGTTGCCCCCAAGCTTCTGAATTTTGATCATGTGATCATTGGGATAGTGCATTGGCAAGTGTAAGTGTAAAAAATAGTCATAAGTCACTTGTTCAGGGTCATTGTAACTTCGAGTGATCATTAAATGAATTGTAAGCCAATACATTTAATAGTTCATGAGATACTGAGTTTTGGTGTCACGTATACAATATCCTGTTTAAGCGTTTGACAGCTGCCAATTAGAGCTTCCACACAGTTCTGAAAGTACACCCTTATCAAGTGCATTGCAACAATCCAGGCATGGAGTTATGGAACTCACTGAAGAGGTAGAGATAGCTATAGAAACATGGGGGGTAGGGGGTGGGGGGGAGAGAGCCATGGAATTGTAGCCTTCTTGCAGAACTATGCAAAAGTGATTCACTGAACAGAATGGTTATACATCTTCCTGCAAAAGTAGGGCAGATCTTCTGAGGCAAAAACAGTCACCTGCTAGATCTCATTGTCTTTTGTCATGTGGATGCCAAGTGTAACAGCAGTGAATGATGACAAGGAGCAATGTAGTGAAATCGCAGGCAATCACTTCCATACTTAAACAGCCAACATTTCTTACTTTTAGAAATGCACTGTGCAGGCCCTGGTGTAATTCTAAATATTTTAAATGATTGATTGGAATGGAATGTGGGCCCCTTTTCTTTCTGCTGAAGCAAATACTTGGTAAGTCAGAGGAATTTTTGATTAAAATGCAAATCAAAGGCTAGAAGATTTTATCTGTTACTCCTATTGTAATCCCTTCTTTTCTGTCACATATTGCCAAAACACATTTTCATGCTATTGATCATCCTGCCTGAACAATTTCCCCATAAAGTGAGGCTCTACCTGCAATTGTAAAGATAATTTAACCAGCAAAGACTCCTGTTTTTTTTACAAATTAGGTCACTGTAATAGGACTGTAATTACACACAGGGTAACAATATTCACTCTCAGTGCTAAATCCATTTGGGCCTAGCTAACACAGATGAAGATGAAATATGAAAATAAGTCATAACCATGATTAATTCTACTCTGATAGAAGAAGCAAATGTCAGCTGTCGGTTCATACATAAAAATTTTAATGGAATTGTTCTGTCCTCATTTACATACTCGAAATCCCCGCGCTTTGATTGGCCAAAGCGCAGGGCTTTCTAATTGGTCAGGCGAGCCGCGCCGATTGGCTCGTTAAGAATCTCCCGCGATTGGCTCGTTCAGAGCGCGGGAGATTCGAAGTGCTGCCATTGGCCGCGGCCACCGCGGCGAAAGGAATAAAAGCCGCGGACTTTTTTCCTTTCGCCGGTTCGGTTCCAATCCTTCTAATAAAGAGCATTGAATGAAATCACTGACTCCTGGCGTCATTTTGCGGACACGACACTGGCGACGAGGGTGGGATCCAGACCCTGAACCGAACCCCGTGTCCGACGGAAGCCAGACAAAGCACCGAGATGGCGAAAATCGCACCGCCCGCCCCCTTCAACCCCGCCACCGAAGATTGGGAATTGTTCTCCGACCGTTTCCGCATGTACCTCGAGTGCACCGGCATGAAGGACGCCTCGGGCCCGCTAAAACGCGCCGTCTTCCTCACCTATTGCGGAACCGAAGTTTTCCAGATGGCCAAAGCACTGGCCAAGCCCGCCGATGCAACCGCCATGGACTGGGACGTCCTTGAACCTATCCTTCGATGACATTACGCTCCCGAGGTCCCTATCCTGATCCGGCGCAACGAATTCTACCGGTGAGACCAGAGAGCGGGTGAGAAATTGAGCGACTTCGTCGCCGAGCTGCGGTGCCTAGGGGGGCTCTGCGAATTTGATAACCTAAACAACATCCTGAGAGACCGATTCGTGCTCGGTCTGTGGGACCCCGCGCTCCAGAGCCGGCTGATGGCTAAGGGCAACATCGGTTTAGCAGACGCTCTCACCGCAGCCGCAGCCGCAGCCGCAGAAGCAACCCGTACTTCCGCCGATAGCATGCGCAAACCTGACACGAAAGACCGCGGCGGAAACAACAACCCGACGAGGTCGACCGATCAAAAAACCGAAACAACTACACACCACGGCGATTTCCACTCTGCATCCAGCACGTCCGAAGACGAAGAAGACATACATCGACTTCAGACGGGGCGCGACCAACGGAACCGGAGAGGGCGTAAGTCGAGGACCAACTGTGCCGGTTGCGGCGGTGACCACCCCAGGTCAGAATGCCGGTTTTTCGATTCCATCTGCCGGCATTGCGATAAAAAGGGGCACATCGCCCGGGTTTGCCGCCAGAAGAAAAACCGCAGCCCAACTCGATGGGACCAGAACGACCGGAGAAGGGAAAGCTCACCGCCCTGGCCCAGAGATCGCCACTCGGACAGCCGATGGGACCAGACCGGACGATCCTCGCGAGGCGGCGACAACCGGCGGAGAGAGGAGATCCCCCAGACAGTCACCATCGGCCACGCCATCACTAACGACGCCCGAAAAATACATGTCGAGGTTCACATCGAGGGCCAGCCGTGCAAAATGGAGGTAGACTCCGGATCTTACCTCTCTATGATTGCATGGCACGAGATAAAGCGGTTGGTGCCTACCCTCCAAAGGAGGAACGTAGACAGCCAAAGACTTATTGTAAAGGACTACCAGGGAAACCGCATCCTGGTAGTCGGCACCAAAAACTATAACGTAACGTATAAGGGGCGCACCGAACAACTCCCCCTCACGATCGTCGACCGCGACCGCCCAAGCCTGCTGGGACTACAATGGTTCGCCCCGCTCGACATCACTCTCACGGGAGTCAACCACGTCGCCGACGACGGTTGGGAACAGCGGCTAGCCCAGGAGTTCCGGGAAGTCTTTGACGGAAGCCTGGGCAAGTACCGGGGGCCCCTTATCTCATTTGACCTAGACCCTAACATCCTCCCCAAACGACTGAAACCTAGGCGGGTGCCATTCGCCCTAAAACCCAAAATAGACGAGCAAATTGATAAACTCGTCAAACAAGGGGTATTGCAGCCCATAGACCATGCCCGGTGGGAGACCCCCATAGTCACCCCAATCAAGCTGGACGGGTCTGTGAGGATCTGTGGAGACTATAAGGCCACCCTAAATGGCGCGCTGCAACAAAGCGCCTACCCCGTCCCAATAGTGCAACACCTACTGCACTCACTGGGAGGGGGCAGAGTCTTTGCCAAGCTCGATCTCACCCAGGCATACCAGCAGTTGCCGGTCGACGAGCAAATGGCGGAAGCCCAGACCATCGTCACCCACCGGGGAGCTTTTAGGTGCAACCGGCTCCAATTCGGAGTCAGCGTGGCACCAGGTATATTTCAGAGCCTGATGGAGAGGTTGTTGCAAGATATCAAGGGGGTGGTACCTTACTTCGATGACGTTCTAGTGTCGGCATCCAGCCAAGCCGAACTAGAAAGCCGACTAAGAGAGGTCCTAACTAAGTTTAAAGAAACGGGACTTAAAGTAAAAAGGGAGAAATGCCAACTGTGCACGGAACGAGTGGAATTCTTGGGCTACCTCCTAGACCGGCACGGAATTCACCCCACAAGCAAAAAAATCAAGGCCATCAAAGAAGCCCCCACCCCTAAATCAAAGACTGAACTACAAGCATTCTTGGGGTTACTGAACTTTTACAATGTTTTCCTACCCCAAAAGGCAACAGCGGCGGAGCCTTTGCATAGGCTCCTGGACAAGGCGGCGACCTGGACTTGGGGGAAACGGGAGCAAGCCGCCTTCCAAAAAACTAAAGACCTCCTCACCTCCGACGCCGTCCTCATACAATTCAACGAGACCCTGCCTCTAGCCGTCACTTGCGACCCATCACCTTTCGGCGTCGGCGCCGTCCTCAGCCATACCCTTCCTGACAGAAAAGAAGCATCCATCGCGTTCTTTTCGAGGACCCTCACCAAACCGGAGCGGAACTATAGCCAACTGGACAAAGAGGCCCTGGCTATAGTTGCCGCCATAAAACGGTTCCACGAATATCTCTACAGCCGGCCTTTCACCATTATAACGGACCACAAGCCGTTGCTGGGCATCCTTGCAGGAAACCGGGCCACCCTGAACATTCTGTCTCCCCGAATGACAAGGTGGTCCAAGTTCCTGGAGGCCTACAACTACGAACTCATACACAGACCGGGTAAGACGATCTCACATGCGGACGCATTGAGCCGCTCGCCGCTACCGGAATCCGACTCTGACCCTGCACCAACAACGACCACCCTCAGCATCGAGACCCTACCCAACCTACCCATAACCGCGTCAGACATTGCCCGGGAAACTAATAAAGACAGGCGTCTGGCGCGGGTTTTGCATTGGGTAGAAAAAGGGTGGCCGGAAACAGACAACGACGAGTCCGTCAAGACTTTTCGGAACCGCCAAACCGAACTCTCGTTGTTAAAGGGGTGCATCTTGTGGGGTGACAGGGTGGTCATTCCGGACAAACTACAAGGGAAGGTTTTGGAAATGTTGCATGAGGGGCACCCTGGCATCGTAAGAACTAAAACCCTGGCCAGAAGTTACGCTTGGTGGCCAGGGATGGACAAGCAAATAGAGGCCTGGGTAGCCAGGTGCCAGCGATGCCAGGAGACTAGGCCCAGCCCACCCACAGCGCCCGTTTTAGAGTGGGAAACCCCAAGGGGACCCTGGTCCAGAATCCATATAGACTTCGCCGGGCCCACAAATGGACACACCTTCCTCATAACAGTTGACGCTTACTCCAACTGGCTGGAAGTAAGCAACATGAAAACAACAACCACGGAGGCCGTAACCAAAGAACTGTGCAAACTCTTTGCAACACACGGCCTCCCTGACGTCGTCGTCTCCGACAACGGGCCCCAGTTTACCTCCCTGGAGTTCGAGAAATTCCTGGCGGAAAGGGGCATCCGCCACGCACTAACAGCATCGGCGCATCCGGCGGCGAACGGTAGGGCGGAACGGATGGTCCAATTTACCAAAAAAACCATCCGGAAAATGGACCACGGGGAGATCCAAGAAAAACTCAACAGACTTCTCTTTACACAACACACTACCCCGAATACCACTACCAACAAAAGCCCAGCCGAACTGCTAATGGGTAGAAAACTGAGGTCCCCACTCGACAGGTTACACCCTACGTATAACCCGGAGCGGCCCCCAGACTCAAGCACGAAATACCGAACATTCGCACCCGGGGACTTCATATATGCAAAAAACCTGACGGGCGACCCCCTATGGATCCCAGCCATCATCATCCAAACAACAGGTCCACGCTCGTACCGGCTACAAACGACAGACGGACGAGCGTGGAAATGACACATCGACCAACTTAGGTCGAGGACAACAAACGAACCCACCTCCCAAAACGCAAACCAAGGGGGAAGGGAATACCCGAGTGACCGATTACAAGAAAAAATAAACCAGCAGTACTTACCGAGACGCAGCCATCGCGACCCCCCGCCAGAAAAGAACAGCCAAGCCAGCTCGACCGACCCGGAAAGACCGAGCGGGAGCAGCGAAACCCATAGCTCAACCAACCTGGAAGGCCCAGGTGGGAGCCACGGAGAAAGAACCAGCCCGATCAACCAGCCGGTTCGCACAGAGGCAGGAGCAACCAAAAACCCGACCGAACAGGCCGGGATTCCGCTTACGACTGAGTTGCGCAGGTCAAGTAGGACCAGACGGAGCCCCGCCTATCTACGAGACTACGCAATGGAAGGACTGAACCAAGAGGGGAGGGGTGTTCTGTCCTCATTTACATACTCGAAATCCCCGTGCTTTGATTGGCCAAAGCGCGGGGCTTTCTAATTGGTCAGGCGAGCCGCGCCGATTGGCTCGTTAAGAATCTCCCGCGATTGGCTCATTCAGAGCGCGGGAGATTCGAAGTGCTGCCATTGGCCGCGGCCGCCGCGGCGAAAGGAATAAAAGCCGCGGACTTTTTTCCTTCCGCCGGTTCGGTTCCAATCCTTCTAATAAAGAGCATTGAATGAAATCACTGACTCCTGGCGTCATTTTGCGGACACGACAGGAATAGTTTGGAAGAATAGAGAGAGTGCTTTAGCATAACATCCTCATCGGAGATGTGTACATGACTGCTAAGTGCAATCTAGGATTTGACTGTCATATCTGTAAAGTATGTAAGCACTCGAGCTAAGATTTATCCTGCTATTCTCTCTTCCAGTTACAAATCATGAAATATTAAAAAATCCTATAGGATTTCATCAAAGGCTAGGAAGTTCAACTAATAAATTAAGATATACTTATTCTGATTGCAGAGTTCCTTCCTTCCTTCCTTCCTTCCTTCCTTCCTTCCTTCCTTCCTTCCTTCCTTCCTTCCTTCCTTCCTTCCTTCCTTCCTTTTCTTTCTCTCTCTCTCTTTCTTTTATTCTCTTTCTTTCTCTTAATTTAACAGCTGATTAAATGATCAACTGTGCAAATTTCAAAGTCTTGTTCAGGCTTAAAACTAAGACATTAACATGTATATGTACAGAAACATGGTAGTTTTATACATAATTCACTGCAAATTGCCTAAAACAAATAATGGGGTAAAACTGTACTGTAATAATAGCAACGATACTGTTAATCACTCAGATTGGAAAATAAAAAATGTACTTTAGAATATTCATATAGGATTCATCTGCAACTCGTTAAATATTTTTTTTCCTCTTTTTTCTCACTAAGTTCATGTAACAACAGGAAAATATGTAGCTGCTTTAAATTATTGCCAAAAAATAGAAAATAAACTTTCTCTCCTCATTACTTTTTGCCTTTTTAAGATGAGGAGGAGGAAGAAGAACACTTACTGGAAGAAAAAGATGTTAGATTGATATTTTAATGTATGCAATGAGAATGCTGAATGTTTTATCAGCTTATGAAGGCCATTCCTTAGATGGAGAATACAATATAGAAATAATCTTCCTACTATAGAGAGCAGGACCCAGAAGTTCCTCAACAGATCTTATTATAGGAAGGAAGGAAAGAAAGAAGGAAGGATCACCATGGCAGATAGCTTAGGATAAACCATTATTTGAAAGTATATTTCTCATGGAGCACAAACGAAACAGTGGAGACCATCTCATTCTTTATCTGCTGCTCAGCTTCTTGTGACTTTTTATTGCTCTTTCTGGCTGCTTTCACCTTTCCCCTCTTTTTTCTGGGTAAGACATTTTGAAAGGTTAATAGCTATTTTAATGGACTTAGCTTAATTTTCTCATTGGGACATAGCCTTAAATATGCAAACATGTCATGGCCTTTATAAGTTCTCAGCACAGGGACAGATTCATAGCTACCATTGCAGAATAAAAGCACACTTACTTTTACTTTTTTTTCTTACAGGGAAAAAGGAAAATGTTGGTGCAAACATTTTTTTCAAGATCTTTGTGGTTGGATTAAATTATAGAAATGAATTCCAAATGATTAATGTAATTCTTTTCAGCACTGGAATAAGGCACAACTTTAATTTATGAATTTCTGGCATATCACACACACCCCATATACATTTAGTACTCCTGATCTAAATTCACAGATAATGCATTTCCACTGTGTGGAAAAGGACCGTAACAGATTGTGTTAAGTTCTGCGCATGGGTGCAAGGAACGGAGACGAGGCAGTGAATAGTGAACTTCAGCTCTTTATTAATCATCGTGAACAGAGCAAAAACCCTAGGGCAGCAGCAGCCCTTTTATAGGGCAGGCTGCTGACCTATTAACCAATGAGAACATGGAAGTGTTAACCTCTTGAACCAATGAGAGCGGCTCGTTAACAGCCAATCAGATTCCCCAGAACGGACCAATCCGATATCGCTGTTATCGGCCAATCAGAAGTGCAGGATTAGAACCCTGCTTTTTCTTTAAGGTTTGTTAAAACTTTATTTAAGCGTTTTTATTAGTTCATAACACCCCTTCCCCCCGGGTTCCATTTGAGGGGTGCGGTGATGTAATCCCTAAGATATGTAGGTTGTTTTAACTGTCTATTAGATTTGCGCTGTCCCACCGGTTCCTGTCTGTAGTCCGGTTTCGGTGGGACATTTTTGGACATATCTGGTACAAGCGGTTCCGTATTCTCACTGGACGACTCGGTGCCGCAAATTCTGTCGTTGTTGTTGTCCTCTGATCTTTGCGGGCTAGCCTCCATTGAGGTATTCCTTTGTGGTGAGGACACTCCCCTCCTTGATTCTTCTTCATTTATCGCGCCCAGTTGCTGACTTCCTTTGCTTCTGCTTTCCACCATCTCGAATTCGGTTTCTTCGACATCTCCTCCCCCCTCAGTTTGGGAGTCACATGAGTCGCGGGAACTGGGTTGTAGCCTAGAGCGAAGCTGATCTATATGGCGTTTCCATATTTTTCCGTCGCAGGTTTGCACACAGTACGATCTGGGCCTGGTGGTTTGAATTACGGTTGCTTCGACCCATAATGGTTCGCTGGAGAGGTTTTTTGCGACAACTAAGTCACCTACCTTGAATTCGTGGCATTTTCCGCTAGATCCACAGGGTTTCTCTGGCTCGTAGGACGGGTGAAGCCGGTCAAGGTGGGAATGGAGCTTGCGTCCCATCAACAGTTCAGCTGGGTCTTGTTGGTAACACTGTGTGGAGTGATGTGTTGGAGTAGGAGTATTCTGTTTATTTTGTTGTCAATGTCCCCATAGTCCATTTTGAGGAGAGTTTTTTTGACAAATTGTACCATGCGTTCGGTCCTGCCATTGGCTGCAGGGTGTGCTGGCGGATACCCCGATTCGCTAAGTATTGTTCAAATGCCAGGGCGGTGAACTGGGGTCCGTTGTCGGAGACCAGAACGTCTGGCAGCCCGTGCGTTGCGAATAGCCTGTTCAATTTTCAGAAGACGGACTCCGTTTAGTCCATGGGCCAGGCCAGATATCGGTACCATCTTGGGTGACCAAATCTTAATGGTACTAAAATGTTTATGGGTCCATACCAAGTACATTAAGATGTGATAGCCTTTTCAGATATGTAGCTTTGTATGTTTTTTAAGAAACCATCAATTTGACTGAATAGCGGCCTTGTGATATCACATGATAACACATATATTTGCGAAATGAAGCTGTAAATCATTAGAATTAAACCTAATTGATGTTGATAATTTATTAAAATCATGTGCAGAGACTTTTTGTGGTAAATGTAGAGCATCATAGCAAATTAAAATGTATTTCGTAAATTGCTAATATGTTTTTTTTTTCTCTTCCAACATCGTTACAAAGAGTTTTGAACTCAATTTCTCAATGCGGACTACTGTTGAATAATTGCAGTTCTCTGTTATATTGTGACAAACTACTAAGGCCCACATGATGGATTCAAGTGGAGACAAGGCCACTGCATTGCCAAAGAAAGGAGTGCGGCCAGGCTGCATTATTCACTGTTCTGGTGAAGACTCGTCTACCTTCGTGTTACTAAAAGACTTGGACTCATGGAAGACACTGCTAAGAGCAGCAGAGATTAGACAACATGCTCCACTTCTGGACATTGCAAAAGACTTGGAAGAAGGCCAAATACCGCAGATCCAGTATCATCGCAAATGTCGCAGCATCTTTACCATGAAGAAGACTCTCGACTCCATCCTTTCTAAAGACAGGCCGAGTGCAGAAGAACAGACTGGTGTCCATGGTGTCAGAAGATCATCTAGGGATGCACCGAGTACATCAAGAGTGTATGACAAGACATGCATCTTCTGCTGCAAGTCAAGCAAGTACCTGAAAGGAAGACAGACAAGGGAACCTATCATCCAGTGTGTTGAGTTACGTGCAGATGACAGAATCCGCAGTGCAGCAACCCAAAAAATGGACCAGCGAATCCTCGCGTTGTTAAGCAGAGACCTTGTTGCCGCAGAGGGGCACTACCACAAGTCGTGCTACAAAGTGTATACAAAGGAAGGGGCATCCACCAGTTCTGGTGCATGCGATGAGCAGGAGCAGTCTGAGCAGGCAGTATACGAGGAAGCCGAGAAACAATCCTACGAAGAGCTATTCCTATATATCAGGAATGAACTCATTCTCAACCCTGAGGTGCTGCCTATGACAGATCTGACAGCTAGACTTGAGAAAGCCATGCACTCTTGCGGAATTTCTCAGATCAGACCATCAACCAAGAAACATGTCCGTCGTAAACTTGAAAGTGAGATAGGAGGATCGCTTTGCTTCGTTTCTGATGAGAAAGGGAAGCTTCTCATATATCCAGAGAGCTTGTCATTTGATGAGCTTGTCAAGCATGCCTACAGACTAGGGAAAGAACTCCACGAAGCAAGGGCTGCCAACTCTGGGGATGTCCTAGCCAAAGCAGCAATGCAGCTGAGGAATCAGATTAAGAAGCAAGATGTAAGCCAGACATGGCCCCCTGACACAGAGCAGAATGTCATTCCTGAATCTGTCACTGAATTCCTGTATACCGTGCTCACTGGAGAGTGTGAGTGTGCAGATCCTTCTGACAGAGTCCAAAGGCTTGCCACTTCTCTTGCCAGTGATCTGATATTTGCTGTCACATGTGGCAAGACAAAGCCATCCAAGCACGTACTTTTGTCATTTGCTGTGAAGACCTTGACAGGCAATACAGAACTTGTACGCACACTCAATCGCCTGGGCCACTGCATTTCTTATTCACAGATTGAGGAGATCGATACAGCACTGTGCATTCAGAAGCTGGAGCGTGCACAGGAAGACATCCCACTGCCAGCAGACATCTGCCAAGGTGTGTTCACAACCCTGGCATGGGATAACATTGACCGACTTGAGGAGACACTCAGCGGAGAAGGTACTTCTCACAGAGTCAATGGCATTGCTGTCCAGCCCAAGATTGCAGGCCCCAAGCCACAGAATCTCTTCCCATCTGTCAGCAAGTCCAAGAAAAGGAGCATCAGTCCAGCCCCAACAATGTTACCAACCTACAATGTTGGTAAGCGAGCCCAGCCTCCAAAGACCGAGACTGTAGATGTTGACAGCATGAAGGAGGTCCACGAAGCCAAGATGAAGAATTTTATCTGGTTACTGACTCGACTGTCAGACCCTGAGAACCAGACTGTCAGCAGCTGGACTGGGTTCAACATCATGGTCCGCAATGATGTCACGGTGAACCAAGACATTGTGGGCTACCTGCCCACTATCAATGCTCCTGCAACAGACATGTCCACGGTCAATGAAGTGCTGGAGCGGACCCTACACATCATGCAGGCCCTTCAGCTGAACCAGATTGTCTGTGTCTTTGACCAGGCGCTTTATGAGAAGGCTGTTGAGATAGTATGGAAACATGACAAGTTCAACAGCATCGTCGTCAGGATGGGAGACTTCCACACAATCTGCAATATGCTCTCCATCATAGGGAAGCGATTTCAAGATGCAGGGCTCAGGGATCTCTGTGTTGAAGCTGGTGTCATTGCAGAAGGCTCAGTGAATGGTGTGATGGATGGTCGCAAGTACAACAGAGCAGTAAGATGTCACAAGCTGGTATATGAAGCACTATTGAGGCTTGCCTGGAAAGGATTCCTCCGATGGCTGGAGGAACACCATGCAAGAGACATTCACCACCTTGATGAAACCCTGAAGAAGATTGCCAGCTTCCACGACGGTGTCTCTCAGGCTGCACTGCAAGACCTGCTTAATAACGAGTCATGTGTGCACACAATAAAGCTGTTTAAAGTCTACCTGGAGTCTCTCAGAAATGCAGATAACCTCTCTGCATTCTGGATGTCCTACTTGGACATGGCAGAGATCATGCTGTGCCTGATCCGAGCATCCAGAGAGGGCAACTGGATGCTTCACCTGGCAGCAATCAGGCAGATGATCCCATGGTGCTTTGCCTATGACAAGGTGAACTATGCCCGCTTCTTGACCTACTACTATGCCAAAATGTCTCGACTGCCAATAGAACACCCTGAAGTGCATGCCCACTTCATGCAGGGAGGTTTTTCTGTCCAGATTGGGAGTCAGAACCCATTTGGGCGGATACCTGTGGACCAGACAATTGAGGAGACAGTTAACAAAGACACGCAGACACCAGGAGGCACCAAGGGCTTCAGCCTGAAAGGTGGAGCTGTGGCAAGGTACTATCTGACATCTGAGTACCGCAGTAGATACTTGAGGCAACTGAGGAACATGGTAGGTCAGCATGACACTGACTTCCATCATCCAGACCTACAGCTGCCAAGGATAAGAAGAGATGAAGCTGATGTTTTCCACGTGGGGGGGTGGTGGCAAATGACCCCCCTTGCCCCTCACCCTCCCTCCGGACGCCCATGACTAGACTGTTCATGCATACTAACAATGAAAGGGTTCTGGAGATATTTTGGATAGTATATTTGGTCATTAGCATAAACGTGGTGATGTTCAGAATAGAGAATATTGTCAAAGTATGTGTTCACCCTTTCTTTCCGTGTACATAGGGTGCATCTATTCTAAGAGTGATAACCTCGATTAAGCTACGAGTTAACAAGGGCTATCACATCAAAACATAAACTAGAGACATAAAAGAAGCCAAAAACACCTAAGATTATTAGTCACCTCGGGTGGTACCAATATGTGAAAATTCAGGTCTTGGCTCATGGACTAGTTGTAGCATTCTTCATTTCGTGGATCTCGAGCCAGTTGGAATAGGCATCCACTGTTAGGAGGAATGTATGTCCTTTAGTAGGTCCCATAAAATCAACGTGGATGCGGGACCACGGCCCCCGGGGCGTTTCCCATTTGTTGGACTTGCTCTAGGTGGGGCACTGCTGACTTCTTGGCACTTTAAACAAGTCTTTACCAGGCTTCAATCTGTTTGTCGGTGCATGGCCACCACGCATAGCTTCATGTGAGCGTTTTCATACACACGATGCCGGGGTGACCGTCATGCAGTGTTTTCAATACTTCTTGTTGTAACCGCTCTGGGACGACGACTCTATCTCCCCATAGCATACAGCCTTTTTGCGAAAAAAAGTTCTGTTTGCCGGTTTCTGAAAGGGGTGAAGTCATCAGAGGTTTGTTCTATTGGCCATCCTCGTTCGACCCTGCTAAGAACTCGCGCCAAAACAGGATCTCGTTTTGTTTCGATTGCAATGTCTCTGGCTGTTAGCGGTGGTGAATGTAGCATTTCAATCTGGAGTGTCGTAAGGGTTGGAGCTGGGTCATTGACAGTTTCCAGAAGTGGGGTATGGCTCAATGCATCAGCGTGGGGAATGGCTTTCCCCAGGCGATGTTGTAATTTATAGTTGTATGCAGCTAAAAACTCCGACCAGTGAGTCATTCTAGGTGACAATATATAGGGGGTTGGCTTGTCTCCCGCTATAATCCCTAGCAAAGGTTTGTGGTTGGTAACAATAGTAAAAACTCATCCATACACATATTCATGAAACCGTTTCACAGCAGATACAACAGCAAGAGCCTCTTTGTCGATCTGGCTATAGTTACGTTCAGCCTTTGAGAGGGTCCTTGAAAAATAGGCAATAGGGGCCTCACTACCATTTGGTAACACATGACTCAAAATGGCTCCTACTCCAAACGGTGACGCATCACATGTAATTGTTAAAGACAGATTCTCGTTATACTGCATTAAAACAGCATCCGAGGTCAGTAAATTTTTCACTTGTCGGAATGCGTGCTCCTCGCGGTGTTCCCAAACCCAGGTTGCTTTTTTGTCGAGGAGTCTATGTAGGGGCTCAGCTACGGTCGCTTTCTGGGGCAAGAAGATGTTGTAAAAGTTAATGAGCCCCAGGAAAGCTTGGAGATCAGTTCTATTTCTGGGTCTTGGGGCATTTTTGATTGTCCTCAGTTTGCTATTAGTGGGGTGGATGCCTTGTTTATCTATTAGCTACCCCAGGAACTCTACTTTGTCTGTACACAGTTGACATTTATTTTTTTTAACCTTAAGACCAGAGTCTTTAAATTTCTGGAGAACCATTTTAAGCCGCTTTTCTAGTATTTCTCTATTCAGGGCAGCAATTAAAACGTCATCAAAATATGGCACGACCCCCTTGATCCCTTGCAAGAGTCTCTCCATCAGACTTTGAAAAATCCCTGGGGCTACGCTCCCTCTGAATTGCAGTCGGTTGCACTTAAAGGTGCCTCGGTGCGTAACGATCGTCTGTGCCTCTGTGGTTTTTTTTTTTTTTTATCTACAGGCAGTTGTTGGTAGGCCTGTGCTAAATCCAATTTAGCGAAGACTTTTCCACCCCCTCAGGGAATGGAGAAGGTGTTGTAGCACCGGCACCGGGTAAGCGTTCTGTTGAAGGGCGTGATTAAGGGTAGCCCGGTAGTCCCCACAAATCCTTAACGATCCATCCGGTTTGATGGGTGTTACAATTGGGGTTTCCCAATGAGCGTGGTCAGTTGGTTCTAAAACACCCTGGGCAATTAATTTATTGAGCTGCTCGTCAATTTTTGGTTTAAGGGCAAAAGGTACCCGACGAGGCTTAAGGCAGATGGGGCTACTTCAGGTTAAGGTTAAATGATATCGGGGTCCCCTTGTACTCACCTAGTTTGTCTGCGAAAACATCTTGGAATTCCTGGATGATGGCCTCCTCCCAGTCGTCGCTTCTGGTTTGGTGAATGGCTATCTTGATCCCGAGTGGGGTGAACCATTGAAGGCTAACAAGCTAGGCCAGTCACAGTCGACGACAGTCAATGGTAATGACGCAGTACGATTTTTGAATGATACTTGGACTTGGCTGGATCCAACGACCAGAATTCGGTTCCCCTGATAATCTTTGAGTATGATTCTCTGGGCTCTGAGGTCTTGATGCCGGATGGCAGGGATTAATTGTTTAAGAGTCTTCCAGGAAACCATTGAGAGGGATGATCCTGAATCG
This sequence comes from Hydrophis major, assembly GCA_033807585.1. Taxonomy (NCBI): domain Eukaryota; kingdom Metazoa; phylum Chordata; class Lepidosauria; order Squamata; family Elapidae; genus Hydrophis; species Hydrophis major. The sequence continues at coordinate 107,199,783 of CM066343.1, forward strand.
ACTTCCATCACACAAGGCTGGTTTTCGATGGCAACCTCCACTCGGATCTTCTTTGCATCTAGCGATGTGGTGTGACTGATTGTAATGGTTTGGTGTGCCTCTTGTCGTCTCATTGAAATGGCCAGTGTTTTATTTCTGTAGGAGTGGTTGTTCCATTGGTGGTTCAAAAGTGCCTGACTCACAGGGCGATTTCCTGTGGTCTGGCGGTAGTTGTTTCCCCTCTGAAATGGGCTGGATCCTTGCTTGCTTCTATAGACCTTCCCGATATGGCCTCTTTTCCCACAGAAATGGCAGAGCGCGTCGAGGAATTTGCAGTCTGATCACGGGTGGTTTGCCCCACAACCCACGCATTGGTGCGATAGTTTTTGATTCCGCTGATGGCGTTGGTCACGTTCAGACTGGAGCCGGTTGACCTTCTCCTCGTCACTTTCTGATGGCAATTCGAGGTCCTCGTGGTGGGTCGCTGTTGTGTGCCTCTCTAGGCGAGGTGAGGTATCGCTGGTGAGTTGACGGAGCGGTGCATTGGTGTGGTGCATTTGGGCAGCCGACTTCCTGGTTGCTTCTGCTGCAGTAGTGTCCTTGATGGCATCAGCAAGGTCAATGTCCCCTTTGGCCATGATCTTGCTCTGCGTAGTGTGGTCATCTAATCCTAGAATTATTCGGTCTCTCAGAGCTTCTTCGAGGTCTGTAAACCCACAGAGGCCTCCCAGGTTCTGGAGATCCGTGATGAAATCTGCAACGCTCTCTCCTTTCCGCTGGTCCCTCTGGTAAAATTCATGTCTTCAGACAAGCGTAGGTACGGTGGGTGCATAATGGGCCCGTAGAAGGGGTCTGAGGATGTCCCAATCCATGGTTTTCACCTCAGCTGTTTTCACTAGTGCCTTGGCCATCTTAAAGACGGCAGGCCCGCAATGGGTCAGGAACACTGCTCGCTTTTTTCCCGTTGTGGCATCCTTCAAGTTGTTGGTCTCCAGAAACATCTGGAACCGGTCTATGTACGAGTCCCAGTCTTCTTGTGCCGGGTCAAATGTAGCGGGTGTTATGGCACAGTTGGACATGGTTTCCGTTGTCAATATGTCTTCAGCCACGTGCTCTGTTTGGTGCTCTGTAGTGTTCAGTCAGCTCTGCTGTCTCCGTATCCCACCTTCGTCACCAGTGTTAGGTTCTGCGCATGGGTGCAACAGAGACAAGGCAGTGAACAGTGAACTTCAACTCTTTATTAATCATCGTGAACAGAGCGAAAACCCTAGGGCAGCAGCAGCTCTTTTATAGGGCAGGCTGCTGACCTATTAACCAATGAGAACATGGAAGTGTTAAACTCTTGAACCAATGAGAGTGGCTCATTAACAGCCAAGCAGATTCCCCAGAATCGGCCAGTCAGAAGTGCAGGATTAGAACCCTGCTTTTTCTTTAAGGTTTGTTAAAACTTTATTTAAGCATTTTTATTAGTTCATATTAGATTGTTTTGCCTCTGGAGTTTCTAATAAAATTGTTGGTCCATTGAAATTGATCAGTTCCAACAGGTTTAGTATCCCAGCATATCAAATCCCTTTGGATGAAAAATGAAACAAAAATCTATATCTGTAGACATTTGTACCTATAAGCTTCAATATCATTGAACATTAAAAAATATCAACAGATATCAACAATATATTGAACATTGAACAATGTCAACAATATCTGCAGATATCAACAATATCTGGCTATGATCAATTTGCTACAAAAATCAAGTTAAGGATAATTTTCCAAACCATGCTGCTTATTCAAGCCTGTTTCAATAACAAATCCTTACTACTTTATTTGTGATATGTTTATTATTTGCAGATTGGTATTTCCAAGAAATTTATGATTAAATTACTTTATTGTAACTAAACAAGCTTGGCTAAAGCAAGATTTTCTCAAGAGAGGACTGAAACTGCTTAGAAAAACTATGTTTGCTGCATACAGAAATTGAGTACATATTAGTTAAACAAACAATAATGGCCTGATTCATATATAATATTAAGCCATCAACCTTGCCCTATGAATCATGATGTTGAAATCATACCTGCATGTTAAGTCAAATCCAAAGTAAGTAAATTACAATTTAATACATAGGTGGTAACTATTTTTCCTTAAAAATTCAAGCTTGTAAGATTAGAAGCTAATTTTTCGTATGGAAGCTATTTCTCTTCTAGGTTTTTCATACTTTTCCTAGGACACTTAAGAATCATATGCATTTCTCAATATGCCTCATCAAGCTGTTTTTAGCTTCCTTAGGGATAGCTTGAACTTCAGCAAACCTTGGGTCCCTCTATTTTTACAGATGATTCCCTCTTATACATCAGAGGAGATATTTTGACCTGCCCTGTCTGCCCTCCCCATCTGAGTTTGCTGCTAAAAGGAAAATTGATTGGATGATATTAAGTGGTGGGATTCAAATTTTTTCCCTACAGGTTCTGTGGGCGTGTATCAGCCTCTGTTGAGAACTGGATACTTTTATCAATAAACCACATTACTCATGATTGCAGTTATGGAATGGTAGAGTTTATTGCTGTATTCCCAATCGCGGCTAATAGCTACAACAATGGATTTCCATGCAAAGTCAGCATTGAGAGTGGGCAACTCCAAACACTGTTTTATCCCTCCCTGCCCCTGTACCTAGTATCCTCCCCTTTCCTAATTCCCCGTGCCACCACCTGTGCCTAATTAATCATGCCTATCCAGTTTCCTCGGTCCTCCCATCCTAATCCCTTGTTCTACTACCTCGTGCCTAATTAACCATACCCACCCAGCAATCCAGCTTCCTTGTCACTCCCCCCTACAAGCCTCCCCTTCTATGTAGTATTATACAAATTAATAAATTACAGACCCGTGCTACAGTTGACCAAGCCAACACCCCCCCCCAATGCTGGCATTGTAATGTCCCTGCTCCGAAGCCAACGTTGTAACCCTGGACCCACAGGCAAGCTCTGCGAGGCTTCCAGCTGCAATGACAAGTGGCGGGACTGAGAGACGTCGGCAGCATCATGGCCCCGCTCTGAAACCGAAGCCATGATAGCGGACCTGCTGACAAGCTCCACGAGCCTTCCCGCTGCAATGTTGGGCTCCAGAACCCGGATAAGCTGTAGAGCCCAACAGCATGGCTTGGTGGGCTTGGTTTGGTTGGCATGGCAGGGGAGGGGAGGGATACTGTAAAATCCACATTCCCTCCCCACTCCTGGGGGAAGGTAACTACAAAATTCCATTCCCTCTCCAACCCACTAATTTGCTTTCCAGCTCTGTTCTCTTGCACAGGGCAACAAAAGAAGACCCAGCTGATCAGCTGGGACTCGAGAGGCAGAGAATAGATGGGGGTGGGGCCAATCAAAGGTGGTATTTGACGGTTCTTTGAACTGCTCAAAATTTTCGCTACCAGTTCTCCAGAATTGGTCAGCACCTGCTGAATACCACTTCTGATGATATCCTTCCCTTTAATGTAGAATGCTGAAAATGAGCAGCGATATCAAATAATATCAAAATAATATGCACATTTTGTAATACTTGGTTTTAAGAAACATATATAAATGATACACAAAGAAGCCTGGACAGTTGAACCAATTCAAAGTTTTATTTGAACTTTGTGAATCTTAGAGTAATGATCTTAAATGGGTCACCTACTTTTGGACTTGCCTGTCTATGCAATATGGTTTTCAATATTTTACATCACCTTTGCAAAGAAGCAGAGACTTTGTTTTGGGGAGACTTCTCTAAAAACATAGTTTTGGCACATAGTTTTGCAATAGCAGAAACAAGTTTCAAAGAATCATATACTTGAAAAATGAATAACACAATTGTACTCCAGGTAGCTGGGCAAATAAGAATGTCTCTAACAAGCAATCATTATTCACCATTAGTTTCTTGACTTATGTGGACAACTCAAAAGAATGGCAGTTTTGAAAAATATGTGATTTTCTAATGTCTGTGTCAGTAATTGTCAAATTACTGGGATAACAATATCTCAAGGCAAATGATTAAAAAGTAAAAGCATTGCTAACATTACATTTTAACATATCTGTGCTCAGCAGAATTTTTCTTAAAGTAATTAAGTATGAATGTCTTTAATCTTATGTAACTCTTTTGCTAATTAATGGTGACTTGGTATTTTTATAAATGAAATTTTAACTCTTATTTACTCAATTATAACAATAATTGACCTTTCCACTTAACATACTAGCCATAATGCTTAGATGTTGGAGAAGGAACCCACATTTTTTTCATTGACAAAGATTACCTCACAAAATCTCCAATGCAATATCAGGGATAAAGATGTTTAATTTCTTTTCTGCCTCCAAATTAATGGAGCAACCTTAACTTATCAGATGATGCACTTTAATTTCCTCTGATATGTTCATTATGCATCCCTTTGTGCCAGAACTAATTTGCAATAATGTATATTTAATTCTGGAAAGCAAGAACACATTCTGTTGCCTTCCAGTTATGATTAACCTGTAGAAATGCTGAGACATGCATATAATATGAATATGCAAACATGAGCAACCCCTTGAAATGTTCAAAAACCCAAAGTAGCAATCCAATCTGCATTTTTACTATTATATGTCAGGCTAGATAGAAAAATGTTAGATGGATTAATCTGTCTTTTGTTTCTAAAAAAACCAACATAAAAATAGCTGAGTTATTTCAATAGAATGATTAAACTACCTTGGGCAATAAAATTAAGCAGAAATTTCCCAAATTAGATGAATTAATTAATTCATGCTTTTCAGAACGCTCTCCATATATCCAATTTACAGAATATGCATTTAAGATTTGGTATTTTAAATTTTTACTGGGTGTGCATAACACATTTAACTATGTTTTACTTGATTAATAAATCAGAATGGCCTTATTCATTCATAATACTAACCCACATCCCATGATTTAGACATCACTATCCTGGATTATTACCCAAAACCAACCAAGCAAATTATATGAGAACCCAGTCAGTATATATAAATGATCTAATTCAGCTTTAACACAGAACATTAAGGTTGCTTTATGAGATGTTTAGTGATCTCTTATAAAAAATTTCTATTCTGATTCTGTTACTTAGCAAAGATCTTTATCTGAAAGCCTAAACCTAGACATATGGAAGGAAAGAAGAAGAAAGAATCACTTGCAGCAAGATGGATAATTCAACTGTGAATGTTCTGTGAAATATGGGGCATGTATCTTCTTGACCCCATCACAAATGGCACCATTCAACAGTATTTTGGTGTGGCACCTATTAAAGAGAAGATGAGAAAATGATATGGACACATCCAGAGTGCAGCACCTTCCATCGTTGTTGACAGTCTTCCAGTTAGACATCAATGGCAGGCGATCTTGCAGGCATCCAAAACAGAGAAGGCAAGACACCATCTCAACAAAGACATGCAAGCTGAGGGCCTGTGCCCTGAATGTGCAAAGTGACATTCAATGATATGAAAAGCAGACCCTGCATCTGTGGGAATAAGCTAGGAAGAAGGAGAAGGTGGATGATGCAATTACAGTTTCTCTGAGTGCATCATTAGAAGATCTGAAATACCTTGAAAATGATTTGATGGCACATCAATCAATCCTAATAATAATCAAAAGCAACGTTTTGGCAGAATCTCATCTGCCATCATCAGGCTTCTGTATAGTGTTCGTCTGTGAGTCTTTGGTCTGGCTGTTTATTTCCTCCCCGACTCACAGACGAACACAATACAGAAGCCTGATGATGGCAGATGAGATTCTGCCGAAATGTTACTACAACTTTAAAAGCACAACTATAATGACGTGGGAAAATAACTGAACAAAGCTGAATACCAGACATGTAAGTACCCGCGAAAACTTAAGAAAATATATATTCAGCTTTGTTCGGGTATTTTCCCACGTCATAGTAGAAAATATATATATTTTCTGAGGTTTTCGCGGGTATTTGTATGTGGATCTTTGGTTATTTAGGTTTTCTCCCGCGTAAAATTGGAAGTATCTAGGCAACGTTTCGATGAAGTCTCATTCATCATCTTCAGGCTTGTGTCTTCGGCTTTGTGCTTCTCGGAGTAATGTGAGCTTGCAGCTGCTTCTTCCTTTTAACTGCTAGTGGGGATGTGACTTGATTGGGTGGGTCCTTGGCTGTGTTCTGATTGGGTGGGGGTATTTTCTGTTCAGGTGGGGGCTTGGTTGTGCTCAGGTTAGTCTTAGTTGCTGGGGAATTTGAGCTGGTGAGCTGTGATCTTGCTGTTTGGCTTCGCATTCATGGTCGTGCCACATCTTCATGGTGGGCGTCAGTTTGCTTCATGTATGAGTCGGAGGGGTTTGAAGCAGGTAGTGATGCAGCTGCATGACCAGTGACAGAGAAGATATGCCTTGTAGAATCAATCAGTAGATATTGTTAGATGGTAAGGACCTGGTGTATATCCCCTTCTCCCCATGTTGAATCTTATTGCCAGAAATAGGAAACAGACAGTCCTCAACTAACCTTTCCCTGTGCCATGAAAGGCTTTACAGGTAATAGTTAACACCTTGATTCATACCTGAAAGTTCACTGGAAAGTATTAATATTATATGGGTGTAAATGGTGATATACTTAAGGAAGCAAAAGGAAGAAGGGCCATGATTTTGTAATACTCCATTCTCCTGTTTTCAAAAACAGGCAAAACAAGTTTCAAGACATGAATTTAGAAATGTAGAACCTGCGTCCTTCTTTCAAGAACTTATCAGTATTAAATTTGGGGAAAGGGAAAGTTGGTTTTGAACATTTTGTTGTTTTCTTAATTTTCCTTTGGGATTTTTGAACTTCCTAAATAAACTTCTTATTTGATTTGCTAAGTAATAGACAGGCAGGGAGTTGTTTACAGAATAATTCCTTTCCATTTTCTTTGGATCTGCTAAACCTGGATCTATAGTTTCTTATAAAATCATTAGCATAATTTCAGTGCTGTCCTGATATTTTGTACCTGAGATGGAAATTACAAATGCCCTCTCCACTTGCAGTAATATTTACATAATGATCTAATTAATATATATTTGCTGTGAATATGAGTCAATTTGAACCATTGCCTCAGTTTGCTGATAGCTACCCTTGTTCTTTTTTCTTCTTCTTAAAATGCTGTTCAGATGAAACATTCATCCACAATATGGTCAAAGAATCAAATTATTATTATTATTTTTCTTCCATTTATTTATAATACGTGTAGAATGTAGTTTGATTCACTTATCAAAATATTTCCAATATGGTTAATATTAGCTTTACATATCATATCTATAATTTGTTTAAGAGTGGTATGTTAGTATTTAGCAAACACAAAAATATTCCAAGACTATAGCATATTCATAAATGTGTCATGAGTTAAAACAGTCAATGTACTGGTTGGCATAGCATTACAATATTAATATTTTACTTTTCAGTATTATAAATCTGCAGTCATGTATGGGATTAAGCCTTGAACACAATAAGATTTATTCCCAATTGTGAAAATTCAGTTCTGTAGAAGGAAGAGAACTATATAGCTAAATTATCCCCGTTTCTTTTATTTGTTCATTTTGGAAAACGAGAAAAATCTAAACTAGAGAAACTATGGAGTCTATAACAATTTGTCAACATCATTTTTAAGTCTACTGCTGTTCTGTTAAATCTATTTTGAATAAAAATTTAGTATCTTTTCATTTTTTTCTTAAACATTTTATTTAACATAATCAATATACTGGATAAATTTGGCAACTGCATATTACAGGAGAAGGCAATTTTTAAAAATAAAATTAGTTATAGCAACTAAAACCCCACATTAATGTTGTTTATTCATGAACATCTGTATTATCTAATAAGATTTTTGTTTAATATCAGACTAATATCAGGTAAATTATATAGTTTTCAATTGATGCTGAAAACAGTAACACAATTGCCAGCTATACTCCTTTAAATGGATTCCATATTATTGTGGTTAATGCAAACTTAGTTAAGTCATACAATCAGTAAAATTGTAAAAGCACTGATAATTATTGCCTAGAAGCAGCAGATAATTGGCTTTACTTATTACAGCATGATATTCACTATCACAAATGAAAAATAATTTTAAAAAACTCCCAAAGTAGAAGGAGCAAGCTACATTTTCATAAATCTAGATAGTAACCTTAATAAGCTAACCCAAAAAACACAAAAACACAGGTAAACTTTCAGGTCCTGTACAATTTATAGGTAAACTTTCAGGTTCTGTACAATTCTTTAAGGACAAAAATGGAATGAAAAGAGGCAAGGAATAATTAAGCAAAAAGTTTCAACATGTTTTCTAGAGTTCAAATAAATCCCAACATATTGGCTATTGACTGAATGTAGAGAGAAGCTTCATCGATTATGTCATCCTTGACCTGAACTAAAAGATCTCACTTGCCACTTACAAAGCAGATATTGTCGTGTCCGCAAAAGGATGCCAGGAGTCGGTGACTAAGTTTCAAGCTCTTTATTTAACAGTTGTGAACCGAACCGGCGAAAAGGAAAAAGCCCGCGGCTTTTATCCTTTTCGCTGCGGCGGCCGCAGCCAATGACAGCGATTCAAGTCTCCCGCTCTTGGAGTGAGCCAATCATGGGAGACTTCAATCGGGCCAATCAGCGCGGCTCGCCTGGCCAATCAGAAATCCCCGCGCTTTAGCCAATCAAAACGCGGGGATTTCAAGTATGCAAATTAAGGACAGAACACCCCTCCCCTCTTGGTATAGTCCATCACGTTGCGTAGTCATGTAGGTAGGCGGGGCTCCGTCTAGTCCTACTTAACCTGCGCAACTCAGTTTCAAGCTGGATTTCGGCCGGAGCGGTCATGTTTTTGGCTGCTCCCTCTTCTGTGCGAACCGGCTGGATGATCGGGCCGGTTCTTTCTCCGTGGCTCCCACCTGGGCCTACCGGGTTGGTTGAGCTACGGGTTTTGCCGCTCCCACTTGGTTTCTCCGAGTCGGTTGAGCTGGCCAGGTGGTTCTTCTCCGGCGGGGGATCGCGATGGCTGCGTTCCGGTAAGTACTGCTGGTTTATTTTTTCTTGCATTTGTTTATTCGGGTATTCCCTCCCCCCTTGGTTCGTGTTTTGGGGGTTGAGGTCTGTTGCTGTTCGTGACCTGAGCTGGTCAATGTGTCGTTTCCAGGCTCGCCCATCGGTGGTTTGGAGCCGGTACGACCGTGGACCTGTGATTTGAGTGATGACGGCTGGGATCCATAGGGGGTCTCCCGCCAGATTTTTCGTGTACACTAAGTCACCTGGGGCAAAGGTCCGGTATTTTGTACTTGAGTCTGGGGGTCGCTCCGGGTTATATGTTGGGTGTAACCTGTCGAGCGGGGACCTCAGCTTCCTACCCATCAGTAACTCGGCTGGGCTTTTGTTGGTAGTGGTGTTCGGGGTGATGTGTTGTATGAAGAGGAGTTTATTTATTTTGTCGTTGATCTCCCCGTGGTCCATTTTCCGGATGGTTTTTTTTGGTAAATTGTACCATCCGTTCCGCCCTACCGTTCGCCGCCGGATGCACCGGTGCTGTTAATGTGTGGCGGATGCCCCTCTCCGCCAGGAACCTCTCGAAGTCGAGGGAAGTAAACTGGGGCCCGTTGTCTGAGACGACGACGTCTGGGAGGCCGTGTGTGGAAAAGAGTTTGCAAAGTTCTTTGATAACGGCCTCCGTGGTAGTGGATTTCATGTCGCTTACCTCCAACCAGTTGGAGTAAGCGTCAACTGTGATCAGAAAGGTCTGCCCATTCGAGGGACCGGCAAAGTCTAAATGGATTCTGGACCAGGGTCCCCTTGGTGTTTCCCAGTCCAGGATGGGTGCTGCGGGTGGGCTGGGTCTGGTCTCCTGGCATCATTGGCATTTGGCTACCCATGCCTCTATCTGCTTGTCCATCCCTGGCCACCAAGCGTAACTCCTGGCCAGGGCTTTAGTTCTGACGATGCCAGGATGCCCTTCGTGCAGCATCTCTAAGACCCTCCCTTGCAACCTGTCCGGGATGACCACCCTGTCACCCCACAAAATACATCCCTTGAGTAGTGAGAGTTCAGTCTGGCGGTTTCTGAATGTCTTAACGGATTCGTCACTGTCCCTTTCAGGCCAACCTTTTTCCACCCAATGTAAAATTCGCGCCAGACGACTGTCCTTGATAGTTTCCCTGGCAATGTCTGACGCGGTAATGGGCAGGTTGGGCAAATTTTCGATGTTAAGGGTGTTTGTCGTTGGTGCTGGGTCAGGATCAGAGTCTGGTAAAGGCGGGCGGCTTAAAGCGTCCGCGTGCGAAATTTTCTTACCTGGCTTGTGTAACAGTTCGTAGCTGTAGGCTGCCAGGAACTCGGACCACCTTGTCATCCGGGGTGATAAAATGTTCGGGGTGGCTCGGTTTCCTGCGAGGATGCCCAGCAACGGCTTATGATCTGTCACAATGGTAAATGGGCGGCCATAAAGGTATTCGTGGAATCGCTTAACGGCGGCAACTATAGCCAAAGCTTCTTTGTCCAGCTGGCTATAGTTCCGCTCCGGTTTAGTTAGAGTCCTGGAAAAGAAAGCGATGGGTGCTTCTCTTTTGTCGGGGAGAGTATGGCTGAGGACAGCGCCGACGCCGAAAGGTGATGCGTCGCAAGTGACAACCAAGGGCAAGGTTTCGCTGAATTGAATCAGGATGGCGTCGGAGGTGAGGAGGTCTTTAGTTTTTTGGAAGGCGGCTTGCTCTCGTCTCCCCCAAGTCCAGGTTGCCGCCTTATCCAGGAGCCTATGCAAAGGCTCCACCGCCGTAGCCTTTTGGGGTAGGAAAACATTATAAAAATTCAGCAATCCTAAAAAAGCCTGTAGTTCCGTTTTAGACCTTGGGGTGGGGGCTTCTTTGATGGCTTTCACTTTTTTAATTGTAGGGTGAATGCCATGCCGGTCTAGAAGGTAGCCCAAGAATTCCACTCGCTCTGTGCATAGTTGGCATTTTTCTCGTTTTACTTTAAGTCCCGTTACTTTAAATTTTGTTAAGACCTCCCTGAGTCGGTTTTCTAATTCGGCTTCGTTTGGCGCCGCCACTAATACGTCATCAAAATAGGGCACCACCCCCTTGATGCCCTGCAGTAAACGTTCCATCAGGCTCTGAAAGATGCCTGGTGCCACGCTGACTCCGAATTGGAGCCGGTTACACTTGAAGGCCCCCCGATGGGTAACGATGGTCTGGGCTTCCGCTGTTTTTTCGTCGACCGGCAACTGCTGATATGCCTGGGCGAGATCGAGCTTGGCAAAGACCTTGCTCCCTCCCAGTGAGTGCAGTAGGTGTTGCACGATTGGGACGGGGTAGGCGCTTTGTTGCAACGCGCCATTTAGGGTGGCCTTATAGTCCCCACAAATTCTCACGGACCCGTCTGGCTTGACTGGGGTCACTATAGGGGTCTCCCATCGGGCATGGTCTATCGGCTGTAACACCCCCTGTTTGACGAGCTTGTCGATCTGCTCATCAATTTTAGGTTTTAGGGCGAATGGTACCCTCCTAGGTTTTAGTCGCTTGGGGGGAACCCTAGGGTCTAGGTCAAATGAGATAAGGGGCCCCTGGTACTTGCCCAGGCTTCCGTCGAAGACCTCCCGGAACTCCTGGGCTAGCCGCTGTTCCCAGCCGTCGTCGACGACGTGGTTGACTCCTGTCAGTGCGATGTCAAGCGGGGCGAACCATTGTAGGCCCAGCAGGCTTGGGCGGTCGCGATCGACGATTGTGAGTGGGAGTTGTTCGGTGCGGCCCTTGTAAGTTACATTAAAGTTCTTGGTGCCCACTACCGGGACGCGGTTTCCCTGGTAGTCTTTTATAATGATTTTTTGGGCATTAATGTTCCTCTTATGGAGGGTGGGCACTAGCCGTTTTATCTCGTGCCATGCAATCATGGAGAGGTAGGACCCGGAGTCCACCTCCATCTTGCATGGTTGCCCTTCAATATGGACTTCTACGTGTACCTTTCTGGCGCCGTCGGAGATGGCGTGGCCGATGGTTACCGTCTGGTGGGTATCTTCCTTGCGCCGACTGTCGCCGCCTCTTGAAGATCGTTGGATTCGGTCCCACCGACTGTCCGATTGGCGATCTCTGGTCCTGGGCGAGGGGCTTTCCTTCTTTCGGTCGTGTTGTTCCCATCTGGGCGGGCTGCGGATCTTCTTTTGGCGGCAAACTCGAGCGATGTGTCCCCGTCTTTCACAATGCCTACAGATAGAGTCAAAAAATCGGCATTCTGATCTCGGGTGGTCGCAACCGCACCCGGCACAGTTGGTCCTCGACCTACGACCTCTTCGGTTCCGTTGGTCGCCGCGTCCCGTCTGCACGCGATGTATGTCCTCCTCGTCTTCTGACGTGCTGGATGTAGACTGGAATTCTCCGTAGTGCGCAGTTGATTTGCTTTTAGGGTCGGCCGACCTTGCCAGGTTGTTGTTTCTGCCCTTCGCGTCTGATTTTCGCATGCTGTCAGCGGAAGTGCGGGTTGCTTCTGCGGCTGCGGCTGCGGTGAGGGCGTCTGCTAGGCTGATGTCGCCCTTGGCCATAAGCCGGCTCTGGAGTGTAGGGTCCCATAGGCCGAGTAAGAATCGGTCTCTTAGGAGGCTGTTCAGACCTTCAAACTCGCAGAGTCCTCCTAGGCGCCGCAGCTCGGCGACGAAATCGCTCAGTTTTTCGCCTGGTTTCTGATCTCGGCGGTAAAATTCGTTGCGCCGGATCAGGATGGGGACCTCGGGGGCGTAATGGCGCCGCAGGATAGGTTCGAGGACGTCCCAGTCCATGGCGGTTGCGTCTGCCGGCTTGGCCAATGCCTTGGCCATCTGGAAGACCTCGGTTCCGCAATGGGTGAGGAAGACGGCGCGTTTTAGCGGGCCCGGGGCGTCCTTCATTCCGGTGCACTCGAGGTACATGCGGAAACGGTCTGAGAACGATTCCCAGTCCTCGGTGGCGGGGTTGAAGGGGGCGGGCGGTGCGATTTTCGCCATCTCTGTGCTGAAACTGGCTCTTGTTGGACACGGGGTTCGGTTCAGGGTCGGGATCCCACCCTCGTCGCCAGTGTCGTGTCCGCAAAAGGATGCCAGGAGTCGGTGACTAAGTTTCAAGCTCTTTATTTAACAGTTGTGAACCGAACCAGCGAAAAGGAAAAAGCCCGCGGCTTTTATCCTTTTCGCTGCGGCGGCCGCGGCCAATGGCAGCGATTCAAGTCTCCCGCTCTTGGAGTGAGCCAATCACGGGAGACTTCAATCGGGCCAATCAGCGCGGCTCGCCTGGCCAATCAGAAATCCCCGCGCTTTAGCCAATCAAAACGCGGGGATTTCAAGTATGCAAATTAAGGACAGAACAGATATCTTTACCTGGAAGCTTCTGCAGTGTCTGGCCAAAGCTGGATCCCACAATTGGAAAACAGCTCAGCCTATTTCCATTTTTGTTGCTATAGCTGCTTCCTCTTGAAAATATGGATCTTGTGAAAGACAGTCCACATATTTAGCAAAAGAGAAATTAAGTTTTAGTTTTAGATGTATTCTGATGTTTTTTCCTTCTTTAAATGTAATAAATTATATTTAATTCCTCCCTTAAATTGATAATGTTATGTTTGGAGCATGGGTGAGAAAGAATGCAGACGAGCCTGTGGAACGGTGAACTTCAACTCTTTATTTAAATGGTGTGACAGCTCAACTGGATGGCCGCTATAGCCTTCCTTATATAGGCAACCCAATAACTATTTAACCAATAACAATCCAGAAGCGCTAGCTCCGTTAACCAATACGAATGCCCCGTTAATGGCCAATCAGATTCCCCTGAATGGGCCAATCCGATCCTGCCATTAACAGCCAATCAGAAGTGCAGGGCCAGAACCCTGCACTTGACTCCAAGCTCAAGATAACTTTATTAAACCTTTATGCATTCACAACAGATAATTCCTTTGACAATAAGTGAATCTTAAGGGCAAGGGCAAGCTTTTTTGAGATCTTAAGTTCATTTTAATATATGGATTTTGATGTAAGTCGAAGTGTTAGATTTAATGTTCATCTTAAATTCATTTAGGAATATGGGCAGGTGATTTAGGTCCTTAATTCCTCTGCAGCATTCCAATTCAGTTCTCTTCTCTTTCTGATCTAGACGTAATTGCAATGGGACAACCCATTGATCCCCTCCCAGTACTGAAATTTAACAGATTCAGTCTCTATGGTATAAGAATTAGTACCCAAGACAAATGTAGATTGAAATTGCCTCCATTGCATTTAAACTTCCCAGAGGCTGATGGGAGAAGCTGTTGGCTGTTTGTGGGGGAGACAGAGATTCAGTACCCAAGACAAAGGTAGTGGCCCACGCACCTAATGGCGCACACATGATATAACTATAAACCAAAAAAGCAACAATACATTTAGGGGTAGTGTGTTTGAGATTGTAATTTTATTTTTTTTCAAAATGACCAGCTTAGTTCAGTGTAATACTTGTTTTGCAGCTGTCTTTCGCAGTACTGTTTTCAAATTTGGATATTGTCCTCTTTGTAAACAAATCACTAGTCTACATGGACAGATTACCTATTTAGATTACCTATCTCTAATCTGTGTTCTCCAAGCAGAAATTAGGCGCTCAATCTAGCAATATTGAACTGCCTCCCGATCAGCCCTGTTACCACAAATATCCTGCAGGAAAAGGGCAGTATGGACAACCGTGGGATCTGGCAGGGTGAGACTGAGGGCCATAAACACAATGCTTTTGCTGTGTTCTAGCATAACAAATACAGTGCCCTTGCTGACCTTAATAGGAACACTAAAGTGACAGGTCAAGGTAGTTGTGATAATGATGATTCAAATAAGTAGTGGGTCATGGTCCGAGAAGAACTTACTTTGGAAAGGGGAAAGTGTGAATCGGGTATTACACATCAGTCACATAAGAAGAGCAAGGTATCCAAAAAGAAAAGCCACCTTCTGGTTGGTGATTCAATTGTAAGGGATGTAAATTTAGGAAAGGATACATAGGTTTTGAAAGAGGTCAAGTGTCTGCCAGGGCCATTGATATTGTTGATGCTATTATACATCTCGGTACAAATGATCTGTCCCAAAAGGATGTACTTTCTGTGTAGAAAGACTTCCAGAACTTGGCTTTTCGTTTCAGATTTGTATATTTACCAATATACAAGGAACAAAAAGAGAAAGGCCAGTGTGTATCAGAGTTTAATGTGTGGCTAAAGGAGTGGTGTAAAAGGGAAGGCTTTGGTTTTATTAGTCATGATGTCTGCAGCTGCTCTTTCAAGAAGAGATTGGACTGCCATTTGTCAGAAATGGTATAGGGTCTCCCGCTTGGGAGGGGCATTGGACTAGTTGACCTACAAGGTCCCTTCCAATTCTGATTATCTGTTATCAGAATGCCAGAAGTCAATTTTTTTAAAAAAAATTGACTTCTTCTCTGGGAAAAAGAAGGAGGCTGGGTCATCCCTGATGGAAAGTATAGTTTTCCCAGCCATAAGAAGCATTTTCTGAGTGGGAAGTAAATGAGTTACTTTCTGTGCAGGCCTCAATACTACTGGCCTCTTTTTTGAGCCATAATAAAAGTTGGTGTGAGACATGTTTGCCTTTCATTCAAGGATGAAGGAAAGCCCATTCGTGTAGATGTGCAGATGTGCCATTCATGTTGGGGACCAACTCTGAATTGCAATCTTCCAAATGGAATTTGAACTTCTCAGCTACTTTCCTCTTCCTTGTTTTTTGAATCCATTGTCTAATTATGAAGAAGGGAAATACTTACTAATCTTTTATCCACACATTTTTAGATATCTTCCCATAATTCTCACAATTACTATTGCTTTATTTTTAAAGGAAGGTGTCACAACTGAATATACAAAACATATACCACAAAATATATGTCTACTTGAAAGTTTATCACTTTCTAGAACTCCCAGAAATGAATGAAAATATAATTATTGTGGTGATTGTATTGTTGTTCTTGTTGATGATGCTATTGTGTGATGTTCTTTTAAATCCGGTGCCCCAAAACTTCTGTGTGTAAGGCAGCTCTGCGCACACACGCATTGGGAACAGGCTCCCCTTGTTCCTCTGCCTTGCTGCTGTTAGATTCTGAAGGCTCCAGAGTCAGTACATAACTCCCAGGTGGTCCTGGCCCCATCTTTGTATCGGATGCAGGACCCTTGTCCGAGTCTTCCCGAGACTCATGAACTGGTCCCTGTTCTTCCCCACTGCCCGATTCTGCTGCTGTCTGCACAGGCTGCCGGCGAACCACAACAGCTACAGGTACAATTTAATTAGATATAAGGCAATTTCCTACATTGCCATATGTACATTTATGTACAATATTTCTTTAAGGTTGATGCAATAACTTTATGCACTCTGAACATTGACTACCATCAGCCTCAAAAATTGTTCAATTTAGTTTCATCTCTATTCATTACACCTCCAAAAATAATTTCTATCTTATTATTCCACTCTTCTGATTTCAGAAAGGAATCTTTCTTTTTACCTAACCATTGAAGCGGAACTGTTATCAAAATGAGAATAATCTGATTTCTATCCCATTTCCAGACTTAAAGAAACAGGAGACAAAATGCTATAACATTGTTTTATTTTGTGTCCTTTGAAGATGCAACAACAATAATAATGAAAATAACAATATTTTTAACAGCTAATATAAATGATTACTTACACAGCACAATTCAATAAAGTTTATTCAAGTAAATACTGAGTGGATACAATAAATGAATTAAATAAATAAAAAGTTTTAGTTTATTCAAGAAGATGCAATCCCAGGATTTTAGCTGCACTAAAACTACTTGTCTGGAAGTTAGCTGGATTTTCTACACAATAGGATTGCACTTAAAACCAAGAAACAGAAACAAACAACCAAAACATTCTTCATTCATCTTTGATACCAATATTAAGCTAATGGAGAAAGTGAGACTTTTTTCTTATTTAGCATTTTAAATTTTAGTCTCTCTAAATGTTTTAAAATAATTGTTTGAACAAACATTAACATAACCTTTTTGGTTTGTTTATCTCTACAATAGTGTATCTCAATAATAATCTAGTTTTAATATGAGAAATGCCATTAGTGTCACACATTTTTCAAATAATATTTTAGAATATTTATTACGTGCTATAACAGATTCCGTTTGTTGACACATATACCCAGTTAGCGGGAGTCTTAGAAAATAAGTCTAGGTGTCGACTTTGATTGCTAGCAACCTCCACCCCATCTTGCTGTTGATTCCCTAACCATCCATTTTTATTCTCATATTGCTGTATTCTCATTGTTTTCTTTTTAATTTTTATGCCATTGTTCCATTACTTTGCCACTTTTATGGTTATAATTTTCTCTTTTTGTTCTTGTAAGCTGCCTAGACTAAGATAATTGTGACAAGATAATTGGCAAATATGTTTAACAAACAAACAAATAATTATAAACAAATTACATGAAATCAAGGTTACATCATGGTGATCACAAATCAAAGATTAATCATTCATCCTATAGGATAGGACTGTCAGACTTATGACAAAAAATTTATATTCTTAAGCAGGGGTGTCAAACTCATGGTGTCACATTGTTGTCACATGATGTATTGTGACTTTTTTCTAAAATGGGGTTCAGTGTATGATGCATCCTGATTGGGGGCAATTTTGATACCCCTGCTCTTAAGAAACATCATAGAAATGCAATTCAAGCAAGTGCCTTTTGTTAATCAGTAATAATCAAATTCCAAATTTTCATCCCAAACTTTTTTTGCAATGCAAATATTATTCAATTTTTTCCTATGTATCAGGATAGAGAAAATATATCTTCCTTCTTGATTCATCGCACTGAAATTCATATATTGTTTATTAATGAGAAGACCAGAATGTGTAACTGGGAATTTTACTACGCCTATAGGAACAAATGCAGATACAAGTATCATTCAATCTGGTTTCTCAGTTCAGTTTTTGATGAGCTCCTAAGTTTCGTATTAGATCATCACAGGAGGAATGGAGGATTTTAAAATTTCAGCTCCATACTTTAGAATGTGGTTTTCAATTGTTTCTTTGCTATTTATTTCATTTACTTTCAGGTTCATATTATTTTTATTGTAGCCTAGGGAAAGAAAACTAATAATTTGAAATGTTCCATTTGTGGTTTCTTTCCATAGTAATTGGTTGGCCATTGTAAGAAAAAGAATGTTGAACTAAATGGAGGCAATGTAATAGGTGTTTTCTATGGCTAGATCAAGAGATGATAACTAGATATATACATACTTCAATTTGTATTTGCAGGTGAACAGATCATGCAGACATTTGGAGTTGGAAGGTGTTGAGTATAATTGTAAAGAAAGGAAAGAAATACAAACATTTCAAAAGAACCACCTAATTAAAAGTGGACTTTTCATAATATATTGAACTATTTCCTAAACAGGACTGTCTTAACACATAGGCATAAGGACCCCATACTAATCTGTGTAAGTTAACCTTTCAATACATATAAATGCAGCAACATGTTTATTACATTTTACTACATTTTTTAATTAATCGGTGTTATTTTACTAATACTACAGAACATCTATAAGAGCAATCAGTGCTCTTTTACTCCCATATCTTGGGTCTAACTTCCAAATGAAAAAGAAACAGATAACATACTTCATGTAGAATTATCTGAAATTGCAGCACAACTACCGTGTCAATAACTTTTCCTAAAATGAAAAAAAGGCAGATGTTTCTCTTAGCAACCTGAATTGGGAATGGTTAATGCTGGAGAAGAAGTATTATACAGCTCTGGTTAATAAGATTTATTTGGAAGAAGTTTAAAGTAACCACACAAGACTTCTGGCAGGTTCTTTACTGACATGACAAACTTATATATATGCAAATTAGAGTTTTTCTCACATGTTTGATGCTTGCCTCTTTTGCAACCATTTACTGAGCTGGAAATGGCTATTTGGCCTATTTATAGATTTTTTAAATTTGAAAGCAGAATATTCAGTAGAATTAATGCCATTCTTCTCTTGTAACAATAAAATGGAAACAGTCCATAAGAAGTCTTTCAGAGTTCTGAGTAATAAAAAAATACATAAGGAAAAAGTTAAAGTAACAACACCAACATTTCAATAATTTTTAACATGTGCCTAATCCAAGGACTTTCTATAAATGGATCCATTAAACATTTGGACTGGACCGACTTAATGGATTATTCTTTTTTGTGACAATCAGTGTATTAAAGAGAAATTAAGAGTCTGGTAAAAATATTCCCCACCATCAAATCATCTTCAATTTCTCTGTGATCCATCTTGTGGTCACCTACATGGTATGGGATTGTCACCTACAACAGTCCATAGTTGTAAAAACCATGAACCATTTCAACTTTCACCCTATCAAGTGGGTGAATTAAGTTGTTGAGGACCCTGAGCAGCTCTAGATGGCAATGAGATCTTAAGCTCAGGAGGGGATTAAATGGTGTAGTATGGAGGATTGTAAACCAGGGCTGTCAAACTCAAGGCCCGGGGCCGGATCGGCCCACGGGGTGCCTAGATCTGACCCATGGGGCCATCCTGGAAACAGCAGACTGGCCTATGGTGCTTCTGCTAGCAAAAATGGCCCTCCTTTGCTGGCAGAGGGTTGCAGGAGTCCATTGCAGCTGGAAATGGAGCTACGGAGCTCATTTTTGCTGGCAGAGCACTTGGGTCACCACAGGTCCCCCTGACATGAGTGATTTCAAGCTGGCCACGTCCACCCTGGCTACCCCTCCATGCCCCTGAGGTCAACCACTACCCTGATGTGTCCCTCAATGAAATCGAGTTTGACACTCCTGTTGTAACCAGTAATACTCCCAGGTTGTCCTTTGAACCTATCCTCATAAATATGGCCATGCAACCAGTTATCTTCAGGACAATGATCTGATCATTCTGATCAGGCAGAATTTCTCAAAAAAAGTCACCATCTCCCCTTCTATAGGTTTTATAGATGATATAATCCCTGAAACACACACAAATACATTTCAGAGAGATAAACACCCCATTCCTCATTTATCCTGGTAATACAAGCTAGGTCTTCCCTCTCTCCAAGATTAGATCATACATCAGTAAGAGTCATTACAAGCAAAACTAGCATTCAAAAGCTAACTGCCTGTGGTTATCTTCCTGTAACAAGATCTGGGACTGGAAGTCAATCCTCTCTTTCCCAATCTATAATTATATATTCTTCTGTGCCTCACTGACTTATTCTAAAATGTATGCCTAATGCATATTTTAAAATAATAATTATAACTTAAATAAAATAATAGTCTGTGCCTTGCCACAGTGTGTAATCTGGGATCTTTGGGCTTGTTCAAATTGCTGTTCAAATTGCTAAATATTGATGGGTGATTTCGAATCAACCTGCCTTTACTTCTTTATTTCTTTATTTTTATTTACTTTAATTCATTATCATTCTATGATGGTAAACCAGACAGCACTTCAGGTTAAAGATGCCTTCTAGGAGGAGAGGGCATATGGCCTTTGTTAGGATATGTGCAGAGTAACCCTTGTATAAAAAGGATATGCACACAGAAAACTGTTTATGAGAACAGTTATGAAGAAATATACAGCCACACAGAGTTGAACAAGTTGTATTAATGTTTACTTGAAGAAATAGCACAGTCCAATAAACAGTCCATGTCATACACGTTTTTAACAGTCCAGAAATATCCAATTATAAAGTCTTCTTACATCTAGTTATAAAGTTGTCTTACCGGTTCCAAGTCTTTTACAGCAGACAAATATCAAACCATAATACAACAAATAACCTTCAATATCAAGTCAGTATCGGTCCATAGTCAGTCAGTATCAGTATTAAGAGAGATCATCAGTGAAAAAGAGAAAGAGAATTAAACCACGATCTATATCTCCCTCTTATGGCAACTTGTAGCATAATTAACCAACCAGAACACAGCATAATACATTACAGTATTTTTCCTTAAAGCTACAAACATATATATTTGTAGTTTATATATTGTCAACCCAACTATGTTATTTACATATACATAACATTCTCCCCTTTGGGTTGGTCAATATATAATACATTACGTCTTTAATTCATATTTTTTTCACAATTAATAACTTACAATTTCATAGAGATTAGAAGATTCTTTATCTAACTCTACATACAATTCTTGTTTGAACTCTGTTATATTTACGTCTCTCTCTAATTGACCTTCTAGAAAACTCAATACATGTTGTTTGTTTATTTTCTTTCTCTACTTCCCCTATCGAATCTTTTGCAGTTATAGATGATTCATCTTTTACTGATTCATCAATATTCCTATCATTTTTATGATCAGTGAACAATTGAGTTTTTACAATAATACTATGTTTTTATTATTATGTTCTTGTTTAAACTTTCACCAACCAACATGCTCCAGAAATTTAGCACTTACACTCCAATATATATTAGTAGTACCTGGCTCCCAAAATTTAAATAATCTATGATTAGCTCCATAACCTACAAAATACAATTTCTTGGCTCTATATTGTCCCTTTTGCCATACTTGCGTGGGAATATGAACCCATGCTGGGGTTCCAAATGTATGCAAGTAACTAAGATCTGGTTTTCTTCTATGCCAATGAGTAAATGGTAATTCACCAGTCATTAAATTTATTACATTATTCAAAACATGGTTAGCACACATTATTGCCTCATCCCACAGTTGCTCTGATATACCAGAATCAGACATCATATTCCTGGCCATAACCTATAATGTTTGTCTTCTATATTCAATATATTAGTTATGTTTTAGTCTGTAAGGATCAGAATGCTCATGTTCAATTCCAGCTTTTCATAACATAGTTTCAAATTTGTTATTAATAAATTCAGTATCATTATTTGTAATTAATCTAATAAGTTTCTGTTTTCTTTCAGTAAATTTTAGCCAGTTTACAAAATACTGATATGTTTCTTGCTTTGTTTTCATTAGATAACAGAAACCATATCTGGAAAAATGATCCATAATACTCAATATATAACAGGCTCCACCTATAATAGTTTTTCTAGGTCCAATGATATCAGCGAACACAACCTCTAATGGTTTACTGATTTTCAGTCCATTTACCACATTGTCAGAAATTACCTTGTTTTCCTTTTTATGACACACATTGCAATCTACATACTTTATACAAGGTTTTAAATCTGTACCAGTAGACAACTCAACAGTTTTCTTGATCATTTTGAAATTTTTATGTCCCATACGTCTATGGAGTAGATGAATACATTCATCATGAGGCTTCTTATTCTCATAAACTGAGTTAACATTACTTGATGGGTCATCATTTATAATAAACAAACCATTTTCCAATCTTGCAGTAATACTTTTACCTTGTTTGTCTATTAAACATGTATCTTCCTTAAATGTTACTACAAATCCTGCTTTTTCCATTTCTCTTACAGATAGCAAATTAAACTTCATTCCAGGTACATATAACATCGGTAAACTTTCATTTATACATGAACAATATGCAGTACCTTCTCCGTATGCTTTCATTTTCCATCCATTAGCTAATGATATATGCTGTTCACTCTTTCTCATGTTAACAAATCTCTTTACTTTTAGTTATACACTGCGATGCTCCACTATCAACTACCCATATATCATGGTTTACATTTGTAGTTATATTTGATATTGCTGAACTAACATTCTTATGAGCTCTCTGTATATTATTCTGTTTCTTATCCTTTTTACAGTATCTGGCTTTATGTCCTTTAGCCCCACAAGAAAAACATTTCCTAACAATATAGGCACTTGAAGACAGTTTTTCTTCCTGTGGCTGTCTTTCTATGAGTCGAATTCTATCTTGCCTTCTTCTTGACTGTTCTAACAGTCTTCCAGTTATGCCAGTCAATGTAAGTTCATCTCTGTTTAAAACTTCCAGTGAAGACACATAATCATCATAAGTTTCATCCAAAGAAGAAAGAATAATGTAAACCTGTTGCAACTCAGAAAAAATCAGTTCTTTTTCTTGTAGCTCCTGAAAAGTCCTTTTCATAAACTCCAAATGAGCTAACATATTGCCACTTTTTATAAGACGAGCTCGAAACAGTTTACATGTAAGGTATATGTGTGCACCCACACTATCTCAAACATAAATCTTCTTCAGAATGTCCCAACATCTAGCAGCAGATTCTTGACCATGAATATGGACTAACTGCAGATCACTGAGTATCAGTCCAACTATACTAGGAGCCTTTTCATTATCCTGGTTAAATTAAGATATTTTCTTTTTATCTTCATCATTCGATGGATCCAAAGTTGTTAGATTCAGTGGATTATTCGCTACAGTTCATAATCCTTCTTTACACAGAAGTAGGCTGCACTTCATAGACCAGGAAACATAGTTTGTTCCATCCAACCGGGTTATCAGAGATAGACTGGCTGACTGTTCTTGTGCCATTGTAACAATAAACCACAATTAGCTGTCTGAATATGAAACTGTATATTTACACTGGTTCTTAATATCTCACTAGGCCCATAACCAATTTTAGGATATGTGCAGAGTAACCCTTGTATAAAAAGGATATGCACATGGAAAACGGTTTATGAGAATAGTTATGAAGAAATATACAGCCACACACAGTTGAACATTAATGTATTAATGTTTACTTGAAGAAATAGCACAGTCCAATAAACAGTCCATGTCATACACTTTTTTAACAGTCCAGAAATATCCAGTTGTAAAGTCTTCTTACATCTAGTTATAAAGTCTTCTTACCGGTTCCATGTCTTTTACAGCAGACAAATATCAAACCATAATACAACAAACGACCTTCGATATTAACAGAATATCAAAATAAACAGGGTTAGTCAGTATTGGTCCATAGTCAGTCAGTATCGGTATTAAGAGAGATCATCAGTGAAAGAGAGAAAGAGAATTAAACCATGATCTATATCTCCCTCTTATGGCAACTTGTAGCATAATTAACCAACCAGAACACAGCATAGTACATTACAGTATTTTTCCTTAAAGCTACAAACATATATGTTTGTAGTTTATATATTTTCAACCCAACTACATTATTTACATATATATAACAGCCTTGCCATCTTTCATCCTGATTTTGATTCCCTAGCTCAGCACAGAAAGTCTACACTTTAGCCTCGCCAGGAAGAATAAATTAAAATGAAAAGTTATGGGGAACCTGTGCTTCATTTATTCATTCATTAGATTTATATCCAGCCTTTAGTCCAAAAACCTCCCTCTTTTGATTTACACAGAGTAATAGATCTGTGAAATAAGTTGGATTGATAAATATGACTGGCTCCAAATTATTATTTTTTTTTATGAAAATGGTTTTGCACAAAACTTTGGTATATCAGTACCTGGAATGCACCATGTAGTTGCAATAACCAAAAATGGAAAAGTGCAGAAGAGGGGAATTAAATGACAACAGCTCTTTTATTTGGGAAAAAAATAAGGGGGGAACTAAATGGTACACATAATTGTAAAAAAAAATGTTCATGGGATGGTAACAATTGGCAAAGAATATTGTTCCCCCATTCTCAAAGGATTGAAACCAGAGACTATCCAGTGAAACTGGAAGGGGATCTGAAGTGAACAGAATGAAGCATTTCCTCATTCTGCATATAATTAATCTGTGAAAATCATTACCATAGATATGAAGGTAGTTTTTAAAAAGATGCTGATAAATTCTTACAGTCCAGAGTCCTCACATCTATCAGTTTTAAATACTCAGCATTATTTTGGCACTAGGGCAGCTTTTCTCCAAATGCCACTTGCAAAGACAAGAGTGAGGGGTTTGTATTTGACTTGTGAGCATCAAAGAAGCTCCTAGCTGAGCACTGTCAGAAACAAAATGTTAAAGTAAGCTGATGTTCAGCCTGATTGAGCAAAACTGTTCTTAGATTTTAACATTCTGCACGTCCACAGTTCTAATTAATGGTGGGATTTAATTTTTTTTACTACTGGTTCTGTGGGCATAGCTTAGTGGGTGTGGCATGGCTTGGTGGGTGCGGCTTGGGAGAAGGGGAAGGATATTGCAAAATCTCTATTCCCACCCTACTCCCGGGGGAAGGTTACCACCGGTTTTCTGAGCCCAAAATTTCCTCTACCGGTTCTCCAGAACTGGTCAGAACCTGCTGAATACCACCCCTGCTTCTAATCCAATATTACTATTTGTGTTTAAGGTGGCACATCAGGCTTTGCATCCTGCTCTTCATACATGGTATAAATTGTGGAATTAGTCTTTTGAATGATCTTTATTTTTCACAGATTTATGACAGAAATTCAGGTTCCCTACCTAAGTGAAACACCAACATTTGAAACTTCTTACCTACCAGGTTTCATTCATATGTAGTGTTATGTATAAAGTTTTGAGAAACTTAAACAAGAAGGCCTGGAAAAGAAAGGACAGGGGGGATTGGTGGTAGGAATAAATTATTTTTTTAAAAAAGGATTACCTTAGAAGCTGTAAGCAGAGTCTGGAAAGGAGCCTCCTGATGTCAACAACAGTAAAAATAGATCTTGGTAAAAGCATTGTAAAAAGACCAAGTTTAGTGTAATTGGTTGTGCTACCTAAGAATCTGGAGTCCATGAGTTCTAGTCCCACTTTAGGCATGAAATCTGATGGGGTAACTTTGGATCAATCACTTTTTCTCAACCTAATCCACATCACAGAACTGTTGTTATGGGGAAAATAAGAGGAGGAGGGAGTGTTCTGCCTATATTTTGCCTTGGATGGATCCACAATATATTGCTTAATCAGTTTGAAGAAAAGAGAAAGGGAAATTGAAATAGTAGTTTGTGGTGTAGTTAAGACATATGTGAATATGACTCTCATTTATTATATTGATGTCACAGATTTTGAAAGGTTTACTAGTGGATTCTGGAGTATAAATTTTATCTTGCATGTACTATTTGCCAATGCAAATAACATAAAAATATCGCTCATGGGTTAAGACTGCCAATTCCATCAATTGTTATAAGTCATAATATTGAATTCCATTTATGTAATATTTTCAATAGATCTAGAAGAAACACATTTTTAATTCCCAATGTTTATTTGCATATCCAACCAGATGCTCACTGTTTTAAATTTCATGTTGTTAGTCTTGATAAATGTTAATACCACACATTTCCAGCTTTTATTTTCATTCTGGTGTATATTCACTTTATTTTCATGGTTCTTCTTTCAAATCAAAGGGCCACAATAAAGTGATTTTTCCCAAACAACACATTGTGGTTCAATTCTAAAATGTTGTACAGATGTGCTTGTTTCTGATCATATGATAATATGAGCCATAAAACCTGTTGTATGAAGTCTACAGTAGTCACTGGTTTCCATAGAACCTGTTGTATGAAGTCTATAGTAATCACTTCTTTCTGTATTGACTCTTCTCTATGCTTCAGAGAAACATTTTCTTCAAACCTTGCCTAAATATAATGATAGTGGTGAAGACTCATTCTTCTCAAAGAGATAATACAATGTACCAAAGAACAATGAACCAATTGTCAGTCAAAATTCAATAAAATGATCACTGACTAAAACCTCCAATACTGAACAGGACAATAAACATTCAAACATTGAAACAGAATTCATTTTTTTAAAAGCTATCTAAAAAGTAACTTAACACTGCATGAGTGGCTATCTTATTGAAGATTGGCTGGATGAAGATCTTATATTTTAAAGAAGAGAAGATGGAATAAAAAATTCTTCTATTTTGGAAGAATTTTACTTTTCCTCTTCATAATTTTTCTTTTCCCTGCCTAACTTAGCATCTTAACACATTATAATAGATACAAATTGAATTTGCTGTTTGGCACCCATTTTATGTAGCAACTGGGTTACTTTATAAACAATTAAATGCAATCCTTTATAATTAGTGAATATTTAATTATTAAAACTATTAATGAATAACTACTGGGGCAAAAGAAGGAGCTAGTGAAATGGAATAGTAAAAAGTCAAATTGAGCCATTAGAAGGATATGCTGATTCTTCTGACCTTTGAATCTATATTTCATATTGCTATTAATTCTCTGACCCTATTGAGGTATTCCTGGTTAGAAGAATGAGTGCACTCAGGGAAACATAGTGAGAGTGGTGATGAATAACACACAACCAGCACACAGATACACTGAATAGTAAACTGTAAGTTTTACTTCCTGTAAACGGGTAAACAAAGTCCAACAAACAGTCCAAATCATACACGGTTAAAGCAGTTAATATTCAAAATAATCAGTCCAGGGATAATCCAAAAACAAAGTCCTTTTCTTTACCAGTATCATAAACAAAGTTCAGTAAATGGAGTTTGCGAATAGTTGCAAGACTCACAGTAATTCAGGCAGAATGACAATCAGGCAAAAAGGCAAAAGGAAAGCAAAGGAAATGCAGAAAAGAACAAACCAGGTTTCTGACTCCATCTTATGGCCATTGGGAGAACCTCAGCCAATCACAATTACAACATTCTCTTAAAGATACAACAGTATTAAATGACTATCCTGGTTTATATATTGCCAAACCAATTGTTAAGTGACTATCATTCCTAACAGACCCACTCAAAATGATGCTATAATAAATCATGACACAGCAATTATATATATATGATGAGATTCTGCTGAAACGTTGCTACAACTTTAAAAGCACCACTATTATGACATGGGAAAATACCCGAACAAAGCTGAATGCCAGATATATATATATATATATATATATATATATATATATATATATATATATATATATATATGTTTTCTTAAGTTTTCGCGGGTACTTATATATATATATATACACACACATACTATTATGACGTGGGAAAATAGCCGAACAAAGCTGAATGCCAGATATATATATATATATATATATATATATATATATATATATATATATATATATATATATATATATATATATATATATATTTGTTTTCTGAGGTTCTCGCGGGTACTTGTATGTGGATCTTTGGTTATTCGGGTTTTCTCCTGCGTAAGATTGGAAGTATCTAGGCAATGTTTCGATGAAGTCTCATTCATCATCTTCAGGCTTGGTCTTCAGCTCTGTGCTTCTCAGAGTGATGTGAGCTTGCAGCTGCTTTATATATATATATATATGTCTGGCATTCAGCTTTGTTCGGGTATTTTCCCACATTATAATAGTGGTGCTTTTAAAGTTGTAGCAACATTTCAGCAGAATCTCATCTGCCATCATCAGGCTTCTGATTCTGCTGAAACATTGCTACAACTTTAAAAGCACCACTATTATGACGTGGGAAAATACCCGAACAAAGCTGAATGCCAGACATGTAAGTACCCGCGAAAACTTAAGAAAACATATATGTATGTATGTATGTATGTATGTATGTATGCATGTATGTGTATATGTATATGTATATGGTATTCAGCTTTGTTCACATATTTTCCCACTTTATAGTTGTGCTTTTAAAGTTATAGCAACATTTCGGCAGAATCTCATCTGCCATCATCAGGCTTCTGTATAGTATTCGTCTGTGTATGTATATGTATATGTATATATGTTATCATAGATTTTCACGGGTACAGGTATGTAGGTGTAGGTGTGTTTGGGTCTTTTCCTGTGCAAGATTAAGACTATCTTGGTGACGTTTCGGTGAGGTCCCACTCACCATCCTGATGCTTTCGGCTTCATGCCAGTGCAAGCAGTGTGTGATGGGAGCTGCCGTCTCTCTATAAATACTGGTGGGGGGGGGGGTTTGGTGTGCTGGGCTGGTTGGCTGTGCTTCTGCCTTTTGATTGGTTGATGGAGTTTATGTTGGTATAATGGGCTGTGTGATGGCCTTGTGAGTTTTGTTGTGGAGATATCCTGGATCTTGTGCTTTAATCTCCTGGGTCATTTGTGTATTGATCTCTTTTCCATTAGCCTCCTGTGTTGTAACGGGTTGGGTAATGGGTTGAGTGGTGACCTTGTGAATTTTATTGCTGTGGTATCCTTGGTCTTGTGCTGCGATTTCCTGGGTCATTTGCTGTGTTGCAACTTCTTGAGTTCTTGTGGTGTAATTTCCTGAGTTTTCTGATGTGATATCCTGAGCGGGTGGCTGTGATATAGCATTCTGGGTTTTGGTCTGGCTTTGAGTTTGGGGTCTGGGTCTGTGTTCTTGGCGTATGTTAGCTTGTTTGGTTTTGGAGTCGGGGGTGCGACAGCTGGTGAAGCAGCCCTGGTCTGGTTTCTGTATGGTGGTTGTCCTTCGTTTATAGGATGGGTTTGGGCCTAGGTCTGATGAGGGGGATTGGCGGTGGTGTCCCGTGTTGTTTTGGGTCTGGTGTCGGTTTTCATGGCTGGGATTCATTTGTTGGTGAGGGCTACTTTCCAGATGTCTGGTAGGCAAGAGGTATCGTCCCGTTTATTCAAGTTATGGGGGTGTTTCTCTATTTTGATGGCTTATTCTCTTGCTGGAATGTTCAGTGTTGGATATTAATTTGGTTCCTTCAAAATTAATTTCATGTCCTGTGGCTTTAAGATGCTGGAAGAGGGAGGAAGTATTTTCTTCTTTTCTAACTGTGTTTTTGTGTTCTGCGATGCATGCATTTATTCATATATATATATATATATATATATATATATATATATATATATATATATATATATATATATATATATATATATATATATATATATATATATATATATATATATATGGATCTTTGGTTATATATATATATTCAATGGTATGGGAGAACCACCTCTTTATCACATGTATGTATGTATGTATGTGTATACACACACACACACACACACACACACACACACACACACACACACACACACACATATATATATATATATATATATATATATATATATATATATATATTCAATGGTATGGGAGAAACACCTCTTTATCACATGTATGTATGTATGTATGTATGTATGTATGTATGTATGTATGTGTATACACACACACACACACACATATATATATGTCTGGCATTCAGCTTTGTTCGGGTATTTTCCCACGTCATAATAGTGGTGCTTTCAAAGTTGTAGCAACGTTTCAGCAGAATCTCTTCTGCCATCATCAGGCTTCTGTATGGTGTTTGTCTGTGAGTCAGACTTTTACAGTGGTTTCAGATTTAAATTTGGGGCAGCCTATTGCTGTGTCAGAATGGTTTTTTCTTCCTCCTGATTGGTTGAGAGTCTTGGTCTGTGTTTATTGGTCTTGGAGTTCTGCTACTAATATCTTCTGTCTGCTTTTTTTTGTGTGTGTGTGCATAATCATCCTCCCAGCAGATAAAGGGAATGCCACTGTAGTAATGGACAGAAAAGACTGTGAAACTAAATTGACAGACCTACTCCAAGACTCCACATACAAACCCATAAACACAGACCCAACCACATATCTGGAAAAATTAACCAAGAAGAAAATTATAACCAGCCACATAAGCAAAGAGATCCAACACACGATCATACCCAGAGAGATATCTTCCAGATGCCCCAAACTATACGGCCTCCCAAAAATACACAAAGAAGGTATACCTCTCAGACCCATAGTCAGCTCCAGAGGAGCACCACTACAAAACCTGGCAAAACACCTAGCAAAAGAGCTACAGCCCCATGCTGAAACAGCAGCTTCTCATGTACAAAACTCATACCACTTCTTGGAAATGATCAAAGATCTACACGTGGAGCAAGAAGATCTGCTTGTAAGTTTTGACGTGGTTTCACTATTCACTCAAGTCCCGATAAAAGAGACCCTCGAAATCATCAAAAATAAATACCAACCAGCTAAACACCTCATGGAACTAACAGAACACTGCTTAACCAACACATATTTCATATGCAAAGGACAAAGATACAAACAAATTGAAGGAGCCCCCATGGGATCACCACTGTCACCTGTCATTGCAAACCTGTTCATGGAAGAATTAGAATCCAGAGCCCTGGCTAATGCCATACTCATACCCAAACTATGGTTAAGATATATCGATGACACATTCGTGATTTGGCCCCATGGACAAGAAAACCTAAACAACTTCCTAACACACCTAAACAGCGCACACCCCATGGAAACAGAAACAAACAAACAACTACCATTCCTAGATGTACTAATCTACAAGAAAACAGATGGCACACTAGGACACACCATATACCAGAAGAAAACACACACCAACCGCTCCCTCAATGCCCAATCCCACCACCACCCAGCACAGATAAACTCCGTGGCTAAAACACTAATTACTAGAACCAAATGCCTGGCAGACAAGACACACATTAAGACTGAACTATGCACTCTGACTAAAATATTGACAGCCAACGGCTTCCACAAAAGCAAAATCACCAACTTGATCCACAAAAACACACTGAGACATAATAGAGACCCAGAAGATGAACAGAACTATGGAACAGCTGTCCTGCCCTACATAAGAGGCACTACAGACAAAATTAGTAAGATTCTATACAGACACCACATCAAGACTGCCTTCAAAACAGACAGAAAAATAGCAGCCATCCTCAGGAACCCCAAAGACAAAATTGATCTGGAAAACCAAGGCATATATGAAGTCCCCTGTGCATCATGCCCGGCCACATACATTGGACAGACCAATAGAAGAATAAGCACCCACCTGGATGAACACAAAAATGCAGTCAAAAAGCTGGAACACACTTCCTCACTCGTCCAACACTTGGAAGCCACAGGTCATAACATCAACTTCAATGGCACCAAAACCCTTGCCACCATAGAAAATCCCAGCCACAAAATCATCAGAGAAGCCATAGAGATTGAAAAAAGACCAGAAAGCATGAACAGAAGAGATGATTCCACCAGGCTGTCAATCATTTGGAAGCCTGCACTCACAAACAAAAAAATCTCCACACCACAAGCCAGGCAAACACCTGGGCACAAACAGATCCCCCCTGATACCTCCAGCTCAAACACACCCCAACCAGGCACCCAGATGAAACCCAGCTTCCTAACTAATGATAGCCGTCCATTTACCCGAAGCCAAGCTGCACTAAAGGCCTCCAATAAAGTAACACAATGTTGCCAGCCAATCAAAATACAAAAAGAGCCCCCCCCCCCAAGAAAAACAGACAGAAGATATTAGTAGCAGAACACAGCAAACTCCAAGACCTATAAACACAGACCAAGACTCTCAACCAATTAGGAGGAAGAAAAAACCATTCTGACACAGCAATAGGCTGCCCGAAATTTAAATCTGAAACCACTGTAAAAGTCTGACTCACAGACAAACACCATACAGAAGCCTGATGATGGCAGATGAGATTCTGCTGAAACGTTGCTGCAATTTTAAAAGCACCACTATTATGACGTGGGAAAATACCTGAACAAAGCTGAATGCCAGACAAACACCATACAGAAGCCTGATGATGGCAGATGAGATTCTGCTGAAACGTTGCTACAACTTTAAAAGCACCACGTGGGAAAATACCCGAACAAAGCTGAATGCCAGATATATATATATATATATATATATATATATATATACATACATACATACATACATACATACATACATACATACATGTGATAAAGAGGTGGTTCTCCCATACCATTGAGTAAAATACTTCAGTCTATTTATACATTAATATATTCTAATGACTCAACATGTGAATGCTTTGTATAATTCTTCCACAACTGTTCAGCATCATTCTCACATCTGTGTCTCCTTTATGAACATTTATGCACAGGTACGGACCACAGTGCAATTAAGGTGAAAATGAAAGGAAATAATAATTTCATATCTTTTCATTTCTCTGCCAAATTTCTTATAAAGGAATACATTTATAGTAGTTACTAAGCCAACCTAAATATTTTTGGTCTAGTGGATAGGGCACCAAGCAAGAAAGCAGGAGATTTTGAATTCTAGTCCTGCCTTAGCCATGAGGGAGAGTGGCTGCATAACCTTGAATCAGTCACTCTCTCTCAGCCCGTCACCTCACAGGGTTGTTGATGCGGGGAAAATAAAACTTTATTTTTATTTATTTTATTTATTTACTTTATTTGTCAATCGCTTACAAGATAATAGGTATAAGTATATACATAGTTATGAATACATGAAATGGGTACATATAAGAAAAATAAAAGAAACAATAGGACAGGGATGGTAGGCACATTGGTGCGCTTATACACGCCCCCTACAGGCCTCTTAGAAGGGGGTGAGGTCAATAGTAGACAGTCTAAGTTTGAAGTTTTTGGGCTTTGGGGAAGAAACCTCAGAGTCAGGCAAAGTATTCCAGACGTTGACCACTCTGTTGCTGAAGTCGTATTTCCTGCAATCAAGTTTGGTGTGGTTACCTTGAGTTTGTATCTATTGTGTGCTCTTTATTGTTATGGTTGAAGCTGAAGTATTCATTGACAGGTAGGACATTGCAATGTATGATTTTATATACTATACTCAGTGAGATTAATTTTCTTTTACTACCAGTTCTGTGGGTGTGGCTTATTTGTTGGGCGCAGCTTGATGGTCATGTGACTGTGGGCATGGCTTGGTGGTCATGTGACTGAGTGGGTGTGGCCAACTTACGTCACTCACGTCGAGGGCTGCCTCACCTGGCCCCTCCCTTCCCAGCCATTCCTTGTCACACCCAGCCTCAACTTATCTATAGTTCTGTAAAAACATTGTTCACCTTTTTTTGACTTTATTATCTACATATTAAAAATGTACTTTCATGGACCACTGAAAGGAGAAAATGGCTCAAATGCTTTGCCCAAGAGTGAAATAGGCAACAGGCTTTTAAGGGACTGCCAGAAAGAAAGAGGGCGTATGTATTTTCCAAAGCATCAGGAGGCAAACAGGAAGCAATGGGTGGAAACTGAACAAAGAGAGAAGCAACCTAAAACTAAGGAGAAACTTTCTGACAGTGGACCTGCTTGTCCCCAGAAGTTCTGGGTGATCAATCACTGGAAATTTTTAAAAGACTGGACAGCCATTTCTCTTAAATGGTATAGGGTTCCCCCAAAAGTCCTTTCTAAGTGTTCTTCTGACATCTTTCCCAGGACCTCTACTCAGAGTTTGGCATCCTCAGTTTTCCTGCCTGAGCAGGGGCTTGGACTAGAAGACCTCCAAGGTACCTTTCAACTCTTGTTGAATCCACATGTATTTATGCTCTGGATTATAGACATTCAATGCATGTAAACCCTGAAAAATATGTGGTAGTCCTGGGCAAAAGAAAGGCAGTAGAATCACTCTAGGTGTAGGTGTTATGGACTAAGCCAACACAGCGATACAACCCTCAACAGCTTCGTCTTACAGCAGGCTTGTAATCCTGCACTTCTCATTGGCCTGTAGATAGCGAGTCGTGATTGGTCGGGTTTGGCCAGTCTGATTGGCTGCTAACGGGAACCCCTGATTGGACGCTTGTGAAAGCGATAGACTCAGTTCATTGGTTGTTTTGACGGCAGCAAGCTCTATAAAAGAGCTACTGCTGCCCAGATATTTTGCTCCATTCATTCTTGTTAATAAAGAGTTGAAGTCACCATCCGATGTCTCGTCTCCGTTATTTTCGCCCATGCCCAGGACTTAACACTGGCAACAAAGGTGGGATGCGGAGATGATAGAGCTGACTAGAACACATCGAACAAGACAGAGCACGTGGTGAAAAAGCGCATGCAACAGACGGAAAGATGACCAGCGGGGCCATACTACCTGCTCCATTCGACCCAGCAACCGAAGACTGGGACTCATATATAGATCGCTTCCAGATGTTCCTGGAGACCAACAATTTAAAAGATGCTACAGCTGGCAAGAAACGAGTGGTGTTCCTGACTCATTGCGGCCCCCCACGTTTTCAAAATGGCTAAAGCATTAGCGAAACCGGCGGAAGTGAAGACCATGGATTGGGACACCCTCGCTCCAATCCTCCGGGCCCATTACGCACCCACAGTACCTACACTGATACAAAGACACAAATTTTACCAGAGGGACCAACGGAAGGACGAGAGCATTGGGAATTTCGTAGCCGACCTCCGGAATCTAGGAGGCTTTTGTTGTTTTGCAAACTTAGAGGAAGCCCTAAGAGACTGCATAGTTCTGAGTTTAAATGCACCACATGTGCAGAGTAAGCTGATGTCGAAAGGCGACATCAGCTTACAGATGTCATCATCGATGCTACTGCCGCAGAAGCAACCAGGAAGTCAGCTGCTCGAATGCACCGAGCAAACGCACTGCTTCGCCAACGAGATCCCACTTGCCACTGAGAAGCACGCTACCACTACCCACCACGAAGACCTTGAGTCATCCTCAGACAGTGATGAAGAGGAGGTCAACTGGCTCCGCTCGGAACGAGAGCAAAGGAACCAGAGATGTCCGCGCCAATGTGCGGGTTGCGAGGCAAACCACCCACGATCGGACTGCAAATTCCTCGACGTACTCTGCTGTAACTGCGGGAAAAAAGGCCACATCGCGAAGGTCTGCAGAAGCAGATGAGAGTCCAGTCCCAACCGAAGGGAGAACAACCTCCATCGGGAGATAGGCAAACCTCCTGAGAACCGGGACAGTCTGAACCACCAATGGAACAACCACTACTACAACAGAAATCAAGCACCTGCCTCTTTAACGAGACGAGAAGAGGCCCACCAAACCATTATCATCAGCCACGCTTCATTGTTTGATGCAAGCAAGATCCACATAAGGGTTACTATTGAGAATCGACCGTGTGTGATGGAAGTCGATTTGGGATTGTCCCTATCAATGGTATCCTCAAACAGCTGATCCCTGCCATTTGCCACCAGGACCTCAGCACACAGCGAATCATCCTGAAAAACTACCAGGGAAATAGAATCCCAATTATCGGTTCCAGCAACATCCAAGTATCCTTTAAAGACTACACAGTAACGCTTCCCCTGACTGTCGTCGATCGTGACCGACCCAGCTTGTTAGGGTTACAGTGGTTCGCCCCACTCAGAATTGAACTA
Source organism: Hydrophis major (assembly GCA_033807585.1). Lineage (NCBI taxonomy): Eukaryota > Metazoa > Chordata > Lepidosauria > Squamata > Elapidae > Hydrophis > Hydrophis major. Next base: position 107,235,603 of record CM066343.1, read on the forward strand.
GCCAGCATACACCATACCAGAAACGACAACTGGGAAGAGACTCTCATCCAGGAATTCCAGGACGTGTTCACAGGAACATTAGGCAAATACAAGGGGACCCCTATATCATTTAATCTCAGCCCCGATGTAGCTCCCATTCGGCTTAAGCCCCGTCAAGTACCTTTTGCCTTAAAACCGAAGATCGACGAGCAGCTAGATAAACTGATAGCCCAGGGCGTATTGGAACCAATTGACCACGCCCGCTGGGAAACCCCGATAGTAACGTCCATGAAGCCAGATGGCTCGTTAAGAATTTGCGGGGACTATCGGGCCACCCTAAACCATGCTCTTCAACAGAGCGCTTATCCAGTACCGGCGGCTCAACACCTTCTTCATTCCCTGGGTGGCGGAAAAATATTTGCGAAATTGGACTTAGCTCAGGTGTACCAGCAACTCCCTGTAGACGCAGCAACTGCAGAAGCCCAGACAACAGTTACACATAGAGGTGCTTTTAAGTGCAACAGACTCCAATTCGGAGTAAGCATGGTGCCAGGCATTTTCCAAAGTTTAATGGAGAGACTATTACAAGGCATAAAATGCGTTGTGCTTTATTTTGACGATGTCCTAATAGCTGCTCCCACTAAAGAGTTATTAGTACAATGACTCAGAAAAGTCCTGCAGAAATTCAAAGACGTGGGTCTTTAGGTAAAACGAGACAAGTGTCAACTTTGTACAGAGAGAGTGGAGTTCCTGGGATACCTTCTCAACAGACAGGGAATCCACTCCACTGAAAAAAAACTAACCGCAATCAAAAAAGCCCCGAGACCTAGGAATAAGACAGACCTCCAAGCCTTCCTGGGACTCATTAACTTTTATAACATTTTCTTGCCCCAGAAGGCAACCGTAGCCAAGCCCCTACATAGACTTCTCGATAAAAAGGCTTCTTGGGTTTGGGGACGGCATGAAGAGAAAGCGTTCAAAGAGATAAAAGACCTTTTAACCTCCGATGCTGTATTAATGCAATACAATGAGACTCTCCCTTTGACGGTGACCTGTGATGCTTCACCATTTGGAGTAGGAGCCATCTTAAGCCATGTCCTACCAAATGGAAATGAGGCACCCATTGCATTCTTTTCGAAAACTTTGTCTAAAATTGAAAGGAACTATAGTCAGCTTGATAAAGAGGCCCTCACTATTGTATTCCCAATTAAACGCTTCCATGAATATGTATGTGGAAGACCCTTTACCATAATTACAGACCACAAGCCGCTACTTGGTATTTTGGTGGGAAACAAACCAACTCCCCATATCTTATCACCAAGAATTACACGTTGGTCAGAATTTTTAGCCGCCTATGATTATTGATTGCAACATCGCCCGGGGAAAACCATTCCCCACGCTGACGCTTTGAGCCGCTCTCCACTACCAGACATTATAGAGGACTCTGCTCCAACCGTAATTGTATTACAAATCAAAACCTCAAATCGCTGCCACTAACCGCTTGAGACATAGCCTTAGAGACAAAAAAGGACCCTGTTTTGGCACAAGTCCTCAGCTGGGTAGAATGGGGTTGGCCGGTCAGTGCAACCGATGACACGTTCAAGCCATTTAAGAATCATCAAACAAAACTATTCTCCCAGAAAGGTTGCATAGTGTGGAGAGACAGAGTCATAGTCCCGGAAAAATTGTAATATAGGGTATTGAAAATGCTGCACGATGGACATCCAGGCATCGTGTGGATGAAGGTACTAGCCAGGAGTTACGCATGGTGGCCTGGTTTAGATAAACAGATAGAGACTTGGGTAGCAAAATGCAGTAAATGCCAGGAGACTCGCTCCGCTCCTCCAAAGACTCCCCCAACTCAGTGGGAAACGCCTCGAGGTCCTTGGTCCCGTATCCACATCGATTTTGCAGGATCCACAAGAGCACACACTTTCCTCCTAACAGTGGATGCCTATTCAAACTGGCTTGAAGTCCACAAAAAGAAAAGCACCACCACAGACGCAGTCACTAAAAAACTGAATAAACTATTCGCCACCCACGGACTTCCTGATGTCCTCGTCTCAGATAATGGCCTCCAATTCACTGCCCTGCCATTCGAACAATACCTGGCAGATCGGGGCATCCGCCATGCTTTAACATCACCAGCTCACCCTGCGGCTAATGGTAGGGCTGAGCGAGTGGTTCAATTTGTAAAACAGACCCTGCACAAAATGGACCACGGCGACATTGATGACAAAATAAACTGAATGCTTCTTCTCCAACACAGAACCCCAAACAGCACCATGAACAAAACCTCAGCTGAACCCCTGATGGGCCGGAAACTTCGCTCGCATCTCGATCGCTTCCACCCAAACTACACACCAGAACAACCCCCAGGATCCAGCATCAAGTGTCGGGCATTCCAGGAAGGGGAACTTGTGTTTGCAAAAAACTTATCGGGCGACCCATTGTGGGTTCCCACGACAATAATGCAACTTACGGGACCCCGATCCTATCGCCTACAAACAGCAGATGGTAAGATGTGGAAGCGCCATATAGACCAACTCCGTTCCAGATTAGCGCCGGAACCTCTAGCTGGGGGGGAGAGGAGCATGGAGGAGGACGAAGAATAAATCGAAACCCAACAGCCCAGGGGATACTCACCATCCGAGGGAGAACCGAGCCAGGGAGCGGCCTCGCCACATGACAGCACCGTGACTGAAGCGGATCCAGGGAACCCGGAAGACAGCGCTGACGAAAGCAGCCCGGGACCACAATCTTCACCATCCAACCCAGCTAGCAGCCCACCGGAACCAGAACCAGAACTAGAACCAGAACCAGAACCGGGACAGAACCTGATAGAACAGCGCAGGTCGAGCAGACAGGTAAAGCGGCCTGCCTACTTGTGAGAATACGTCACCCCACCCCTCAGATGGAACCAAGGGGGGAGGGGTGTTATGGACAAAGCCAACACAGCGATACAACCCTCAACAGCTTCGTCTTACAGCAGGCTTGTAATCCTGCACTTCTCATTGGCCTGTAGATAGCGAGTCGTGATTGGTCGGGTTTGGCCAGTCTGATTGGCTGTTAACGGGAACCCCTGATTGGACGCTTGTGAAAGTGATAGACTCAGTTCATTGGTTGTTTTGATGGTAGCAAGCTCTATAAAAGAGCTACTGCTGCCCAGATATTTTGCTCCGTTCACTCTTGTTAATAAAGAGTTGAAATCACCATCCGATGTCTCGTCTCCGTTCTTTGCGCCCATGTCCACGACTTAACAGTAGGGACAGTGTAAAATATTAACACATGACAAATAATGGAACAATTAAAAATAATAGCAGAGTTTTTTCTCTCTCTCTTCCTTCCTTCCCATTTTTTTCTTTCTTTCTTTGTCTCTTTCTGTCTTTCTCTCCCTTCCTTTTGCTCTCTCTCAGACACACCACACACACACACACACTCCCTATTTCTTTTTCTTTATTTCTTTTTCTTCCTCTTTCTTTCTTTCTTTCTTTCTTTCTTTCTTTCTTTCTTTCTTTCTTTCTTTCTTTCTTTCTTTCTTTCTTTCTTTCTTTCTTTCTTTCTTTCTTTCTTTCTTTCTTTCTTTCTTTCTGGACCAGGGTCCACGTGGCATCTTCCATTCAGTTGGTATGGCTTTTGGTGGGGCGTTGCTGACTTGTTGGCAATAGGAACACACTTTAACCCACTGCTCGATTGGCCAGTCCATGCCCGGCCACCATGCGTAGCTTCATGCAAGTGCCTTCATTCGCACGATACCGGGGTGGCCCTTGTGCAGAATTTGCAGCAGCGTCTTCTGGAGTCGCTCTGGGACAATGACTCTATCGCCCAAATGATACAGCCTTTTTGGGAAAAAAGTTCAGTCTGTCGAGATTTGAATGGTGCGAAGTCATCTGGTACTTGGTCCAATGGCCATCCATGTTCTACCCAGCCTAGGACTCGAGCTAGGGTGTGGTCTCGTTTGGTTTCTCTCGCGATGTCTCGGGCGGTCATAGGCGGCGAGTTGAGTGTTTTGATCTGCAACGAGGTTGCCGTTGGTGTCGGATCGTCGAGAGTCTCTGGAAGCGGTGCTCGGCTTAATGCGTCGGCGTGGGGAATGGCTTTCCCCAGGCAATATTGCAGGCGATAATTATAAGCAGCTAGGAATTCTGACCATTGGTCATTCTAGGGGATAATATGTAGGGGGTTGGCTTGTCCCCGGCTATTATCCCTAGCAACAGTTTGTGGTCAGTTATAATGAAATTTTTTAGGACGCATTTCAAACGGTCCTGTAAGATTTTTTTGGTAGGGGCTGCAATTAATACGTCATCAAAATAAGGGACCACGCCCTTGATTCCTTGAAATAACCTTTCCATAAGGCTTGGGAAGATCCCCGGGGCTACACTAACTCCAAATTGCAATCGGGTACATTTAAAGGCACCCCTGTGCGTTACAATTGTTTGGGCTTGAGCCGTTTTTTCATCCACTGGTAATTGTTGATAAGCTTGGGCTAAATCTAATTTAGCGAAAACCTTACCGCCCCCCAAGGAATGGAGGAGGTGCTGCACTACCGGAACTGGATACGCATTCTGCTGTAGGGCGTGGTTCAAAGTGGCCCGGTAGTCCCCACAAATTCGGATTGACCCATCTGGCTTAATGGGTGTTACAATAGGGGTTTCCCATGGAGAGTGATCGATGGGCTTCAACACCCCTTGAGCAATTAACTTGTCGAGTTGTTCGTCGATTTTTGCTTTAAGAGTGAACGGAACTCGATGGGACTTCAAGTGAATGGGAGCTACTTTTGGATCTAGACTGAATGAGATCAGGGTCCCCTTATACTCGCCTAAGCTGTCCGCGAAGATGTCGCTGAACTCAGAGATAAGGTCTTCCTCCCACTCACAACCACCAACTCGGTTCACGCTGGCCACTTCAATGCCGAGTGGCGCAAACCATTGGAGGCCTAGTAGGTTAGGCCTATCTCTATCGATGACTGTTAGAGGTAAGTACGCTGTATGCTTTTTGAAGGAGACTCGGACTCGGCAGGACCCGACAGCGGGGATTCGATTTCCTTGGTAGTCCTTGAGGATGAGGCATTGAAATTGGAGGTCTTGGCGTTGAATTGTGGGGATGAGTTGCTTGAGTGTCTTCCAAGACACCATTGAGAGGGACGATCCCGAGTTGACCTCCATGTGGCAAGGTTGGTTCTCGATGGCTACCTTGACCCGGATTTTCTTAGTGTCCAAAGCTGAGGCGTAACCGATAGTGATAGTATGGTGAGCCTCTTCTCTTTGCAAAGCTCGATTTCTGTAGGAGTGGTTTACTGGCTCTCACCTTACAGGACGGTTTCCTGTCGATTGGCGATAGTTGGCCCCTTTTAAGGCCTGGCTGAGTCCTGGTAAACTGCGGCAGACCCGGCCAATGTGGCCTCGTTTCCCACACTCATGGCAGAGTGTGTCGCGGAATTTTCATTCGGCCCTGGCATGGTTGGCTCCACAGCCAGCGCAAGGGTGTAAGGGCTTCGGGCGAGGGTCCCGGTCGGACCGCAGTCGATGGACCCCTTCTTCGTCGCTGTCTGACGACGAAGAGAGGTCCTCGTGGTGCATCGTCGCGAGCTGTCCTTCAGGCTTGGATAAAATGTTGCTTGTCGGTGGTGGTACCGGAGTGCGGCTTCGCCGTAGTTGTGCAGCCGACTTTTTGGTCGCCTCTGCTGCCATGGCTTCAGTGATGGCGTCAGCAAGGCTGATGTTGCCTTTCGCCATCAGCTTGCTTTGTAGGCTTAGTGCATCTAGTCCCAGAACTATTCGATCTCTTAGTGCCTCTTCCAAGTCAGCAAACCTGCAGAGGCCCCCTAAATTTCGGATGTCCGCCACGAAATCGGCCATGCTTTCCTCTTTTCTTTGGTTCCTCTGATAAAACTTGTGGCGTCTCATGAGTGTAGGCACGGTTGGTGCGTAATGGTCTCTCAGGATGGGTTCGAGGTCGTCCCAGCTCATGGCCTTCACTTCTCGAGGTTTGGTGAGTGCTTTAGCCATCTTAAATACGGCTGGGCCGCAATGCGTCAGGAACAGCGCCCTTTTCTTTGCTGATGTGGTATCCTTCAAGTTATTTATTTCGAGAAACATTTGGAAGCGATCCATGTAGGATTCCCAATCCTCTTGGTTCAGATCAAACAGAGCGGGTGGTACGATGCCGCCGGACATGGTTCTGTTGTTGGCGTCGTCTATCACGTGCTCGGTATTGCTTCCTGGCTTCTTCGGTTCAGACGTCTCCACATCCCATCCTTGTCGCCAGTGTTAAGTACTGAACATGGGTCGGAGTAAATGGAGACAGCCTCTGAATAGTGAACTTTCAGCTCTTTATTTGCATAGTGACTTCTCAAAACAACAATAGTGAACTCTGCCTTTTTTAGGCAACCCTTGTCAGAATTGTCCAATAACGAGCTATGAACGCTAGCTCTTTTAACTAATAAGAATTCTCTGTTAAGGGCCAATCGGATTCCTCAGAACTAACCAATCCGATCTGGCCGCCTAACAGCCAATCAGAAGTGCAGGGCCAGAACCCTGCACTTTACCTCAAGTTCATACTTTATTAACTATGGTACATATGCAACAGTGCTAATATCAGATACGTAATGCAGGTTCCAGACTGATGAGCTGTATTCAAGTATTGGTCCAGCAAATGTTTTGTATGCTCTAGTAATTAGTGTAATATTACCAGAGAAAAAGCTACATAGGATTAGGTTAACAACTCTTAACGCCTTTTTGGCTATGCGTTACAGTGGGCTCTTGCACTTAGGTCATTTGAGATGAGTACTTCAAGGTCCTTGACAGAGTTTGGATCATCAACAAAGTGTTGACTATTCAGCTTGTATTTTATTTTATGATTTTTTTTGCCAATATGTAAGACAGAGCATTTATTTGTTGAGATTTGAAGTTGCCTTTTGTTTGACCATTCTGATACATAGTCGAAGTCTTTTTGAAGGGTAGCAGTATTGTCTGTGGTGTTGTATGTAAATGTAAAATGTAGCAAACACACTTCTTTGTTTTGATTTGATTATCAAAATTGCAGATAACACAAAGTTATAGGCAGTAGCACACACCTCAGGGATGCTACCAAAATTCAGGGAGTTCTTGTAAGGTTGTAACAATGGGAAATTTATTTTAATAGGGACAAAAGAGAATTCCTACAGCTGTGTGAGAAAATCAAAAGAGTAAATATAGAATAGAAAAGATCTTTCTGAGCTGAATGGATTTTTTTCTTCTGTAGAAAAGAAAGTAGTAACTGTTGCATGTCTATGCAAAAATGTTTCTCCATTCTCATTGTAAAAAACAAGTTTACATCTGATGTCTTTGGAGATATTGCTTCAAGGAAGAGACATCTAAAGTCGATTATATAAAATGAATCAGTCATAACCTAATAATAAAGATAAATTATATATGGGATCAGGACACCCCTATGTAGTAATTGCGTATCTTTAATTGTGAACACTACCTTTTGCAAATAACACATGTTAAGTTTAGAATTTATCATGTATCTTCATACAATACAGAACTGGAAAGTGAACAGAGATTTTTTAAAAATGCTCTGTAAAAAGTTTGAGATTAGAAATCAGAGTGTTTTTAAAACAAATATATACCTTTGACACAACAAAAATTTCACTAGTGATTTCTATAATTATTATTAACCACAGAAATGTAGGTTCAATTTCTCGAACTAAAACTTTCAGCCAGCACAAGACATGAATGACAAAGCAGAGTGGGACACTACATTGTTTGGAATAGTTTTATTATCTGCTTAGCTGTGAGGATATCCTTCTTAGGTTTGTGCATGCCATTCTTGTTGTCCCTTTTTAACCCTTCCTTCCTTCCTTCCCTCCCTCCCTCCCTCCCTCCCTCCCTCCCTCCTTCCTTCCTTCCTTCCTTCCTTCCTTCCTTCCTTCCTTCCTTCCTTCCTTCCTTCCTTCCTTCCTTCCTTCCTTCCTTCCTTTGTATATTCCTCTTCATTGCACAAAACATTATTTTTTTTCTACTTCAGAATGCAGAGTGGGACAGTTGCAATAATTAATGTTGAGTATCTCCCTTGATCTCTAGCATAAAAAAAAAGTGCAAAGGTTATTTTTCTTATTTAAAATTGGTTTTTTTGACAATTTTCTTTTTTTTTTCAAAAAAAGTTCCATATAACTGGAAACAATATATTTTAAGTGGCATATCTGCAATATGTTGGAAGTGAAGAAATGAACTTTTCCTGCACAACAGAAATTATAGTGAGCGGTTTCTTTCTTTTTCCTTGTTGCAGAGCGGTGGAATAACCTGAGGCAAACTCGGAGCAAACTTCAGCTGTTACTTTATTGAGACAATAAAGGGTTGCTGCGGCTGCCACACTAACAAGGCAGCCAGCTGGTGGACAACAGCTGATGCCATTTGACAGCTCCCTTTTATAGCCGGCTGTCAAACGACATCAGCCAATAGGACTGGTCCGTGTTCCTGCTGGAAGCACAGACCGGAGTGAAGACTTCGGCTTAGTCCATTTCGAATGCTACACTCCTTTCCCCCAGAACGGAGCATGCATAGTCCTTGAGATAACTCGGGCGCTTGCACAGATCATCTAAGTTTTGGTGAAGCTGCTGCTGGAAGGAACTTCTCCACTTGCTGGGCAACTTCTGGTGCTGACGAAGCTGGCGTCTCAGCTTCAGGTGTTTCCAGGCAAGGGACCCATGGCTATTCAGGTAGGCTCGCCTTCTTGTCGAATCCGAGGGGAGTCTCTTTGGGCGCTGGCGGTTTCTCTGTTGCAGGAACGTCTTGAGGGCCATCTGCAAACACACTCCAATGCCTTCTAAGCTAGTCGATATGGCGGCGCCAGATGTGCCTGTCTTGCAGTAGGACCCTGTAAGACTTAGGACCAGTTACCGCCACAATTTGCCCAGGCATCCACAAAGGGTGTCCCACATAGTTCCGGGTGTAGACGTGGTCATTCTCAGTGAACTCCCTTGCCTGGCTTTTGGACCCTAGGGGTGTGACTGGGGCATAATGCGGATGGAGTCTGTCTAGGGTGGTCCTCAGATGTCTACCCATGAGGAGTTCAGCTGGAGACTTATTAATGGTGGCACAGGGGGTTGTGTGCTGGGTCAGGAGGTACTTAATGAGCCTAGAGTGCCAATCTATAGGCCCAAACCTTGCCAGGGCCTCCTTAACTGATCTGACTGCCCTTTCAGCCAGGCCATTATTGGCAGGATGAAAAGGAGCTGTAAGTGTGTGCCTTATTCCTAGGTTGGCTAGGAAAACCTCAAACTCACTGTTATCAGACACAATGGTGTCAGGAAGGCCATGGGTAGCGAATATCCTTGATAGAGCCTTAGTGACAGCTTCTGAAGTTGTGGTGGTCATCAAGGTCAGATCTATCCATTTAGAAAAAGAATCCACAATTACCAGGAATGTACGCCCAGGGCCAGCCAGGTCAATGTGCACCTGGGACCAAGGGGCCGCAGAATCTTCCCACCTGCCTGGCATGGATGTGGGTGGAGCAGGTCTGGTAGCCTGGCATGGCTGACAAGCATTCACCCAACTTGTAATCTGAGCATCCATGCCTGGTCACCATACTCAACTGCAAACCAGGGCCTTCATCCTGACAATGCTGGGATGGCCTTCATGCAGGACCTTTAAAACTGAGTCTTGCAACTTGGAAGGGATAACTACCCTAGTTCCCCAAAGTAAACAGCCTTGCAAAGAAGATAGTTCTTGCTGGTGAATTTTGAAAGGCACGAATTCAGGGGCATAAGGAATTGCTGGCCACCCCCTTCCCACCCAGTCAAGAACTTGGGCGATTACCTTGTCCCTGGAAAAGTGGGCAGCGATATCAAGGGCAGTGATAGGGAGTTTGAGACCATTGATCTGGAAAACAGCATTAGTTGGTGCAGGATCTTCCACAGGAACAGGCAGTGGGCAGCGACTAAGAGCGTCAGCATGGCATAGACTTTTGCCAGGACAATGAACCAGTGTATAGGAATAGTCAGCCAGAAATAAGGTCCACCTGGTCATTCTTGGAGACAAAATCTGAGGAGTTTGTCTTTTGCCAGACAGAAGGCCTAACAGAGGCTTGTGATCCGTGATCAACTCGAAATAGTGTCCATATAGAAACTCATGGAATTTTTTGACAGAAGCAACTGCAGCCAAAGCCTCCTTGTCAATTTGGCTGTAATTGCGCTCGGCTGGGGAAAAAGTTCTGGAAAAAAATGCAATGGGTGCCTCAGAACCATTAGGCAGTCTATAACTTAAAACAGCACCTATGCCAAAAGGAGAAGCATCTGCTGCTAAAACTAAAGGCAATTGTTCATTAAATTGTATCAGGACAGTATTGGATGTAAGTAATGATTTGACAGCATGGAAGGCATGGGCTTCCCTAGGTCCCCAGTGCCAGGGGGATTGCTTGTCCAAGAGTCTGTACAGAAGCTCTGCAACGAAAGCTTTTTGAGGCAAGAATGAAGTGTAAAAGTTAAGAAGTCCTAAAAAAGCCTGGAGCTCAGTTTTGTTAGTTGACGTGGGTGCCTTGTGAATAGCCCTTACTTTGGATTCGATTGGGTGAATACCAGAGGTGTCAATTCTGTATCCCAAAAATTCTACCTGTGGGGTGGCAATAGTGCACTTGTCTTTCTTTAACTTAAGGCCATGCTGTCTGAAATGATCGAGGACTGCTCTGACTCTTTGCAGTAACTAAGGCTTGTCAAGGGCAGATATTAAAATGTCATCAAAGTACGGAACTACACCCGGTAATCCTTGGAGAAGTCTTTCCATTAAGGATTGGAAAATCCCTGGGGCTACAGTTACGCCAAATTGGAGATGCCTACATTTAAAAGCGCCCCTGTGCATTACAATAGCTTGCAGTTCAGTGGCTGTGTCATCAACAGGGAACTGTTGATAGGCCTGTGACATGTCTAATTTAGTGAAAATGGTTCCTGGCTCAAAAGAATGTAGAAGGTGCTGGATAACAGGGACTGGGTAGGTGCTGATTTGTAAATATCTGTTCATTGACGTCTTGTAATCAGTGCAGATTCTCACGCTCCCGTCTTTCTTCAAGGGTGTCACTATTGGGGTTTCCCATTTTGTGAAGTCTACAGGCTCCAATACACCTTGTTTAATTAATTTGTCCAGCTCAATGTCTAATTTGGGGCGGATTGCAAATGGTACCCTTCGAGGCTTTAAACGGATTGGTACTGCCTGAGGGTCCAAGTTGAAGGATATTGGGGTTCCTGAATAACAGCCCAGCCCCTCACTGAACACATCAGCATAGTCATTAAACAAAGTATCTACTTCAGCATTTGTAATACAGTGGATTCCGCTTATATGGAGGCCAAGGGCAGGGAACCAGTCTAACCCCAACAGGCTAGGGAGTGCACCATCCACTACCACTAAAGGCAAGCGACCTTTAAAATTTTGAAATTGTACAAAAAACTTGCCTTTTCTGAGGACTGGGATGGTTCTGCCTTGGTAGTCGCGTAGGGTTAACTGGCAGCCATGAAGCTTCTTCTTAGCCATTCTGGGAAATAGCTGTTTCAAGGTGCTCCATGAGATGATGGACAGTGCTGAGCCTGTGTCAACCTCCATCCTGTAAGGTTTTCCTTTTATAGAAACAAAAACACTAATTTTGTTAGAGCTTTTGTTAGTCAGTTTGACTTGATAGCAGGTAAAACAGTCTTCAAGTTGTTTTGGAAATGTTGGGTTGTCTGAGGCTTTTGGGCAAAAGTCTTTCCTGCTTGACAGATCCTGGCTAAATGACCCTTCCTTTGGCATTTTAGACAAATGGCATTCCTGAACTTGCAGGATACCCTGAGGTGGTTTCCCCCATAGCTTAGACTAATGGGCTGATGCCATGGAGGTAGAATGGGGTTTGGCCTATTTTCTCCTTGACTGGTTTTTTGCTGCCTGAGCGATTTACATCATTAGCCTCTTCAGAGCCTATTTCTGAGGAGGCTTCATCATAATGGATGGCTGAGCTGCCCTGGCTAATTGGGTTTCCCTGAATGTCTGCTGCTGAAAGCGCAGATAGTTCAGCAGCTTGAGACTCTTCAATAGCCATTTTAAGGGTTAAATCTCTTTTAGCTAATAGACGCCTTTGTAGCCTTAAATCTCTGACTCCACAAAATAGTTGGTCTAATAGCATGTCTTCCAGATAGTCTCTAAACCCACAATTGCAAGGTGGCTGTTCGTAGGGCAGCCATGTACCCACTAATAGTTTCTTCCTCAGCCTGAATCCATCTCCTAAAAGCATGACGCCTGGCAATTTGGAATGGCTTAGGGGAATAGTGGTTGGAAAGAATTTCCTGCAATTCTTCCCATGGAACAGTCTTAACTGAACGTGGAGCCAATAATGCCGTAGCAGTGTCAAACACTGTGGCTCCACAAAATCTTAAAAAATAGGACTTTTTCCTATGGTCGGAAATGTCAGCAAGGTCTATGGCATCTAGAAAACAATCAAATTGGTTTCTGTAGGACTCCCATGTTTCCGCTGTCAGTCTGAAAGACGGGAATGCAGGGTTTGAAGTCATCTCGATTCAGCGGTGCCGTATCTTTTGAGGGAAGTTGAAATTCGCGCTCGTGAATAGTGATGGTAGCTCTTAAATGACAATCAGCTCGGTAGTGACTTCGGCTCTTTTTGTAGTGACTTCGCTCAGCGATACTTTGCCCGGTTGCCTCTTATAGGGATCCCATCCTCGTTGCCAGTGTTGTAGAGTGGCGGAATAACCTGAGGCAAACTCGGAGTGAACTTCAGCTGTTACTTTATTGAGACAATAAAGGGTTGCCGTGGCTGCTGCGCTAACAACGCAGCCAACTGGCGGACAACAGCTGATGCTGTTTGACAGCTCCCTTTTATAGCTGGCTGTCAAACAGCATCAGCCAATAGGAGCTGTTATGAACTAATAAAGGTGTTTAATAAAGTTTTAACAACCTTAAGTAAAAAGCAGGGTTCTAATCCTGCGCTTCTGATTGGCCGATAATAGCGACATCAGATTGGTCCTTTCCGGGACATCTGATTGGCTGTTAATGGGCCAACTCTTATTGGTTCAAGGGTTTAACACTTCCATGTTTTCATTGGCTAACAGGGCAGCAGCCAACCCTATAAAAGGGCTGCTGCTGCCCTCGGTTATTGCTCTGTTCAGTATGCTTAATAAAGAGTTGAAGTTCACTGTTCACTGCCTCGTCTCCGCTCCTTGCACCCATGCGCAGAACTTAACACTGGCGACGAGGATGGGATGCAGAGACATCTGAGCTGATTGAACACTCACAGAGCACCAAACAGAGCATGTGGCTGAAGGCACATCAACAACAGAAGACATGTCCGGCGGCGCCATACCACCTGCTCCATTTGACCCGGCACAAGAAGACTGGGACTCGTACATAGACCGGTTCCAGATGTTTCTGGAGACCAACAACTTGAAGGATGCCACTACAGGAAAAAAGCGAGCAGTGTTCCTGACCCATTGCAGGCCTGCCGTCTTTAAGATGGCCAAGGCACTAGTGAAACCGGCTGAGGTGAAATCCATGGACTGGGATGTCCTCGCGCCCCTTCTACGGGCCCATTATGCACCCGCCGTACCAACGCTTGTCCGAAGACATGAGTTTTACCAGAGGTACCAACGGAAAGGAGAGAGCGTTGCGGATTTCATCGCAGACCTCCAGAACCTGGGAGGCCTCTGTGGGTTTGCAGACCTCAAAGAAGCTCTGAGAGACTGAATAGTTCTGGGATTAGATGACCACACTACGCAGAGAAAGATCATGGCCAAAGGGGACATCGACCTTGCTGATGCCATCAAGGATGCTACTGCAGCAGAAGCAACCAGGAAGTCGGCTGCCCGAATGCACCGCACCAACGCACCACTCCGTCAACTCACCAGCGATACCTCACCTCGCCTAGAGAGGCACACAACAGCGACCCACCATGAGAACCTCGAATCGCCATCCGAAAGTGACGAGGAGGAGGTCAACTAGCTCCAGTCTGAACGTGACCAACGCCATCAGCAGAATCAAAAACTACCGTACCAATGCACGAGTTGTGGGGCAAACCACCCGCGATCAGATTGCAAATTCCTTGATGCGTTCTGCCATTCCTGTGGGAAAAGAGGCCACATCGGGAAGGTCTGTAGAAGCAAGATCCAGCCCAATTAGGAGAGAAAACAACTACTGCCAGACCACAGGGAATCGTCCTGTGAGTCGGGAACATTTGAACCACCAATGGAACAACCACTCTTACAGAAATAAAACACTTGCCACTTCAACGAGATGGAAAGAGGCACACCAAACCATTACCATCGGTCACGCCTCATCGTTAGATGTAAAGAAGATCCGAGTGAGGGTCACCATCGAGAACCAACCTTGCGTGATGGAAGTCGACTCAGGTTCGTCCCTCTCGATGGTTTCCTGGAAGACCTTTCAACAGTTAATCCCTGCCGTCCGGTGTCAGGACCTCAGAACCCAAAGAATTATACTCAAAGATTAACAGGGGAACCGAATTCCGGTCATCGGCTCCAGCCAAGTCCAAGTATCATTCAAAAATCATACTGCATCGTTACCACTGACCGTCATCGACCGCGACCGGCCTAGTTTTTTAGGCCTTCAATGGTTCTCCCCACTCGGGATCGAGGTAGCCGGCATTCACCAAACCAGGAGCAACGACTGGGAGGAGGCCCTTGTCCAGGAATTCCAGGACGTCTTTGCAGACAAAGTAGTGAGTACAAGGGGACCCCGATATCATTTAACCTTAACCCTGAAGTAGCCCCCATCCGCCTTAAGCCTCGTCGGGTACCTTTTGCCCTAAAACCAAAGATCGATGAGCAGCTCGATAAATTAAAAGCCCAGGGTGTTTTAGAACCAATTGACCATGCTCATTGGGAAATCCCAATCGTAACACCCATCAAACCGGATGGATCATTAAGGATTTATGGGGACTACCGGGCCACCCTCAATCACGCCCTTCAACAGAACGCTTACCTGGTGCCGGTGGTTCAACACCTTCTCCATTCTCTGGGGTCAGAAAAGTCTTCGCTAAACTGGATTTAGCGCAGGCATATCAACAACCGCCTGTAGATAAAAAAACCGCAGAAGCACAGATGATCGTTACACACCGTGGCGCTTTTAAATGCAACCGACTCCAATTCGGAGTGAGCGTGGCCCCAGGGATTTTTCAAAGTCTGATGGAGAGAGTTTTGCAAGGGATCAAGGGGGTTGTGCCATATTTTGATGACATTTTAATTGCGGCCCCGAATAGAGAAGTACTAGAGAGGCGTCTTAAAATGATTCTCCAGAAATTTAAAGATTCTGGCCTAAAGGTTAAAAAAAATAGATGTCAACTGTGTACAGAGAAAGTAGAGTTCCTGGGGTACCTAATCGATAAGCAAAGCATTCACCCCCCTAATAGCAAATTAAGAGCGATCAAAAATGCCCCAAGACCCAAGAATAGGACAGACCTCCAAGCTTTCCTGGGGCTCATTAACTTTTACAACATCTTCCTGCCCCAGAAGGTGACCGTAGCTGAGCCCCTACATAGACTTCTTGACAAAAAAGCCACCTGGGTCTGGGGACACCGAGAGGAGCACGCATTCCGACAAGTGAAAAACTTACTAACCTCCGATGCTGTTTTAATGCAGTATAACGAGACTTTGTCTTTAACCATTACATGTGACGCCTCACCGTTTGGAGTAGGAGCCATTTTAAGTCATGTGTTACCAAATGGTAGAGAAGCCCCTATTGCCTATTTTTCAAGGACTCTATCGAGAGCTGAACGCAATTATAGCCAAATTGACAAAGAGGCTCTTGCTGTTGTATCTGCTGTGAAACGGTTTCATGAATATGTGTATGGACGAGCTTTTACTATTATTACCAATCACAAGCCTTTGCTGGGGATTATAGCGGGAGACAAGCCAACCCCCTATATATTGTCACCTAGAATGACTTGTTGGTCGGAGTTCTTAGCTCCGTACAATTATAAATTGCAACACCACCCGGGGAAAGCCATTCCCCATGCTGATGCATTGAGCCGTGCCCCACTTCCGGAAACCGTCGACAACCCAGCTCCTACCCTCACGACACTCCAGATTGAAACACTACATTCACCGCCGCTAACAGCCAGAGACATCGCTATCGAAACGAAACGAGATCCTGTCCTGGCGCGAGTTCTCGGCTGGGTCGAATGAGGATGGCCAGTAGAACAAACCCCTGACGACTTCACCCTTTTCAGGAACCGGCAAACAGAACTTTTCTTGCAGAAAGGCTGCATCCTATGGGGAGACAGAGTCCAGAGTCCCAGAGCGGTTACAACAAGCAGTTTTGAGAGCATTGCATGATGGTCACCCTGGCATCGTGCGTATGAAAGCGCTCGCACGAAGCTACGCGTGGTGGCCGGGCATCGATAAGCAGATCGAAGCCTGGGTAAAGACTTGTTTAAAGTGCCAAGAAGTCAGCAGTGCCCCACCTAGAGCAACTCCAATGGAGTGGGAAACCCCCGGGAGCTGTGGTCCCGCATCCACATTGATTTTGCGGGACCTACTAAGGGACATACATGGACTGCCAGACATTCTAGTCTCCAACAACAGACCCCAGTTCACTGCCCTGGCGTTTGAACAATACTTAGCGGACCGGGGTATCCGCCATGCGCTAACCTCACTGGCACACGCTGCAGCCAATGGCAGGGCCAAGCACATGGTCCAATTTGCTAAAAAAACTCTCCACAAGATGGATTATGGGGACATTGATGACAAACTAAACAGAATACTCCTACTCCAACACATCACCCTGCACACGTCACCAACAAGACCAGCTGAATTGTTGATGGGACGCAAGCTCCGCTCTCACCTCGACCGTTTCCACCCGTCCTACGCGCCAGAGAAACCCTGTGGATCTAGCGGAAAATGCCCTGAGTTCAAGGTAGGTGACTTAGTCTTCGCTAAAAACCTTTCCGGCGAACCATTATAAGTTGAAGCAACTGTAACCCAAACCACCGGGCCCAGATCGTACCGCATGCAAACATTGGATGGAAAGATATGGAAACGCCATATTGATCAGCTTCGCTCTAGATTGCAACCCAGTTCCTGCGACTCCTGTGACTCTCAAACTGAGGGGGGAGGGGATGTCGAGGAAACCAAATTCGAGATGCTGGATGATGAAATCGAAGAAAGTCAGCAGCCAGGTACATTCATTGAAGAAGAATCAGGGAGGGGTGATGTCTCGGCACAGAGAAACACCTCAATGGAGGTGAGCCCGCAGGAACCGGTGGACAACGATGACAGAATTAGCAGCGCCGAATCGTCCTGTGGGAATGCAGAACCGCCTATGCCAGATAAATCAAAAAACGTTCCACCGGAACCAGACTAAAGACAGGAACTGGTGGGACAGCGCAAATCTAATAGGCAATTGAAATGACTGGCATATCTACGCGATTACGTTACCGCATCCCTCAAACGGAACCCAGGGGGAGGGGTGTTATGAACTAATAAAGGCGTCTAATAAAGTTTTAACAACCTTAGGTAAAAAGTAGGGTTCCAATCCTGTGCTTCTGATTGGCCGATAATAGCGACATCGGATTGGTCCTTTCCGGGACATCTGATTGGCTGTTAACGGGCCAACTCTCATCGGTTCAAGGGTTTAATACTTCCATGTTTTCATTGGCTAATAGGGCAGCAGCCAACCCTATAAAAGGGCTGCTGCTGCCCTCGGTTATTGCTCTGTTCAGTATGCTTAATAAAGAGTTGAAGTTCACTGTTCACTGCCTCGTCTCCGCTCCTTGCACCCATGCGCAGAACTTAACAGGAGCGGTCCGTGTTCCCGCTGGAAAGACGGACCAGAGTGAAGACTTCGGCTTAGTCCGTTTCAAACGCTACACTCTTGAGGAAGGGAAAGGGAATAAGAATATTTATTTATAGTAATTTATATTTGCTCTTCCTTACTTATTTATCTAGCTAACATAATTTACAAAAAAATAAAATATTAAAATTACCTAGCTTTATAAAATATTAAAATCAATTAAAGAACAAAAATGAGAGAAAAGAGAATGAATATATCATAAAAATAGTCATAAGTAGAAGACAAAATTTACAGAGTCTGCAAAGTGCCATGAAAGGATTTCTTGATAGGAAGGTGAACCAGCTGGTAAAAAACAGAGAGGCACCCAGTGAGTTAAAAAAGAGAAGGTGCAACTGCACAATTGGAGCCTGGGTTGCTTTTTATATTTATATAAAAAGAGTGAAGTTTCGATTGTCAGCATCATCTCAATTTTTCTGACCATCGAGTGAACATCTCTGAAAGATACCAGAAAGGATCTTTGTTTTGACTTCCCAGTTTCCCATTTTTGGTGTAGAATTGGAGAAGACACATGTCTTAGTTTTTCCTAGTTGTGCTTCCACCACACATAATGAAATTCTTCATCAGTTTGTAGGCTATGGTGGATGCTTTGATAAAGCTAAGGCTAGACCCTAATCCTAACCCTCCAGTTTGTTTTCCTTCATCAATATTAACATTTTGTGGTTGGAAAATTCACATATTGGGTTTTTTAAAATTTGGTGCTAATGCTTTTTAATCAATGCTTACAGGGCTGTCAACTCACAATTTTTAAAAGGATTTTGCCTGAATTGTTACAAATCCCCATACCTGCCTGTTGTGTTTAATAGCCAGATTTGGCCTCAGATGGGATGATTGGAATTTGTTCTCTCACCACACTGACCTTTATAGCCAACTGTTCACTGGGTTTGATAAAAATTTAGGCAAAGAAAGCAAGTTACCATATTTTTTGCACTATAAGACACACGTCCCCCCTCAAAAGTGAGTGGAAATGTCTGTGTGTCTTATAGAGCGAATATATGGGGGGGGAGGGGGTTTGGTGCATCATCACCAGGGAATGCTGGAACTTTCACTGCTGAGCAACTGATTGGTGGTTAGATTGGTCTCCCAAAACAATCAGTTGTTCTAGGCAGGGTGATCACCACTACTGCTGCCACTTATCGCTGCCTGTTCGCCCCTTAACAGATTAACAGATAATCAGAGTTGGAAGGGACCTTGTAGGTCATCTAGTCCAACCCCCCACCCAAGCAGGAGACCCTACACCTTTTCTGACAAATGGCAGTCCAATCTCTTCTTGAAAGTCTCAAGTGATGGTGCTCCCACAACTTCTGAGGGCAAGCTGTTCCATTGGTTGATTGTTTTCACTGTCAGAAAGTTTCTCCTTATTTCCAGGTTAAATCTCTCCTTGTTCAGTTTCCATCCCTTATTTCTTGTCTGTCCTACAGACACTTTAGAAAATAGCTTGACCCCATCCTCCCTGTGGCAGCCCCTCTAATATTGGAAGATCACTATCATGTATCCCCTGGTCCTTCTCTTTACTAGACTAGCCAAGCCCAGTTCCTGCAACTGTTCGTTGTATGTTTTAGCCTCCAGTCCCCTAATCATCCTGGTGGCTCTTTGTACTTTTTCTAGAGTCTCAACGTCTTTTTTATAATGTGGTGAACAAAACTGGATGCAGTACTCTAGATGTGGTCTTACTAAGGCTTTATAAAGTGGTATTAGTACTTCCCTTGATCTTGATTGTATCCTTCTGTTAATGCAATTTAGGATTGCATTAGCTTTTTTGGCTGCTGCTGCACATTGCTGGCTCATATTTAGCTGGTTGTCCACTAAGACTCCAAGATCTCTCTCACAGCTACTGCTATTGAGCCTGGTTTCACCCAGTCTATATGTGTACTTTTGCTTTTTCTTGCCTAAGTGTAGGACTTTACTTTTTTCTACATTGAATTTCATTTTGTTAGATATGGCCCAGGATTCCAGTCTGTCAAGATCTATCTGGATCTTGAGCCTATCTTCTTGGGTGTTAGCTATTCTTGCCAGCTTAGTATCATCTGCAAATTTGGTAAGTTCCCCTTCTATTCCCTCATCTAAGTCGTTAGTGAAGATATGGAAGAGTACTGGGCCTAAGACAGAACCTTGTGGCACCCCACTGCTTACTTCCCTCCATGTAGACTTAGACCCATTGAGGACTACTTGTTGAGTATTGTTTTCCAGCCAGTTGTGAGACCATCTAGTGGTGATGCTATCTGGTGCCCCTTTTTTTCTTCTGTTTGCTGCTGCCTGATTGCCACCTGCCTGTTTTCTGCTGCCCATTCACTGCTGATCGCCACAGTCCATTCACCACTGTCCAATTGCTGCCTGCCCATTTGTCACCGATCACCATGGCCCATTTGCTGCAGCCCAATTGCCACCACCTGTTCGCCACCAATGGGTGGTGCTGGACAGGCTGTGGAGAATGGGCCATGGCAATCGATGCCAAATGGGCTGTGGCAAATGGGCTGTGCCAAACGGGCGAGCAGCAGGTGGGCTGCAGTGATTTATGGTGGCAAACAGCGGGCAACAAATGGCTGGTGATAGGCAGTGGTGGCAATGGCAATAGGCAGCAATCGGCAGAGAAGGTTTCAGTGTTCCTTGACAGTGGCAGCAGCTCAGTTCAGTTTACTGGTGGTGGGTGCAATGGAGCAGAGCCCTGATGAACCACGTACTGGGGCTGCAATAATGTGCTGAAGCTGACCAGGGGGGTTGCTTTTTGCTGCCAGGATGCTAGCCAGATGAATACCGGATGGATGCTGGGAGGCAGAGGTAGATTTTTTTTCTTGGTTTGTTCCTTTAAAGGTAATGCGTCTTTTAAAGATGCGTCTTATGTTTTAGAGCATCTTAAAGACTGAAAAATAAGGTATGTATAGTGTTTTAACTCCTTTAGTGTGTGCAGAAAAAACATGGACAGGAAAATGTAAAAGGGGGTTGTTTCATTAAAAATGCACAAAAGCTAAGAAGTAACAGTATAGAAAATGTGCATCTGCATTCTATTCCAGTGGGTATTTGAATAACATACTTTATACTGCAGGTTGAAAAAGTGATCACTTTTATAAACATACAGTAAACATGGGTTTGTTATGTTGGGTCTGAATTTTAGTTCTATAGATGGAAGAAGACTTTAAAGGACAAGATGCAGAAAACAGCTCATTTTTCTCAATTCTAATTATCCTGGTCCCAGTAGATTAGAAAATAGGAAATGTAGAAGTTGGAGACAGTTTTAACTCCATCGCCTGCCAAGTTAAGTTTGACAAATGGTGGGCATGTGTAATTAATACTATCATCTTTCCCTTGACCAAAGGGTGACCATAGTAACTATAGATTGTAATTGTCATCGTTGTCACATAAAATGTGCTATTATTAAGTTCAGGCTGAATTTTATTGCTTCAGATGCTCATAAATTGAATGGTCAGTCATTTAAATTACCAAGTAGAGTGCTTTGAAAGATACTTTCAAGAAAGTGTATTTGACTCTGGACCTCAGAGAAACTAATTAGGCTCCTTTAAACAGATGTTAAACAGGTTACAACCTGTGTGGAAAAAAAATCCTCTGATCCACATCTTTTTGATATTTTAAAACTTAAAAAAAGGAAAGTATTTTAATTAACCAGGTTTGCCATGGAGCGTGCCTAGAATGCAACTAGAAGTTTGCCTCCCTGATGGATTTAAAAGATGAGTTATTTTACCTTGTAAAAAAGGTGACCTAGAGAGATAAAAAATGAGTGTGTAGTTGTGATGATGAACAGCTTATTTTATCTCCCCTGGACAAAGGGGAAGTGATAGGGCAGCTGGAATTCAGAATCCAAACCATTTGGGAAAGTTAAATAGGTGTGGTTGCTCATCATTACCGCAGATTTCTATTTAATGACAGCCAATTAAGATGAAATATATTACTGAATGGTAACATTCATGTTCAACTTTTAAAAGACCCAGACTTTACCAGGAAATTATAACTGTGCATGGAATTGTAGTTGGGATGGGACCACTTAGGCTATCAGGACTGAGCCCCAGTTTGGTATAAGAATCTCATTTATAAGACTTGCAAAATGGTTTGCAAAAAGGCTTGAAATACATGAGTCTTCATTTTCTTGAATATACATACTGAACAGGAGCCTCCAAATTCAGTAGGGAATTTGTTCTATTGTTGAACTGCTCTTACCAATAGAAAGTTTCCTGCCTGCTATAAAAATGATGCATAAAATTTTCACATCAATAGAGCCATACAAACTCTCTCTACAGCTCTTGCTGTTTTCTCCCCAAAGTGTCATTCTAAATTTTACATTTTCCAAGCAATAAGTATCAGCTTCCTTGGGCTCTTTTTTATGAGTAATGTATTTTACAAGCCATGCTTGCTATTGTTAAAGTTCTCTTTCTCTCTCTCTCTCTGTTGTGCAATTGTTCAGGTGCTGCTCAACAGCTGAATTCAATATTAGATTCCATGCTGCATTATATTGGATCCCATACTCTGTGAGAGTGTTCTGCTTCTGAAATGGTCTTGGATTACAGTTTTTCATTTCGTCTAAACCTGCTGTAACCCATGGAAATTTGTTTCAAGCTTTGTGGGTCTATCCAGGATTATATTGAAAAAATGCATGAGAGAAGCATTGCTTTAAACTGCCCTCTGCTCTTCCCCCCCCCCCCACAGAGACTTCCTTGATTCCAAGCCCATCCTTCAAATGGGACAAGGCTCTTTCATTTGAAGGCTTCATTTTAAGCCAGAATAATGTTTTAATGACATTATCAGTATCCTTGAGGTTCACTTGGGTAGCAACACTAAGTAAAAAAAATGTATAAAGTAATTGTTTAAAATGAAAGAGATGGGTTACAATATGACATTTTTAAGAATCAAATTTGAAATGAAATATAATACTGCTTGTCTAGATGTTAACATGCCTAGAACCTAAGAGTTCTAGGCATGTTAAGACTTGATGGCTTGAGTGATTACTTATGTAACCCAGTTTGAATTGTGTGTGTATGCATGCATACAAGTAAATGCGCACACAATTAGTGTAAGGAGGACTCCCTCCTTAATGATACATTTCCTCCCCCCACTCCATTACTTTAATATAAATCAAAGAATAATTCAAATATTTCCCATAATTCTGTTAATATCATTAATTAATGAGAAACTGTGTACAAGTAAGCATTAGTTTCTAGCATACTTTTTTCCAAGAATCCTCAGGACAGCTGTTGAAATTTTAGAAAGGTACATAATTGGTGGTTGCAATGCTTCATTTAGAAATGTGGCTGTTATTTCCAAGGAAAAAAATAACTGTTAGAAAAGGTGGCAGGGGACAATATTTGCTATTTGCCTTCTGGTAAATAGTTATTTTTTTGTGTGTGTGACAGGACACCAGTATGGCATCCATTTGTGAATTTCAGAGATGAAAATATTAGAATTTAGATATGTAATATATATAATATTAGATTTAGAATTATTACATAAATATATTGTTATTTTATCCACCAAATGGTAGACAAAGACATGAGAAATATTTGGTAGATTCATAAGGATAGCAGCACACTATTTTCAGTAGTGAAAAAAAGTCAGATATCTGTTTCAGTTGAAAAAATCAACAAGAGTTTAAGCAGTTTCCCTATGTTAATTCTGAAGTTCTAAAACTGTGGTCCAATGAACTATTTCTAATGGCTGAACTCTACTTAATTAGAGTTTCTCTACCATTTTAAAAGACAGCTAGGGCATAATCCAGCGAAGTTAAGCACTTTTAAGTTCCATTAATTTCAATTGCAATGTGCTAAGCTTGTACTTTAACTTTCTCATTAAAATAAATGGGATTTAAATGTGCATAAATTTGGGTGGACTATGCCCTTTATGGACATATAATGCCCCCTAATTATTTTCATATAAGCACTTTTTTTTGAGTTGCTACAGCAATACTGTACAATCATTAATGGATGTTTTGATTTGGGGAAAATCAATTTACCCAAGAAGAAAATCTAAAATTAAAATGTATTAACAGTATTTTATTATTTTTATGCTGGCTAATTATTCTACACAAATATTTTTTTCTCTTCCTAATGATGCAGTTCACTAAAACTATTTCTTGGTAGTTTAATCTTCTCCATTTTTATTTCTTTGCTATTGTTCAGTCTGGATTTGCATAATCTGCCTCTCAACCCTTGTTCCTAGAACTAGATACTGAATTATTGAAAGCTGATCCTACAAAATGCAACAGAGAGGGGAAAGTGATGGTAACTTTTGCAGAGTGGAAGACTACCTACTTCTTAAAACAGAGGATTGTTAGACTAAGAGATGACTTGTCTCGGAATGAGAAAGAAAAAGAGATAGCAGGTGAATGGTATTGTTTTCATGCCCCCCCTCCCCAATTTTCCAGAAACAATAGAAGACCCTTGGTAGAGTTTAACAAATCCTTAGTCTGATGAATAAGAAGTATCTTTGAAGATACATGTAGCTGCTAATTTGCTTAAAGCCAAGCAGGCTTGAATTTTCTCAGTAGTTGGATACAGAACTACCATGGAATATTGTGGAAAGTTCAATATCCTGAATTTTATGTGTCAATAGCTTGATTTTGAATTGAACAAAATATGGCATATCAATGTACATAACAAAACAACTTGTATGAAATTCATATCTATCTATCTATCTATCTATCTATCTATCTATCTATCTATCTATCTATCTATCTATCTATCTATCTATCTATCTGTATAGAGATAGAGATACATAGATATAGATAGATATATGTCTGTATATGTATCTACCGATCTACCATCTATTTCTAAAATCATTTAAAATCTGGCAACATTTTTTCTCTCTCACTGGATATTAAAAGTCACTTGAGAATTTTATGGCAGTTGGAAAACATTCTGGAGCTCAGTTTTGTTAAACTATAAATTGGTTTGTAAGAGAGCTGAGGTGATTAATTTCCATTTCAACTGTAATACGGTTATATTTGCTTTTGAGAAAACGTGATGCCATTTCTCCGTTGGAAGAAACTGTTTTTTCTATCTTCTTCCAGAGTCCTGTATCAAAGACCTAAAAGGAAAGGGATTTCTTGATGATTTGCAGCTTCTCATTCCTAAACCATACAGAGCAAGCTGGGCTGATCCCAGACAAGTCAGATACCTCTTTTTAGCATAAGGGAAGTCATAGTGCAAAGTCAGTTTCCTCCTGCCCTTCTATGAGGTATAGGGATTTTGCCGTTGAACTAATTTTCACTCTTGTTCTCATTTCTAGTTAATGAACCCAAGTACGCACATTGCCTTCAACATGTTTTGTGGGCTTGCAAGTAAAAACTACAATTTTATGTTCTACATTTCTTTTGATTTTTTTCTTCTTTCTTTCCATTCTCATTCACAGAAACAATTTCTTATATGCCTTTTAAGAAGATCCAGGAACTGTGTTTGATGCAAAGAATGTCTTTCTGCTTGTCTAATTTGTTATCAGATCAGATTCAGCCAGTTTAGCAGCCCCTATCTTTTGGCAGTTGTATTGGCATCCAGACTCAATTCAATGTTTGAATCATTATTCATAAAATCTTACATGGTTTGAGCCTTGTTAACTTCAGAAGTATCTTCTTCAGGTACATCATGCTTATGCTATATGATCCAGAAGCTGCTTTGAATATATTTCCACCAGAAAATTAGAGCAACTAAAACTCAGAGAATGGCCTTGGCTGTGGAACAAATTATATTCAAAGTCATACTGATTCCCCAACCCTGCTTTTCTTTAGAAGTACTGTTATGTCCGGCATTGGAAGGAAACTCGGGAGCCCGTGACTTAGTTCAGTTCCTTTATTAAGTCTCAAGATCGGCTCGGCTTCCGAAGGAAAGCGGCGGCTCTTATTCCCTGGCTGCGGTGGCCACGGCCAATGGCACCGCTTTGAATCTCCCGCGGTGGGCCAATCAATGCGGCTCACTCGGCCAATCAGGTTGCCGTGTGCTTTGACCAATCACAGAGCGGCACTTGCAAGTATGTTAATGAATCGTACAGAACACCCCTCCCCTCTGGGTATGGTCCTACTTAACATAGTCCTGTAAGTAGGCGGGGCTCCGTACTTGTCTACTTGACCTGCGCAGGTTAGTTGGTGCTTGGCTCCCGACCGGTTCAGTTGGGTTCTGTGTTGCTCTCTGCCTCGTCGATGGAACTGCCTGGAAGGGTGAGCCGGGCCTTTTGTCACAGCTCCCTCCCGGTCTACCCGGGCTGGTCGAGCTGCTGCTGTTGCCGCTCCCGCCCAGTCTTTCTGGGCTGGTTGAGCTGGCCTGGCTGCTTCTTCCTGACGAGGCTTCGAGCTGGCTGCCTATTTCTGTTTCAGTAGGTGAGTATTCCTGGTTTCTTTCTGGTTGGGGTTGGTTCTCGGGGCCTACGCTCCCCTCTTGGTTTGTGCTGGGAGTGTTCCCTTCTCTTTCTGGGTGTATGTCTGTGTTTGTTTGCATGTCAGTTGTGTTTCCCATGGTTGTTCTCGATCTTATTTGATCGATGTGTTGCTTCCATGCTCGTCCGTCGGTTGTTTGTAGCTGGTACGAGTGGGGACCTGTTACCTGGGTTATGGTTGCTGGTACCCAGAGTGGGTCCCCGGTGAGGTTCTTAGCATATACTGCATTGCCTGGTGAAAATGTTCGGTGTTTGCTTGAGGAGTTTGGGGTTTTTTCTGGGTTGTACGTGGGGTGTAGTCTGTCGAATGGGGATCTTAATTTCCTCCCCATTAATAGTTCTGCCGGGCTTTTGTTGGTTGTCGTGTTCAGGGTTATGTGTTGTATAAAAAGCATTTTGTTTATTTTTTCTTGGATTTCCCTGTGTTCAATTTTTGGGATTGTTTTTTTTTGTAAATTGAACCATTCGCCGCCAGATGTGCTGGCGCTGTCAGTGCATGCCGTATTCCCCGTTCTGCTAGGAATTTTTCGAATTCCAGCGAGGTAAATTGGGGCCCGTTATCCGACACGATGACATCTGGGAGGCCATGGGTTGCGAACAGCTTGCTGAGTTCCTTGGTCACGGCCTCCGTGGTGGTGGTTTTCATGTTGCTTACCTCCAACCAGTTGGAGTAAGCATCTACTGTGATAAGGAATATGTGTCCCTTCATGGACCCAGCAAAATCTATGTGAATCCTGGACCATGGTCCCCTGGGGGTTTCCCATTCCAGGATTGCTGCGGCTGGAGGGCTCAGCCTGGTTTCTTGGCAACGTTTGCATGCTGCCACCCAACTCTCGATCTGTTTGTCCATCCCTGGCCAGCAGGCGTAACTTCTGGCCAGGGCTTTTATTCTAACGATGCCCGGATCCCCTCGTGTAACAACTCCAATACCTTCCCTTGTAAATTTCCCGGAATAACAACCCTATCCCCCCATAGTAAACAGCCTTTTTGTAACGACAGTTCTGTTTGCTGGTTCTGGAATGTCCTGAATGTTTCATCATCGTCTTTTTCCGGCCACCCCTTCTCTACCCAATGTAACACACGCGCCAGATGTTTGTCTTGATTAGTTTCGCGGGCAATGTCTGACACGGTTACGGGTAGATCGGGTAGAGTCTCCATGCTCAGGGTGGATGTCGTGGGTGCTGGGTCAGTCTCCAGGTCGGGTAGCGGCGTGCGGCTCAAGGCGTCTGCGTGCGTGATTGTCTTACCGGGTCAGTGCGTGAGCCAGTAGCTGTAGGCGGCAAGGAACTCAGACCACCTTGTCATTCTTGGTGATAGAATGTTTGGGGTAGCCCTGTTCCCTGCCAGGATTCCCAGCAGCGGCTTGTGATCAGTGATGATGGTGAAAACCCTGCCGTAGAGGTACTCGTGGAACCTCTTCACTGCGGCGACGATTGCCAGGGCCTCTTTGTCCAGTTGACTGTAATTCCTTTCCAGTTTGGAGAGGGTCCTGGAGAAGAAGGCGATGGGTGCTTCCTTTCCATTGGGGAGCATGTGGCTGAGCACGGCGCCGACACCGAAAGGTGATGCGTCGCATGTAACTGCTAGCAGTAGGGTTTCATTGTATTGGATGAGGACAGCATCCGAGGTGAGCAGGTCCTTGGTTTTGATGAAGGTGGCTTCCTCATGTTTCCCCCAGTTCCACGTGGCTGCCTTGTCCAAAAGCGTATGCAAAGGCTCCACTGCGGTCGCCTTGTGGGACAGGAAAACATTATAGAAATTAAGCAGTCCTAGAAATGCCTGCAGTTCCATTTTATTCTTCGGTCTGGAGGCTTCCTTGATTGCTCTGACTTTTTTCTAGGTAGGGTGAATTCCGTGCCGGTCTAAAAGGTACCCCAGGAATTCAATCCTCTCGGTGTGCAGTTTGCATTTTTCTTTTTTGACTTTTAGCCTCGCGTTTTTGAACTTCGTTAGTACCTCACTCAGGCGACCCTCCAGTTCTCTTTGGTTGGCTGCCGACACCAGTACGTCGTCGAAGTAGGGCACCATCCCCTTGATTCCTTGCAGGAGTCTCTCCATGAGGCTCTGGAAAATCCCTGGAGCCACGCTGACTCCGAACTGGAGTCTCTTACAGTGGAAAGCTCCCCAGTGGGTGACTATGGTCTGCGCTTCAGCGGTTTCTGCATCAACCGGCAACTGTTGGTAGGCTTGTGCCAGGTCGAGCTTCGCAGAAACCTTGCCTCCCCCCAGTGAGTGTAGGAGATGTTGCACTACTGGGACAGGGTAGGTGCTCTGTTGTAAGGCGCAGTTTAGGGTGGCCTTATAGTCCCCGCAGATTCTCACTGACCCATTGGGCTTGACTGGGGTGACTATGGGGTTCTCCCACCGGGTGTGATCGATTGGCTCTAGGACCCCTTGTTTGATGAGCTTGTCGATTTGCTCATCGATCTTGGGCCGGAGTGTGAAAGGTACCCGCTGTGGTTTTAGGCGTATCAGGGGAACGCTGGGGTCTAAACTGAAGGAAATAGGGGGCCCTCAGTACTTGCCTAGGCTGCCATTGAACACTTCCTGGAAGTCCCTTGTGAGTTGCTCTTCCCAGTCGGCTTCCGCGATGTGGTCAATGCCCGTCACTTCGATCCCAAGTGGCGCGAACCACTGTAGTCCCAAAAGGCTGGGGCAATCTCTATCCATGACCATTAGTGGAAGCCTTGCTGTGCGCCCCTTAAAGGTCACTTTAAAGTGTCCTGTTCCAACTACCAGGATGCGGTTCCCTTGGTTGTCTTTGAGGATTAATTTCTGGCTTTCCAGCCCCCTTTTTTGGATGTTGGACACCAGGCGCTTGATTTCCCACCATGCAACCATGGAGAGGTAGGACCCAGAATCCACCTCCATTTTGCATGGCTTGCCCTTGATGCCCACTTCCACGTATATCTTTCGGGCATCTGTGCTAGATGAATGGACCGTCTGGTGGGTTTCCTCTCTCTGCTGGTTCTCGCCGTCCCGTCGACCCCGTCCATCCTGGTTCCAACGATTCTTGGTTGGGCGGTCCCTGGGTCTGGGGGGGTGCCGTCTTGTCTCCGGTTGCTGTTGTCTTGCCGTCAGTTTTGCTGTAGGTTTTCTTGAGCCGGCAGACTCGAGCGATGTGACCTCTTTTATCGCAGTGCCGGCAGATTGCGTCGAGAAACCGGCATTCTGATCACGGGTGGTTGCCTCCACACCCGGCACAGTTGGGTCTCAACTTACGACCCCGTCGATCGCACCAGTCTCGCTCTGTTTGGAGTCGGTGGATGTCCTTGTCGTCCGTGGTGTCGGTGTCGGAGTCAAGGTCGCCATGCTGGCTGGTGGTGAGTTGGCAGCTTGCTTCTGGTGTCATCTCGGTTGTCGTGGCTGGATCCCCGGTACCTGGTCTCCGCATTCGGGCCGTGGATTGTTGGGTCGCTTTGGCAGTGGTGGCCTCGGTGATGGCGTCGGTGAGGGAAATGTTGCCCTTGGCCATCTCTGTAGAACTGGGTCCCTGAGCCCGAGGACGACGCGGTCTCAGATTGCCTCATCCATATTGGTGAAGCCGCACAGGCTCCCCAGGTTTCGGAGGTCGACTATGAAGTCGCCGATGCTCTCACCCCCCTTCTGATCCTGGTGGTAAAAGTCATGCCGCCAGATGAGGGTGGGTACGGCAGGGGCATAGTGGCTTCGCAGCAAAGGCTCAAGGTCGGCCCAGTCCATTTCTTTCACATCTTCGGGCTTTGCAAGAGCTTTCGCCATCTTAAACACTGCGGCCCACAGTGTGTCAGGAAAACGGCCCTTTTTTTCTGTCCGCTCGCGTCCTTGAGGTTGCTAATTTCTAGGAACATCAGGAACCGATCTATGTAGGATTCCCAGTCCTCAGTAGCTTGGTTGAAGGGTGTGGGTGGTGTGATGCTGGCCATCTTGTCGGTTTGTTTGTCTGCGGCGCCACGTGCTCGGTGGGTTTCAATTCCACGATCCCACCTTTGTCGCCAGTGTTATGTCCGGTGTTGGAAGGAAACTCGGGAGCCCGTGACTTAGTTCAGCTCTTTTATTAAGTCCCGAGATCGGCTCAGCTTCCGAAGGAAAGCGGCGGCTCTTATTCCCTGGCCGCAGTGGCCGCAGCCAATGGCATCACTTTGAATTTCCCGTGATTAGTTTCCACCAATCGCGGGGATTTGTGGTGGGCCAATCAGTGTGGCTCGCTCAGCCAATCAGGTCGCCGTGCACTTTGACCAATCACAGAGCGGCGCTTGCAAGTATGTTAATGAATCGTACAGAACAAGTACAATGAAAGTAGTTTTCTTAAGAAGAGCATTTGATCAGAAAAAGTTTTAACTTTGCTGCAGTGTATTGGATATAATCTTTCATCTTTTACATTTTATTGTTGGTTGTTATTATGCTTTTATCTGTTTTAGCTATCAAGAGTCCGTTGAATCAAGTGGGATGTTTTATAAATATAATGAAGAAATAATTTCCTAATAGCATGTGTTTAAAAAGATTGAGTAGATCTTGTGAGTTTTGTTATTAAATGGTTTTCAAAATGGCTGCACACATGGATGCTGTGGCTAACCACTCGTTCTTTCAGTGTATGGTGTGTATGATTCTGTGCATGTTTTGGATCCTTTCCTTGATTGAATCCTGTGGGGCAAGAAGCATCTAGAGTCGGCAAGCCCTGTTACAAATTGGACTGAAATGTGAAAAGGCTATTACAAATGATTTTATACATTCTCATAACATACCAAAGGAGCCAGCTAGGTCCCTAGGGGAGCCATGGATCACTATCCCTATAGAAAGGAGGAAGAGGTAGAGAAAGAAGAAGAGGAAGAGAAGATGCCATGCTGCGGTTTTCTTTTGGCTGAGTAAGTTTCCACACAAGTCTTCAATTCCAAGTATATTTCTTACCAATGCAAGACTAACAAAATTGATGAATTAAGGCTACATTGCATAGATTGCAAAGATTAAATTCATCAAGAACTGCTGTGTTTTGCTAATCACAGAAACTTGGCTTTATTCACTCATTCCAGATGCAGCTGTTGAGCTGGAAGGCTACATAGCTCACTGGCAGGATAGGAGTAGAGATTCTGGCAAGATCAAAGGGGGAGGTTTAAGATTTATGTGAACAAAAGCTGGTCTATCAACACAAAGACTGTAGACAGCCACTGCTCCATGGATCTTAAATGTAGACTTATATATCTTCCGTGGAAATTCTGCATGGTTTTGATTACTGCAGTCTATGTCCCACCTGATACTAATATTACCATAGCTTTGGGATTCTTGGATAACATTGCTAGTAATCAGCAGAATAAGTATCCTGATGCTGTGCATATCATAGCAGGAGACTTTAATCAAGCTGATTTTTAAAAAGTGCTCCCTAAATTCTATCAGCATGTTAAATGTGCTACTAGAGGAGCAAACATATTGGACAAAGTATATACAACATCAAACATGGCTATAAGGTTATACAATTATCACATTTGGGACAATCAAACCATATGTCACTGCTTTTAGCAGCAGCATACATCCCTCTTAGGAGACGGGCTCTGCCTATAATAAAGACAGTGAAATTTGGCCAGAAGATGCTTCCCAACAACTTCAGGATTGTTTTGAGAACATAAATTGGAACAACTTTTACCACCCTGACCTAGAGATGCACACTGCAACTGTTCTGTGCTATATCAATCACTGCACAGATACTGTCACTGTGGATAAACATATTAGGATCTATCACAATCAGAAACCTTGAATGACCAAGGAAATCCAGTGCCTCTTGCATGACAGGACCAAGGCCTTTAGGTCTGGTGATGGGGCAAGATACAGTGTTGCCAGAGCTAATCTGAAGAAAGGAATTATCCTCAATCTTCCTCTTATAATCAGTCTTGGCCTGATTATAAGAGGAAGATTGAGGATAATTTTTATAGCAATAACATGAGGCAGGTGTGGTGAGCAATTCAACAAATTACAAACCATCAACCGACCAATGTCATCCTTGCTGAGGGGGATGCTTCATTGGCAGAGGAACTGAAACATTTCTTTGCTCGCTTTGAAGTGGAGACATAAGAGACAGATAAAACACAACTACCAGCCATTTGTAACACCCACTTCACTGTGGAGGAACAGGAGATGAGGAGCATTCTGAGGGCTGTGGGCCCTAGAAAAGCTGCTGGTCCTGATGGTATCTCTGACCAAGTGCTTTAAGACTGTGCTGATCAGTTGGCTGGAGTCTTTACCAAGATCTTCAATTGGTCTTTATCCCAGTCCACTATTCCATCTTGTTTGAAAGCTTCCACCATTGTTCTTCTGCCAAGGAAGTTCCCGATCAATAACCTCAGTGATTACAGACCAGTGGCACTCACTCCTATCATCATGAAGTGCTTTAAGAAATTGGTCTGCCAGCACATCATTTCTGGTCTTCCACCTACATTTGATAAACACCAGTTTGCATACATAGACCAGTTTGCATAGATAGAAATAGATCTACAGAGGATGCCATAGCTATAACTCTTCACACCGCTCTGACTCATCTAGAACAGCGGGGGGGGGGGGGGGAGCTATGTGAGGATGCTTTTTGTAGATTTTAGTTCTGCGTTTAACACAATTCTTCCACATAGACTAGTGTCTAAACTTCTGGACCTTGGGTTTTCTAATTCAATCTGCCTTTGGATTATGGATTTCCTGTCTGGATGCTCACAGAGGATCAGATTAGGTAATCATACTTCTTCAGCCCTTATTCTTAACACTGGTACACCACAGGGTTGTCTGTTGAGTCCCTTACTCTATACTCTTTATGTGCATGACTGCATTCCCTGTTAAGTTCTGTGCGTGGCACAAGAAGTGGAGACGAGTCGATGAACAGTGAACTTCAACTCTTTATTTAACATGGTGCAACAGCTCTAAAAACGGCCACAACAGCCCCCTTTATATAGGCAAGCTCTTGGGTATTTAGCCAATGAAAACACAGGAATGTTAGCTTTTTTAACTAATGAGAAGGGCTCATTAATAGCCAATCAGATTCTCCTGAACGGACCAATCCGATATCGCTATTATTGGCCAATCAGAAGTGCAGGGCCAGAACCCTGCACTTTGCTTTAAGGTTTCAACAAACTTTATTCAAGCACTTTTATTAATTCACAACACCCTTCCCCCCGGGTTCTGTTTAAGGGGTGCGGTAATGTAGTCTTTGAGGTAGGCAGGTTGTTTTGATTGTCTATTTGATTTATGCTGTCCTCCCGGTATTTGTGTAGAGTCTTGTTGGGGTAGGACATTAACTGGTGAACAGGGTGCCTCTGATTCTGTATCTAAACTTCCGTTACCACTAATGTCCTCGCTATCCCTTTGAGGCGAGTTTACCCCTGTCCCCGATCCTTCTTCATATGTTGTGTCTGAGCGGTCATTTCTTTCACTTGTGTTTTCTGCCATTCCAAACTCAGCCTCCTCGGCGTCTCCTCCCCCCTCAGTTTGGAAATCACCGGAATCGCAGACCCCAAACTGCAGCCTTGAACGCAGCTGATCAATATGGCGCTTCCATATTCTATCGTCGCAACATTTCACTCGGTACGATCTAGGTCTGGTTACTTGGATTACAGTTGCCTCAACCCACAATGGGTCGCCATAAAAGTTTCTCACGAAAACCAAGTCACCTACCTGGAAATTACGGCATTTCCTGCTGGATCCGTGTGGTTTTTCAGGTTCATACGATGGGTGTAGTCGGTCCAGGTGGGAGCAGAGTTTTCATCCCATCAATAACTCAGCGGGAGTTTTGTTGGTGATGCTGTGTGGAGTGATGTGCTGCAAAAGGAGTATCCAGTTAATCTTGTCTTCGATATCACCATAGTCCATTTTATGTAGAGTTCTTTTGACCAATTGTACCATGCGCTCAGCCCTTCCATTAGCTGCAGGATGTGCCGGTGAAGTTAGCGCATGGTGAATACCGCGGTCTGCCAGATACTGTTCAAAAGAAAGCACGGTAAACTGGGGCCCGTTGTCGGATACCAGAATGTCTGGTAATCCGTGTGTTGCAAATAATCTGTCCAATTTCCTGATGACTGATTTGGTTGTTGTATTTTTCATCTCAGGGATTTCGAGCCAGTTCAAGTAGGCATCTACTGTTAATAAAAATGTGTGTCCATTCGTAGGTCCCGCAAAGTCCAGATGAATATGGGACCATGGTCCCCTGGGTGTTTCCCATTCTGTTGGGGTTGCTTTTGGTGGGGCATTACTGACTTCCTGGCATTTGTGACAAGTCTTTACCCAGGCTTCAATCTGCTTGTCTATGCCCGGCCACCACGCATAACTTCGTGTGAGTGCTTTCATGCGCACGATGCCGGGGTGGCCCTCGTGCAAGGTTCTCAGTACTGCTCTCTGTAACCGCTCTGGGACAATGACTCTATCACCCCAAATGATGCAGCCTTTCTGGGAAAACAGTTCCATCTGTCGACTTTTGAAGGGAACGTAGTTGTCAGGGATTTGGTCCAATGGCCATCCACGCTCTACCCAGCTGAGGACATGTGCTAAAATGGGATCGCGTTTAGTTTCAATCATGATATCGCAAGTTGTCAGCAGCAGTTTTTGGAGTGTCTCAATCTGCAGTGTTGTAACGGTCGGAGCAGGGTCTTCAACGGTTTCTGGAAGTGGTGCATGGCTCAATGCGTCAGCATGGGGAATGGCTTTCCCTGGATGGTGTTACAACTTATAATTATAGGAAGCCAAGAATTCTGACCAGTGGGTCATTCTGGGAGATAATATATAAGGGGTTGGTTTATCTCCCGCTATTATTCCCAGTAAGGGTTTGTGGTCAGTTATTATAGTGAAAGCTCACCCATAAATATATTCATGAAATCATTTAACAGCAGATACAATAGCAAGAGCTTCCTTATCGATTTGGCTGTAATTGCGTTCTGCTTTTGATAGTGTTTTTGAAAAATAGGCAACAGGGGCTTCACTTCCGTTTGGTAAGACGTGGCTCAAAATGGCGCCCACTCCGAATGGTGATGCATCACAAATAACCGTTAAAGGCAAAGTCTCATTATACTGCATCAAAACAGCATCGGAGGTCAATAGGTTTTTTACTTGTCAAAACGCCTGTTCCTCTCAGTGCCCCCAAACCCAGATTGCTTTTTTGTCTAACAAACGATGTAGGGGTTCGGCTACAGTTGCCTTGTGAGGCAGGAAGACGTTATAGAAATCGATAAGGCCTAGGAAAGCTTGGAGATCTGCCTTATTGCGGGGTTTTGGGGTGTTTTTGATTGCCCTAAGTTTGCTATCGGTGGGGTGAATGCCCTGTTTATCTATTAAATATCCTAAAAATTCTACTCGAACAGTATATAGTTGACACTTGTTTTTCTTAACTTTGAGACCTGAGTCTTTAAATCTCTGAAGAACCAACCCCAGGCGCTCCCTTAATATTTCTTGAGTCGGAGCAGCAATTAAAACATCATCAAAATAGGGGACAACGCCTTTTATCCCTTGTAATAGTCTTTCCATCAAACTTTGAAAGATTCCCGGGGCCATGCTTACTCCGAATTGGAGTTGGTTACATTTAAACACACCTCGGTGCGTAACGATCGTTTGGGCCTCTGCCGTTTTTCTGTCTACAGGCAGTTGTTGATATGCCTGGGCTAGATCTAGTTTAGCAAAGACTTTTCCGCCCCCCAGGGAATGGAGAAGGTGTTGCACCACCGGTACCGGGTAAGCATTTTGCTGCAGGGCGTGATTCAGGGTGGCTCGGTAGTCCCCACAAATTCTTAACGATCCATCCGGCTTGATGGGTGTCATGATTGGGGTTTCCCAGGGAGAATGGTCGGTTGATTCTAACACCCCCTGGGCTATTAATTTATCAAGCTGCTCGTCAATCTTTGGTTTAAGGGCAAATGGAACTCGATGAGGCTTAAGGCGATGGGAGCTATTTCGGGGTTGAGGTTAAATGATATCGGGGTCCCTTTGTACTCACCTAGTTTGTCTGCAAAGATATCCTGGAATTCTTGGACGAGAGCCTTTTCCCAGTTGTTGCTGCTGGTTCAGTGAATGCCGGTTACTTCAATTCCAAGTGGAGCGAACCATTGGAGGCCTAACAAGCTAGGCCGATCCCTGTTGACTACAGTCAAGGGTAGAGATGCAGTACGATTTTTAAATGAGACACGGACTTTGCTGGATCCAACGACTGGAATTCAATTTCCCTGATAATCTTTGAGTATGATTCTTTGGAATCGGAGGTCTTGTCGCCGGACAGTAGGGATGAGTTGCTTGAGGGTCTTCCAGGAAACCATCGAGAGGGACGATCCTGAATCGACTTCCATCATACAAGGCTAGTTTTCGATAGCTACCTTGACCCGGATCTTCTTGGTGTCCAGTGATGAGGTGTGACCAATCGTAATAGTTTGGTGTGCCTCTTCTCACTTCATTGAGTGGTTTAGGGGTTTGTTTCTGTAGGAATGGTTGTTCCATTGGTGGTTCAAGGGTTCTTGCTTTGCAGGACGGCTTCCTGTAGATTGGCGATAGTTAGTCCCCCTCGGGGTTTGGCTGGGTCCTTGTTTGCTTCTACAGACCCGTCCGAAGTGGCCTCTTTTCCCGCACACATGGCAGAGCGCGTCGAGGAATTTGCAGTCTGATCGGGGGTGGTTTGCCCCACAACCAGCGCATTGGTACTGCGATCTCTGGCATTGGTCTCGTTCAGACCGGTTGACCTCTTCTTCATCGCTTTCCGATGATGATTCGAGGTCCTCGTGGTGGGCTGTCATTGCCTGTTCTTCTGATTGAGGTGAAACTTCGCTGGTGAGTTGGCGAAGTGGAGTGTGGGTGCGGCGCATTCGGGCAGCTGACTTCCTGGTTGCTTCTGCTGCAGTAGCGTCAGCGATGGCATCTGTAAGGCTAATGTCGCCTTTCGCCATCAGCTTACTCTGCACGCCTGGTGAATCTAATCCCAGAACTATTCGGTCTCTCAGGGCTTCTTCTAGGTCGGCAAACCCGCATAGGCCTCCTAGATTCCGGAGATCCACTATGAAATCAGCAACACTTTCGCCCTTTTCTCTGATAAAATTCATGCCTTCTAACAAGCGTTGGTATGGTCGGTGCTTAGTGGGCCCTTAGCAGGGGTTCGAGGACGTCCCAGTCCATGGACTTCACTTCTGCCGGTTTTGCTAGTGCCTTGGCCATCTTGAATATGGTCGGCCCGCAATGAGTTAGGAATACCACCCATTTCTTTCCGGTAGTGGCATCCTTCAAATTGTTGGTCTCCAGAAACATCTGGAAGCGATCCATATATGAATCCCAGTCTTCTTGTGCCGGGTCGAATGGAACGGGTGGTATGACGCTGCCGGACATGGTTCCGCTGTTGGTGCATTTCAGCCATGTGCTCTGTTATCACTCTGTAGTGTTTAGTCAGCTCTGACGTCTCCACATCCCACCCTCGTCGCCAGTGTTAAGTTCTGTGCGTGGCGCAAGAAGTGGAGACGAGTCGATGAACAGTGAACTTCAACTCTTTATTTAATATGGTGCAACAGCTCTAAAAACGGCCACAACAGTCCCCTTTATATAGGCAAGCTCTTGGGTATTCAGCCAATGAAAACACAGGAACATTAGCTCTTTTAATCAATGAGAAGGGCTTGTTAATAGCCAGTCAGATTCTCCTGAACGGACCAATCCGATATCGTTATTATCGGCCAATCAGAAGTGCAGGGCCAGAACCCTGCACTTTGCTTTAAGGTTTCAACAAACTTTATTCAAGCATTTTTATTAATTCACAACATTCCCACTCACGCTATTAATACTATTGCTAAATTTGCAGATGCTACAACAGTGGTGGGATTTATCTCCGGGGGGATGAGTCTGTCTACTGAGATGAAGTGGACTAGTTGCTTTCGTGGTGTGGAGACAATAACTTGATCCTCAACACCAATAAGACTAAGGATCTTATAGTGGATTATAGAAGGAACAGATGAGACATCCAGCCCTTGCTTATCAATGGAGACCAAGTGGAGCAAGTGACCAGTTTTAAGTTTCTGGATGTTACCCTAAAAGGGGACCTGACCTGGGTCAGGCCCACATTGCAGCCCTGGTCAAAAGCACCCAACAGAGATTATACTACCTGAGACTTCTCAGAAAACAACAACTGAATGAAAAACT
Source organism: Hydrophis major (assembly GCA_033807585.1). Lineage (NCBI taxonomy): Eukaryota > Metazoa > Chordata > Lepidosauria > Squamata > Elapidae > Hydrophis > Hydrophis major. Next base: position 107,273,870 of record CM066343.1, read on the forward strand.
GCTGGTGACCTTCTACCGCTGCACCATAGAGAGCATTTTAACATACTGCACCTCCATATGGTTTGCCAATTGCACAGTGGCAGATAGGAAAGCACTCCAGAGGGTTAACGACATTGCCCAGAAGATCATTGGTTGACCTCTCCCCTCTTTGGAAGAGCTTTATAGCTCCCGCTGCCTTAAGAAAGTTCAGAACATTCTCAAAGATCCATCTCATCCTGGGAACCCTTTTTTGAACTATTACCATCTGGCAGACAGTACAGAATAATAAAAACAAGGACAAATAGGCTGAAAAACAGCTTCTATCCCAGGGCAGTAGCTCTTTTGAATTCTGCTGTATAGTGCAGTGTTGGTGTGGTATCGGGGGTTTCTGGTTCAATGTGTGAAGGGTGAAGGATGTGTGTTTGTGTTTATTTTCATGATCATGGTCATGATGTGCACTGACGATGGTGTTTGATTTCATTGTACAAGATGCAATGACAATAAACTAAACTAAACTAAACTAAATCAGCATCATTGCCTTTGCAATTCAAAGTAAGATCATCTGAAAATTTGACACATCCCAATTCAGTCACAATTCAGCATTATACATGATCTTTAAAAAATTTTTGCAACTGTACTATCTTTCTCTCCAGTATCCACTATTCATTATCTCCCCTTCTTGAAGATAGAAGCTGGAACACAATAATGCTCAGTTTTGCCCCTCTTCAAAGGATTTTCTTGCTTTGTTTCTTTTTTTATTTCAATCTTATTAATTCTTATTCTCACCATTTTGCTTCTGTTCTCAATGGCTATTGTATCTAGAAATTTACTTGAAATACAATGTCTAGGGAATAGAATTTGTGTTTTTTTAAAGGATCAAAAAGCGTTACTGGTTGATTTTCTTTCAAACTCTCTTTGTGAGAAAAATTGATGTAAGCAATAGACAATTAAACATAATGATTGAAGTTTATTTATCATTATCCAAAGTAATTAATGCATGCAACAATATAATTGTTGTTTGTCCCTTATGGAAAATATTTTTAAAATAAGAATATCCAAACTAATTTAAATGTAAAACATTTCAGTCCAAAGTGCTTCATTGCAACTTCATAACAATTGTTTTGAATTCGGGTTGAATTTTCTGAGTGTATCATAATTTTTATCAACTCAAACAGCTGAGTGTTGAATTTGAAACAAGAGTTTTGATCTCAATATGGGTTATTCAACAAAAAACACTTTTGCAAGTGTAGGAACAAAGCATCTCAAGTTTGAAACAACTTTTAACATAAAACTGAATATTTGAGTTCAAAATGTTTAAAACTTTCAATTGTTTTGTACATATCTATTTAGGAATGCCATTGTTCACTTAAAGAAAGAAAAAAAATGAGAATTTTGCACGATTGTTATGGTTTAATATTCTATTAAGGAAAAAGCTTGCAGTAGCCCTCTTCTTCATTCAATATAGAGGAGGAGAACTGCTTAGATGAGAGAATTGTATTGACATTCTATAATCATGCAGAAATGAAGCACTAAAGCTTCATTCTTTTTTTTCTCAGCATCTATTTTTTTAACTCTGTAGTTGTCAATACCACAGTCTGAGTTCAGTTTTTCAGAGGTAATGATATAAACCTTCTGGTATAAAACCTTTTTCACAACTCAGCCAGCTATCAATTACATGAGTGCAATGTTCTTTTTGCAGCCAATAATGCTGTCTTGATTGAAGAAGGCCTTAGCAAACAGAAGCAGATTAAACTTGATAAGAGAGGTTTGATTTAAATCACAGGCCCCAAATGCCTTAGCACTCTTTTGCTCCTATCAAGTTAACTACAATGTTGGTGAGTGGTGTGAATAAGAGGCATTGAAAGCATTTATTACTATTTCTATTTTGAAAGTTTTCAATCAAAAGCTTGACATTCTCATGAAGAAAATTGGCATTGTTATCTTTATGATGTCCAAATTATATTTCTACTAGTTGAATAGGAAAAAAAAAGCATGCTTTGGTTGATCATTACAGCCGAAATCTATATTCAGTGCTTTGTTCTTTGTAATGCTTCCACCCAAAGCTGCCTTTTCACTTTCCGCTCATCTATGAAGTGGCTCAGGGACCACCCACTGACTCTGCTAGCTTTGAGTTGCTCAGCAATTAAAGTGATAGCTAGTCTCAGCATGAGGGAACAGCAGGAAAATAACAGAAGGAAGATCTCACTTAGATCAACCCTCCACCCCTTCCCAGAACTCAATATTCTTCATTATTTTCATGAGTTTATCCGTCAAAAAGGATGTACTTTTTTTGACTCTATTTTCAGGATTTTTACTGCCACAGGAGGACTTCTAACCCTGCTCCTTCATTCGCTCTCATATTGCCTGTACTTGAGTTTTGATAAAAGATGATATCCATAACAGAGTGCTGATCACATTGTTTGTTATTTCTTTGACCAATAGAGACTTAGGAAATCTTTACCTTCAGAAATGATGGTGAACAGGTACATCTGATGCTATAATTTGGATGAAGACAAAGAAAGCAAGAACTAAAAACAAATTACCTTGCCTAAAACTTCCCTTTTCCAAAAGGGCATAGTATGGAGGAACAAACCACATATCAATCATCGGTAGGCACTTAATTTACCTATGGAAACTTCAACTGATTGTTTTAGACTCCTTCATTTATTTTAAAAAATTCTTTTAGTTAAAATCAAAGGATAAGATAACAGCCTAAAAATCAAGGCACTTTTTTAGTGCCATCTTCCTAAAAAGTTTTAGAAAAATAGCTGCAGGTTGTTGTTATTATTATTATTTACTTTTATTCATTAAACATGAAACTCAGTCAACTGAAGATTTAAAAATGAATCACAAAAATCAATGACTGGCTCTGATGGTTGATATAGGTTGCTGCCAGCGTCCTATGTATATCAACCAAGTATCTTCTTAAAATGTACAATGTTTCGAGGAGCTTCTTTTGAAGCTCCACTGGTGCTACAGCAGGAACCTGCAACTTCTTGATGTATTTTGCAAAATTCTTGGAGATGGTACCAAGTATTCTGATGACAATGGGTATCACTGTTACATGTTTCGTCCATAATCACATATTTATTTTTTTAATTTTAGGCATGAAAATCTTGGTTTCTTTGCCACCCATATACACCTTGTTTATATTTGTATAGGATGTATACTATTTACCTAAGGATTCTCTTTCCAGTAATCATATTTCATTCTTAGTCATGAAGTTCCTTCAGATCTTTCTTACAAGATCTTTCTAATCTTGTGCATGAAAAATCTGAATATAGATTCATTAGATTTTATCCAACCGTTATTATTTTTATAAATAAATTAACACAACAAACATATCCAAAACATCTTTCTCCTCCTAATTTATCATTTCAGTTAGATGGGTTGGCCTGAGAGTGAGTCACTGGACCAAAGTCATTCAGTCAGTTTTGATCCCTAAAGCAGGATTAGAACTCATAGTCGCCTAGTTTCCAGCCTGGTAATTTCTTCAAAACTTCAACATTTATTTATCTTGTCAACTATTTTGGTTTTCAGGATTACTCAGCTGTACTTTTCACTCACTGGGTGGGTGGGTAGATACATGAAATATATCAGTTTTGCATATGTTCACTCAGAAAATGTGGTTCTTATTTCCATATCAATCCACAATAAAAAAAACCCCACACAAATATATTTAAATGGCATCATTTGGTGTTTACTTTATTGAAAACATACACAAAGAGTTGGAGCAAGTAATTTATTTTAGTAAATCCAATCCCTTGCTTAGTAGAGAATTCTGTATTATAGCATGCATGACCTACCTTTGTCTATCTTTGTTTGTATGTATATAAACACATTTATATATTAAATTTATATAATATACAAAATAGTTGTACAAATGTATATTCAAGTTTGTATAGAATGCGCACTATTTTGAGCACATCTAAGAATATGGGAAATCTTTAATAGCATTGGAAGAAGTGTGATATTTGATATGGCTAAGGTTAAAATTATTTTTGATTGTGATCAAAACATAATAGCTTGCAAGGAACAATATTCATTTCTAAAAATATCATGATAAAAAAAAGATTAAGGGAAAAAAAACCTGTATGTGAAGGACTCTCATCCTTCACGGCAGAGAACATAGATTATTGAAATAAATGGGAATTCCATATAGTATTTTATTTCTCAAATCTCAGGGTTGTTTGAATCCAGACAACCAAATATGCCAACCAAAAGCATCTGCAAGGACAGGTCAAGGTTAAACAGATGAGAACAACATCAGATGTTATGAGCGTCCTTGGTGCAACATCTATTAAAAATCCTGTTTCAGGGCTTCCGGTTTGAGTTCCTTTGGTGACAGATAGAAATCCACGATCGTGCGTGGTTTCAGTCTGGGCTCGCCGCTGGAGCGCCCCAAGCCGGCTGGTTTCAGGGCTAAGCCATCCGGTAGAGGTGGTGAAAAGGGGGGAAACTGCCAGCAGGGTTGAGAAGAGCCACATCTTTCCTCCTCAACTGGCCATTACTCCCTTTCCCAAAGGCGGTGGTCAGAAATGCCACCTCAAAGAGGAACTCGTCCGGAAAAGAATGTGCAGGAGAAAGATAAGAAGTGAAAGTTTTGGCTGACTGGGTTAAATTGCAAAAGTGACAACTAAGGTACCCTGGAATTTAAACTTATAAAAAAATAACATCGTTCCCAAAGAAGAGTCAGAAGCAGCGAAGAAAAGTGAAAAGGGAAAGGTTTGGGGCTTTTTTCTTCTCTCCCTTTCCCTATATTGACAACTAAGAGACTTAAATAAGAAATCAGAAAAATCCGCTTTGACATCAACAGGCAATTAAGCTGAAAATAAAACAAAATATCAAAGGGATAATAAAGATTTCTGGACACTAAAATTTTTTTTATAAGCAGGAAGGGAGAGAAAAAGAATAAAAGGGCAGGATCTGGAAAGAGGGAAGAGACTGCCTGGAATTAAAAAGAATCTACAGTAAAACTTCATCAAGACTTCTAAAAGATACATTTTAACTGAAACTTTGTAACTAAACAGTAGAACCTCAGGAAGAGAAAGTGAAAAAAAAAGAGCAAAAAGAAACAGCTTGCGTGTATTTGGATTACTTGATGATCTTTGGATTCTTGGTTATTGCATTTGAATAACTAAAATTAATCGGGTGGTTGTTTAAAAATTTATACAATGGCACTACTTCTGGATGAATTGAAAATGGAACTTAAAAAGTATAAAGAAGATGCACAAGAAGGGAGGGGTTCTTTTGGTTTTGTTTTTCAATTCTTAGAAATGGAGATTTGGAACTATGAGAAACAACAAGAAACATCTGCAAAACAAGAAGACTGGGACAAAGAAGAAGCCATCTTTCATGAACAGGTAATTCTATGTGGGGAAGAAAAAGGGAAGGGGGGAAAGAGAATGGAGAATTTAAGACTTAAAAAAACAACCAAAGAAAATAAAACTAATTCAAAAAATAAGTAGAGTATGGAAAGCAACAGAAGAGGGGAATACAGAAGAGAGAAATAGAGGTAGAGAGACAAGGGGGTAAAAAGGGGAGAGAGAAGAAGAGAGGGAAGAAGGAAAGGAAAAGAAGTTACAAAGGACCGGAACAAGATATAGAGAAACAGGATCTATTTAGAGATAATAGGTGAAAATTTAACTGAAAAAGGGATTCTGTAAAGGTACAAAAGATTGTTATATTAGTAATAGAAATAACTTTAGAAAATTGGAAACAATGCATGATTAAAATGTATGATTAAACAATGTATGATTAAAATGAGGGATAAAATAGTGTAAATTAGTGAAATGTTTGTTAATAAAATAAGTGAAATAAAATAAATGAGAAAATTGAATAAGGAAGGGATGGGAACATTTTAATTAGTTAATGTTTTATAAAATATAAGTGAAGGGGGGGGAATTAATTATGGAAAGCTTATAACTGTTCCCATAGAAGTATGATATTTAATTGAAAAGTAATGTTAAAGAAGATTTTAATGAATATTAAAATTAATGATAGAATTGAATTGGAATGGAATGTGTTGTTTTAATTACATATATTTATATTTTTTTCTTTTTTTAAGAATATAGTGTGTATTTTAAGAATGTACCAAGCAGAATCCGAATGGAAGTTATGTATTATATTGAATGCTATAACTTTAGGGTACATATTGAAGTCTAAATAAGAGTTAAATGGATAAACTTAAAAGATATAAAGGTGTCATATTCCAATCAGCAACTACAGGAGAAACTTTGTTTAATGAGAAAAGATAATAGATAATTGAAACAGGACAGATAAAAATATAAATATAATGATTTGAATTGAGACGAGATAATTAAAATAAAATTGAGAAAATTAAAAGAGGGGAGAAGCTATGTAGAAAATGTAAAACAGTAATAAAATATGGAATAGAACATAAAAATGAGCATGAAATTGAATATGTGTCTGTACGAAGAAATGTAATCAGGGATTACGCTACTTTCAGAAAAGACATTTTATTTGTATTTTTTTTGTGAAAACTCAAATAAAATTTACAAAAAAAAATCCTGTTTCAAAAAATATGTCTGCATAGTTTTTGTAGATGATTATACATTAAAGTATAACTATACATCAGTGGTTCCCAAACTTTTTCAGTCCACCACCCCCTTGGTGCTACAAACTCATCCTCAATGCCCCCCACCCAGGGGTGGGATTCAAATTTCTGTGGGCATGGCCTAATTTGAGGGTGTGGTTTGCTGGTCACGTGATTGGGTGGGCATGGCTTGCTGGTCACATGACTGGGTGGGTGTGGCTTGCTGGTCATGTGACTGGGTGAATGTGGTTTGGTGACTGGCAAACGAAATACAAGTGGTCCTCACTTAATGGCCGGTTGCTTAGCAAGTGTTCTAATTTATGACTGGCCTCCCAAGAACTACTTGACCTGTTTTGGAGTTTTGACAGCCATGCACACACATGTACACATACTCCCTTCCAACCCTGCTGGAGCAGGTCATTGGACTAGAATCGGCAAAGCATCTCTGATTAGATTCTAGTAGTGAATAAAATCTAATCAGAGATGCTTTGCTGATTCTTTTTTTTTTTGAAAAAGATTTTATTAATTTTCTACAAACAAACAAGACAAACAAAACATAAAAACATCAACTCTCATATGTACATCCAGTGTGTCAGTTGGTTCATCATTTTTGTGCATTCATTCTGTCGTCTCAATTACAATTATGTTACATAACAACTCATATTGTCAATCCAAACTTATATATCCTAATATCACTAAAAAAAAGAAGTTTTTGACTATATTTTTAATCATTCATGCTTTATGAGCTAACAATACTTTAAACCAGTTTACTCTATAACAAATCATATAATCATATCAAATCAATCCTAAAAAACCCTTTATAAATATAATGTCAAATAACAAAATAATAGCAAAATAAAGATATTCCTTACTGTCTAAATTCTAAATATTCTATTATCGTATTTTATCATCTAGCCATTGATAAAAAAGATCCCAAATTTCATAAAATTGTTTATCCTCTTGCTCTCTAATTTCAAATGTCAATCTACTCATCTCAGCACATTCCAATATTTTCTTAATAATTTCTTCCTGTAATGGTATTTTCTCATTCTTCCAATTTTTAGCAAATACAATCCTAGCCGCTGTTAATACATTTACAATCAGGTACTTCAAATCTTTACTATATATATCAGGTAAAATTCCCAATAAGAAGATCTCTGGTTTCAAGTCTATGTGTTTCTTTGTCATTTTTTCCAACCACATGCGAATTATAGTCCACTATTTTCTAGCTTCCTCACAAGTCCACCACATATGGTAATACGAGCTGGGTATCTGATAACATTTCCAGCATTTTTCAGATTTGTTCTTAAACATTCTTGCTATTCTTGTCGGGGGAAAGTGCCACCTGTAAAACATCTTATTCAAGTTTTCTTTATATGCTGTTGACATTGTCATTTTATAATTTTGAGACCACAATTTCTGCCATTTCTCTAGATCAATCCCATATCCAAAATTCTTCCCCATCATAGTTTCTTTAACTTGTTCTTCCTCTAATTTCATTCCCAGTAAATAACCATATAATTTTTTAATCACCTTCTCATCAGTACCCATCAAGATCTTATCTAAATCAGTCTGCTTATCATAGAATGCCTCCGTTTTACAATCTTCATCATACCTTGAATGTATTTGCGCATATGAAAACCAATTCATCCTTATACCTTGTTCCTCTAAGTTTTGGATCGATTTAAGTTCACCCTTTTCATCCAATAGTTCCCCATATCTAACTGTTTGTTCCTTCTTATAAATTATAGGATAGGAAAATGCTTCAATAGTCGATAACCAAACTGGAATTTTCAAATAACATTGTCTTTTTATCTTCTCCCAGTTTAACCACAAAGACTCCCGTATATAATGTCTTCTAAAATAACCCTGTGTTTTAGTTCCCTTATACCATAAAAAAGCATGCCAGCCCAACAGCAAATCATGCCCTTCTAATGTCAACAATCTAGCCTTTCTTAATGTTATCCATTCTTTAACCCACATCAAATTTGCAGCTTGATAATACAATTCCCAATTAGGCAGGCCAAAACCTCCTCTAATTCTAGCGTCTTGCTATTCTCGCTTTTTTACCTTGCCATATAAACTTCAACATGATTTTATTTAAATCTTCAAAATAGTCTTTTCCAAGCCTAATTGGTATTGTTTGGAACAAAAATAAAATTCTAGGTATGAGATGCTTTGCTGATTCTTGTTGATTTGTTTTATTTGTATTTCTTTATTTTATGTTACTGAATTGCATTGACATATGTGTCCCTTCTTGTGCACAACCCAGAAGCTTTTGTGATTTTTTGCAGCAAAAATTACCGACCTCTGGCTTTGCTCTACTTTTCAAATGTGCCGGTACTGCCACGTTCTGGGTGCCGGCCCCGCAGGTCCACCCCATTGAGCCCGCTGCACTGGAGGGACCTGTCCAAGCAAATCTGAGCAGAGCGGTGCACCAGATCAATGGGTGAGGGAAAGAGAGAAGGAGAAAAGAGAGAAAGAGAGAAGGAAGAAAAGAAAGAGAAAAGGGAAAGAAAGAAAAAGGGACAAAGAAAGGGGGCATGGTGTGGGGAGGGGAGAGAGAGAGAGCAAGAGCTGGTGCATCAGATTGAAATGAGGCCTTGTTTAGAGGCCCTTTTCCACATTGAAACATCTTTGCCAGTATCTTTGCTAGCACATTGAAACATCTTTGGCTTCTATTAATTAAAGGTTTTGTGGATGAAACATGGCCAAGACTATCAGAAAGCTCTCACATTTTGTTGAGGCTTTAAACAGGATCAATTGGACCAGATCTCCACCCTAAAAAATTACTTTTCCCCAATGTATTACAGTGCCAATTCTGAAGAAGGCAAGACCAAAATGTATACTGTTAAATTACAAGAACACACACACGCACACACTTCCTTCTAACCCTGCTGGAGCAGGTGATTGGTCTAGAATAGATATTTCATTATCTTTCTCCTTCCTCCTTCCCTCCTTTTTCTTTCTTTCTGTCCCTTCCTTCCATCCCCCATCTTTCTTTGTCCCTTTTTCTTTCTTTCCCTTTTCTCTTTCTCTTCATCCTTCCCTCTTTCTCTTTCTCTCTCTTTCCCTCTCTCAGACTCACTCCATTAACTTCATGCACCTCTCCAATCGGACTTGCTTGGGCAGGTGCCTCTGGTGCAAGAGGCTCAATGGGGTGGAACACGGTGGTGGTAGGATATTTGAAAAGGAGAGCAAAGCAACTCTGGCTTTGCTCTCCTTTCCCAATGCTGCATTCGGGGGAGGAGCTCCTTGCACCAGAGCATGCAAGTCAATGGGATGATCCTGCGGGGCCTTGCCTTGAATACGGTGGTGGTGAGGAGATTTTTTCTCACCCCTGAATTGTGCCCTGCCGCTCACCTCCAGCACCTCCCTGCTGCCTCTTAGCACCCCCCTAAGTCATCCCACCGCCCACTTTGGGAACCACTGCTATACATGAACAAATGAAGGCAAACTTTTTGATTACTATTTTACAATCTCTGACATCAGTGCCTACCAGGGTTCACTGGAAATAAATTTTTCATAACTATACAGCTTTGGATAATAGTTTACACTTTGGAAGGAAACCAGAAGTTCAAGAAGCTCCTTCTAGTCAATCAGATTATGGAATCCCAGCAATTCAATTGCAGCTGTGCAATTTGCAGGATCAATCCTTGTGTGTAAAATGTACTCAACACTGATCCACATTTCTTTGGACATGTATTTTTTTTTTCAGGAATAAAATTATCTATATCCTTCAAGCTTGAATATTTTTAATTAACTTGGATTTAAACCTCTACCACCACCACCCCAAGCCCCACTTCTCCTCTCTTGGCCAAGGAACTGATTTGGGCTTTGCAATTTCCTTGCTTTTTGTTCTCCTTCTTTCTATCCTTATTCAACACCCAAATTACTTTTCTTCCTTGTTTTATCTGAGTGGGTCATGAAGGTTTCCTTCTTTCTGTATTAGCCAACCATTTATTTGCAGCATTGATATGGTGACATCCATGCACTGAAACCAAAATATCCAAAGACAGCAAAAAACACACACATGCAATACCTTTGAATAGCTGACCAAATTAGCACAAAAGCATATGTAGCATTTCTACATTCCAGAATTCTTAAACAGCCAAGATATTACAGGATTAGATTAAATTCCCCTTTCAAAATATGAGAACTGCAGTTCATTCTCAGTATGGAAATTGTGAACTGAATACAAAATCAGTATAATTGACACCCATCTCACCTTCCCTCTCAGTGGAATTAAATACTAGAAGCACCTTAAGAAACTAGTGTAATCTGATAGCTTTTGGATATGCACAGGTATCACAAGACAAGGTCAAAAATGTTCAGATGGCAAACATGAGCACCAATTGTTTTTTATGGGCATTGCATTGTCGTGGTTGCCATCGAGCTTTTTTAAAAAAACTATTTTTGAGAATTCTAGAAGAAATTGTCAAAGAAACCCGGATCAAGTCTCTATGAAGCTATGATAATAGAAAACTAGAAGGAACTGGAAAATCTGAAAATTAGCTGATTAGCTGTCCATTTCTGAATATTATGCTGCTGTTTTATTTGAATTGCCCTCTTCATTTTTGTTTGTTAGTGTTTATTTCACATTTTTCTACTACCTTGAATTTATTACCATTGAAATTCTATGTAAGTCAATCTGAAATTGCAATGAATTTAGAATAATTGCTAACCCAGTGACATTTTTTTTGCCCAGCATACTGGGGGAAGGACAAATAAACACAATTAATAATCAGCAAATATTAAGATTAAAAGTAGGAAGCAACATGAAAAATGATCATGAGAAATTATTCCATTTAGATGCCTCTATTACATTGTTTGAATGCAGCATTCATTGGGATGTAAATGCTTTTAGGATGAAAGGCAGTTTCACAACAAAACTGATTTCACATTCAAATCTGTTATCTCATTGTATCTGATATCAGTAATCCTTGCCACAATATTGAAAAAACTGTCACTAATTCAAATGTATGTATGTATATATATGTGTGTGTGTGTGTGTGTATTTTCTTAAGTTTTCGCAGGTACTTACATGTATGGCATTCAGCTTTGTTCGGGTATTTTCCCACGTCATTGTAGTTGTGCTTTTAAAGTTGTAGCAACGTTTCGGCAGAATCTCATCTGCCATCATCAGGCTTCTGTATAGTGTTCATCTGTGAGTCAGACTGCTACTGTGAGTTAGACTTTTACACTTTTACTGTAAAAGTCTGACTCACAGATGAACACTATACAGAAGCCTGATGATGGCAGATGAGATTCTGTTGAAACGTTGTATGAATGTACGTATGTATGTATGTATGTATGTATGTATACATAGATATATATATGTACACATATATATATATATGGCATTCAGCTTTGTTCGGGTATTTTCCCACGTCATAGTAGTGGTGCTTTTAAAGTTGTAGCAACGTTTCAGCAGAATCTCATCTGCCATCATCAGGCTTCTGTATAGTGTTCATCTGTGAGTCAGACTTTTACAGTAAAAGTGTAAAAGTCTGACTCACAGTAAAAGTCTGACTCACAGATGAACACTATAGAAGCAGAACACAGCAAACTCCAAGACCAATAAACACAGACCAAGACTCTTAACCAATCAGGATGAAGGAAAAAAACCATTCTGGCACAGCAATAGGCTGCCCCAAATTTAAATCTGAAACCACTGTAAAAGTCTAACTCACAAAGGAACACTATACAGAAGCCTGATGATGGCAGATGAGATTCTGCTGAAATGTTGCTACAACTTTAAAAGCACCACTACTATGATGTGGGAAAATACCTGAACAAAGCTGAATGCCATATATATATGTATATGTATATGTATATGTATATGTATATGTATATGTATATGTATATGTATATGTATATGTATATGTATATGTATATGTATATGTATATGTATATGTATATATCTTTGGTTATTTGGGTTTTTTCCTGCGCAAAATTGGAGGTATCTAGGCAATGTTTCGATGAAGTCTCATTCATCAGCTTCAGGCTTGTGTCTTCAGCTCTGTGCTTCTCAGAATAATGTGAGCTTGCAGCTGCTTCTTCCTTTTAACTGCTAGTGGGGATTTGACTTGATTGGGTGGGGGCTTGGCTGTGTTCTGATTGGCTGGGGGTGTGTTTTGTTCAGGGTGTGGGGGTGTGGTTGTGCTCAGGTTAGTCTTAGTTGCTGGGGGATTTGAGCTGGTGAGCTGTGATCCTGCTGTTTGGCTTCGTGTTCATGGTCGTGCCGCATCTTCATGGTGGGCATCAGTTCGCTTCATGTATGGGTCGGAGGGGTTTGAAGCAGATAGTGATGCAGCTGCGGTGAGGCTTCTGGTCCGTGGTCATGTCTCATCTTCTGTGTGGGTGTGAGTCTGCTTTCTATGTGGAAGTGTGGTGGTAGCATCTTGTGTGGCCCTCATGGGTGTGGGTCTGGTGTCATTCTTCATGTTAGATACTCATCTGTTTATGAGGGCAGGTTTCCAAATGGCTGGTAGGCGGGAGGTGTCATCTCGTTTATTCATGCTGTGTGGGCATTTTTCTATCTCTATGGCTTCTCTGATTATTCTGTTGTTGAAGTGTTCGGTTTTGGCGATGGTTCTGGTATTTTTAAAGTCAATCTCATGTCCAGTGGCTTTGAGGTGTTGGACCAGGGAAGAGGTCGGTTCTTCTTTTTTGATTGAGTTCTTGTATTCTTCAATGCATGCACTTATTCTTCTGTTAGTTTGTCTGATGTATGTGGTGCGACAGGCGGTGAAAGGAATTTCATATACTCCTTGGTTTTCTAACTCGATGTTGTCTTTAGGGTTTCTTAGGATGGTGGATATTTTTCTGTTTGTGCAGAATGCTGTTTTAATGTTGCGTTTTTGGAGGATCTTGCTGATTTTGTCTGTAGTGCCCTTTATATATGGAGGAGGGCTTTGCCATTCTCTTTTTCTCTGTCTTGGATTTTGGTAGGGGTTTCTTTTTGGATTAGGTGGGTAATCTTCTTTCTTTGGAATCAATTGGCTGTTAGTACGTTAGTGAGAGTGTGTAGTTTGGTTTTTAGGTGTTGTTCATCAACTAAGCATTTTGTTCTGGAGATAAGTGTCTCGGCTACAGAATTGATCTGTGCTGGTTGGTGGTGTGAGAGTGCGTGTAGATAGCGGTTTGTATGTGTTTTCTTCTGGTAGATGGTGTGTCCTAGGGAGCCATTGGATTTTTTGTATACTAAGACATCTAGGAAGGGAAGTTGATGGTTAGCTTCTGTTTCCATGGTGAATTGTATTTTGGGGTGTAGGCTGTTGGGGTGTGTGAGGAAGTTGTTCAGTTTTTCTTTCCTGTGTGGCCAGATTATGCAGGTGTCATCTACGTATCTAAGCCAGAGTTTGGGTTTGTGATCATATTTTTCCAGAGCTTGTGTTTCAAAGTGTTCCATGTAGAGGTTTGCGATGAGAGGTGAGAGGGGTGATCCCATGGGTGCTCCTTCTATTTGTTTGTATTTTTGTCCATTGTAGGTGAAGTATGTATTGGATAGGCAGTGGTTGGTCAGATCTAGGATGTGCTTGGGGGGGTTGTATTTGTTTTGGATGGCTGTCAAGGCTTCTTTTATTGGCACTTGGGTGAAGAGGGATATGACATCGAAGCTCACTAGTTGGTCACTGGGTTGTAAGTTTTGTTTCTTTATGATCTCGATGAACTGGAATGAGTTTCTTATGTGTGAGTTGATGGATTCTGCATAGGGCTTGTTAGGGATAACATTGTTTACCCTTACTGGTTTAGGTAAAATAATAAATATGTAATCATAGTTTATAAGTTAAAGTGTCTGCAACTTTAAATATAGGAATGTAATTAAGGGAGTGGTTGTGAAAGCACTTTAAAAGAAGCAAGACGACAGCTTGCTCTCTCTCTGGCTTTGATAATCCCTAATTACTGCATGGACTCAAGACTGCGTTACTCGAACGGGAGAGAGACAAAGGACTGATTTGTAAGTGAACTGACATTGGATATTCTACACGGATTTTGCAAACTGAATATCCTTGAATGGACTGACTAAAATGATACATGACTAATGGACTGTTATTTTGACTATGCTATTAACTCATAATGGAATAAACTATATTTTTGATAGCACAAGCGTATCTGTTATTTTTACTGTATGTTAATAAACATACAAACTTATCTCACTCATTTATCTGTATGCCTATCTGACTAACGCTGCACATTCTGTTTAGCTTGTCTCTTTAACCCTGGTTGGGGAACCCAGGCTTAACACTGGTTATGGGCCCAGAGGATGCAAAGTCAGTTTAACTAGGATAAAACAGATTTATGTAAAAAGTGAGAGTTTGTGTTGTTATACATTACAGTAAACAGACAGCTGTGTTTTATTAATTATAGTTTTATATCCATATTAAGAAAACATGGCACAAGTCAATCTACAAAGTTTGTCCCTTATATCCAAGTTAGATGGAACAAACTATGTATCATGGTCTATGAAATGTAGTCTACTTCTACGAAGAGAAGGACTGTGGAACATAATTGAAAATCCACCAAATGGGATCCAGAGGAATGGGATCCAGAGGATGATGAAGATAGACTAAAAATAGAAGAATTTATGCTAAAAAATGAACGAGCTATTTGCATAATAGGTTTAACACTGTCTGACCAGCAACTTGTTCATATCCACGGAGAGCAAACGGCTGTTGGGTGTTGGCAGAAGCTGAAGAGGATTTATGTCTGAGGTAACGTTGGTGCTCACATAAATCTTACACGAAAGCTTTTCAGGACGCATCTCCAGACGAATGGTGACATGCTTAATCATTTGGAAACAATGCAAAGCATTTTTCAAGAACTGCATGAGAAAGAGCTTATTTTCTCTGAACTACACCAAGTCTACATAATTCTATCTTCACTAGATGAAAGTTATGACAACTACGTCACTTCCCTTGAAATTTTGCCAAAGGAAAGTTTAACTTTAACTGATATAACTGGCAGATTGATTGAAGAGGCAAGAAGAAGACTTGAAACAAATGAGTTAAGGAGGGAACAACCTCAAAAAGAAGATAATGAATCTCCTACTGCATACGCAATTAAAAAGTGTTTTAATTGTGGAGGAAGAGGACATTTGGCAAGATTTTGTAAAAAAGCAAAGCGGCAGAATGCTGGCCAGAATACTAAAAGTCATCAAAAGATAAATAAAAATTTAGAGTTGGCCATGTATACTAACGGAGCTGTAAAAAATAATTTATGGGTGGTTGACAGTGGAGCATCCCACTGTATAACAAATGATAACAAAAATTTTATTAAAATGTCCAAGAGTACATAGCATATATTGTTAGCCAATGGCTGGAAACTGAAAGCTAAAGATCAAGGTATAGCATATTGTTCTTTCATAAAAGAGAATGTAAAAATGTTATATGTACCACAACTTAAGTTTAATTTAATTTCAGTTAGAATTTTGATTAAACTAGGATATGTAGTTACCTTTAAAGGAGATAACTGCATAATTGAGAAAGAAAATAAGAAAATTACTGCATCTTTAAGAGGTGAATTATATGTGTTAAATGATAATGGTTTAAAGGTGGCTAACACGGTTTATGATAATAAGAAACTTCATGATGAATGTATTCACTTGTTACACCGATGGCTAGGGCATTTAAATTTTAAAATGCTTAAGAGAACTGTATAACTATCTAAGGGAATAAGTTTGAAACCTTGTAATAAGTATTTGCAATGTAATGCTTGTAATCAAAGCAAAGCCAGGGTCATACCGACTAATAGAGTTGATGGATTTACTACCAAAGAGCCTTTAGAAGTAGTATTTGCTGATTTAATAGGTCCGAAAAAACCAAGTGTAGGAGGTGCTCGATACATACTATGTATAATGGACCACTATTCTAGATATGGGTTTTGCTATTTAATGAAGAGCAAAACTGAAACGTATCTAAATCTCTTTAATTGGATAAAATTTGCTGAAAGGAAAACTAAAAAGAAATTAGTAACTCTTATAACAGATAATGGTATGGAATTTACAAATAATAAATTCCAGAATAGACTTATAATGTTAGGTATTCAACATAAAAAGTCTGCACCATATAGGCCACAACATAATGCCTTTATAGAGAGACGAGGCCAAACACTACAATCAATGGCACGAACTATGATGTCTGATTCAAGATTACCTGACAATTTATGGGGAGAAGCAATAATGTGTGGTAATCATATATTAAATAATGTTGTTAATTCAACAAGAGGTGAATTACCATTCACACTGTGGCATGGTACAAAACCTGATTTAAGTTACATGCACACATTTGGAGCACCAGCATGGGTGCATATCCCTTCACAACTCAGACAAAAAGGACAGCATAGAGCTAAAAGATTATTTTTTGTAGGATATAAATCTAATCATAGATCTTATAGATTCTGGGAACCAGGTACATCTAGAGTTTACACCAGTGCTAGTGCTAAATTCCTAGAACATGTAGGATGGAATAGATTAGAGCAAGATTTAAATAATGAAGCAATTATTGAACCCTACAAAAGGCAAAAAGAACAGAATAGTTATAAGAAGAGTCCAATTAAAGAAGAAGTCCACGAAGAGCAAATAGGACCAGAACAAGAAGAAACAGTTGATCAGGAAGAGTTAGATAATCAAGAAGAGTTAATTAATGAAAGTCCACCTGTAAGTCCTGTAATACCTAGACGTACTACACGTGTAACTAGACCACCTGATAGGTATCAAGCAAGTATAGTTTGCCAAGTAACTAAAGTTCCAACTAGTGTAGATGAACTTAGGATGTATCCTGCTAAGGATCAGGAGAATTGGCAAAAGGCAATGGAAAAAGAACTAAATTCATTAAAAGTAAATGAAGATGCTAAATTACCTCCAAGAGAAAAATCCATTGGGTGCAAATGGATATTTAAAATAAAAACTGGAAATGATGGGACTGTTACCCATAAAGCTAGATTGGTAGCTCAAGGATTTAATCAAACTGCATCTGATTATGATGAAGTTTTCACACCAAGTCTTAAAGCAACATCTTTGAGAGCAGCTTTAGTGTGGGCAGCTAACAAAAACTATGTCATTAACCATTTAGATGTAGAAACTGCTTATTTGCATGCACTATTGCAGCACACTATATATTTGAAAAAGCCAATTGTTTTAAAAGACAATAAAGTAAATAGAAATGATTGTTGGAAACTCAAAAAGAGTCTTTACGGGTTGAAACAATCTGGCTTTGAGTGGAACCAATATATTGTGAAAGAATTAAACAATATAGGTTTTAAATCTGGTTTAGCAGATCCATGTGTGTTTAAAAGAGAAAATAATGGAACGGTGTCATCATTGTTATTATTTACAGATGATATTGCTTTGATAACTAAGACTAATAATGAAGCTAATGAGATTATATAATTATTAACTAAAAAGATAAAATTAAAGCATTTAGGTGAAATTAAAAAGTATCTAGGATTGACAATTAACAAAAAAAAAATGGATTTAAGATATCTCAAGAAGATAAAATTTGCCAATTAATTAAAACGTATAAAATGGAACTTTGTAAACCGGCAAAGACTCCAATGAGTCAGGAAGTTTGCCAAACTGATGTGCAAAGTCCCAAATTTGATAAATCTATATATCAATCTTTGATTGGCAGCTTATCATATATCAGCAATTGGTCAAGGCCTGATATAGGTTATAGTGTTAATCAGCTGGCACTTTAATTCAGATCAATGTCATTGGCAATCATTAAAAAGAATTTTAAGATATCTTAAAGGAACAATGAACCATGCATTGTATATAGAACCAAAGGGTGATTTGAGTCTTAGTGCTTGTGCAGATGCAAGTTTTGCAACTGACATAAACACTAGAAAATCAACATCTGGGATGGCTATATTATTTGGTAAGACACTAATAGGGTGGAGGTCAATCAGACAACAGCATATTAGCTTGTCCACGATGGAAGCTGTCATTACTATGCACTGACTTAATTTTGTACAAACAGTTATTATTAGACATGGGTGCAACTGTTTTTTTTTTTTTGAAAGAAAATTTTATTAATTTTCTACAAACAGACAAGACAAACAAAACATTAAAACATTCAACTCTCATATGTACATCCAGTGTGTCAGTTGGTTCATCATTTTTGTGCATTCATTCTGTAGTCCCAGTTACAATTATGTTACATAACAACTCATATTATCAATCCAAACTTATATATCCTATAATCACTAAACAAAAAAAAAGAAATTTTTGACTATACTTTTAATCATTCATGCTTTATGAGCTAACAATACTTTAACCAGATTATTCAATAAATCATATAATCATACCAAATCAATCCTAAAAAAAAACCTTTATAAATATAATATCAAATAATAAAATAATAGCAAAATAGCAAGATAAAGATATTTCTTACTATCTAAAATATTCTATTATCGTATTTTATCATCTAGCCATTTATAAAAAAGATCCCAAATTTCATAAAATTGTTTATCCTCTTACTCTCTGATTTCAAATGTCAATCTACTCATTTCAGCACATTCCAATATTTTCTTAATAATTTCTTCCTGTAATGGTATTTTCTCATTCTTCCAATTTTTAGCAAATACAATTCTGGCCGTTGTTGATACATTTACAATCAGGTATTTCAAATCTTTACTATATATATCAGGTAAAATTCCCAATAAGAAGATCTCTGGTTTCAAGTCTATATGTTTCTTTGTCATTTTTTCCAACCACGTGCGAATTATAGTCTAATATTTTCTAGCATCCTCACAAGTCCACCACATATGGTAATACGAGCCGGGTATCTGATGACATTTCCAGCATTTTTCAGATTTATTCTTAAACATTCTTGCTATTCTTGTCGGAGGAAAGTGCCACCTGTAAAACATCTTATACAAGTTTTCTTTATATGCTGTTGACATTGTCATTTTATAATTTTGAGACCACAATTTCTGCCATTTCTCTAAATCAATCCCATATCCAAAATTCTTCCCCCAAACAATCATAGTTTCTTTGACTTGTTCTTCCTCTAATTTCATTCCCAGTAAATAACCATATAATTTTTTAATCACCTTCTCATCAGTACCCATCAAGATCTTATCTAAATCAGTCTGCTTATCATAAAATCCCTCCGTTTTGGAATCTTCATCATACCTTGAATGTATTTGTGCATATGAAAACCAATTCATCCTTATAGCTTGTTCCTCTAAGTTTTGGATCGATTTAAGTTCACCCTTTTCATCCAAAAGTTCCCCATATCTAACTGTTTGTTCCTTCTTGTAGATTATAGGATAGGAAACTGCTTCAATGGTCGATAACCAAACTGGGATTTTCAAATCACATTGTCTTTTTATCTTCTCCTAATTTAACCACAAAGACTCCCGTACATAATGTCTTCTAAAATAACCCTGTGTTTTAGTTCCCTTATACCATAAAAAAGCATGCCAACCCAACAGCAAATCATGCCCTTCTAATATCAACAACCTATGCTTTCTTAATGTTATCCATTCTTTGATCCACATCAAACTTGCAGCTTGATAATACAATTCCCAATTAGGCAGGCCAAATCCTCCTCTAATTCTAGCATCTTGCAAAAGCTTTAGCTTTATTCTCGCTTTTTTACCTTGCCATATAAACTTCAACATGATTTTATTTAAATCTTCAAAATAGTCTTTTCCAAGCCTAATTGGTATTGTTTGAAACAAAAATAAAATTCTAGGTAAAATATTCATCTTGATTGTTGAAATTCTCCCTATTAATGACAATTGCAAGTTTTCCCACTTCTTCAAATCTGTAGTTATCTGTTGTTTAAGTTTAATATAATTATTCTCCTTTAATGTGCTACATCTTGTTGTCAAATATATCCCCAGATACTTATTTGTAACTTGAATTTTCAAAAGATCTGCCAATTCTTCTCTCTGTCTCAATAGCATATTCTTTGTCAAAATCTTTGTTTTATCTTTATTTATTTTCAAACCAGCCACCTCTCCATATGTCTCTATCCTTTCCAATAACTTTGGAGCTGTTTCTAGCGGGTCTTCCAAAATAAAAGCTAAATCATCAGCAAAAGCTTGTAGCTTAAATTCTTCTTTCTTAATTTTCATTCCTTTTATGCTTTTATCATCCCTAATATTTCTATTCAACACTTCCAAGGTCAACACAAATAGCAAAGGAGATAGGGGGCATCCTTGTCTTGTGCCTTTCCTTATATTAATAAAATCTGTAAGTTCCCCCTCCATCATTACCCTTGCTGTCTGTTTATTATATATGGCTTCTATTGCTTGAATAAATTTTTTAGCAAAACCCATCTGCTCCAATAATAATAACATAAATCTCCAGTTCACGTTGTCAAATGCTTTTTGAGCATCTAGGAATATCAAAGCCATTTGCTTTTCAGGATGAGCCTCATAGTATTCCAAAGTGTCCAAGATTACTCTCATATTGTCTCTAATTTGTCTCTTTGGCAGAAATCCATTTTGATCTGGGTGAATATAATTATTTAAATATTTTTTAAGTCTTTCTGCTAAGATTGAAGCAAAGATTTTATAGTCTGCATTCAATAAAGAAATAGGTCTATAATTCTTAATTTGCAGTGGGTCAGTCTCTTCCTTTGGTATAAGTGTAATGTAAGCCTCTGACCATGTTTTAGGTATCATCTTTTTTAACATAACTTCATTCATAACTTCTAACAATTGGATGCTCAATAATTCTTGAAATGTTTTATAGAATTCTGCTGGAAGCCCATCTGGACCCGGTGCTTTCCCATTATTTTGTCTCTTAAATGCTTCATTTAGTTCCATCATTGTTATATTGCTTTCTAGCATTTCTTCAGTCTCTTTAGGTATCTTCAGTAAATTAGCTTCCTGTAAATACTGTTTGACTTTTTCCTGATCAATATTCTCTTGTTTATATAGTTGCCCATGAAAATCTCGAATAATTTCTTTTTTCTCCTTATTCCCATAACAAACTTGGCCTTGTTCATCTATTAACTTCAATATTTTTCTTGATTCCTTCTCTTTTCTCAATTTATATGCTAGCCATCTACCTGGTTTATTTGCATCTTCAAAATAATTCTGTTTAGAGTTTCTGATTTTCTGTGCCAGTTCTTCTTTCTCTATTAATTCCATTTTATGTTTAATTACATCCAGCTTCAATTTAATATCCTTTTTCTGTGGCATTTTCTGTAATTCTTTTTGAAGAATTTTATACTCATCTTCCAAGGCCTTAGAAGCTTGCCTTTTCCTAATATTCTTTTTTCTTGTATAATCTATTATCAAACCTCTAGCGTATGCCTTCATTGTATCCCACACATTCTGCGTTGAAGTATCTTCTTTTTTATTTTCTCTGAAGAAAAAAGCCAATTCCTTCTCCATCCATTGTATAAAATCTTTCTCCTTTAAAATAGTATTGTTTAATGTCCATCTCGATCTTTTCTTTTGTCCCTTCCATTTAATTGTCATTGGGCTATGATCTGCCCAAGTACTTGTTTCAATATTTGTTTCTTTAATATTGGATATTAATTCTGTTGAGATCCAAATCATATCTAATCTGGACCATGATAAATGTCTATTTGAATAAAAAGTATATTGTTTAGCTTTAACATTTCTTTCTCTCCAAATATCTTTTAAAGTTAATTCATCTGTCATTTTAAAAAAAGACCTTGGGAGAGCCTTTCTATTTTGCTTTGTTGTTGTTGCTATATAGTCCAATTTATTGACCACAATTCCATTAAAATCTCCCATCATAATTATATTAACATAGTCCAGTCCAATTATTTTCATGTGTAGCTTTTTATAAAACTCTTCTTGTTTATCATTCGGAGCATAAATTGCAATCAAGAGTATTTTTATATTATTGTCCATTATTTCTACCATTAATACTCTTCCATCTTCATCCGTGTAAATCAATTTTGCTGGGATAGCCTCTTTAATGTATAGAACCACTCCTCTTTTCTTACATTGAGTGAAAGAAGTAAATATTTTCCACAATTTTGGCTGTAATAACAATTGTTCATGTTGTTTTTTAATATGAACTTCTTGTAAACAAATTATATCAAATTTTAATTTCTCTAATTTATGAAAAGTTTTCCTTCTTTTAACAGCTGAATTAAGCCCATTTATATTCATTGTAATCAGTTTTTTTTCTTCCATGATTATGCTTTATATTTAGGTCTAACCGCTCTCGTGGATCTCACTTCACGCTGTTCTTTGCTATCCATCTGTCCCCCTTCTGCTCCTTTCTCTTTTTCAGTCTCCAGTTGTTCCTCTTGAAACTCAATTAATGAGACCTCTATCTCTGCTTCCTATCTTCTTCCTCCAAAAAATTCTGCATGGAAAAGTTCTGCTTTCTCAATTGAATCAATTCTATATCTCTGCTCTTGCCACCTAAACATTAGTCCTTCTGGAATCAGCCATCTATAATTTACTTCGTTTTCCAATAGCATTTTAGTCAGAAATCGATATTCTCTTCTCATCTCTCTCACTCTTCTGGGTATTTGTTTTAAAACCACAATCTCTTTACCTTTGTATTTCAATGTTTTCTCTCTTACTACTTGTTATATTTGCGTTTTAATGGATTTTTTGGTAAATCTAATATGGACTTCCTTGGTAATTTATTTCTCATCGCATACCTTGTATAGACTCGATATATCTCATCTATTCCATCCATCATCTTTTCCTCTGTAATTTCCAAAGCATCTGCCAAAATTTCTATAATTACCGCTGCCAAGTTTTCTCCTTTTTCCTCTTCTATATTTTGAAATCTGAGGTAAAATTCTGACCTTTCCATCTCCCACCTCAACATCCCACCTTTTTCTTGTTCAACCACTGTTAATCTACTGTCAATATTTCCAATCTTCTTCTCTCTTTGTTTTCCTTCTTCCTCAATTTTTTGGAATCTCTCCTCATACTTAACCATCATTTGTTTAATGTTTTCCACTTTTTCATCAGTCTTCTCTATTCTTTGTTCAATATTTTCTGTTCTTTGTTCAATATTTTCTGTTCTTTGTTCAATATTTCCTGTTCTTTGTTCAATGATGTCTGATTTTGTCTTGAGATCTTGGATTCCTTGCATAATCATCTGTAAAGTTACTCTTTCTTGTTCCATATCTTGCTTCAACATTGTCTGAATTAAACGTTGTCCTCCAGCTGGTGGGGAAGCAGAGGTAGAAGCAGAAATGCCAGATGATATTGGTTTCCTGCTCATTTCAATGCTTCCAAAGCTTCAAATTCTTCTTGACTTTTAATCCAACTGGTAGAGCAGCCAATTATAATCCAAAATGGAAAACTCCAATAGTAAAAGACACGAAACCAAAGAAGAAACAGCAAAAAAGGAAGAAGAAAGATCTTCAGGTTCTTCTAGACCCTAATCCAATTACGAAGTAGTCCACCATAAAAAAGGAAAAAAAATAGAAAGGAGAAAAACAAATCCAAAAATAATAATATTGATTAAGAGCAAAAAAAAAAAAAAAAAAGTTCCCAGATTCTTCACACCTTAATCCAGTTGAAAAGTCTCAATAATAAAAAAAACAACAACAAAATGGTCCAAAAACATAGATAGGAAAAGCAAAAAAGTCCCAATAAAAAAGAAAAGAAAAATAAAGAAAAAACCCTGAGGCTTTCCCTTTAAGATAAAAGACAAAAATAAAAATATTACTAGAATTGTAATTTAGAAAAAGGCTTGCGAATGGGGTATATATAAGAAAGCACACTGCACTTTATTTATTTATCCAAGGCTCTTGTTATGACTCTCTTCTCCAGCAGCTTCAAAACCAAACCTCAAGTGTTCTTGATAACAGTCCAGGAAAGCACCTGCAATAATATTTTGCTGTGCTCTCCCTCTATCTTATCACGTTAAAATGTCCTTGAGAAGAGGTCTTTTTGCAATTCTCTCCAATTCAAATAAAATACTTTCAAGCCTCTAGTTGGCAGTGTTGCAAAGTTTCTTAATGCTCTTCCTCCCCCCCAGCCAGAAAAAAGGAGTAATATATACAGGAAAAAAAAATAGCCAAAGGGAGCCTCTAACCTAAAGAAAGTTAAAAAATCAAAGGGAGCATAAAAATATATATAAGAGAAAATTCAATCCGGTTACCTACAAAGTCACACTAAAATCTCCCCCAAAAAATATAGAGAAAAGAAAAAAACAAAAAAACCCCAAGCCTCAATTTGACATCCCTTTAAAAAACGCCGCTCAGACAATTTCAGTCAAAAAAAAAAAAAAGTCTCACAGATTTCTTCTTTATTCAGGATGTTTTTTCCAACCTCAGCGAATTTACAACACAAAAAAGTTTTTCTCACCCAGCCGACACACTTTCACTCCAGCCACTTTCTTTCCGGAGCTGTCCTGACTTCAGCAGCTATGGGGGCTGCCTCTCCGCCGCCAGCAAAAGGGCTTCTTCCAGATCAAACCAGAGATAAACACTAGAAAATCAACATCTGGGATGGCTATATTATTTGGTAAGACACTAATAGGGTGGAGGTCAATCAGACAACAGCATATTAGCTTGTCCATGATGGAAACGGAATTTTCATGTCTGTCATTACTATGCACTGACTTAATTCTGTACAAACAGTTATTATTAGACATGGGTGCAACTGTTAAAGATTCCATTATTGTGTACGAGGACAACCAGGCAGCCATAAAGTTGGCTACTAGTATTGCTGTAAAAACTAGATCAAAGCATACTGATTTAAGATACTTAAATGTTAGAGAATCTGGAAAGAATGGGCTAATTAAATTGGAATACTGTATGACAGAAGAAAACATTGCAGACCAGTTTACAAAAGCTCAAGGAGTAATTAAGTTTAAAGAAAGTTGTAACAAATATGGTTTAAAGATGTAAATAGTTATATTTATTATTATTTCCTAAAAGGGGAGAATGTTAGGGATAACATTGTTTACCCTAACTGGTTTAGGTAAAATAATAAATATGTAATCATAGTTTATAAGTTAAAGTGTCTGCAACTTTAAATATAGGAATGTAATTAAGGGAGTGGTTGTAAAAGCACTTTAAAAGAAGCAAGACGACAGCTTGCTCTCTCTCTGGCTTTGATGATCCCTAATTACTGCATGGACTCAAGACTGCGTTACTCGAACGGGAGAGAGAGAAAGGACTGATTTGTAAGTGAACTGACATATGATATTCTACATGGATTTTGCTAACTGAATATCCTTGAATGGACTGACTAAAATGATACATGACTAATGGACTGTTATTTTGACTATGCTATTAACTCATAATGGGATAAACTATATTTTTGATAGCACAAGCGTATCTGTTATTTTTACTGTATGTTAATAAACATACAAACTTATTTCACTCATTTATCTGTATGCCTATCTGACTAACGCTGCACATTCTGTTTAGCTTGTCTCCTTAACCCTGGTTGGGGAACCCAGGCTTAACAGGGCTGTAGTTGTTTGGTGAGAAATTTGGCTAGGTTTTGGAGAGGTGAGCCTATGGAGCTGACTATTGGTCGAAGTGGGGTTCCTTCTTTGTGTATCTTGGGGAGACCATAAAGGTTAGGGCATCTGGATGATTTCTCTCTGGGTATGATTCTTTGCTGGATTTCTTCATTGATGGGGGAGGATTTTATTTTGGATGGTGGTTTTTTTCTAGGTAAGTGGTGGGGTCTGTCTTTAGGGGTTTGTATGTGGGGTCTTGGAGTAGGTTGGTTAACTTGGTTTGGTAATCAGATGTGTTCATAACCACTGTCGCATTGCCCTTGTCTGCTGGTAGGATTGTTATGCTGGTGTCTTCTTTCAGGTTAAGTAGTGCACTTTGTTCTTCCTTGGATAAGTTGCTTTTGGGTGGTTTGCTAGTGCAGAGGATGTTGGTGATTTCGAGTCTGATTCTATTAGCATCATCAGGGTTGGTTTTGTTCAGGCTGGTTTCAACTCCGCATATGATGGTTTCTGTGGGGATGTGTTTGGGAGTGACAGCAAAGTTGAATCCTTTCGAAAGGACATTGATTTCAGCTTCAGTGAGAATCTTGTCTGAGATGTTGTGCACTGTTTGTTTCCTGTGTGGCTGTGAGAGGGGAGCTGTTTGTTTCTGGCGCTGTTGTAGTTTTCTGAGTTTGTTGGTGTGCGTGTCTGTCCTGAGGGTGGTTTGGCTCTCCAGACAGTGAGTTGTTTGGATTTGTCCCAATGTAAGGGGTGAATCTTATTGCTGAGTCTGAGATGAAGTGCGAGGAGATCTTTGTTGATTTGGTCTAGGAGGAATCTTTTTGTGTGAAGTTCATTTCTAATTAAGGCCAATTCTGTTCTTCTTTTTTTTTTTAAAAAAAGTTTTTATTAATTTTCTACAAACAAACAAGACAAACAAAACATAAAAACATCAAATCTTATATATACATCCAGTGTGTCAGTTGGTTCATCATTTTTGTGCATTCATTCTGTAGTCTCAATTACAATTATGTTACATAACAACTCATATTGTCAATCCAAACTTATATATCCTAATATCACTAAAAAAAAAGAAATTTTTGACTATATTTTTAATCACTTATGCTTAATGAGCTAACAATACTTTAAACCAGTTTACTCTATAACAAATCATCTAGTCATATCAAATCAATCCTAAAAAATCCTTTATAAATATAATATCAAATAACAAAATAATGACAAAATAAAGATATTCCTTACTATCTAGCATTCTAAATATTCTATTATCGTATTTTATCATCTAGCCATTTATAAAAAAGATCCCAAATTTCATAAAATTGTTTATCCTCTTGCTCTCTAATTTCAAATGTCAATCTGCTCATCTCAGCACATTCCAATATTTTCTTAATAATTTCTTCCTGTAATGGTATTTTCTCATTCTTCCAATTTTTAGCAAATACAATCCTGGCCGCTGTTAATACATTTACAATCAGGTATTTCAAATCTTTACTATATATATCAGGTAAAATTCCCAATAAGAAGATCTCTGGTTTCAAATCTATATGTTTCTTTGTCATTTTTTCCAACCACATGCGAATTATAGTCCAATATTTTCTAGCATCCTCACAAGTCCACCACATATGGTAATACGAGCCGGGTATCTGATGACATTTCCAGCATTTTTCAGATTTGTTCTTAAACATTCTTGCTATTCTTGTCGGAGGAAAGTGCCACCTGTAAAACATCTTATACAAGTTTTCTTTATATGCTGTTGACATTGTCATTTTATAATTTTGAGACCACAATTTCTGCCATTTCTCCAAATCAATCCCATATCCAAAATTCTTCCCCCAAACAATCATAGTTTCTTTGACTTGTTCTTCCTCTAATTTCATTCCCAGTAAATAACCATATAATTTTTTAATCACCTTCTCATCAGTACCCATCAAGATCTTATCTAAATCAGTCTGTTTATCATAAAATCCCTCCGTTTTAGAATCTTCATCATACCTTGAGTGTATTTGTGCATATGAAAACCAATTCATCCTTATACCTTGTTCTTCTAAGTTTTGGATCGATTTAAGTTCACCCTTTTCATCCAAAAGTTCCCCATATCTAACTGTTTGTTCCTTCTTGTAAATTATAGGATAGGAAAATGCTTCAATGGTCGATAACCAAACTGGAATTTTCAAATAACATTGTCTTTTTATCTTCTCCCAATTTAACCACAAAGACTCCCGTACATAATGTCTTCTAAAATAACCCTGTGTTTTAGTTCCCTTATACCATAAAAAAGCATGCCAACCCAACAGCAAATCATGCCCTTCTAATGTCAACAACCTATGTTTCCTTAATGTTATCCATTCTTTGACCCACATCAAACTTGCAGCTTGATAATACAATTCCCAATTAGGCAGACCAAAACCTCCTCTAATTCTAGCATCTTGCAAAAGCTTTAGCTTTATTCTCGCTTTTTTACCTTGCCATATAAACTTCAACATAATTTTATTTAAATCTTCAAAATAGTCTTTTCCAAGCCTTATTGGTATTGTTTGAAACAAAAATAAAATTCTAGGTAAGATATTCATCTTAATTGTTGAAATTCTCCCTATTAATGACAATTGCAAGTTTTCCCACTTCTTCAAATCTGTAGTTATCTGTTGTTTAAATTTAATATAATTATTCTCCTTTAATGTGCTACATCTTGTTGTCAAATATATCCCCAAATACTTAACCTTATTTGTAACTTGAATTTTCAAAAGATCTGCCAATTCTTCTCTCTGTCTCAATAACATATTCTTTGTCAAAATCTTTGTTTTATCTTTGTTTATTTTCAAACCAGCCACCTCTCCATATGACTCTATCCTTTCCAGTAACTTTGGAGCTGTTTCAATCGGATCTTCCAAAATAAAAGCTAAATCATCAGCAAAAGCTTGTAGCTTAAATTCTTCCTTCTTAATTTTCATTCCTTTTATGCTTTTATCATCCCTAATATTTCTATTCAAGACTTCCAAGGTCAACACAAATAACAAAGGAGATAGGGGGCATCCTTGTCTTGTGCCTTTTCTTATATTAATAAAATCTGTAAGTTCCCCCTCCATCATTACCCTTGCTGTCTGTTTATTGTATATAGCTTCTATTGCTTGAATAAATTTTTTAGCAAAACCCATCTGCTCCAATAATAATAACATAAATCTCCAGTTCACGTTGTCAAATGCTTTTTGAGCATCTAGGAATATCAAAGCCATTTGCTTTTCAGGATGAGCCTCATAATATTCCAAAGTGTCCAAGATTACTCTTATATTGTCTCTAATTTGTCTCTTTGGCAGAAATCCATTTTGATCTGAGTGAATAAAATTATTTAAATATTTTTTAAGTCTTTCTGCTAAGATTGAAGCAAAGATTTTATAGTCTGCATTCAATAAAGAAATAGGTCTATAATTCTTAATTTGCAATGGGTCAGTCTCTTCCTTTGGTATAAGTGTAATATAAGCCTCTGACCATGTTTTAGGTATCATCTTTTTTAACATAACTTCATTCATAACTTCTAACAATGGGATGCTCAATAATTCTTGAAATGTTTTATAAAATTCTACTGGAAGCCCATCTGGGCCCGGAGCTTTCCCATTATTTTGTCTCTTAAATGCTTCATTTAGTTCCATCATTGTTATATTGCTTTCTAGCATTTCTTCAGTCTCTTTAGGTATCTTTGGTAGATTAGCTTCCTGTAAATACTGTTTGACTTTTCCTTCATCAATATTCTCTTGTTTATATAATTGCCCATAAAAATCTCGGATAATTTCTTTTTTCTCCTTATTCCCATAACAAACTTGGCCTTGTTCATCTATTAACTTCAATATTTTTCTTGATTCCTTCTCTTTTCTCAATTTATATGCTAGCCATCTACCTGGTTTATTTGCATCTTCAAAATAATTCTGTTTAGAGTTTCTAATTTTCTGTGCCAATTCTTCTTTCTCTATTAA